>CM053587.1:191066387-191102874 GCA_028646515.1 Pseudochirops corinnae
GTGTTTTTAAGAGAAATGGATGTTGTATTTTGTCAAAAGCTTTTTCTTCATCTATTGAAATAATCATATGATTTCTGCTAGTTTTACTGTTGATATGATCAATGATACTGATGGTTTTCCTAGTATTAAATCATCCTTGCATTCCTGGAATAAACCCAACCTGGTCAAAATGTATTATTCTTGTGATAAGTTGCTGTAGTCTTTTTGCTAATATTTTATTTAAAATTTTTGCATCTATATTCATGAGGGAGATTGGTCTATAATCTTCTTTTTCTGTTTTGTCATGATTCTGATTTTTTAAATGAGCTGCAGAAGACTGAGGAAACATGACCAGGATGCTAAGACTTTGTCTGTTTGTGGCTTGGTTAAGCTTTGAATTCCCAGGAATAGAAATTGTAAAGGATTTGAGATGGACTGGATGCTGTGAACTTCAGTGTAGAGCAGGACTTATACAGAGAGCTGGACAAGGAATTGGGACCTGTCTGCCTTTGAATCCAGGTGACTGTTTGGTGAATTCAGGTAGGAATTGCCTGGCTCCAGTCAAGATGAAAAGACCTCTCTGTAGGTACTGAGTAGTGATGAAATTGTAGTTTACAAGTGACCTAGGGATGGAGAGTCTGTGTATTTTCTAATGATTGTGCTTACTGATTAATGATACTTAGTAACTGATTGCTGAATAAGTGACTGATTGAGTTAACTTAGTGTGTCCCATGAGTGGAAGACTGACTCTTGTACTCTGAGATGACTGAATGAGTGAGTAAGGAGGCAAACCTCCTTAGGGATGATTGAATGTACTAAATGACTGTACTTTGTTGAAAACTATTGTGACCACTTTGGTGTAGTCTATGTGGCCATTTTAATGATAAATTGTTGTGAATACTACATTGTGATTTTCTCTGATAAGCTGTAATATTGTGAATGCTGTACCTTGATTTGCTGTGAATGTTTTGCTTTAATTTGTTGTGGAATAAATAGAGTATTCACTATACTGTGTAATCAGAACCTCAAAAGCTGTTCACAGTAGCATTCTTCTGGAAAGCTGCTTGTGCATAGCATTACAGAACCTGAGATTGGACTCTGGGTAATGGAAAGAGAAAGTGGTCATGTGAGCAGACATTACTTACATACATCCTAGTGCATTGGTGCTGAGAATGTTTCTCACTCACAATACTGTTTTTCTTTATAAAGAGATGGCATGAAGTTTACAAGCAAATAAACAAAGATCAGAACTCTGAATGAGAATAGGATAAACTCACTTGAAAAAATGGAACAATTATAGGAAAATGGATGAAAAATCAAACTCTAATAATTTTTCCCAAAAATTCACTTGAAATATAAAGATTCACAGAGTTATATTAAGGGGCTGAAGCAAAATATATTATGCTTTAGAAGAAGTAGAGAAAAAAATAGAGATTACAGTTATGATCTCAGATGAGGATCTTATAACAGACTTGATTAAAAGAGTTAAACAGGAAAATTACATTAAGTTGAAAGGTACTACGAAAAATGAATTCATATCAATACCATACATGTACACTAAGTGGCTTAGGATCTTAACACTTAAAAAAAGTTGAAATAAACAGTGAAATTTTAATAAATATATATTAAAATATAAAATAAATATAATAAAATAAATAAAATTATAATAGTTGAAGGTATCTCAATATACTCTTTCAAATCTAGACAAATCTAATAAGAGAATAAAACAAGTGAGAAGTTAAGGACCTGAAGAGAATTTTTGAAAAATTAGATTTCCTGAGCCTCTGTTGATTATTGCATGGGTGTAGAAAAGTGTATAATGTCTTAGCTGGGTATGGTACCTTTACACAAAAGATTGTGTATTAAACACACAAAAAAATTTCACAGAAATATTGAAACAATTATTTTATGGACCAGAAAAAAAAATAAAATTTTCTTCAATAAAGAGCTTCTAAAGAAATAAATGAAATTGACTGAAGACTAAAATACAATCATAAAACTGTGGGATAATCATAGAATAAATTATAGAAGCAATAAGTAATTTCATTAATGATGATGACAATAGAGAGAGAGCATACCAAAATTGATGAAATGCTAAGAAAAGAATCCTTAGGGGAATATGTAATTTTTAAACATGTTCACTGATAAAAACAAAGGAAAAGGAGATTTTAAAATAGCAATGAAGCTTTAAAAAAGACTAGAAAACCAAAACATTCAAAATTAATTTAATAGCAAAATAGTTAATTTTAAAATTAGAGATAAACAAAAGTGAAAACAAAGGACTCCCACTAGATTAAAAATTAAACTAGAGAATTTTAAAGCATTAAGATTAAAAAATGAAAAAAATGATTTAAATAAAGAGAAAGCCAAATCATCAGTATCAAAAATCAGGAAAGGGGAAGTAGAAAATAAATGATGAAAAATATGAGAAATTGTTGGAAATGAATTTGCCTAACTACATGCCATCAAAATTAATATAAATAAAATGTATGTATGTTTAAAGTGTGTGTGTGTGTGTGTGTATTACCTGTCTAGGTAGCTATGTGATAGAGTGGATAGATTACCAGGTCTGGAATCAGAAAGACTCACTTTCATGAGTTCAAATTTGATCTCAGACACTTATTAACTGTATGACCCTCAACTGCTCATCTATAAAATTAGCAGGAGAAGGAAATAGCAAGCCACTCCACTATCTTTTCCAAGAAAATCCTAAATGAGGTCATGAAGTCAAACAAGACTAAAATGACTAAATACCAACTAAAAAACTACCCACATTAACAGAATAAGAAAAAAAGGATTCAAATAAACCAATCTCAGCAAAAGAAATTAAAAACACCATAAATGAACTTCTAAACCATGACCTACAAGTAAATGCTAGCAAACATTCAAAGAACAATTAATTCTAATATTATATAAGCAATATGTAAAAATAAGAAAAGCAGGATAGAGGCAAGATGTTGGAATAAAGCAAAAATGTAACTGAACTCTCAAATTTCACCTCTACACAACTATAATATAAAGGCTCAACATGAATTCTAGAGTAGTAAAAAAAAAAAAAAAAAAGTACAGAAGAAATTGTCCAGCCCAAGACATTTTAGAAGTTTGGCATGAAAGGTCTGCTTCACTTAGGTAAAAAGGGACCATAGTCCAGTGCAGGCAGCATCCAGGTAAGACAGCAACAGACTGTGCCCCAGCAAGTCAGCAGCAAGAAGACCCTTAGCCCTAATACAGGTCAGTGGCTAGACCACACATCCCTACTGTAGCAAGCCAGCATCAATGCAATGCAAACCACTACCCAACCCTGACAAATCATGCCAGGACCAGGTCTTGCACCAATCAGCTCAAGAAATTTGAACAGTGCCCCTCCCAACCCAGGAACAGAGCTCAAAATGAATTTAAAATTAAAATTCACAAAATAGGCTTAAAAACAAAGGAAAGAAAGAACTTGGTAATACATGGCGGTTCTTTGGAGAAATCCAGTATATAAGTAGAAAGAGGTGCCCTAATATGACCCTAGCCTCAAAACAGTTAACTCTAGCATGACAAAGAAAGTCTAGGACATTTTGAAGACTTAATTGACTTCTTTTAATGGGCAATAAGTTCTCCCAGGCAGTGATTGCAAAAGTTCAAAGTTATATTTTCATATCACATATATGGATAGAATATGTGTGTATACACATACACATACATACATGTATGCATACGTGTGTGCAGATATGTATATGTTTCGTTTTGTTTTGTTTTTAGAAGGCAAAGGGGCTGGTAAAGACTGAAAATATTTCAGCAGAGCTTTCTATACAGGTAGCTGGATCTTAAAATTCGCAGACTTATTTCAACCATTTTCTCTGCTGAATTACTACAGAATTCAAATGGAGGGGAAGCCTTTTTTAGATTCTTGGTGCCAACATTTCCAAGGAGATGGGAATTCAGTGCTGTAGTCAGTCTGTGATTTGTTGATACTAGCTCGGCAGTGCTGTGAGACTGTTCACTAAGGTAGTAGGTCTGCTCTCTACCCCACTGCAAAGAAACCAAGTTCTTCTAATAATTTCAGAGCAGCAATCATTTCCTGCCGGAATTGTTTCCGTTCACTGAGGAGATCTTAAATAGAACTCTGGGCATCTCGGCTTTGACGCTGTAAAGTTGCTCTGGCGTTAGTTAACTCGTCAGCCATAACCCTGCTTGCTAGAATTTTACTTCGCCACACATCACACTGTATCTGCATGCATTCTAACTGTTCGGAAAGCTGAGCTGTGTTTCGGTCCAGGGTCTCATTTTCTAAAATAAGCTCATTTTTCTCACGAGCCAAACGTTCAAAGTGATACTACAGATCATCCCCAACAGAAGCCACTGACAACTTCTTTAATTCACAATTCACCTCTGCACACGGAGCTGGTTGGAAAGCCCCTCTTTGTCCTCCTTTCAGACTTCCTGAGGTTTTTCACTCTGTTTTTTCACTCTATTATCTCTTTTCTGGGATCTAAGACTCCACCTGATTGACCTCCAAGTTCTCCTTTGTGATGTCCCAGAGATATAACCAACTTGGCATTTTTGGCAGGGACATCATGGGTTCTAGCTGCTTTGGGAATTAGTATTGGAACAGCTTTGACTTCCGTTGTTTTGTCTGTGATAATCTTGCTCAGCTGCAGTACTCCTGGGCTCAGTGATAGAACAGGCTTCTTCCTGGGGCTTCAAAGTCCTTGGCAGCTCTGGGAATGGGCTCCAGAGGCAACTTCCACGGACTTAGGTGGTTGCTCAGTTTCCCATTCCATCTCCAGCCCCAGGGACTGGTACTGAAGGAGGACTTACTTTGACTTCAGTGCTTTCAAGGGAAAACATTTTTTCCTTATCCAAATGACTTTACCTCAAGACTGCTGCTAAAAAATCGTAGATTTCACTGAGTTGTTTTTCTCACTTTTGCCTACCTGATATTCCCGCCCCACCCATGGAAAAATAAAGTTTCTCTTTCTCCTCTCCAAAGCACTCTTTATATATAAAGACAGACTTAAATATGAGTTGCTTATTTGTAGGCTGAGCCAATAAAATAAAAACACTTAAACTAATTCACTTATTTTAAACTACCAAACAATTAGTTTGTAAAATTAGAAAAAACAACAACAAAATTCATTTGAAGGAATAGTTAAAAATCTCAGAGGGAAATAATTAAAAAAAACGCAAAAAAGAAAAGGAGCCTGAGTACCATATCTCAAAATATACTACAAAGCAATAATCATCAAAATAATTTGGTACTTCTTAAATACCAGTGGAACAAATTAGATATAACACATAAGAAGCAAGAAAACATAGTTGCCTAGTGTTTGATTAACCCAAAGCCCCAACCCATTGTTGTAAGGCCTGACTCTTTCACAAAATCTGGGAAGCAGTCTGGCAGACAGTATTTATAGGCCAGTATTTTACACCACATATGAAGATAACTTCCAAGTGTTTAAATGACTTAGTCATAAATGGTGACATCATAAGAAAATCAGAAGAGCAAGGAAGAAATTTTCTTTCGTATCTCTAAAGGAAGAGTTAATAACCAAATTATACAGATCATCATAGAAGATAAAATGGATGACTTTGATGACCTAAAATTTAAAAAGTTATTTTTAAAAGCTCTCTCTACATTATATAAATGCTTATATGTATGTGCATATGGAAAATGTGCAAATGTATATATATATGCATGTATATATATTTTATATGTACTTATATTCACATGCATATGTGGATATCATGTCCAATTTCCATATCCACATGTACATGTGTTTAAATATATATGTTTGTATATATCCTTGTTGAATCCATGGGAATATGAGTTCTTATGGTAAAAAAAAATGTTTCAATTATTATATGGCTATTTCCAGTGACTAGCATAGTGCCTGATGCTTAAGTGGCACTTGATAAATGTTTGATGGGTGGTTTACTGATCAAACATCTATTACTTCTTGGGATGTGTCTTATTGTTTATAGAATCACAGAAATAATCATCACAATGATAACAGTGATTGGTATTTATATCACTAGTAGGTAAGTCATATTTTAGGTTATTTAGTATCCCAATGGTAGATCTAATACATAATCATCCAACTGCGGCTTAAAGACCTTTAGTATAAAATAATTTACCACAGTCCAAAACAACCCATTTCATTTTTGGATGATTGCTGGCAAATATTCTCATAAATTAATCCTCAATATGACTCTAGCATCATCTACCAATTTCTCTTGGTTTTTTCCTTTAGTGTCCAACAGAACAAGTTTAATAATTGGTCCATATGATAGCCTTTCAAATACCTGAAGAAAGCTATTGTGCCCTAAACTAAATCTTATCTTCCCTAGTCTAAATATAAATGATTTGATAAAAACAGCCAGTTTAATAGTGTAATTGGCATTTAAGTTGGCTGTCCTCACTGTCACACCTCATCTAAGTATTTGAACATTTACTCTCTAGGTCAGTTCTACTAACTGGTGTGATTTTCTGTAAAAAAGCTCACCACCACATCAGACTAAAATTATCTGATGGTCCTAAGGATAACCTTCTTGGGGGAGGGAGGGGGATTGCCCCTATTCACCACTCAAACCTTTGAACTTTCACCAATGTACTTCTATTTATGCAAGGAGCCACTCACAATAATGTCAGGTTTGAATCTAAAATATAACCATTTAGGAGCAGCTAGGTGGAACAGTGAATAGAACATCGGCCCTGGTCAGGAGGATGTGAGTTCAACTCCGGCCTCAGACACTTAACACTTACTAGCCATGTGTCCTTGGGCAAGTAACTTAACCCCAATTGCCCTGCCTTCTCCCTTCCAAAAAGCAACAACAACAACAACAACAACAACAACAACAATAATAATAATAATATAACCATTTACCTGAAAATAAAACAAAAAATAAAATGTCTTCATATATTAATGAAAATATATCAATAATCACAAATCATCCATAAACCATTTTCTGTCAATACACTCCATATATGTGGGAAAGAATGGACTTATACTTACAGAAATCTTACAAGGAAAAACATGAGTGAAGAAAACCCAAATGTTCTGTAAGTATAAACTCTGTAAGTACAAAAATGGATGCCCTCTTTCTAAGAACTGTCCACAAAAACTCCTTGAGGAATATATATTCTGCTTTCATATTAGATCAGGGGTTCTCAACCTTCCTAATGCCACAACCCTTTAATACAGTTCCTCATGTTGTGGTGACCCCCCAACCACAAAATTATTTTTGTTGCTACTTCATAACTGTAATTTTGCTACTGTTATGAAACATAATGTAAATATTTGATATGAAGGATGTATTTTCATTCTTACAAATTGAACATAACCCACAGGTTGAGAACCACTGCATTAAATGGTCCCAATATTCAGCTAAGTCAATTGATGTTACAGTTGACTAACTCTTAACTAAGAACAGTGTCTCAGCAAAACTAATTGATTCATTCACTGGTAAAGTTTTGAAATTATTCCTTCATATTTCTCTCCATCTCTGCCTCTCTCTCTCTCTCTCTTTCTCTCTCTGTCTCTGTCTCTCTCTCTCTGTCTCTGTCTCTCTCTCTGTGTCTCTCTGTGTCTCTCTCTCTGTCTCTCTCTCTCTCTGTGTCCCTTGCCTCCTCCCTCCCTTCATATTCTGGGTTTTTTTTTTCCTATGGTCAGATAAATTATAATTCTCTCATAATCATTTAAATGCTTGTATTCATATTTTCCAGTTATTAATCTAAAATTTTTCCTAATTACTAAGTACCACTACTGTGTTCTCTATTTGTCCTAGTCTTCACTTGCTTGTCACCTTGAAAACTCAGAACCATCTCCTACTCTCAATCAGAAAGAAATTACAGTCCTTAGATCTCTTAGTAGAGTTTAACTTGGCTGAACACCTTAAAGGTACTGTAAACTGTATGAGCATTAAGTTACAATTTTTAATAATTTTCTAAATAAGATATAAAACTTGAATAACCAGGGGAAATAATTGAGTATAGTAATGAGTTTCAAAATCAAATGATTACTCAAAATTCTATACAGAGCTGCCTTTTTATAATAATATATAGAATTATATCAGCATGTCATGGTAGATAGAGAGCCAGCCTCAGAAATGGTAAGTACTGACCCTGACATGTACTGAGTGGGTATACTTTGGTAAATTGCTTAATGTCTCAACAATCTTGGCAGTTTGTTAAGATTTGCAAAAAAGTTGTTAATCTCCATTGGTAGAGAATATTTTATGATTCAGGAATGTCCTATATAAGGGCATCACTGGTTCAGTCCCTATTCCATCTACAGAAGATTACTTATGGCAGCTAGATGAGCAGGGGATAGGGTGCTGTAATTTGGAGTTAGGAAGACTTGAGTTAAAATTCTGGGACTTTTAGGAGGGCATACAGATTAAGCTTAGAAGGGAGGTGTGAATAGATGAGATAATAAGGGATAAAAGATGGACTTTTAGAGGGGTGGGCAAAATAAGGAATAAGAGGGTAAGGAAGAAGATAAAGTAAAGGGATAGAGTGAAAAGAGAGGCAGAGAAGGAGAATGGTGAGTAAAAATAACTTGGCAAAGACCGATATCTTATACCACTTATCAAAATAAGTTCAAAATGGAAATATGACCAATATAAAGAGGAATTTTACAGGAAAAGTAGAAAAAACATGGAACACATTACTTATCAGACTTATGGACAGGTGAATAATTTATGAATAAACAAGAGATAGAGAGCAAAGTGAAGTGTGAAATGGATAATTTCTACATTAAATTTTTTAAAATTTTATACAAATAAAACAAATGTAGCCAAGATCAAAAGGAAAACAGAAAATTGGGGGGGGGGGATGTTATAGACAGTTTATCAGGTAAAGGTGTCATATATAAACTATATAAAGAACTTTGTCAATTCTATAAGAATACAAGTCATTCTCCCTTGGATAAGTGGTCAAAGTATATAAACAGGCTGTTTTCTGATGAATAAATCAAAACAACTTATAATTACATGAAAAAATGCTTTTAATCATTATTATTTAGCAAAATGCAAATTAAAACAACCTTGAAATACAATTTTATACCTACTAGATTAACTAAAATGATAGAAGAGGAAACAAATGTTGGAGAGGATGTGGAAAAAATGAGACACTAATTCATTGTTTGTGGAATTGTGAAATTATCCAACCAGTTTGGAAAGCAATCTGGAATTATACCCAAAGAGTTATTAAACTGCCTATACCTTTTGATGCAGCAATACCACTAGTTGGTCTATTTTGAACGTAATTAGGGAAATTATATGTTCTAAATAGATTCTAAATTGTTTGTTAATTGCTCTCTTTATGATGACAAAGAACTGGGAATTGCAGGGATTGCCCATCAATTGGGGAATGGCTGAATAAGTTGTAGTATATGATTTTGATGGG
This sequence comes from Pseudochirops corinnae, assembly GCA_028646515.1. Taxonomy (NCBI): domain Eukaryota; kingdom Metazoa; phylum Chordata; class Mammalia; order Diprotodontia; family Pseudocheiridae; genus Pseudochirops; species Pseudochirops corinnae. Next base: position 191,075,761 of record CM053587.1, read on the forward strand.
ATACTACTGTGCTATAAGAAATGATGAGCTCAATGATATTAGAAAAACATGGAAGGTCTTGCAGTAAATAATGGAAAGCAAAATGAACAGAACCAAAAGAACAGTGCATACGATAATAGCGATATTTTTTAAGAAAGACTCAGCAAATAAGTTATTTCATCTATTATAATTACTCAGATTAACTATAAAGGACATGTGAAAATAGATGCTATCTGCATCCAGAGAAAGAACTGATGAATAGAAGTATGTATAGAATAATTTTACACATATACACTTATTTGAGTATAATGATAGCCATGGGTGGGGGAGAAATTTAATTTTTCTTTTCTTGTTTATTTGGAAGTAACAGCAAGTTGTACCTACTACATTTGCAGTTTTGTGTGCAATCATCCTTTTTATTGTATTGTTATGGGAATGCTTGTTTTATTTCATAAATTATTTTTTAAAAATCTGACCATATGTGCCACCTGTACCACATCTCCCTCAGGATGACACATCAGGGTCTCTGTCTTCCTCAGATACCTCATTTGTAAAGTGAAAATAATAATAGTTCCTTTATTCCAGGGTTTTTGGAAGGATAAAATAAAATAATATACATAAAATGCTTTGCAAACCTTAAAATGCTATGTAATTATTACCTACAGTTATAAAGAGAAAGACAATGTGTAACATGGAATGAAAAGATGTTTTGGCAAAGTGGGTGTGATGTTTAATGATTATCTTAAAGAATTATAATCACATAGCATTAGACATGAAATTAGTACTGTTGGATATTATAACTTACCAATACTAATCACTTAGGCTGAATACATTGTGTCAAAGGTGTTGTTCATGTATATGAAACGCTCATTTTTTATTCTTTTTGTTCTTTAGACTTCCTTCATAATTTTATATGCAAGCTCTTTGTTTTTCAATTTATAACTCTTATAATTATAGGCAAAATACCTCTCTTCAGTATATTTTTTTACATTTTTTACATTATTATACTAACAACATTTTCTATTGTTACCATGTATTTTTGCTCTTTTTCTTTACCTAGGAGTTATTTTTGTTGACGATTTTATTTGTTATCAAATTCTATTAATGAAGGTCAGAATCATTTAGCAAAGTACTCTTTGTGATGCTTGAATGCTGTACAATATTAAAAAAATTTGCCAGACACAAAAGGAATATGACTTTGTAACTAATATGTTCTTACCTTTTTTCTCATTTATGCGGATGTTTTTCTTTTAATAATAGTAGCTAGACCTCAGTTTTTGCAAAGTGTTGCACATATATCATCTGATTAGGTCTTTACAACAAGCTTTTCAAGTAGTTGTTATAAATATTTTCATTTTACAGCTAAAGAAACTGAGGCTGAAAAAAGTGGCTTCCCTAGGATCACAGCTAGCAAGTACCTGAGGAAGAATTTGAACTCAGATCTTCTTGATTCAAAATTCAGCCTTTTTATATATTATACCACCTAGCTACTTCTGTAAAGATGTCTTTTAAAGTCCTACATATCTGGAGTTATTTATAGACAAACTATTAATTTAAAGATGAGTCCCTTAGGAGGATTACCTTTTTACTATGCAGGATCCAGACTCCTATTGTCAATTAACTCCACTGGCTTCCAATTACCTCAAGATCAAATATAAAATCTTCCTTTGACTTGTAAAACTCTTCATAATCTTAGTCCTCCCTCACTTTTTAGTCTTCTTATATCTTACTTTCCTCCAGGCACTGTGCAATCCAATGACTATAGACTCTTTGTGTCCCAGAAGACACAATGTCTAGCTCTAAATGTTTTCACTGGTTTTCTTCCATCATCAAAATGCTCTCCCATCTCATCTCCATTTCCTAACTACCCTGGTTTCCTTAAAGTCTCAGCTAAAGTGTCACCTCTGCAAGAAGGCTTTTCTAGTCTTCCCTAAACTTAGTGACATTTCTCTGAGACTACATGCTCCCTCCTACATTAATATAGTTTATATCTTGTTTGTACATAATTGTCTTACATGTAGTCATTTGCATTAAATTATGAGCTTCTTGGGAGCAGGAACTGCTTGTTTTATATTTTTATTTGTATCCCAGCACTTAGCATGGTGTAAGCACTTAATAAATGTTTTTTTCTTTGACTAACTGACTAATTGAGAAAAGATCTACTTAAGAACTGAAGAAATATAAGCTGCTATTCATTGAACAGGATTCCTTTTCTCTGCAACTATATGCATAATAAAATATATGTTTTTTTTTTAATACATTTAGGATCATTTGACTCATTGTATTAGAAAATTGTCATAAGCCATGAACTCCCTCATCTTCCTCCTTCATCCCTCAAAATCTCTCTACATCTTGACCAAACCACTTGCTTTCAACACATGACTAGGCCACCTCCTTTTCCAACGACACAACTCCTGAATCATCTCTTTTATACAATTCATGGTATGTGCATTGTCACTGGTAATGTATGGAAGTATAATTACATCTTTCATATATATTTTTAACGCTTTTGGGCGAATCTACAATTTTGATTCTTTGGAGAAGTTAAATTACCTGCGGAGGAGGAGAACAGCAACAAGAAGACAAGAACAAGAAGCATTTATATAGCACTCTAACATTTACAAACACTTGATATATATTATCTTATGTCATCTCTACAACAGTCCTGTTTTAGATGCTATTGCTTTTACTTAAGCAAAATGCCTTGTCAGATTAAGTAAGATTGATCTTTACGGATGAGGAAACTGAGGCTGATAGAGTTTAAGTGACTTACTTAGGCTTCCAAAACAAAGGAAGTAGGAAGTATCAGAGGTAGTATTTGAACTCCAGTCCTCCCTATTCCATGTCCAGCACTCTCTTCCCTGTGGAACTTAACTGCCTTATATAGAATGTCAGCTGAGAAGTTCAAATAAAAAAGTAATTCTCTATCTGTGGGTAGGTCCTGTAAATCATCCAAGTTGTAGATAATTATACATACTGTGTCACACCTTAGAATACAATGGAGGCTTCTAAAAGAGATTCACAAACGCTAAAAGTATGTGTCCTAATAGTTCACATTTTAAAAAAAAGGAAAAAGGAAAGATGTGATCTACACTATGATACATAGGTTGGATGGGCAACCCATTTAGCTTTAATATCAATATATATATCCTAAGCAGAGAGTAAATATGCTATACCCAGAACTGAACAAGAGAAAGAAGATAGACTGTATTACATCTGGGGAATTTTGTAGCATTTTCAGTTCTTCAGAAACCTTCCCAAGGAGAAAAAACAGACTAAATTTCCCCTTATAGACCCAGTACAGAAATAATAAAATTGGTTCTTATATAACATTTTAAAGGCTAATGTCACATACATAATGTGAAAATCTGGGATTCTGAGGCAAGCAAAATGGATAGAGACCTTGGAGAGGAGTCAAAAACTCACTTAGTTGTATTACCCTGGGCATGTCACTTAACACTATCTACCTTTGTTTCTTCACTTGTAAACCTGAGAGTATAATTACACCTACCCCCAAGTGTTGTTGAAGAATAACATGGGACAATATTTGTAAAGTCCTCTGCAAACCATAAAATGCTATGTAAATTGTACCTATTGACTATTGAGAATTGAGACCTTAAATGGTAGCACACACCCATAAGCCTTGCTACCTGGGAAGGCTGAGGGTGGTGAATGGATCACTTTAGCAGAGGAGTTCAGAGCTCTGGTAGGGCTAAAGACAACCCTGTGTCTTCACTAAGTCTGGCAGCAATATAGTGAGCCACTTGGATCTGGTTACTTGGGAAGGGACAAATTGGACCAGGTCAGAAATGGAATATATCAAAACTTCTCTATGAATCAACAATGAGAGAGGACCCTTGAGTGACCATTGAACTTTCAAATTTTTTTTAAAAGACAGAAATTGAACCCAGTTCCTCTGACTGCACAGACACTTGTCTTTTCACTGTACTTGCATTGCCTCCTCACACTTCCCTGGGGCTCAATAATTGCTATATATAAATGAGGGAAAATGTGATTTTATTCATGTTTGCAGTCAAAGAAATTACAAAATGGTTTGGGTCACATCAAAAGATATTTTAAGCTAGGCTCCAAGCAACAGTGATTTAAAGGTCAGGAAAATACAAAAATAGAATAGGAATGTGAAATGGATTTTGTATAGTATAATGTGGATGTACTATTCTAAATGGGGTTGGTCACATTCCTTTCCATCTGAAATGTTAGGCACAAATCATTACAGCTTTAATTTGGGGGGGGGGGTGATGGTGAGGGATGTATCTCTAATTTGTGGAATAGTAGAGCAAATGCTATGTCTCCCAGTGGGTGAGATTTTTTTTATGTGTGTCACATTTTAGTAGCTAATTAAAATGAATAATTGGTAAATGTGATTCAAACAGTAACAAAAGCAATCCCTCTTCAAAGTGTGTGTGTGTGTGTGTGTGTGTGTGTGTGTGTGTGCATGTTTTAAAGACATATAGAGCAAACCAAATGAGGAACTGTTTGAAAATTTTACTAAACAATGAAGGCTCTCTGAACATGTCCTCCATTAATGTCACATTCCAATTGTTCAGCCTGGTTTGAGATGACCCTTGGGTTTTCTCAGAAACTCTACATTGGAAATGCTTTGAACATAGACTTGACTATAGATGCAATATCTATTGTCCAAAGATCTACCTAATCAGAATGACTTAACGCTAGAACATGAGTCCACCAACTGATGATGTCCTCTCCCCTCCCCCTGCAACTCATGACCTACAAAGACATGAATGAATTTCAATTCACAATATTCACAATGTGGAAATCCTCACATCGCTGTCTTAGTAAACCACTTGAAGTACACCTCACACGTGTGTGAGCAATGTGTGGATCCTTCATTCTGAGGAACCATACAGAGCACATGAAACTTTGAATTTATTGAAAATGTAGAGAATAAATGTTTCATATACTTTGAATACTCAGGCTTAAGGGATTTCTAGGATAGATAGCAAGATTAAATATAACTTTGTAATCAGATTTTTTCTTTTTTTGGCATTGGGCTCGATGTTATATCCATGAAAAGTCAGTTTCCTAGGCCAGTTTTTTTTTGTGTGTGTGTGTGTGGACATGATCCCAAGCTCTTGAAAGCTATATCTAAGAAGCACATGTCTTGCCAGGTCTTATTGAGGTGGAAGAGATGGCCTAGATATTGACTATGTTTGTCAGCTAAGGATCAGTCTGGTTAAGTTACATAAGAGACACATAACAAAGGTTAGCCATGGGGATGGTGGATTTTTTCAGCCACAATAACCCTGTAAGACTAACTAATAAGTTTACAGAGTGGTTGTGATGAACATGCATGGAGGAATAGCCACATGAAAATTATAGATCCTTGAAGCATTGACATAAGTGGAGTTATTAAGGTAATTAGTATAATGAATTTTCTGAGAGCTAAATTCATAAGGCCTCCAAAGATATTAAATTTTGTACTGTTTGGGCAAAAATGGCAAAGATACTACTGGTGGATAATTGGGCTTGGGTGATTGGTTCATAATATGACATAACTTGCTAGATGTTATAGCAAACATAGGCAAAATATAGTTAAATATACATAGCAAATCTAGCAAAAATGAGGCAAAATGCTAATATTATTCAAATGCTCAGTTTTTAAAAGATGTTTTTAACCCAAGTTTATAAAAATAAGAAAGAATATTTTGAGTTTCTATGAGGACATGAATGATTTTACATTTAAAATGGGGAATAAGATTCATAGGATAATAAATTGAGAGTTAGAAAATCTGGCTCAACCACCTAATTATACACATAAGGAAATAGTCTCAGAGAACTAAAATGACTTATCATGATAGAATAAATAGTTAAGTGGTGGAGGTAGGATTTAGATCAAAATTCCCTTTACCCTAAGTCTAGCACTGTGGGTTCTATTTGTCTACATTAGTTCATTTTTAGTGATTTTTAAAATGTTCTTCTATTCCTTAAATTAAAATAGTATTCCATATATTCTTCCTGCTACCCCATGCCCTGGAGTCATCCCATATGACATACAGTGTTTTCTGGAGAGTAAAGAAAAAGTTAGTATTTTGATTGATATATTGAAAAATTTTAAAACATGTGCAACCTGTAATACCTGTGGATTTCCCACATCCACAAGGGATAGGTTTGGAGTATCTTCTCGTATTTCTTTATTTGGGTCCTTTTCCCCCCAAACTGCAGTAGTTTTTCAGTTCTGTCCAGCTCTTCATGACCTCATTTGGGGTTTTCTTGGCAAAGATACTGGAGTGATTTGTAATTTTCTCCTCCAGGTCATTTTATAGATAAGGAAATTGAGGCAAATGGGGTAAGTGACTTGCCCAGGTTCACACAGTTAGTGTCTGAGGTCAAATTTGAACTCAGGAAGGAGTGTCTTATTTGTACAAAAGAGTTTCAGTTTCAAGTTCCCTCTTCCATTGTAGACAGTATTATATTCCTCCAGTTACTTTGCTTTAATATGCTTATAAGGTGGTTCTATTTAAACTGGCTCTTTCCTTCACCTCCCAATGCATTCTTCTCAACTGATATTCACCTATCCTCTCTTCCCATTCAGTTAGTCTTGTTCCTTAGTTTAAAATTTTCATTTTGCGCCCCTTTTCAAAAATAATTTCTCTCATTTTCTTCATCTTATCTTTCTGTTTACTTAAGACCTTCATTCTCTGATTCATGACCCCTTTAATTATCTCTTTTTTCTCTGCATTCGTTATGCAACCAAAGCTCCCCAGGGTATCCATTCTAGGCTCTCCCATCTCAGTTCTTTCTATCACTGCCTGGTAGAGCTTGCCCCAGGGATTTCCTTTTCCATTGGGCCTTGCTTAGAAAACAGTGCTAATTATTGTAGCTGTCAGAGAGAAATACTAAGGCCCTTCCCCATACCCACACCCAGATGACACATCCCTTAACTAATCTATATGTTTTTGTTGACCTTTTAAAATCATTTACCAGAAATCTCCTCCCTATGACCTTGCTGTTCCACTCCTCCAAAAGCCAAATGACCCCAGAAGTTCCAATTCTTCCTCCCTCCCAGGACAAGTATACATTCCTATCACCAAATTTTCCAGGCTTCGTCCAGTAAAAGGTCCTCATCTCCCTTCATCAACCATCTCTCTTCCCCCCTTAGGAGCATTCATCAGTGGAACCTCCTCTCACTTCCAAAGTAATTCCTTTTTCTCCTCCTCTTTTCAATCTTTCTACCTTCTGCCTCACCCACTTTGCTATAGGTTCTTCTCTTTCTGAGACCACAGAAATCGCCTTCTTATTACTAGTCCTTGATTTGACCTTGGCGCATCATTCACTGCTTTATATCTCTTTTCTTCCTTCCTCCTCCTTTATGTAATCTCTCTTGTTGTAATGTAGTCCCACAAAAAGAAACGTTCACCTGTAGGCAAGGTGTTGCCAGGCTCTGTCCAGTGAGACCATCTTTGGTTGATGTGATCTGTGTTTCTAAGTAACAGGGACAGTGACAAGGCATTGGAAAGTTAAATATGCTAGGGTTTTAAGGCTATTTCTTTATGAACCTCTTTCCTCTGATTAATATTCTCTTTCAGTCTCATTAAGTCTCTGGAGATTTTCCTACCTTAATCATTAATACTGGAGTACCCAGCTCCTTTTGCATTGGTCCCAATCTGCCTTTCCACTATTACCTCAGATTTCTGCCTTCACCTCTATCTTCTTGTATACCTTTTTTAAGTCTCTAGTTCCTCTGTTATCTCTTTTGCTCTTATTGTCCTTGCCTGCTGAATATATACATTCCTCCTGAATTTTTGTCATTTTGGGGTGTTCAAGAGGCAAAAAAATCTCTTCAGTTCTGGTTTTCTTTCTAAAAATGTTTCAAGTACTTCTTTATTATTGAATGTTCATCTTTTATCCTGTATGATTGGCTCAGATTTGCTGGACAGATCACTTTGAATTGCATCCTGAGCTCCTTTGCTCTTAGAAATACATTTTCCTATTCCCTCCTCCTTATTCCAGTGAGTGTGGAATAGTCTTGTTTTATCTGAATGTCCTTTCCTTTGTATTTGAAGTTTTTTCTCCTGATGGTTTGAAGACCTTGTTGCTTCTGATTGCACTATTGAATTTAACCACTATGCATCTTAGAGTTTGCAGTCTCATGTGTGTGTGTGTGTGTGTGTATGTGTTTCTGTAGGCAATCAGTAAATAAGTTTTGATTGGAATTTTATTTTCTATGTTTAGAAGTTCTGAGCAAGTCTCTTTTATAATTTCCTTCACTGTGGTGTTAAGGTTTTTGTCCTATGAATGTACATGCATGTGTAGACACACACACACACACACACACACACACACACAGACATATATTCTCCCACTCCATCAATGTGAGAAAGAAAATGTATAACTTAGACAACAGTTGCTACTAGCCAAGTGTCCCAAGTGAAATATTTCTCTTCTCCCAAAGTTGCCACTTGTTACTTCCCCTGCTGAGCTGCTACTGCCATCTGCTGTTTGCTTGCTGGATGCAAGTGTTATGCAACTTTGCAATTCAATAAGTCAAGTCAGCAAGCATTTATAGAGTTCTGACTTTGTGCCAGGCACGGGGCTAAGAACTGGGGATATAAACACATACAAAAAGAAAGACACCCCCTGCCTTCAAAGAGCTTATATTTTATTAAGGAAAGACAAGACATAAAGGAGACATTAAAAAGTGAGGTGGGGTGAGAAGGAAGCTATCCACTAAGTCTTTAGAATCATAAGCAAAGCCAGGAGAGGAGTGAAGAATGACTGGCCTGAGTCCTTCCTCAAAATGAAGGTTGCAGGAGGAACTCGCTAATAGGAGAAGGAGGATGACAGAGGGATGTTCCAAGGTAAGAACACCCCAGAATCTATGGGGAATTCTAGGGTGAAAAGGTAGCTGAGGCATAGCAGTGAAGAATGGAGATTCAAGTGGTGAGAGCTTGAGATATTCATTAGCCTCAGAACTAGTTCTGTTTTTTGGTAAGTTAGACAGTCATAACCAACCAGCAGGGGGAAAATTATTTTTGTTTCTCAGGGGGCAGCTCTCTCAGGTCAGATAAATATTGGATGAGGGTCAGTAGATTCCTTTCAGCTTCCATGATTCCCCTAGAAGATATGAAATTACCCTATAAATTAACTTGGCAAGATAGAAGAGTGGCAGACTAGTGCTGCCAACTTTTATGTGCATCCTGGTAACTTCATCAGAATTGTTCCTCTTTCTATACAGAGGATGAACATAATTGAGTTGGGCAAGTCTGAGTAGTAAATAATGCTATACCAAATGCTTTCATCATAAAGTAAGCAAGTTGCTCTGAATATCCTCATATTCATATGTATAAAGCAGGGTCAGGAACTAGGACTTAGCTGAAGAAGAAGGGACAAAAGCGTTGATTTCAATCCATTCACTCATGCTCCAGAAAAGAGATGAATTAATAATAAGAGCTGGCATTTATGTAGAGTTTTAAGGTTTATAAAACACTTTACAAACATTACTCCATTTGAGTTTCACAACAGCCCTATGAGGAAATTCATTTGGTCAATCAATAGTGCCTTTATGTGCCAGGCACTGTGCTAAGCACTGGAGGTACAAAGAAAGGCAAATCCTTTGTTCTTGAGCAACTCGCAATCCAATGGAGGAGACATCATGCAAATAACTATATATAATGAAGTTATATACAAATATGAAATAATCAATAGAGAGAAGGGACTAGAATTAAGAGAGATTGGGAGAGGCTTTCTGTAGAAGATAATATTTTAGCTTGGACCTGAAGGAAGGGCCAGAGGTGTTATATCTTGCATTTTGCTAGAGTGTGTAGAAGTTAGGAGTGCCTTCGTAATTTCATTTTTGCTAGACTGTCTAATAAATAATGAACCATGATGCTATCAATGTAAGGGAAGAAGCTATCCCTCTCTCCTAGCTAAAAAAAAATGGCAAAAATGGCAGTAGAAATCACCTCTTCTTTGCAGAAGCTTTAGCACTCTCACAAGTTAGAGGCATGTTTTCCTTCAAGGATAATTAAGGAAAAGGGAATTCATGTAACAACGGTCATATGTGGTATGTAATTTAATATTTTGTGAAATAAATTAGAAAATTTCTGCATTCAGCCTACATTTCAAAAATTTTAATAATATTCTTTTAATGTAATGAATCTGTGCCATGTAAAAGGAACTGGGTACTCCAGTATTAATGATTAAGGTAGGAAAATCTCAGGAGACTTAATGAAACTGATAGAGAATATTAATCAAAGGAAAGAGCTTCATAAAGATATAGCCTTAAAACCCTAGCATATTTAACTTTCCAACACCTTGTCACTGTCCCTGTTACTTAGAAACACAGATCACATCAACCAAAAGCATCCTCTCTCCAGGTTTGTTGCTGTGTATCATCCAGTTTCTGGGAAATCTAATTTGCTCTTCAGAACAGGCAAACCACTTCAGCCTTATTTAAAAATTAGTCTCATTAAGCAGCCCTTATAACAGGTACAATCTCATGCCCACAAGCAACCAAAGAACAAATCTTAAAACTGATTGTGCTTCTACAGGAGGAGGAGTTACCTTTTAGTCAGGAATATGGGAAGAAGGGGATTACAAAATGTATCTGCAAGACAATTTGACAAAGAAATCTGGGGCCGTTACCTTTTTCTTTCTAACCATACCCTTCTCCTTTATTCTCTTCCACATATTTTATAGAGATGAAACATTTTTCAATCTCCCTCACAGAAAAGCGCAAAGCTTTTGACTTTAGACTCTCCCCTTTCATTTTTTTTCCTCACTGATCAGAAATATGTGAGAGCAAATAGGAGCAGATGGAACTTTTCCCAAAGAAAGGGCAAAAATACATATGGTTTCAGTCTGTCGTATTAATTTTTAAGTTGCTCAGTACTTTAGTTAGGAGTGTTCATTGTTACTGCCCTATGGTTATGCCCTTGTTTATTGTTTTTTCATGCTCCTTCTTTCCAAAGGAGGTTGGTAGAAAGAGTTTTCAAAGGGGAATAATATGTATAGAAAGTGGGACCAGGAAATAGAGATCGTATAACCAGAATTATATTTTTAGAATAATTTTTGGGATTGCTATTTTCCCCTCTGTAATTCCATTTCTTATTTTTCCAAGTTAGAAAGTGTTTATTCCAAGCAAACATTATTCTAAATAAAAGTTCTGTAGTGACCTTCTAGGGAGTATCCGACCAATATTCTTCTGACTCCAGGGATAAGTATTACCTGGTAGTACACAACTTAGTTAGATCTGAGGTTTAAGAATGATTGCCACGTTAGACTTGAAATTTAACCCCAAAAAAGTTACTTTGGATTGGCAACATTTAAGTGGTCCTATCTTTAAAATTTATTATCTTCAATATAAATAGAAAATTATTGAGCACAAAAAAGGCAATAGAAAATATTGCTAAAGAAAGTAGATGCAATAGTTGCATGGACATTCTAGGAGGAAAATAGACCCAGGAGTCATGATAACTATGTTCAAGTTTTGTTTCTGTTCATCAGGGCAGGTCACTTTTTATCTTTGTACCTCAGTTTTCTTCCCTTGTAAAATAAGAATACTAATATGTTATGTATTTCATAACATGATTGTGAAAGAAGTGTTTTACATACCTTAAAACACTATGGGAAGATGAATTAATAATGTTATTCCAGAATAGACCCATTTCTAGTATAGATTAATAGTCAAGGTAGAAGATGTGGATGTCAAATATGTCATGACATCTCTTCAAAGACTGAGATTATATGAAGTGAAGGGTGAATGGACTGGAGACCATGACATATGGCAGTTGGTTGGAGGACCTGGGATGTTTTTAGCCTCAAAAAGGGAAAGACATGGGGAAGAAATTATAACCATCTTCAAGGATCTAAAAAATATCACATGCATGAGGAGACATTCTTGTATCTAGAAAGTATAATGAGAAACAATTAATAGAAGGTACAAAGAGGGAGATTTTGCTTTGACATGAGAAAAAAGAGGGAGAAAAAAATTTCTGAACCATTAGAGTTATTCAAAATTGTAATAGATTGTTTTAGGAGATAATGAGTTCCCCTTCAGCTAAGTATTATGTCCAGATTTTATTCTTAAAGATCTCTTTCCTTACAAAGCTCACAGAATCCTGGAGTCACAGAAAAAGGGTAAGTTTTTAAAGAGAGCATGGTTTATAATAAACAAAAATTGCTAACATCTTGATCCCAATTTTGTATCTGAACATAAGATTATATTCGGTGTAGGCACATACTTCTTCCTGAAACAAGGAAATTTGTTCTTCCTCTAAATTCTAAAATGCCCTTCCATCATCAAACCCAAGAGTCTTGTTTCTAGTTGGTTTAACCTTCATTATGTAGTACTTACCATGCATTAGGCTGACCCCTGCTTTTGTCACTGGGCAGAAATTAGTTTCATACAGTTGCTCTTCTTCCTCTGGTTTCTAAACCTGCTTTATTGCTTGTCAGTAGCTATAATTCTTCTTCATTATCAGGTTTTCCCTCCTCAGTTTTTTTTCTAGTACATCCCAGTTCCCAGAGAATCAGTCATAAATCCTTAAAATGTTGCCACATCCCCTACCAAGCAAGGTTTCAGCAGGAACTGAAGAACAGTTCTCACTGTCTCCAAGCATACTATCAGACTCTATGTCCTTGACCTGATTCAGGTCCTGTATAGGCCTCATATACCCTATAACTGTAACCCCTTATCCATTATAACATGAAGCTCTTCCAAAGAAGACTACATGATCACTTGTCAGAATTCTTATCCTTGGCCTCTAAGGTCCCTTCTAACTCTGAGGTTCTATGATTATTTAGAGCAAAGAATAGAAACAGCTGAAGAGGGTAGAAGCAGGGATGAGGGATGATGTTATTCAGAGTACTTAAATTAAAGAACAAAGATGGCCCTGAGGGAGGAGACAAGACACAATGACGAGGGGGATGTAACAGTCTAATTTATTTAGCAAGGACAAATAGTTTAGTATACCTCCATAGTCTTTGAGGACATGACCATATACTGACAGAGTACAATTATTAATAATCATAAATGGTCCCAAGAGATCAAAGAAAGTTTAAATTATATTCAATACACTCAACTTAATAAGACAGAGAAGTGTACAATACATTTTTAAAAGATTTATTTCCCACAAAGGAAAATACATGATAATATATTTACTTAGTAAAGAATGAATAAATCATCTTTTAAAGGACCTACAATTATCTGGAAGTGTGAAAACAGCATCATAGTAGAGTGGAAAGAAAACTGAATTTGAAATCAGAAGATCTGGGTTCAATCTCAGCTCTGCCATTCATAGTTATATGAGTTTGGACAAATTTCTTAACCCTCCTAGGCTTAATTTTCCTCAATTGTAAAATAATGGGTTGGACTAAATGACCTCCAAGGTGTATTCAAGTGTTAAAACATTGTGTTCTATAAATGTTATCCACAGAAATTAAAATGAACAAACCATTCAATAGTCATGCATGTTAACATTCTAGGCTCCCTCCCTTATTCCTTCTCCCATTTCATTTCTCTATTTTATTAGCCATGCTTATTTAACACTCATCTGAATCATAAAGCTAGTCTCCAGCCTCAAGGCTTAATCCTGGCCATAGATAAAAAGGATATAGTATCCTATGGCAGTATTCACCAAATCAACATGGAGTTTGTCTTGCTACTGGTAACAGTTTATATATAATAACAGAAATTTGTCAATTTTAATCAATATTTTTGAAGCACTTCATGATTTTTAAAATGTTGTATACATGTTATCTCACTTGAGCCTTGAAACTACTCTGTGAAGTAGGCAGTTATAGTGTAGCATCTAGGAGTCCCCTCACCAAACAACCTTGAGATAGTTCCCTTCAGTTATAAATACTTCATTGACCAAAATCCTCTCCAGAATTTAACTTATGAGTCAGAAGACACATTTAACTTAAGGCAAAGACATTTAATGAAAGAGCCTAATAAACCAATAATAGAATATTCCACTCATAACCTTGGAGCTGAGTCTCAGTGGAAAGAGTGAACATGCACAATGATGAACACAGGACATATACACATGGAGAACATATGGTTAGGACATTCACTTGAAGAGAAGACACAATCATCTGATAATGGAGAGCTAATTGATATGAAAAAATCCAAGAGCCATAGTGGGAAATGTGAAGAATATTCGGGTAAAGTTCAAAGGAGGGGGGGAAAAATCATGTGATTTTGTCATTAGCAGATATGACAGATCACCCTGAACAAAAAAGCACAGGTTGATAAGTTAAAGAATGGGTCAGGGCGGCTAGGTTGCACAGTGAATAGAACACTGGCCCTGGAGTCAGGAGGACCTGAGTTCAAATTCAACCTCAGACACAACACCAGCTGTGTGACCTTGGGCAAGTCACTTAACCCCAATTGCCCTGCCTTCCCCCCTCCAAAAAGCAATGAGAGAGATCGAGAGAGAGAGAGAGAGAGAGAGAGAGAGAGAGAGAGAGAATGGATCACAAGCCAGGTGAGTGATAGGAAATTGAAATTTTCTGTGTATTGGCTGAAGCTTTCTGCATAAAACAGAGTCAACAACTTCTTGACTTGCCTCATAAGGTAGAATGAACAGTAAAGGGTAATTCTCTTCTGGATTTGTTTCTCACTACTATATTTTTGGAGGAAATGGAGAAATCTGGAGTATACAATGATATGATAATATTTCAAAACTAGTTGAAAGGATGGAAAAGGAGTTCTCAATGGCTCAAGGTCATCCTGTCAGGGAGTTTGCAGTGAATTATCTCAAGGATCTGTGATTGGCCTTATGCCACTTAGCATTTATCAATGACTTGATATAAATGCTATCATTACCAAGTTTTCAAAGAACACAAAGCTATGAGGGATAGTTGAAACACTGGCAAATAGAACCAGGAATTTGATATCTTGAGCAGCTTGAATATTGATCTGAATCTAGTAAGATTAAATTCATTAGGAATAATAGTAAAAGTTTATACTGAAGTACAAAATATCAGTTTCAAGTACAAGGGTAAAAAGTGAAGGAGGTGTTATTAGTCTGAAGAAGATCTGGGGGTTTCAGTGAACTGCTAGATTAATGAGTCATTAGCATGTTATAGAAGCCAAAAAAAGAAAAATGTGGTCCTGGGCTTCATTAAGGGAGAAACAGCTTCCAGGAATAAGAGCTATATTCAGCCCTTATCAGACTCTCAGCTTCAATAATGTATTCCAATCTGGGTACAACATTTTGAAGACATTTGTCTTCTGGCTGCTATCTAGATCCCCTCTACTATGCCCGAATTCTTCATCCTGAAGATATATTCTAGAGGTACTCTCGGCTCCTGCAAATTCTCCTTCTGAAGAGATGTTAGTCAGCCAGTTTATTAAGCACTTACTATGTGTAAGACACTGTGCTAAACTCTAGGAATAAAGACAGAAGCAGAAAAAGACAGTCCCCACCCTCAAGAATTTTATATTTGAATGGGAGAAAATTACCCATAATAGGAGCTTAAAATGGAGGAAGGGAGTCAAAGGAAGAGAATGTATCTGTTACCAGGGCTTGGCTGAGAAAGTCTTGGAGAAGGACAGCCTGAAGAAGAATAAAGACATCTTTTGCCTGGGCCTCTTCTTTAAAATGGAGGTCCTGGGAGGGACCAATCAATCAGAAAGGAAGCCCTACTCCTCTTGATTCTGGGTATCCAGATTGCACTTCCAACATCTCTGTCCATATGCCCAATCTAATGGGGAAGACAATACACAAAAGAAAGCTGGAAAGTAGCTAGTGGAGCTACAGAAGTATTCTGTAGAGTTCAGATCAAGCAGATGAAAACTGGAAAGTTAGGTGGAAAGTTCACATTCTATCCATCCTTCTATAAAGGAAAGCTTTAGAGAAAATTTAATGCTGCTCCCTCCCATCCTCCAATCAGAGGGGAGAGGAAGCTGAGAGAGCTGGGAAGGTCTCCAAAACTGAGTTAACAGCATTATGATAAGATTTCAGGTGATGAGCTTATTCTGATTAGAATCTCATTTTCTATGAAGTTCAAACCAAGCACAGCTACAGAAGAAAGTGGAGAGTGGAGCTGCTTAGCACTTTTTCCTTAATCCAAAGGAGATTAGTAAACCTATGCTCTGTAGAGGACCACCTCTTTCACAACTAGTTTTTTCAATAAAATGGCCATGAATCACTTTCTTTTAGCCAAACCTTGCCTGAAGTTTTCACTCTGTTCTTTTGTTACCAAAGAAGTCTTCAATTCCACTTTCATCCAACGTTCAGTCTGAAATTCATCTTAGTTTTTATCATAGTCATGTGTTCAGGATCTACTTCCACAAATGGAAAAAGATCTAAGTGAAATCTAGTTGCAGAAATAGTTTCGACTTTCACTTAATATGCTCCTCTGTGCAATGCCTGGAAGGCCCTCCCTTCTAATCTCTGCTTCCTGGTTTCTTTTAAGATTCAGCTCAAACCCCACCTTCTTCAAGAGACCTTCCAGGTACCACCTTCCATCCATATGAAATTATCTTCCACTTGCATTAAATACACTTCATATACAATCATACCTCTGAAATATTACAAGTTTGGGTCACACCAGTGCAATAAAGTGAATATCACAATAAAAAGAGTCACATGATTTTTGTTTCCTAGTGTACATAAAAGTTATGTTTACTGTAGTATATTAAGTGTACAACATGTAATGACTAAAAAAAAGTACACACCTTAATTTAAAAATACTTTCTTACTGAAAAAGTCCTAACCATCATCTGAGCCTTCAGTTAGTCATAATCATTTTGTCAGTGGGGGAGTCTTTCCCTGATGTTGATGGCTGCTGACTGATCAGGGTGGCAGTTGCTAATGGTTAAGGTGGCTGTGCAAATTTCTTAAAATCAGACAACAATAAAATCTGCCAACTCTTCCTTTCACCTGAACACTTTGAGGCTATTGTAGGGTTACTAACTGGCCTACTTTCAGTTTGGTTATATCTCAAGTAATAAGGACACCTAAGGAGGTGGAAAGAGACAAGGAATGACCAATAGAGCACTCAGAAGCATTCAAACATACACACAACATTTATGTATTAAATTCATCATCTTATATGGGCTGAGTGAGTGGCATTTCAAAACAATGACAATAGTAACATCAAAGGTTACTGATCACAGATCACCTAGCCAGATGGAATCATAATAATAAAATTTTGAAATATTGTGAGAATTACCCACATGCTTTTGAAAAAAATGCTGCTGATAGACTTGCTGGGCACAGGTCTGTTACAAACCTTCAATTTGAAAAAGAAAATCAATATCTGCAAAGCACAATAAAGTGAAGTACAATAAAATGAGCCATGCCTTCATACACAGATATTTGCTTGTTATCTTCCCAACTGAAATTTGAAGCCCTTTATAATCCCAGCACTTAGAATAATGTCAGGCATACAGTAAGTGTACAATGCATGTTTACAGAATATGAAAATCATAGGTGCTGTGTTGATTGGAATAAAACCTTTTTGCTACTTCTCTCCTCCCCCCTTTCCAACCTTGACTAAAGGCATCTAGATTGTACCCTAAACATCCCTATCCATACTCCCTTACCACATTCCCTCCTGGATGGATACTTAACACTACCATCCCCACATCTGTAGAAAGGAAACCAGAATCTATACACAAGGCCAACTCATAGAACTACTCACTATCTCGCAATAATGATGGCCCAGGGTTCTCCAGGCCACTTATCCTCAGGAATAAATAACATTGCACTCTAAGAACTTTTGAGTCTTGCCATCTGTTTTTCTGTGGCACTCTTATGAACTTATGACCTTTCCAACTATTCAGAATAAAAAATCCCCTATGCCTATTGTCTCCTCAGCTTCTTAAAGAAAAGAAAGCATCTGGTTTTTATTCTCTATTGTTATCCTCTATGCTTAGTAGTGGTTGGCACATAATACTCAAGTGCTCAATATATCTTTGTTTTGTCTTTTTCTTTTCTACGTTTTCTTCCTCCTTCCTTTCTCACTATCTCTTCTGTATCTCTCTATTTCATCATTGAACATGTAAGGGAACTGAGATGTAGAAAGATAAAGGAACTTGTTCAATGTTGTACAGCAAATCAGTAGAGAAGCCAGAGCTTGAATGACAGTTTGCCTCCATACCTAGTGCTACACATGATATTGTAGACATAGCACTTGATTCGGCACCAAAAGATCTGAGTTTTAATTGCTTTTCTGCCAATTATTACCCTTATGACCTTAGGCAAGTTACTTTACCTCTTTATATCCATTTCCTCAAAAATTACGGATTTATTTTGATCAAATGGTAAGGTCCTTTTGAGTTCTAAAACCTTACTTACCTACCAGTTTCTCAGTGTTCAATTGTTGAATCCTTGCAACATTAAACCCTTAAACAAGTCTTGGAAATTTAGAGAAATGGGGGTAGGGGAAAGAAGGGTGAACATTAGGGTAAAGAATGGTCTCTAATGAGAGATCTGGTCAGAAAGATTAAATTAAAATTAATGAACGCTAGCCAAAAGTTTATAAATGTGACCACAATTGGGAAGTTAGAGTAATAGATCTGTTAGGTGTAAGAGCAACAGCTATTGCCAATGTCTTTAACCAGAGCATTAGGGGGTGGCTAGGTGGCACAGTGAGTAGATTACCAGCCCTGGAGTCAGGAGGATCTGAGTTCAAATCCGTCCTCAGACACTTAACACTAGCTGTGTGACCTTGGGCAAATCACTTAACCCCAATTTCCCTGCCTCCCCCCTTTAAAAAAAAAAAACAGAACATTAACCTCTCTCAACTTTTCAGGTAAATGGTAAAAGTTTAGACAGGTAATGTTTATGGGATGAGTTGTAAGACTAGAATGCCAAGGCCCATAAGTGATATGAGATATGGAAGAGGGAACTTGCAGCAGTATTGGGATAAAGCAGGAAATATGTAAGCATAAAACTATCAGCTAACTTTCTACTTTCAATCTGCAATTATTCTTGGTTTGAACTCTATGGAACATGATTTTCCTGTATCTAATACCTCCTGATACACCTTACTCCTGCTTGCCAACTTTTGTGTGTGTGTTACCCACTAGACTGCAAGCTCCTTGAAGTTGGAGATGGAAGGATGTCATATCTGATTCTGGAATCAATAAAAAGTCACTAGAGAAGATTGTAGAATAATAGGTAGTAGATAACAGGAAAGGATGAATAAAGCATGGGTTTTTGGAGGAGGAGAGAGATGGGCATGTTTATAGACAATATAATGTTAGAAAACAGAGGGAAACTAAAGATTAATGAGAGAGTGATGATGATATAATGGGGAATCTACTGGAGAAAGAGAGATGAAATGGGTTTACTTGCACATATAGAGTAATTTGCTTTGGTCAGGAGAAGAGTTGTCTATTCTTATGAGACAGCAGTGAAGAAGAAAGTGGCAGAAAGCATTTGAATGATATGAGATGTGAAGAAGGGAGAAAAGGAGAGTTATCAGTAAATGGCCTTAACTTTTTCAGTGAAATATTAGGCAAGGTTCTCAGTTGAGTGATGCAGGGTGAGTCACAGGAAGTTAGAGGAAGGATAAAAATGTTTGGAAAAGCCTATGTGATGAATCAATAATGTAGATATTAAAGGATTGCTTGATACAATGAGGAACCAGCTGAGATTACATAGCAGATTTTTAGTGGATCTAGTCAGCATGGTTTCATTATTTTCTTCTGTTTTGTTCAAGAACATGGGTAGGAGCAAAGCAGCAAATTGTGGGAGTAATTTAGGTCTGTCTTCCCAGGACAAGATCTTGAATAGGATAAATGGTACAAGAGACTTGAGAAAAGAGGACAGTGTGGAGTTGAACTGGTTCACTAACCAGTCAAGATGAGGAAGATAGTAGAGTATACAGAGTGCAAGGTATTGACTTGCGAAAGAATTTGGAGTGAAAGGATTGGTAGTTATGGTGAGGATGGTTAATGGAGTTTGGGGGTCACAAGGCAGAGGGAAAGTTGGAATACCAACAGATTATAATCAGATAAAGATATTTCAGAGTTTATAATCATGGAAGTAGTTCAATTGTGGGTCATGGAAAGATCATGGATATAATCATCTTTGTAGGTGAAGTGGGACAGAGGAATAGGCAGTGATGAACGAGTAAATTGAGGAAACAAGAGATTAGTGTGTTTGAGAGTATTATCAATATGTATGTTGAAAATCCATAGCATAAAAGCAGGAGGTGAAGAAGAGAGACAGATTGTGAACTAATTGAGGATGGAAAAAGAGTAACCCAGAGGTCACCTGACAAAAGCCAGCTACATCTTGATTTGGGTGATTATAGACTGAAGGAATCTCAAAGAAAGAGAGGTTAGTGGGGATTGGGGATAAAGGGAAAGCAATGGGGGGCAAGGAGTATTCCACCTCAATTGGTAAATTGAAAGAATGAAAGTGCAACCAATACTGGAAAGTGTGGGTGTGTCATCAGGAAGGATCCTGAACTCAGTGAGTGTAAGAAGATGGAGAAAGGTCAAGTAAAATTTAAGAAGAAAGCAAATTTGTTACCTAACGAGCAGGCATTCCTGAGAGAACAGTGGAAAGCAGAGGTAGTTTTAGTTTGGATTATTAGGGTAAGATGGAGGAGGTTAGGAATAAGGCAGTTCCCAATGGGAGAATGAAACTTGAACAATGGCAGTTGGGAATTCAGAATCGTCATGACAAAGAGAGAATGCCTGGGTGGGAACATAATTATTATTGAAGAACTAGTTCAGGTAGATTACCATTGTGAGTCTTCAGCCTAGGGGATGGAGTCGTTCCAGAATGTCATAATGGCAATGTGTAGCTGGAAAGGGGGTTTGAGGTGGGCAAGGAAGGGAATGCTTCATTGGTAACAAATAAACTGCTGCGGAGTTTAGATGACAATGCCTGGAACATGACAGAAAAGTTGCTCAGAGAGACCATGTAGCCCTCTTGGGCAAGGATTGGCAATGTGATGGCTCAGGATTATAAGTGGCCAAAAAATCTGCCTGAAATGCTATGGAATGTGCACAAACCTCACAATGAAAAATGTAATGGCAGATGTCATATTGCATTACTGGCCACCAAAAGTCTTGAATTTCAAAATACAATGCTTTGCACAGGCTCATAGGGTTCAACGCAAGGTTGTCATGGAAAAGTCAGAAGACTACATACCCATCCAGCCTCACCAGGAAGAGCAAAGAGGTGAGAGTAAAGCTGTAAGAATCATAATGCTAACTTATACTCAGGTGTAATTCTAGTTAGGAGGGAAGCTATTTAGGTGTATTACACCTGCTGCTAAAACATAACATCTAAGAGATCTGTTCAAAATTAAGTAATTTTAAAGTTTAGGTTATTCAGAAAAGCTCATCCACCAAATGACAAAATTCTGGTTTGTATAACAACATATCTATTTACAGACTAGACCTGACCCCTATTAGGCACTATGAAAATGTTAATTATTATTAATGTAACTAGTATTTTTATTATTATGTGTAGAGTGCTCACCTTTGTGTATTCCACATTCCATCTAAACTTGCCTCCCACTTCTTTGTATGGGGCATTCCATTTCCTATTTCTTTGCCTTTGCTGAGGCAACATCCTATTGCTAGAAAGTTCTTCCTCCTCAAATACAGCTAGCAGAATTCATTTCCTGCTCCAAAACACAGCTTAGCTGTCATTTCCTACATAAGATCTTTCCTGATCCCTCAGTTGTAAATTTTCTATTTACTTATTTGTATATAAGTTGTTTTCTCCCAGTAGCATGCAAGCTCTTTGAGAAAAGGAATGTTTTAATTTTGTCTTATATTCCAAGCATGTAGCACAGTTCTGGGCATATCATAGGCATTTAATAAATGTTTGTTAAATTTATTTAAACTGGATCAGAACAAATCTAGTTCCTCTTCCATATGTGATTGTGATTCTAAAACTTGAAGATGACCATCATCTGAGTCTTCTCTCATCTAGGCCTAAGATCTCCAGTTCCTTCTACAGAAGTTGTTGAACTCAAGGCCTTCAATTACCTTTGTTGTCCTTCTCTTGAAATGTTCCAGCTTACTTGGATAATAAGATCATAAGATTCAAGCTAGAAGGGATTTTAGAGGCCATCAACCATCCTATCATACTATAGATAAAAAAAACAACAACTGAGGCTCAAAGAGTTTAAGGGGCTCAAAAAGGTCACACAGCTAGTAAGCTCAAATGGTACCTAAACTGTGGTTTTCCTGGTTTCCACTCCAGTGCCCTATCCATCACACCATTCCCAGTGCCTTTTCTTTCCTATTTCTGATTATTTTCTTTTCTCTAAATTCATTTCTCCTCTCCAAGGTATATCCTTTATTTGCCTGTCCTTAAGTGATATCATTTCACAAGAGATATTATCAACTCTGAAGGTGATGAATTGCTGTATTACTTTTCAAAAAGCTGTTTCAGCAAGCTGTCGGGTATAACATTTCTTCAAAAGCACTAAGGTCATGATTAGCCTTGTCACAGGCATAACAGGGAGTCTTTCTTTGCGGGAGTTGTCAGGTCTGGTCCTAGGATGCTGCTTCGTAATTAATTCAAGACAAACATGAAGTTCCTTTGAAGCATATTTTAAACAAGACCACTGAAGAGTCTTTTGAGATGTATTAGTAGCAACTGCAGGTGGAAAAAAAAAAGGATGCAGATTTGTATTGGATATTTCCTCAACATATTAGTGTCAGTCAGCAGTATTTATTGAGCTTTCTCAAAACAGAGTACTCAGCTCAATGCTGCAGGGGGTTAAAAAGAAATACAATAAAAATCCCTTTTTTTATTATTCAGATTGACTTGTGGAGAAAGTCTGAGATGGAAAAGTCAAAACTACAAAATGTCTAAGAAGACTTTATTAGCCTATAAACTCTCAGAAGGAATAGAGGATTATTCATCTTTCTCGCCTTCACAATAACTAACATAATGCCTAACACAAACTAGTCTCACAAAAAATATTTGTGGAATAAATTAATGGCATGGAGCATTATTCATTACAAATATAGACATTATCTAGAATTAGGTTGATGTTTTTAAACTAATGATAAAAGGAACTCATTCTATAGTGACACAGAATCACTTTCTACTCTACCAGTGGGAAGTGGTATAGTAGAAATTAAAGAACTTTGGGTTCAAATTCCAGCTCTATTGTTTACTACAGTCAATGACTTTGGACAAGTCACTTAAGTTCTCTGGCCCTAAATTTCCCATTTGTAAAAGGAAGGGGTTTGTCTAGAGCACATATTCTGCTTTTTGGTACCATTTTTTGTTATCACACAGACTCCTTTGGCATTCTGGTAAAACCTGTGCATACCTTCTCAGAATAATGTTTTTAAGTGCACAAAACAAAAGACAAAAGATTATAAATTATGTTGAAATGCAGTTATAAAGATATTATTTTTTTAAAGTTCTGTCTAACCCCTACATAGGCTCTAAGATTATTTCAAGTTAGTGATTCTAAGACATTTTTTGTATAATATACAATATTCTTTGAAACGAAGAATTGAAGCAAATAGAACATTAGAGCTGGTAATACTATAGGAGTGTGCAGAGACTTTCAAATGCAGTTTCCTTTCACTATGAGCAACTGTACCTGCATAGGTACAGTTATATAATAGGAATTTATATATACATATACATATACATATACATATACATATACATATACATATATTTAATATTAGAGGCAGGATAGCACATTTTAGAGATCTAACCTTGGAAGTAGGAAGACCTGGGTTCAAGCCTCACCTCTGACATGCAGTGGTTGTATTTCCCTGGGCAAGTTATAGTGCCTCAGAGTTCTAAGAAACTCTGTAAAACTACATGTAAGATGTTAAAAAAAAAAAAAAAGGTGCCAAGCAGCATTAGAAGCAGATGTTTTCTTGTAGTTTAACGATGAAATTACAGCTGCAGATTCTATCCCTATATCTACTATTACATATGTTGGGCAAATAAAAGTTCTATTAAACATTATTCACATCTCTTCTTTAATCTGAAAGAGCACAGCATTCAAAATTTCCTTTACTTACTCAGATCACAACCTTTCTACTACTTAGTAGATCTTTTTTTAAGTTATTGGGGCTAGAAAAGTTGATTATCCCTAAGGCATCTCTACTGAGAATTTCTCATATTCTTGGACAACATCATAGGTCCAGTCACTAGTTCATACTGGTTGCCTTTCCAGATTGGTCAGACCTACTAGACTTTCTGCTTTACTATCAAAGCCCTGGAGAACCCAGGGTATCCTCCAAGCTATGATGATCCATTAGAGCAGGACTTTAGTGGAAGGGATGATATTTATATTATTAATTTTTTACTATCCATTTCTTCACAGAAAATATAAAGGTTAATTTCAGTTAAATTTCTATCTATATCTTCATATGTATTCCAAATCAGTGACTAAAAGATGTTATAATATATGCATGAGAGGCTAAATACCACTGGAGATTGTTTTTTGGCCCTAGTCCTTTGCTAAAGGATATGTCCATAAGAATCATTCCTGTTATGTTCAAAATAAATACATCCCTTGCTTTCTTTCCATACTTACAGGTTGTTGGAGTAGTTGGGATAAACACATTCTAAAAATGCATATACTAGAACCAGTAATCAATATTTAGAGAGACTACTGAATGCCTCCATCTGAGAACTATACTGTTTTATTTGAATATACTTTTGAAATTTAAGCCCAGACAGAAAATGAGTCTGGTTCCTTTAAAAAAAATTAGAAACAGGCTTAAAAGGAGTTTGGAGCCTCCTAGAGTGGATTATTTTAAGTAGTTGATGCAAAGAATTCTTTTACACCAAAGTAGGCTTCAAAGGGTAGGAGAAACAGGTCAGGAAAAAAAAATTAATCTCATGGGAAATGTAGTGAATACATAGATAGCCATGATTTCCTTTCATTTTTTTCACTTTTTGTTTCTGATAGAATTCAAGAAACTAGATAATAAATGAAAGCTACCTATCTAAACAATAGTTAATCTTCCTCACCAACTCATTGTCTATGTCATGACTACAAGCTGTGAGTGTTTCCCAAAGGTTCTATGCTTCCATTCTATATTTTCCTCTTTTCCTTTCTAGCTACCCTGGTTTTAATTATCCTCTCTATGCAGATAACTAACAGATCTATAAATCTAACCAATTCCACCTTTCAAATTGGATGACCCAGAGGTATCTTAAATTAACTATGTCCAAAACAGAGCTGATTATTCCTGCCTACAGTCATTCCTCTAAAGAAAGGATGAATGGTGAATGTCTTTATTTGGAAAAGTAATGGGAGATCAGAATGTGCAGTAAGAAATGATGCAGGGGCATGATTTCAGAAAAAACTGGGAACACTTAAATGAACTGATGCAAAGTGAAGTGAGAAGGACTAGAAGAACATTGTACACAGTAACAGCAATATTATAATGATGATCAACTATCAAACACTTAGCTATTCTAATCACTACAATGATCCAAGAAAATTCCAAAGATTAACATTGAAAAATGCTATCCACCTCTGGAAAATACTGATGAATTGAATAAAGATTGGAGAATCAAAAAAATTTTTAAATGAGTGTTAAAATATATAAATAATAATTTTAATAAGCTTTATAAAGCACTTTATATGTAATTATCTCATTTTTATATTTAACACAACCCTGGGATATATTTCTATTATTATTCAGATATTACAGATGATGAAAGTGAGAAAGAAAAAGATGAAATGACTTGCCCAAACTAGATGACACACATCTAGAAAGTTTCTGAGACAGAGTTCAAATTCAGATCTTTATGACTCAAAATCCAGCACTCTATCTTATGATAGATTATAGGATGTCAATTTTTCTTTGTGAGTGGGGACCATTTCCTTTCATTCCAGGTCCATATAGGGAGGCCAGGTCACACTTCCCCACATTGGGGAAAGGAAACAGGGAATAGGGACTCTTGACATAAGGACATTGATATTATAATCAGGAAAGTAAAGTATAAAGGTAGGGCAGTAGCTTATGACAATGACCCTGACAGTGGTGTTAGCAAGAGGGAATGCCAAAAAGAAAAAAAAAAAAGCTTAGATTTCTTCATGACAAAGCAATGCAGCTATGAGAATATGATGTTCTTTCTTTTGTTAGTGTTTTGCTTTTTGGAGGGGGGGGAGGCAGGGCAATTGGGGTTGTGACTTGCCCAATGTCACATGGCTAGTAAGTGTCTGGGAGTGGATTTGAACTCAGGTCCTCCTGACACCAGGAGAGGTACACTATTCACTGTGCCCCCTAGCCACGCCAAATATGATATTCTTGAGTGGGCTTTCCCTGTATCTATCAATATTTCTTTGTATCATGTGGGAATCTTGGGAAATCATATTCTGGGATGTATTGAAAGCTGAATGAGATTAGATATGGAGAAAACCTAAGAGTCATATTCATATGATGTTGACTTCATGTTCCAATAACAGAAACAACCATATCCCTAATACCACGTCCTAAACATATCCCTACTGTGTTAGATGCATCTATCTCTGAGGTCATTAAACCCTGGAAGACTGTTGAACCTTTGTTATTGTAATGCCATGCATGAGCAGCTTCTCAAAAGAAAGCTACTGTGAACAGCTTTTAAAGTTCTGATTACACAGTATAGTGAACACTCTGTTTATTCCATTAGAAATTAAGGCAAACATTCACAACAAATCACAATATAGTATCCACAACATTACATCTTATCACAGAATATCACAGTATAGTGTTCACAACAGCTTAACATTAGAATGGCCACAAAGTTTTCATTACAATGGCCACAATATTAAGAACAAAGAACAAAAGAATAATCATCTGGTTTCCCTAAGGGGAGAAACTCTCCTTACTTAATCATTCAGTCATTTCACAATACAATAATCAATCTTCCACTCATGGGACAATCATAGATTAACTTAATCAGTCACTTATCTAGCAATTAGTCACTAAGAATTGGTTTTTTTTTTTAGTCTTTTTTAAAATTTTTTAAATTTTTTTTAAATTTCTTATTTTATTTTAGTTTACATCATTCATTTCCACGAAATTTTGAGTTACAAACTTTCTCCCCATCTTTCCCCTACCCACTGCCCCCAAACAGCCATCCCAGTGTATCCCCCCTTCCCCAATCTATTCTCTCCTATGTCATCCCCCCTCACCCCTCTGACTTTCCGGTAGGGCAGGATGGATCTCCCAACCACAGTGCC
>CM053587.1:191103374-191120571 GCA_028646515.1 Pseudochirops corinnae
TGTATAATATGAAAGTATTTGCAGATCCTATACATGATTGCACGCCACCATGGGGGGGGGAAGAGAGGGGAGAAAATCTGAAACTCAAGTGATTGTGGAACTGAATCTTGTAAATTAAAAGTAAATGAGTAAATTAAAAAAAAAAGTGGAAAAAAAAATAAAGAGGCCATTTCTTCTCTCATCTCCTATTCCTCTCTTCTGAAGATGTGGCAGAGAACTGCAGCGTTCTCCCTTGGATTTCTGGGGTACTTCACTATTCCCTCTCACCAATAAGATATGATAGCTACATGCAATTATCTAGATAGGTTTGAGACTGTGTAGTGAAGGCCTTATAGTCTCCTTTATTTCGTATTTCTTCCCCTGAATACAAGTTACTTGGTGATCCTGAGAGATTTTATGAGTCTGGTAGCTATCTAGGGAGTTGAGTAGTTTCTGTGTTACTCAGTCAATTTTGGCTGCCCTTCCACAGGGAAGATGCTCCCTATATCTACTATAATGCTTTTTGGGGAAAAAAAGATAGCTACTTACCTAAGGATGAACCCAAGTTATGTATGTCCTGGAATACTTAAAAGATGGACCTGGAGTGAGTTGTTTGGAAAGTACAGAACTGAAGTGAATTTAAAATATCTGTTCATCAGTCTCACAAATACATTTTAAAGTTTAAATTAATCAACAATAACCAAAAAAAGCATGGGTTATGCACTATTCTTTCATGATTTTAGTACCTTGCATTTCCTTTTTAATGGAGTAAATAGCTATCCTTTAACATATATTACCAGTTTTTAGCACAGTACCTGGAACATCGTAAGTGATTAATAAATGCTTATTCTTTCATTCAATCATTCACAAGAATATATAGACCAACGCCTCAATTTGAATGAAAAGGCACCGATTATCTGTGAGACATACTAGTGACTTAATGAAACAATCAGCAAAAGAGCCATCAAGAGTAGACCAAGCAAGTGACAACTACAAAACATGTCAATAATAAACACTTAACTGTTTTAGAAAAGATTTAAACTATATTAAAGTCAAAAGTAATAGATAAATATCTAGAAAATTCCATAGATAAATTGATAAACAGATAAATTAGGAAATAGATATAGACAGTTGTTCTTTGTCCATTTTTGAAGAAAACCAAAGACATCACAGGTGATATCTTGACTTGAACATGAATTGGATTTAAGTGGGGCAGACTCACTGTAATGGTAACAGGAATTTGAAGATCTTCTCTGCCCCTTAATAGATCTAAGAGAATTTGAAGATCTTCCCTGCCCCCAATAGGATAAATCTAATCACATGGAGCCTGTGGTGGGAGGTTTGCTGAAGGTGGAGCAGAGCCCACAGGAAGCTGGGAGTCAGAGCAGTTAGAGCTGGAGGGATAAGAAAACACATCCAGCGAGACAGCTAGGCTTATGAGTATTGGTTTGTGGGAAGGCTAACGGATGGTGTGGCTTCATGCTATGCTATGGTATATTAACTTCTGTGCTACTATGAAGGATTTGACTTTCTGGTGTTGAAATTTTATGGTATCTTAATAAATGTTTTGCTTCTGTCTTCTCTATAAAGAGTCTGTTATATTTTGTGCTTGAGAACTATGCTGGCATATTTACAGTTGCTATTGGCACTGTGAATATTGCTTTGGTGTTACAGTTGCCTCACTCTTTCTTCTAAAGTCATAGAGTCCAGTGGTAAGACAAAAATTAGGACAACTGGCAATAGCCAAAGATACAGAGGATGACCTTGGCATTTTAGATGTCAAAACAGTATTTAAATTTCTAAATAGTTTTTAAATATTATTTAAAACATTATTATGAGGAGTCCATAGGCTTTACCAGACTTCAAAGTGGGTCCATTTTGCAAAAAAAAAAAAAAAATCAAGAACCATGGCTTTAGGGGAATGAGGAGCCTAAGACTGGCAGGGAGAGGGGTGAGGGGGAGGGAAGAGATCTAGCTTAAAGATCTGAGGGAAGTAAATTGTCCTGTTTTCTGTTTCTGCTTTAGACTCTTTATTTAATCCAGGGTCTGCTTTTCTCTCTAGGTGTGACCTATTGTTTCAGTCTTGGACCCTGATTTTACCTTATCTTTCAAGGGATTTGTCTACTAGAATTATGTAATAGGTTGATAAAATTTTTGTCTCTGCTCTATGTTGGATGTTCAAGGAGTACTAGCATCTCTGGTGTGAGTATGTGCTGAGCCATTTTAGGGCTGTTCATCTAATTTTGGTGTCTACCTGGCACTCAACTTTCACCTGTGGCTCTGAGAAATTGAGGCATGATAAATGTTAAGGTGATCTATAGGATACTTATGGTCCCTTCAAGCTCTAATGCACTCTATGAATCTTATTATTTTAACCTTTTACAAAACATAAGTAAATAAATTCACATTTACTTCAATGGATTAATCTCAATAATATGGCACACCTTCTGTGTATGTATCACACCTTATCCATGACTTCCAATCTGTATGATTCTTATACATATCATCTCTTAAAATTGTACATAAAGCATCTTCTCTATGTCATTTTAATCATTTGTGAGAATCCATGCAATCTTTAGGCTGTCTGTGTGCTATTTCTTATTCTCTTTAAATAACCATCCCACATCCAGCCAACCTTCAAAGATATTGGAAACCTGGTAACATTACCTGGATAAACATACTCATAAATGGTAAGCACATTGTTAATGTTTTTCAGGGGTTTGAGTGATTAAATTAAAGAAGAATATCCGAACTAAAACTACTCATTAAAATTATAAGATTCTAAAACTGTACTTACAAAGGAATACATTTGGTTATTTCATGCAATGAACACCAGTTCATTCATCCTGTAGTTGTGGGTATGTAAAAACATAAATGATTGTGAAATAATTACTATTAGGTGATTGTTGACAAAGCATATTTGACCAGGATGGCATTAGGGAAATCATCATGCTTTCTGGTAAATACATTTAATTGAGAAACTCTTAATCGAGGAGGTAATAATTTCAGAGCTTCTTCAGTTATGTATGGCCTGAGGACATACAACTTGAGAAGCTGACCAGGAGAATCTAACCATATGGGGATTTGTGAGAAAGACAGGCAAAATTGAATAAAGAGGGCACAGAGTGTACATATAAAAGGAAAAGAAGTGGCATATTCCAAGGGTCTGTTGATTCTGTTGTAGAATGTTGAAACAGAGGATTAAGCTTCCAGTTGAAAGGTAAAGTTGAAAAGTTACAATTTATTTTCATTTTGAATTGTTCAACATCCATTTAAAAATCTATTCCATGTTTAAAATGCAACATTTTACAGTCTTTCTTTCCAAAATTAGGTACAGAAGCCTTTGTTCCCTCACATATTATTTTACTTCCTGTATTCTTAGACACTTCCACCAAAGTGTTCTTTGAATGCCTCCTTGTAGCATGGAGGTGATCCTGGATTCTTGAGAACTATACCAGTAGAGTTCATGCTTTGCCACTGAGTACAGACACTTCTAGGACCAGCTTAGATGGGTGGAGAAGTGGATCACCCAGCTGACTACAAGGGGATGCTTTTCTCAGCCACAGTAACTCATGGAGATTGTCTGAAAAGGCACTGAAGGTTTGTGATTTTCATCAAGGCAGAAAATATCCATACCAAAAAATCATGAATCTTTGAGGCATTTTAGAATACAATGACCTATTACAACATAAAAGAGCTGTCTCATCCCTAATAAATTAATTTTCAATTCTCTAAGTTGAGAATTATTGTTTGTTCATATCCTACTGGTATTACAATGATTTTTTGATTGTCTAATGACTTTAATATTAATTTAAAGTAAAAATACATTTATATTTTCTAATATTCTCTTAACATGTTAGAATTAGTATGAATTAGTGGCGGCTAGATGGCACAGTGAATAGAGCACCGGCCTTGGAGTCAGGAGGACCTGAGTCCAGGTCTGACCTCAGACACTTAACACACAAACACACACACACAAAAACCTAGCTGTGTGACCCTGGGCAAGTCACTTAACCACAACTGCCCTACCTTGCCCCCTCCAAAAAGAAAAAAAAAGAATTAGTATGAATTGTTTCATTAAGATTAAAATTAAATTTTAATTTAATTTATTTAAAATAAAATTAAAATCTTCATCATAGAAATCATTCAAACTCTTGTCAGAGATCAAAATATTTAAGGTGAAGTGTTCTAATTACTGTTGCAGTGGAAGTGTTTGAGATTCTACCCATTCCATATTTTATGAATCATTTATGCTTTATGACCACTGGCAATGGGTCTACAGAACCTGGTCCCATCCATCATGGATACAAGCCAGGAATTTCAGAAGTCAGGTCCTGATTTGAAAGACTCTTCCATTGTTCCAGTCATGGTTTTAGTTTTCACATCAATTCATGCGGAGAGAAATTTGTTATTTCCAAGTATCTCTTGATTCAAAGCTAATGTACAAAGAATGTTTGAGAGAGCATTTAAAGTAAGAATTCATGCATTTAAAAGCATATTTCCAGCCCATGTCTCAGAGAATGGGCACTTTAGATAAATAAAATTCTTAAGTAGTCATTTTTAAATGCTATCATATTCCACTCTTAAGTGACTCAACTACCCAGATTATACATAAAAGAATTAATACTAACTACTTAGAGTTCTTTTGGATAAAATAATTATATATTAGCCCTGAGGCAATTTATTTGACTTATGCACCCCCACAAACATATTAAAGTGAATCTTTGTTTTGTTCAGTTATGTCTGATTCTTCATTACCCCATGAACCATAGCCCACTATGACTTGCTATTCTCTTAATTCCTCCCAAGGTTCATGTTAATCTGTCCATCTCATCCTCTGCTACCCCTTTTTCCTTTTGTCTTTAATCCTTCCCAGTCTCAGGGGCTTTTCCAATGAGTTCAGTCTTCTCATTATGTGGTCAAAGTGTTTAAGTTTCAGCCGTAGAATTTTACCTTCCATTGAATAGCCTGAACTAATTTCTTTAAATATTGACTGATTTGATCTCTTTGCTGCTCAAGGGATTCTCAAAAGTCTTTTCCACCACCATAATTCAAAAGCACAATTTTGTAGTGCTCAGCTTTCCTCGTAGTCCAACTCTAACAGCCATATACTGCTACTGGAAAAATAATAACTTTGACTACACAGACCTTTGCTGGCAAGGCAAGATCTCTGCTTTTTAATATGCTGTCCAGATTTGCCATACCTTTCCTTCCAAGGAGCAAGCATCTTTTAATTTCATGGCTACAGTCACCATCTTTGAACCCAAGAAAATAAAATCTGATACTGCTTCCATTTCTTCTCCCTCTATTTGCTAGGAAGTGATGGAACTAGTTGCCAAGATCTTGGGGTTTTTATGCTAAGGTTTGAGCCAACTTTTACACTTTCCTATTTCACCCTCATCAAGAGGCTTCTAAATTCTTTATTTTCTGCCATCAGAGTGGTATTGTCTATGTATCTGAGACTGTTGCTATTTCTTCCTGCAAATTTAATTCCAGTTTTTGATTCATCCAGCCTGGCATTTCACATGATATTTTCTGCATAAAGGTTAAATAAATAAGGTGACAATATACAGTCTTGCTATGCTCCTTTTGCAATCTTAAACCAATAAGTTGGTCCATGTTTTCTTCTAAATGCTGCTTCTTAACCTGCATATAGTTTTCTCAAGAGACAATTAGGATCATTTTGAGGACTTGTCACATTTTGTTATGATTCATATAGCTAAAGACTTTAGTGTAGTCAATGAAGCAGAAATAGATGTTTTACTGGAACTCCTTTGTTTTCTTTGTAATCCAGATAATGTTGACAATTTGGTCACTTGTTCCTCTGCCTCTCTGAAAACCAATCTGCTCTTCTGGTAAATCTCAGTTCACATATTGCCAAAGCCTACCTTTCAAAATCTTAAGCATAACCTTGCAGGCATGTGAAATGAGCACAATTATTCAATAATTTGAACATTCTTTGGCATTGCCCTCCTTTAGGATTGGAATATAAACTTACCCACCGTGGCCACTATGGAGTTTTCCAAATTTACTGGAATACTGAGTGCAACACTTTAACGGCATCATCTTTTAAGGTTTTAAATAACTCAGCTGGAATTCCATGACCTCCAACACTTTTATTGTTAGAAATACTTCCTAAGGCCCACTTGATTTCATTCTCCAGGATGTCTGGTTTTCTATCAGTAACCACACCCTCATGGTTATCAGTATTAATGAGATTTATTTAATGTTTTTTCTTTTAGATAATATTTTTCCAATTATATGTAGACATTCTTAACATTCATTTTTCAATAAAAAATTTTGAGTTTCAAATTTTCTTTCCCTCTCTTAGAGGGTATATAATTGGATACAGGTTATATATGTGCAATATTATAAAACAGTTATGTATTACATGTTGTGAAAAAAAGAAATAAAAAGAAAAAATAAAGTGAAAATAGTATACTTTGATCTGAAATCAGACCTTCTCTGTTCTTTCTCTGGATATCGAGAGCATTTGTCATCATGAGTCTTCTGGAATTGTCTTAGATCAGTGTATTGCTGAGAAGAGCTAACTCTATCATAGTTGATCATCACATAATGTTGCTATAACTATGTATAAAGTTCTCCTGATTCTGCTCACTTCACTTAGAACCCATTCATATAAGTCTTTTCAGGTTTGTTTGGTTTTTTTTCTGCAAGTCACTTCCTTGTCATTTCTTATAGCATAATAGTATTACATTACATTCATACACCACAACTTGTTTAGCCATTCTCCAATTAATGGGTATCCCTTCAACATAGAATTCTTTACCACCACATATAAATATGTTTATATGTATGTCTGTTTCCTTTTTTATTATCTCCTTAGGGATACAGACCTAGTAGTGACATTGCAGGATCAAAGGGTATTCACAAGAATGTAATTCCAAATTGCTCTCCAGAATGGTTGGATCAGTTCAGAACTCCACCAACAGTGCATCAGTGTCCCAATTTTCACGCATCCTGTCCAACATAGACTTTTCTTGTATATTTTCTGTTGTTTCACCATTTCTTTGTAATCTCTTCTGTTTCTGTTATGTCCATTTTTGTCTTTTGCAATGCCCATTATTTTCATGAAGTGTTTCCTTCACGCCCTTAATTTTTTTGAAGA
Source organism: Pseudochirops corinnae (assembly GCA_028646515.1). Classification (NCBI taxonomy): domain Eukaryota; kingdom Metazoa; phylum Chordata; class Mammalia; order Diprotodontia; family Pseudocheiridae; genus Pseudochirops; species Pseudochirops corinnae. The sequence goes on from CM053587.1 coordinate 191,110,483, forward strand.
GAGCTCTTCTCCTTCCCATGCTATTGTTTTCTTCTATTTCTTTGCAATGCTCATTTAAGAAAATCTTCTTATCTTTCTTTCCTATTCTCTGGAATTGTCAATTCAGCTAGTTTTATCTGTTTCTTTCTTCTTTACCTTTCACTTTCCTTCTTTCCTCAGCTATTTGTAAATCTCAGTGGACAGTGATTTTATCTTTTTGCTCTTTTTCTTTGACATTATTTTTGTTGTTGTTGTTGCTACCTCTTGCACAATATTGAGAAACTCTGTCCATAGTCATTCAGACACTCTATAAGATCAAATCCCTAAAATCTTTTCTTCACTTCCACTCCATATTCATGAAATGCTATTTAGGTCATATCTATACATTCTGATGGCTTTTCCTGCTTTCTTCAATTTAAGTCTGAATTTTGCAATAAGAAGATCATGATCTGAGCCACAGTCAGCTCCAGGATGACTATATAGAGTTTCTCCACCTTTGGCTGAAAAGTATATAATTAATCTGATTTCTGTGTTGACCATCTAGTGAGGACTATATGTAGTCTCACCTTTTAGGTGAAACTTTACATAAAGGAAAAATTGGATTCAACATAAAGGTGCATTATTATTTTTAAATAAGTTTTTATTGGTATTCTCTGTTTCTTACATCACCATGGTTACCGAAGTATCCCTTCCTCTTTTCTCCCAGAAAGCCATCCCATACAACAAATAGTATTTTTAAAAGAGGGAGGAAAAGTGGTCCTAATTGATTTATACATTGAAAAAAAATCTAAAAATATTTGAAATGTTTTATATCTGTGGACCTACCACCTCCACAAAAGGGGTTAGTTGGGGATTTCTTTTCTTATTCTCTTCATTTGAGACCTACTTAATCTATATAATTTTATAACACTCTAATTTGATATAAATGGGCATATACATTTGAACAACATATTTCCTTCCATTTACATTGATGTAGTTGTCATATATAGTGTTTTTTTTTTATTCTCCTTACTTTACTCTGTATTAGTTTATATAGGTATTTCCATACTTCTGTGCATTCATTACATATAATTTCTTGCAACACAATACTATTGCATAACATTCATGCACCACAATTTGTTTAGTCCTCCTCCAATTGCTGGGCATCTACTGTTTTCAATTCTTTGCAAAAAAAAAAGTGCAATCATAAATATTTTGACTTCGGTGGGATATAAACTCAGTAATGGAGTCTCTGGTTCAAAGGTCATGAATATTTTAGTCATTTTGTTTGCATGATTCCAAATTGCTTTCCAAAATGATTGTACTATTTCACAGCTTTACTACAATGTATTGGGGTGTCTACATTTCCATGATCCTTCAAACATTGACTGTTGCCATTATTTTTTGTCAGTTTTCCTTTTTGCCAATTTGCAAGGAATAAGGTGAAACCTTAGGGGTGTTATAATTCTCATGTCTCTTATTATTAGGGACTTGAAGCATTTTAATGTGGTTGTGAATACTTTGCAATTCTTTTGAGAACCATTTGTTCATAGTTCATATCCTTTGATTATCTATTCAGGGACGTATATGTGTTTATACATACATATATACATGAAAATATACATATGTGTGTATGTGCATATGTATGCATATGTATATATGTGTTTACATGTATTTGTGTATGTATATATACCCAATGTTTATCAGAGAAATGTGATGCAAAGTTTTTTTTTTCTCATTCAGCTTTCTTTCTTATCTCAGATGCATTAATGTCTGTATAGAAGCCTTTCAGTTTCAAGTAATCAAAGTAATCTACTTTGCCTTATGTAATTGCCTCTATCTCATGTTTGCTTAAGAATATATCTCTTACTCACAGCTGTAGGAGGTGGGTTGTTTTCTTTACTTTAATAGTATGCTCTCTTATATTAAGGTTACCATTCAGAGATTTGTGCTCCAAGGACTGTGACCTTTGAGTTCATGGCCTTTTCCTAGTCCTTCCCCTGAGATAACCCTCCCTCAAAATATATGCAGCCTGTTTTTTTAAACTCTTTTTTTACTATAGGCTAAGAGAATCTTATGGTATAAATTACAGAAAAACTTGACAAATAAAGGTACAGTCTTATGTACTATGAGATGTGCCTAATAGTTGCTAGTGAATCTTACTTGTACTCATTTCTAGTTCCTCTTTGAAGTTCACCTTTACTTTCACTACTTTACTAAGGCTAATTTTAGTACCTTCTTGTCTAAATCCCAAGTTAACTGCTCAGTCTGAATCAGCCTTACTGATGCCATCCAAACCCTAATTTATCTGCTTCTCTGGATTAAACCCATATTTTTTACCCTGAACAAGCTTTTCTCTTTTCTAGGAACAAGCACAAGGCAACTTCCAAGAACTATACCTGCTGTAAAAGTTCTTCCTTTCATCTTTCCTCTTCTTTTCCGAAACTACTACAGTTACTTTTTATTTTCCAAGCCTCTGAATTTCTTCATTACTTTTACCTTCAACATTTTTATCCAGCTTCTATTCAAAGTCCTCATACTACTCTCCTAGGGAATCTCTTCTATATATAGCATTAGGTCTAATATTAACATATATAAGATCAAAATATTTTTAAGTCCATTTTGATAACTTTTTATATTGTCTTGATATAATAATAATAATAGTTATTATTTATAGTATCTACTTATAAAGTCAAGCACATGCAGCTTTCCAGAGGACTGCTGCTGTGAACAGCTTTAAGGTTCTGATCACACAATATAGTGAACTCTCTATTTATACAGCAGTAAACTAAAGCAAAATATTCACAGAAACCAAAGTACAGCATTCACAATGATATAACATAACAAGTTACCACTAAAGTGGCCACACAGTTTTCACCAAAGTGGCCATATAGTTTTAAGCAAAAAATATCATTTGGTAAGTCTTTAACTCAATCATCTTTAAGGAGCAAGCCTCCTTAAGGGACACAAAGTACAATCATTCAGTAAGTCCTTAACTTAATCATCCTTAAGGAGCAAGCCTCCTTAATGGACACAAAGTACAAGGGTCAAAGTTCTCCACCTCTAGGTCATATTGTCTTAATCTCTAAGTCAAAATGTCTTCTTTCTTCTTGATTGGAGATTAGTTTCTAAAGTACAAAGTTCTCTTACCCCTAGGCCACAGTAAATCATGATCTTCTCAGTCAGCATTAAGTACCCAAGGGGAGGTCTTTTCATCTTGACTGGAGGCTGGCTCCCAAATTCCATGGTTCCTCTTCCATGAATCCAGCTCCGACCTGAACTTGCTGATGCAACAGTAAGGGGTGGAACAGGGAGGAGCTAATGACCATATATAAGGAGAAGCCCAAGCTGGGAAAGGGAAGAAGTGAGGAGAGAACACTTGTGGTGGCAGAACTGAGAAGGGGAGTGGGCTGGCACTGTGTTTGTTCTGTCTGTGTTGATTGTTGTTTGTGATACTTTGTACAGGAGCCCTGGTACCTTACTGGAAGCCCTGAAAGAGGATTTTCTTGTCTATTTACAGATGTCCTGGAGGAGAGTTTCAGAGGTCCTGGGACTGTACTGTTGATGTGTGTTGAGTTCTCAGACCTTGTTGGTGCGTCTTTGTTGATTTCACAGGCAGATAGAGAATTGATGATGGTGCCGGCCATGTATATGAATGTTATTGGGGCTCTTTTAAGCTTTGTCTTCCCAAAAACAGAAACTGCAAAGCGCTTGAGGTGGACTGGACACTGTGAGCTTCAATATGGAACTGGACAAGGAACTACATGAGGAGCTGGATGAGGAATTGAGAGCTGCCCACCTGTGAATCCAGGTGACAGTTGGGTAGGAAGGAGCCTTAACAAAGACTTGATATAATCATGGGCAAGGCTCAAAAGAAACTTTAACTGAAACAAGGTGCTAAATTATTAAGTAGCTGAAATAAGGTGCTAAGTATTTCTTTGCTTGCCATTACACTATTATGTGCCAAGTACTGTGGTATTCACTTTACAAACATTATGTAATTTGATTCTCACAACCCTGGGAGATAGGTGCTATTATTATCTCCATTTTATAAATGAATAAACTTATGCAAACAGAAGTCAAGTAAATTGGCCAGGGCCATGCAAGCCAGTATCTGAGGCCAGAGGTGAACTCAGGTCTTCTCAACTTTAGGCCCAGCATGCTATTCAATGTACCACCTATCTATTAAGTTTCCTCTTATATCAATGGAACTCTTTCATTACAGAGAGTTAACCCTTATCACCAAAATAAATAAATAAATGCCAGATTTATAAAAAGAGAAAAACTATTAAGAAAATCCTGTTGACACATAGAGAAACAATCAGATGTGCTGTACAATGTTCCACATCTTTCTGAAAAGGAAGGGAATGGGTATCTTCAAACTTGTCCTTTACAGCTCTACAACAGTCTTATGTATAGGGAAGCTTTACTTTTCTCAACATCCTGATGATGGAATCTCTAGGTTATAAATATGTGTGTATGTATAAAGTATACTTACACATTTTCAACAATTTATTTGCATAATTTTAAATTACTTTCCAAAATTGTATGCCAATTCACAGCTTTACTAATTATGTATTAATTTACTTGTCTTATAACCTCTGCAACACTGACTATTCTCATCTTTTGTCATTTTTGTTATTCTTTTCAGATAAGAATATTATTTTAATACATAGTCCATGTTAGAAAAAAATTGCCACTGAAATAAAAGTAAATTTTGCAATCTGTTTCTGCTTATTCAACTATAACTTTAAGTAACCAAAGTAGTCTGAAAAAAGATTTATAAAATGAGCAAAAAGCAACACATTATTAAAATACTGGAATTATTCTCTGCTGACTTAATTCAAATTATCATCTCATTGTATTTCAAGTGTCCCAGGCCTTTTGGATCAAGTGCTGAAGGGGAAAGTGAGGAAATCTAAAAAGTAGTCTTAATTTGAAATGTTGAAAAAACTGACAGTGACCTGAAATTGCACTGGTATTGGCAAGGGCTACCTAGTTTGAGCATTATATTCTGGCATGATCTGTTGTTGTTGTTGTTGTTGTTATATTATTATTTTTTTTGCTATTGTCATTATTACTCATTACTTCTTCTAATTATATCATAGGCATGCAGTATTATGTGCTATAACATAACAACTGCATGAGCTCAGAAAAATTTCAGTACACAGTATAAATGAGAACAGACATACATTAGAAATATTAAATGAATATCCCTTTGAGGTTTTTCATTAAAATGTTGTTTCCTGGGACATTCATGAAAACCAGTTCCTAACTTATTTACCATGATCAGGTATTTTCAAAAGCACTAATAGTAAAGGACAAATAAAGTGTATTTTCTCTTCTAACTAAATGTTGTTAGCTCAACTTGAGTGTTGCTTGGGTTGCGACTATGCATTACAGAATACAGATCTAATTGCTTTAGTGTTTAAACCCTCCAAGCAGTGCAGATGTTATGCAAATGGTTTAGTGCTCATTTTCAGAAAGTAAACAATTGTGGTAAATTTTGCAAGTTTTTTTTTTTGCATTAGTATTAAACTTTCTAAAAATCGTTTACTTGCTGCAATGTTAGTGCTCAAACAAACTGAAATTTCAAAAGAAAAACAACACTCCACTAGGTGAGGTCTCAGATATTAGGGTACAGTGAATCTAATGAAATATTAATAACTAGCATTTATAAAGCATAAGCTAAAAACACTATGCTAAGTGCTTTACAAACATTGTCACATTTGATCCTGTAAAACTATATCCCATCCCTGAACTCACCAGCGCTAAAAAATATAATTAACATTAAGTTGGCTCCACAAATCTGTGAAAAATCATCACTGTACATGAAATACTAATTAATAGATAACATGTATATGCACCTGAACAGTATGTAAATAGGCTTATTTAGTTAGTTAAAATTTTTACTATTTCAGGTGAGTCATTTAAAATATGGTATTGTTTATTCTCATTTTGTTCAGTGATATCACTTATTTGCTGTGCCTCCTTCATGTTGGTGATGATGATAGAAAAGTCATTTTAAAAATACTATTATGAATTAGACAGAAAAAGGGCACCATTCCTCACATTTTGACAATTTCATAAATGTGATCAAGTGTAGAAGCTAGATTCAAAAACCACCAAGCAGCAATGAGTCTACAGAGCTTATCCTTCTAAATAAATCTTAATGGTTAATATAGCTCCTTGACTATGTAAGTGTATTGCCAACCAGGAATTCAACCACGAAGACTTACAATGTCAAATCATCCAAATCATTCATCTTATCAGTGTTCTTACTAGAAACTGGGCATTTTAACCATTGAAACTGAACAATCCTATCAGTATATCTGCAAGATTGAAAAGGAAATGGATCACCTAGTAACATTAGTGATAATAGAATGATAGTCCAGGGGAACTGGGCTCACATACTAATGGACAGGTAGCTAAAACAATATAGGAGGGTTACTAAGAGAAATACTCATTTATTGATAACACAAATGTTCTCTGTAATTCAGGAAGAATGCCTTTTTTCTCTTTGTGCTGGTCCTTAAGCACCACTCCAATAAAATACCAGTCACAAATCACACATACTGGCTTCCTGATAGGGCTTTTGTTTACCAAACAAGACACAGAACAAAGTGTTCTTTCCCCTCCAGACATAAACTGGTTTAAATGGAGATTGAACCTATTACACAAAAATTAATATTTGCATGTTTAAGAGATGATAAAAGAAATGCATAATTAATTTTAAGTGGGATTAACAGTTTTTCTCCATCAGGATCACAACAGAGGGTGGGGGAAAAACAAGTGCCTTGCTTAACAGTAAAGATAATAAAGAGTTGTTCCTCACTCTTTACAATAACGTTCAACTAACAAGTTACCCTTATTTTCTTAACCTGTACTCTTAACATGCCTGATGTTTAATTATTGTAGGGTTCTCATTTTTTATCCTTCAAATAATTTCATTTGAAGGTATGCATGTCCAAATAAATCCTAACAATAGTTCTGAAGCAACTGTAACTTCCTTTTACACTTCTGCTTTTTTGTTTGTATACTACAACACAGGAAATCACTGTCTAATATCCTCACTTTTAGTGCAAGAACAAAACCAGAATTGATTTGCTGAAACTACCAAATAGCACTACTTTTTGCATGGTTACTCTTGTAGGGACTAAATGATGTGAATAATTGTGTAGTAATAAAAATAAACAATAAAACAAACCATACCTCATGTGAAAAATGTTTAAACATTTATTTATCCAGCACACCAATATTTCAGTGTAGGTGTTTCCATTTTAATTAGATGTCTTGTTCACAGACACCGAGAAAGTCCTTGTATCTGCTTTTAGAACTAATGACCTAAAGCTGGCTATTGCCAGAGTCACTCAAGTATTTAAGTTCTAACCCTCTGAGCAGTAAAAGGATAAGGTTATGCATGTAAAAATAATTGTTTGCTCTCTTGGGTTTATTTGAATTCACAAAGATAAGTCAACTTTAGTCAAATATTATAGCATACTTGGGTGTTTGGATGTACAACAGTCAGAGAACAAAATATTTCCATACATATGATGCTTTCATTTCCTCTTGGATTAAATTTATTTTTAGAGGCAACCTTTTCTCACACTCTTCCACCCCCTCCCAACAACCTGTTCAGTGATTTCATTTGGTTTGAGTAATTTGAAAACTGTCTAGGGAATTATGACTTATTCAACTAGACTGGATTACAATAAAATAATCTCTATGCCCAATAAACACTCAGAATTTCTTTTTTTTTTTTTGAGGGGGGGAGGGGTTTAGGGCATAGGGAGATAGGTTCAATCCATAATGACACATACAGAAAACAAAAGGGAAAAAATTATTATTGTTACCCTCATTCAAGGAATTAATCTGGCTTGAAATATCTAATGCATGAGGCACACACAAAACCAGTTCACCATTATGTATATTAGGGCTGATGATACACTAAAAATGCAATCAATGCAATATATGCAATCAAATTTGACTATTCAATACAGTGAGGTCTCTATTATTTGGATTCACACTTATTTGAAGTTGTAATTATGTAAAATATAATCATTGCTTCCAGCTCAACAGAAATAAGCAGTGCAAATTCAAATAATTCAACCACTTCATGAGATTCATTATTTACCCAAATTGGAACCCAGCAATAATAGAAAAGTCAAGCCATCAAGGAATCAATTACTAATCTTTTTCCTAATGTCCCAGTAAGTATGTTTCATACCAATGCTCATGACAAGGTTTCTTCTCTGCCCAGTCAGAGGCCCTATGTTTCTCTAAGGTGGCAAGGTGGTAAGGTAACATACTGGCAAGTCTCCATCAGCACTACCTGGGATGCTCAAATTCCCAATGCAAAAGTCTGTTCTAGACATTCAAGAGCAAGCTGGGAAAGTCTTCACACACTTGGGATACACATACCCCTCTTTCTGACAAGTTTCAGACCTGGGGACTCTGACAGGTTTGATGGTTTTGGTAAAGGTGTTTACAAATTGCAATTTTTAAGTTCTGATTGGTGATCAAGATTATCTAAAGTTATGATGAAAGGAAACTGTTGATTAAAGCTACATAATTAGCAAGTGTTTATTATTTATTTGCCACATTTGGGAAGACACATGTCATTAGTAGTTGTTTATCAGATTGGGGTACATATACACACACCTAATGGCCAAACTATATGATTTAAATGTTTATCTTATTACTGACAGACAGCTTATATAACAACAGCTTAGACACAAAATTGAGACTTAAAACAAAATGGAGTTGTTCACCCTAAGTTAACACAGTCCCACCACAAGGTAAGGTATAGAAGTTACCTTCAGCTACTAAGTAAAACTTGGCAACATCCAAGAATATGTTCTAAGTTGATAAGGCAGCTTCCCTGATATTTCAATTGATTTGTATGTGACAAAGAACAAAAGCACCACAAAACAGTTATTCAGTGCAGGATGTTCTTTATTAACTATAAACTATTAACTATAATGTAACTCCCATCTCCAGTTGTTCTCACAAAATATTTAAAAGTAATCACCAAGTCATTAATCAGTAACACAAGGAAGACTAGACCCTCTGGTCTAGGGGCTTGCTAAGGCCTTTTCAGGGCTGCTCATCCACCTTTGGTGTCCACCTACCACTCAACTCTCACCTATGGTTCCAAGAAGTTGCTGCATACACAGCAGCCATACTCCAATAAAACTGTCTTGGCAGACATGTTAAACCAGGATGAGGGTAACTTACAGGTCTGAAACCCATCAGAGAATAAAGGGAATGTCTGTCCCAAGCATGTGAAGGCTTTTCCTGACTGAATGGATGGATGAGAACATTTTTTCCAATGCTCATGAAGGTGGCTGAAGTAGGAGTGCTTGTGGAGTGCTTGGTCAGACATCAAAGATATCACAGTCATCCACCGTATCCTAGGCCATCACTGGTCATTTTGCCTTTTGTCTTGCCACTGGACTTCAAGGATTCTGGAAGAGAGAGTAAGGCTTGTGACTTTGTGTAACTGCCTCACTTAAATCCAATTCACATGCAAGGCAAGACATCACTCTGTAATATCACTGATTCTCTTTGAAAACAAAGGAAGAACAACATTTCTTAATGCATTTGGAAAAGGAGCATGGAGTAGCAGTTCTAATCAAAGTAGGTGTCCTTCCAAATTAAGAGAATTTACTGGTTCTGAATTCTTTCCCCTCAAGATACTGTGTAGCTACTTTGTATCATGGGAATGTTTTCTCTTATCTTATAGGACCTCCAGAACCTGCCGCAGCCCAGCTTCACTCAGGTTGTGATTATAGTCCTGTAGAAGACAAGACAATATAGGAAGGAAACAGCAAACCTTCCCAATGTAGCTGGATTAGGCTGTTCACTAGTACAATTGACCATTCTTTGCAAAGCATCACTTTACATGAGCAAAATTATATCACCAAGAGCCACTAGGTCATTCCAACAAGATGCCATATTTTTCTTATATGTTCACAAAAAGTGAACATTTCATTACCCTTTTTATCTAATGACTGGCACTGTAGTACAATAGTTCTTTAACTTAAAAGATAGTTTAATCAGTGACTTGTCAGCCTAAAACATCATAGCAGAGATTCTCTTTTTTGAGTGAGAGTAAAAAAAAATAGAAAC
>CM053587.1:191121071-191220451 GCA_028646515.1 Pseudochirops corinnae
ATTAAATAAAGCATATTTATTTCTATATATTTCTTCTTCTGTTAATCTGGGTTATTCATATTTTTGTAAATATTCATCCATTTTACTTAATTTGCCAATTTTATTGACATTCGTCACACCTAGGGTACTCACTTAAACTCTCAGTGACCTAGTCTTTATACCAATGAAATTTTAGATCTGTCCTCCTAAACAAAAAGTTGAATTAATCACTAAATTATTTCTCATTTTCTTTAGATATTTTGTTTGTTTTGCCAGGTGAATTTAAATTGGTGTTTCACTGTTGATTTTCTCCTTGAAATCCATTAGACATACTCAATTTCTTCTTCCATTTTTTTTCTCATATTAAATTTTTGCCAATTTCTTCCCTTCATTTAATTCCTTCAGAATTAAGCAGCTAATTCATTTCATTGTTTATTCGGGAAATTCTAACTTTTAAAATTGTATTCATGTTTTCAAATATATTTGTCTTTCGTTATTTTTGCCTATTTATTTTAATTGACACTTTATAATTTCTGTCATTATGCTAGAGTTCTTTGTTTTCCTCATTTCCACTAAGGGATTGAAATTATTTTTTCTTTTGGAATTTTTTTGAGAAAGAGTCAGGAAGGTTTTATCTAAGCCTACCTCCCTTTCATCACCTTAAATAAATAAGAAATGGTCCAAATAAAGCTAAATGACTATAAAAATAGGGTGAGGAAATCCTTCTAAGTAAAACCTCATAGGAAAACACAACAACAAAATTGACTCCCCTCATACAATTAGTATCATAGGGTAAAAAAGAGTTGGAGAAAATCTCCAAAAGAAGAATACTGCAATAACAAACACTAGATACCATAAAATGATCGCAGAATGACTGAAATAGCTTCCACAGTCTTAGAGCTTGATTTAAAAAAATTTTTAAAACCATCTAACTAAATAAATAAGAGAAAAGTAATGCAGGAAATTTAAACCCTTAAAGAAGTATTTGAGAAGACAAACACAAGAATCAATGGCTTAGGAAACTTAATTAAATAGAAGACCCTTAGAAAAAGAATAAAAAGAACACAGAATTATTGTATAGATATGGAATTACTATTACACAAAGTAAAACTCATAGGAGACCCTAAAAGTCTCTAAAAATAAAAGCAATGTTTCTTGGAGACAGAAGGCAGAAAGAGACTCTGAGAATTACTTATCCCCTAGAAAAACACAGGGAAACAAAGAACCTTAATATCATATTTCAAGAAATTATAAAGTAAAATAGTTAGAAAAGATTAGAAGAAAAAAAAGTGCAGTTCAAGAAAATCCACAGGATGCCACCAAAGAGAAATTACATATGTTACTCACCCAGAAACATAGTTGTCAAATTTTAAAGCTTCAATTTTTAAAAATGAATTTGCAATCAGCCAATAAGAGGCAATTTACATATTTAGGAATAGCATTTCTAGTTATGGAGCACCACTTATCCACATTGAGAAATGAAAGAAAATGCTGGAATATGACACAGTGAAAAGCAAAAGAAATCAATTTATACCCTATGATGAAAAAGTTGGCTCTAGATTTTCAATTATTCCCTCACTGAAAAACAGAAAAGAGCTTGGCATTTGAAATGTCAATTCAGCAAACAAACAGAAATACTAACAATGCATATCTTTTGGTTAAGATAAAAACATCGGATTTTAAGCTACAAGTGGCCTTAGAGATAATCTAGTTCAACCACATTATTTTACCAAGAAGAAACTGAAACTCAGAGATCTGTTTCAGGTCATACAAATAGTAGTAATGACAGGAATCAAATCCAGGTTCCCTTGATTCCAAATGTAGTATTCTTTTTATATACCCTGAAGAACAGTTTTTCAGATATAGATGTAATGGTAATGGAATTTAAAGATCCCCCTGTATTGGCTTGGTTTTCAGGTTGAATGTTGAAACCCAGAGCTTGTGAATCCCACTTGTGGGATGGACTTGTTGACGTGAAGAGAGAGGGCTGAAGTGGGAGGAGCTGGTGCTATGGATTTAGAGAAAGGAACAAGCAGAGAGAAGGCCCAAGCAGAGGAGGACAGAAGAATTTTTGGGAAGCAGGATCATAGAGGCAGAGAGAGAGAGAAGAATTGCTGGGGGCCAGAGTTGCTGAGAGAAGACTGCTGAGGGCCAGTTGGAGCTGCCCAGGACTTTTGAGAACCATCACCCGGAGCTGCTGAGGACTGAAGAGAGATTGCTGTGATGGTGGTATTTTGTCTGTCTGTTTTGATGTTGTTTTGCCAGATTCATCTTCTGGTGAAGGACAGTGCTGTTGTTGCAGAGGTCCTAGAAACTTGCTGTTGGTTCAGAAACCATGAAGAAGGATTTTCTTGTTATATATGTACAGAAATCCTAGAAGAGGGTCTTGCTGATGTTTTCAGCGGTTCTGGGACTGTTCTGCAGGCAGAGAATGGATTGATGAGGACACTGGCAATGTACATTGTGGTTTTGTTAAGCTCTGTCTCCCCAGGAACAAAGATTGCTAAGAACTTGCCTCCTGTCAAGAAGTCAAAAGACCTCTCCTTGGCTATTAAATGCCGTGATGATATCTTAACCTTGTTATAGCTTAAGGGAGGATGGTCTTTTGTGCTCTCCACTGGGTCTTTTGAGAAAAGTGTTTAATGTTAATAGATGGTATTGTAATTCATTTGTGATCCAGGGGTGGGAAACTTTTGACTTTTTGTGCTCTGTGACTAACCAAATGAATGTACTTTGTTTATGATTGGAAACTAATCTCCACTTGAGAAGAGAGACTCTGTTGACTGACTGAATGAATGTACTAACCAGGGCAGGAGTGGGCTACTTTGACTAATGTACTGCCCTGGGGTGGGGTACTTGGACCTTAGTACTTTGCAATTGAATTGAGGTCTTACTAAATTATTGAGTTATGCTATATTTTAATTTTCTGTAAATGTTTTTTCTTAATCTGTCACTGAATAAATGGAGTTTGCTATGCTCCTAATCTGAACCTGGAAGTTGCTTTTTCTTGGTGTTACAACAGACTGACTCATACAAATTGTATTTATTCAGGTGACTTTTAAAGTATTTCCTGTTCATATTTTTGGACCATATAGGTATGAGAGCATGGATCTTGAACTTATGAATTTATACCAATTCTTTTATAGATATTTGGTATCAAATTTTATCAGAAATCTTTATGACAAAGATTCTGTCACACTCTGATTCTGTATTTTTGTATAAATTTTTATTGATTCACAAATCTATTTTTATTGTTTTTAATTCCATGTATTTTGACATCTGTAATTTCTTCTGGTTTGTTAAATAGTGTTCAAAAACTGAGATAACCATATCATTTTTCTTAGTTTTATGATTGTTTTCAATAATTAGCTCATTGATCTAATAAGATCTTAGTGTAGTATACAAACTAAGATATGTATCTAACCTCTTCTGTTACCATATTGTCTTCAATTTTTCCCAATAATTTTTATTGAATGTTACCTTTTCTTTGTGATCATGAATTTGTCAAATACTATCCTATTGCATTTTTGTTCCTAGCTGTATTTCTATTTTGTTCTATCAATCTATTTCTCTATTTTAAAAATAATTCAATACCATATAGTTTTAAAGTATTACTTCTTTACAGTATAAATTGAGAGAAGGCAAAACAACTCCTTGCTCACTATGTAGACATCATTGGAGATGATAAGATAAAAATAGGAAACATTCTCTGTCTTCATGTAGCTTTTCCTCTCTTTATTTCTATTTAATTTCCATTAATAGTCTTCATCTGAAAAATGGGCTAGATCAGGTGTCCTTAGTTTTTTCTTGTGTCATGGATCCTTCTGGAAAGTCTGGGCAAGCCAATGGACCCATTTTCATAGTAATGTATTAACTGCATAAAAGAAAATATATTTTCCTATTCCCTATTTTATTCAAATATACTGTATATGTGTGTAGCTTGAAATCACTGACCCGAATTTAAGACCCCCTGATGATCCATAAATCTGTTTCTATGAAATGTACCTTTTAAAATTTATTGCTCTGCCATTAGGGGCATAGACACATAATATTAATATTATTTTATTAATAATGGTGCTTTTAGTCATTACATAATTCCCTCGTATAGCTCTTGATGATTTCAGCCTTGCCAGCTGAGTAGTAGTTTTATTTTGGTGAAAGGAGCATTAGACCTGTAAACAGAAACTCTGTATTTGAAGGCCACTGCCACTAGCCTTCAGAGGCAAATATACATACAAATTACTAACTATTTAACATTGAATAAGTCATTTTACTTTTCATTGGTCAAATGGAGATTCTAATGTCTGTACTACCTACATTCCATATTCTCCTGGGTGCACTATCTATAGGACTGCTGTGACTAATGGACTTTGGAAACCTTAAATCCTACGTAAAGAAGTTATCATTTAGATCTTTTTAAAAATTAGCTGACCTAAAAGCAAATTTTAATCTAGCCTCAAGTTTATTTATACTATACTAAATTTACTTTGTACAAAATTTATTTGCACTATACTAAATTTTTAAACTTCCCTCCAATTTCTTTAAAATATTTTAATACAAGTAATTCCTTTCCCTCCTCACTTTTCTTCCCTAATTCTCTTTTTTCTTCCCTCCTTTTATTTGTAATGTTAATAAACAAGGCATCCTTATCTACAGTTTCCTGAGTCATTAAGTAGTTAACTAAAACAATACCACTCTTACTTTTAATTCCCCTATAGTGACTACATTGACTTGGGAATAGTTAATCACAATTGTAAATTTCCTATTGATTAAATCATTTAACTTGATGACTCTAGTTGATTTTGGAAGCTCTATGCAGGTTAATTTTGCCCTTCAAAAACATTAGGGAATGGCTGAACAAGTTGTGGTATATGATTGTGAATACTACTGTGCTTTAAGGTATCAACTCTGATTTTAGAAAAACATGAATAGACTTGAATGAAATATAAAGGGCAAAATAAGCAAAACCAAGAGAATGCTGTATACAGAAACAGCAATATTGTTTTAAGAACAATTTTTGGTAACTAAATATTTTTAACTATTATAAATAGCCAAATTAGCTACAAAGAACCTATAAAGGAAGAAGATATGTGTATCTAGAGAAAGAATTGATAAGAGAAGTATTTATGCAATGATTGCACATATGTATGTGTGTTTGTGTGTGTGCGTGTGTATCTAATGATTGTCTTGGGAGGGAGAAAAAAGGTAGAAAAAGTTACATGATAACTTCATTATATATTTAAAATGAACAGTCAGTTGTACATAATAGATTTGCAATTTCCTGTACAATCATATTTTATTTTTACTGTACTATGGCATGGAAATATTTATTCCATAAATTATAAATAAAGTAAGAATTTTTTAAATTGCCCTAAGATTGGTCCTTCATTCCATGAACGATTCAGTTATTTTTAGTTCTAAGTGTTCGTTTTATGTCTTTTTTATAAAAGAGTATCTTTGTCAAAAGTTGATTTTGAGGTGAATGCCTATATTTCTTAGCTTTTGGTATATCACCTTCCAGCTGCATCTATTACTACTATATAATACCTTCTTATGTTCATGAAAAAATCTCATGAAATTATTATTTAAATGTGGTCTTCTTAGCTTCTCATAAGGTATTCTTTCTATTGTAGACTTAGTGTTTGACAATAGATATTTTACATGTTTATAACTGGAAGTTCATCCCTGTTGGGGTCCTGTCAATTTTTCAGCTTGCAATCTGACCCTCATTTTCACCATGTCCCATGTCAACAAAACTTTTTGTAGCTTTCATAAATCTAGTAATAATTTTTTTTGGTAACAGTATTTAGGAACTCTAATAGTTCTGAATTGTACTTTCATTACTCTGACATCTTGATTTGAATTTTTTTGCCCAGCTAAGTTAAATTCTGGATTCATTTGTCTGCTTCCACTGCTTCTTCTATCATTCAGAGTTATGAAGGAATAGTTAATAGAGCATAAGCCATGGAGTCAGAAAAGTCTAGGTTCAACCCCTGCACCTAACACATAAAAACTTTGTAATTGGGCTAGTAACTTAATCTCTAAACCAATAGTGTCAAAAGGGCTACTAATCCTTATATAAGGATGTCTGATGGTCTTATTTAATTATAAAAATGTAATATTTATGTTTTATTGTATTTTCACTTATTTTGTTAAATATTTCCCAATGACATTTTAATCTGGTTTGGGCCCACTTGGGAGTGTTATGGATTGCATGCCTGTAGGTCTGTGTTTGACACCTCTAACCTAAGCAACTCCATAAGGCTATAATTTTCTAAACTTACTGATCTGTATATACAAAAATGGTTTCTTCATTCAGAGTTCCTTATACCAATTAATTATAACATAATACAAAAAAATGGTTAATCTCCTAAAAAATAAATTATATTTTTCCAGTTGTTTTGTTTTCTATAGACATATCTAAATTGCTGTCTTATCATTATTTTGTTCTGAGATTCCTTAGTCATATTAGATTCCTTCATTTTTTCATATCATATTTTCCTGAATCTCATTTTTATCTTTTCATCATTTCTAATTGTCCATTAACTTTTTTTCATATCTTGAGGAAATTCTAGCTTTATTTTTCAGACTGTCAGATCTTTTAACTTCCTTTTTTAATTTATCATTGTGATTATTATTATTTCTCTTTGTTTTACTCATTTTAATATTTAATCATATTATTTAATTTTTAATTTCTGGCAGTTTTTATTCTTTGAGGCATGTCTACTGCTGATTTCATTGGGAATTATATAGAAGGAAAGCCATCTTGTGATTGGTCTTTACTCAATCATCTTCCTTAAACCAAGATCTCATCTTCCTGGAACTAGCCCATCTTTGCATCAAAAGCAAGTCTCCCTTTCTATTTACAAAGTACTCATTCTGTTAAAAATGAAAGCCCTGAATGTCAGTTGATTATTGACTAACAATCACATAAAAGGCTTAAATCAAGATAAACTCAAGTAATATTTAAGGAAATATTCACGTGCTACAGCATCATGAACACAAGTCACAGTTTCCCTGGCCCTCAATTTCCTTACTTGTAAAATAGAGGCATGTACAAGATCTCGAGTTCCTTATAGGTTTATGAGCCAACATACTATGAATAAGGTCGAAATATAGAATATAGATTTATAACAAGTACAATACTCACTGAATTCCATCAGTCACTGTTTACCTTAACTATGATTTTTCATACTAAGAGTAAGTACAAAATATCTCTGAGTACTGTCTTAGAATCTGAAAGTTTCTAGAGCTTATGTTCTGGCACACTTTACAATTCAGTTTCTGGGATGGAGTCTTGAGAATGACGTGTCTTACAGAACTTTCTCACACTATTTACCATTAATTGCTGTATAGAGGGAATTTTAACTTTGCTCATATTCTTCTAATTGCAGTGAACTCAGTGCCCTGCATCTTCTTTGATGGGAGACTACTTTCTTTCATGGTGACTTTTCTCTGCTTTAATCCCCAACATGATCCCTCCCTCTTGATTTCATTACTGGAAGGGCTGGCAAGAAACAAATAAACAAACAGAGCTTCACTGTGACTCACTGACCCTACATCAAACTGTTGGGTTTCCCCTCAGATAACAAAACAGTTTCCTATGTAAATCACACTCATATATAGTATTTTCACTGTTACTTAATGTTTTCCTCACTACAACTTCCTAAAGGAGAGAAAACATAATTTTGCTTTTACAGATGAGGAAACTGAGGCTCATAAATTGATAATAGTCTTATAACTAGTAAGTGTCGTGGCTAGTATTCAAACTCCTATCTATCCTGATTCTGCATCAAACATTTCCAACGGAATCTCTAAACTTTGAATAAAATAACAAACAATACTATTTATCAATTTGCTTAGCAAATAAAAAGTGCTTTCTTTGATATCGGTTTCCTTAAGCCTCAGACTGGGCTCTTTTCTTTTCCCAAAAGAAGTGTTCTTGTTCAAACTGAACCGAACCAAGGAAACACTTTTTAGATAAAGATAAAAGGGGTTTGTTGGGAAATTGTTTTGATTAAATTATTTTATGTTAGCAAACTGTGTTGGAGACAATGCCTTGTATGGATTGGAGGAGGGGGGAAGCCTATATTTTCTGCAGTGACAAGTACATTGTCTTTATCAGATTCAGACATACTTCAAAACTCAGTGAATTTTATTAATATGAATATTCCTTCATTTGTATAGATCATAGCTCCTTTATGTCTTCAACAAGATTCTTGCCCATTTCTACATGTAAATCACCCATGGAAGAGCTTCCTATCCCATCTGTAGGCCTTTCTCTGACTCTCTTAATATTTGATGGTTTCCAGTGTAGCACTTACATTGTTTATCTATTATCCTTGAACTTGTTACATGAGAAATTTATACCTTCAGATGATACATGGCCTCAATGATATATCTCCAATGTCACTTTGCATACACAAGCTATCACATACAGTGTGGAAAAAAGCCTTCTCCATATATTTCTGTTGCAATTTGAATCATCTGGACTTTCTATTCTTTTAAGAACATGGAATTACATAGTTTACAGTATCACCAATATAGCTCAGAAGACTGACTTTGAAAGCAAGGAGTAGTTGTGAGCCATTGAAGGTGCCCTGTAACTTCCTAAGAGCAATCTAGCACCATTATCTTCTTAGTATTTAGTTCAAAATTCAACTTTCTGTATATATGTGTATATGTATAAATGCTACTGAATGCATCACATGTAAGCTAGTAAAGTTTAAAACTGAACTAAAACTTTTGGGACATCTGGTTTATGAATTTTTAATTTACAGTCAGCTAAATGATACAGTGGTTTGATTGTTGTTCTTAAAGAAAGGAAGACTTGAGTTCAAATCCTGCCTCACATACTTACTACCTATGTGGCCCTGGTGTTATGTTTGAAAATTAAACTAAGAGACAATGGTCTGAGCATGATCAATGTATTAGTTAGGCTAGCAATAACTCATAAATTGGATCACTGGCCTCTCTCAATAACCAAAAGACCATGAGATAGGGCTCATCAGTTTTAATATAATTTTGGGGAGAGCAGAGTAGGATTGGTGAGGAGGACAATGCCATTGGTTACAGGATAGACAGAATTATAGGGGTGAGGATAAAATGATTAGTTACATCAACACAAAAGCAGGCTACCATCTGTGTGGGTCTAGTGACCACTCCTCTCTGTCTTTAAGGAATGCCCAACTGATTTATGGAACCCATTTGCTTCCTGAGTACATTGTCAATGGACAAGGAATAGCTGACTCTTTGGCTCCTAGAACGTTTCGTTAGGGAGATAAGACTCTCTTCAACTGTGCAAGGAGATGCAAAAATAGACAATATATCTCATGGAAATATACCAGATGAGTTTGTGGGCATCTGCAGACAGAGCATGGAAAATAACAGTTTTTCTTTTAATTATACCTTTTACTTAACTCAGAGGTAAAGCTAAATTCCTGAGCTCAATTCAAGCTTTAGGAAGATTTAATTATAAAATTAATATAGCATAAAATCAATTACACCGTAGAATCAATATAGGAGAAACTAGAGGTAATACTGATTTGGATATTTTTACTAGGCAAGTCACAAAACCTCTTTCAACTATACTTTTCTCATCAGTAAAATGGGAACAATAATGGCATCTACTTCATTGAGTTGTGTGGATGAAATTTGACAATATATTTAAAACACTTTGCAACTTTGTATAGCATTAATTTGTTCAGTCATTCAGTTGTGTCCACCTCTTTGTGACTCTGTAAACCATAGCATGCCAATACTGTCCATGGGTTTTCTTGGCAAAGATACTGGAGTGGTTTGCTATTTCCCTTCTCCAATGGATCAAAGCAAACAGAGGATAGAATCACACAGTTCATAAGTGTTTGAGTGGGTTTGAATTCAGGTCTTCCTACTCTAGACTCAGTACTCTAGCCACTGAAACAACTAGCAGCCTCCAAGGTAAGCAGAGGTTAAGTTACTTGTCCAGGGTGACAAGGCTACTAAGTGTCTAAGCTTACATTTGAACTCAGGTATTCTGACTCCAGGCCCAGTGCTCTATCTACTGAGCCATCTAGCTCTCTTTATAGTTTCAACAGCTAGCTATTATTATTATTCACTTATTTTTAGTGTGAATTATTAAATGAATTTCTTTTGAATTCATGACTATAGATTTCATTGAAAAGCAAAGCAAAAAATTTCTGGGAGCCTTATTTCAGTAAAATAAATTATTTTTAATGCTGGCGAAGACTTCATTGGAAAGGCGTGAAAGAGGAAGGAAAGAAAGAGGAAAAAAAATAATGTATCATCTCTGTAACAATGTCTTGATTAAAAGGTGAATTTTGTATCAATTCCATGATCCATGGTATGGAAATAAACAAAAGATCAATTCCTTTAGGAAGTATTGAAGAGAGAGACTGAGAGAGATAGACAGACAGACAGACACAAACACACACACACACACACACACACACACACACACACACACACACACACCCCCAGAGGAATAAAAGAGCATTAGAAATTTCCTAACCTCTTTTATAATTGTATAAATAGTGAGCTGCAACTTTTAAGATTGTAAAAGCTAAAATGACTGAAAGGATTTAAAAAACAAACTTGAAACAAAAAAAAAATGCCAACAAAATTATGAGAAAAGCAGGAAACTGGGGTTTTGGGGGGGGGGATTTCAAACAAGTTTCTCTTATAAAGGCCTCATTTCTAAAACATATAGGACATTGAGTAAAATTTATGAAAATAAGAGCCATTTCCAATACATGATCAAGCTGATGAATAGGCAGTTTTCAGAGGAAGAAATCAGTGTTATTAAGAATTACATAAAAGTGTTCTAACTCACTAATAATTACGGAAAATGTAAATTAAGATAATTCTAAGATACCACTTCACATTTATTAGATTGGCTAACATGACAGAAAAGAAAATTAACGAATGCTGGAGGGAATGCAGAAAAACAGGGACACCAATGCACTAGACAGAGTTGTAAACTAGTCCAACCATTCTGGATAACTATTTGGAATTACATTCAAAGGACTATAAAACTGTGTATACCCTTTGACGAAGCAATACTATAACTAGGTCTTTTATCATAGAGAGATCAAAGAAAGGGACTTATATATATAAAAATATTTATAGCAGCTATTTTTCTTGGGCAAAGAATTGGAAATGTAGGTGATACCCCATCAACTGGGGAATGGATGGACAAGTTGTGATATATTATTGTCATCGAATACCATTGTGCTATAAGAAATGATGAGGAACAAAAAGAAAAAAAGAAATGATGAGGGGCATGATTTTAGAAAAACCTGGAAGACTCACATGAACTAATACAAAGTGAAATGAGTAGAAACAGGGGACCATTGTACACAGTAACAATAACACTACCATGATGATCAACTGTGAAAGACTTAGTTACTCTGATCAATACAATGATCCATCACAATTCCAAAGGTTTCATGATGAAAAATGCTATTAACCTCCTGAGATGGAACAGAAGAACTCTTAATACAGATAAAAACATACTTTTCACTATATTTTTCTCACTTTTTGACAACATGTCTCATATGGAAATATGTTCTGGGTGACTTCATGTGTCTGGTGTGCATCATATTGTTAGTCTTCTCAATGGGTGAAAGAGGGACTAGAAGAAGGGAGAGAATTTAAACCTCAATATTCAATACAAATGAACTTTAAAAAAAAACTGGGAAAAAAATCCCAGAGGGAACAAACTTCATGGGAGGGCATTTCAAGGTCAGTGCCCATTGCCAGTAATTCACTTATAATTATTATTCATTACCCTTTTGTTTTTTCTTAACACTTGAGCATGATTTTGTTCAGGTATTTTCTCCATAATGACCTAGTGTGTGAATGGATATTAAGGTGAATAGCGTGATCAGCAAATGATGCTATACAGTGAAAAGAAGCAGAGTTTCAGGGAGTCAGAAGATCTGGGTTCAAAAAACACCTTTGATGTTTGAAATCTGTGTCACCTTGAATAAATCATTTAACTTCATGGGTTTTTGCTGTCCTCATCAGTACAATTAGGGAGGTGGACTAGATAAACTTTGTAGCTCCTTCCAGTTAGAGATACCACCTGTGCCAACCCAATAGGACAGAAGAGTGGTAGAACATGGTGTTATAGCTTGTTGGATCACTCAGAGGCTGTGTGTCTCCTAAGGTTATACTGTAGCTTAATCTTCCAATCAAATGTTCTGTGAGTCTTACTTGAATGACAATTCTTCATAAAGTCAGGTCTATGAGCTCTGTTACAACACCATCACATGGGGGAATTCCTGAGTCTCTGGGTGTAATCATCATCCAAAATGTTTCCCAGGGCTAAGAGACCTGAAATAGGGTTCTTATTTGAAAGGTGTCAGTCCTTTTCAGATTTGACTATGATTCTCCTAGTCCTTTAGCTGCTTTCATTTCCTGAGAACTCTGTAAATGGAATAAAGCAAAAGTCATCTTGAGAATAGAATGTGAAATCAGGGTTGAATTATGTCACAATTGATAACAGTGGAAGGAGTACAAGGTAGTACTTATTTCATAGCTAACCATTATAGCTGGCTCCAAAGTAAATTTTCTTTTTTAAATTTACAATACAAAGTTAATTAGTACTTCAGATATGCATACTGGTACTTGAATAAAATTTTTTAACAGAAATAGTCAATACAGATTGGATCATGTATGTGGTTACATATATTAGTTAACCATTCCTAGGAAAAGTTTTTAGTCATAGTTCCATACTGCCTTTACTACCACTACAATTTATCTGGAATTAGTTACCTAAATTTTGGACATAATTCTTATAAGGAACTAACCATTCGCAAAGGAGCTTTTCCCAAAATTCATCCCTATACCGATGAAAGCCAACATGACAGGACATATGATTTATCACTTTACCTACACATATGCTTCATACAGATTATCTGACGAATGTTTATGTTGAAACTTCCTAAAAAATACTGTTCACTTATTCAGGGTGGGGCTTCAAGGATATTGGAATTCAATATCAAGGCTACTTTTCATTCTGTCACTGGATCCTCTAGAGTGTGCAGCTATTACAACCAAGTTACAGTCAGTGGCTAATTCATTTGCGATGTTTCTGTATTTTATATGCAGACAAAATTTTTAAATAGCTCAAAACTGATAAATATTTGACAAGTAATTAACTGGTGTGAGTGAAAGCTGTTTTTTACACTACATTCCTGCCCTTAAACATGTCAAATAACCTTCCAAGTGTTCATTACACTTAACTGATATTTGCTGTGAATTGGCACCTGCCAATTCACTTTCTCTAGTCTTGCCACCTAAAGAAAAACTGCAAACAATATAATCAGAATGCCAAATTTCAGGAATGGCTTTATACACCTAACATTTTTAAACTTTGGTTGCTAAAAGCATGATTGTTTTTGCACCTATGGGTAATGCAATGGTCTTTTCTGTAACTTCACTGAAATGTATTCATGTAAACATAGCTACTGAAAAGACCTTAAAATAAGTCCTTTGATGGAGAAGGCTCTCTTTAGTCTCTAAAAGAGACATATGTTACCAGGGGCATGTGTAAATTGTTTCTCTTTCTCTCTCTCTCTCTCTCTCTTTGGGCTCTAATATTTTAAATCCTGAATTAACATCCTTATCTCTGCTTAAAAGATTGGTTTGGGCAGTGGTGGAAGAGAAAACTGCACTCAGTGAAGCAGCTGCAATTCCCTTAAGAACTTTTCAATATGTAGCAGGCATCATTAACATGGACAGACATATAATAGTGTAGCCCCATAACTGCAAACATCAAACTGAAAGATAAATAGGGTATTTTGGTTTATATAAACATTAGTAGATGTGTGTGATAGTAATAAAATATTTAAAATGAGTGAGTGGGAGGGGAGGAATAAAATCCATATTTCCAGATAACCCAGGAAGATTTTCTGCTTCTACTCCTATTTGTTAATCCAGTGTTCTAAGATTTTATCCATAGCTTATGAATGCTTGTTTTGTTTTGTATTCATTAGCATTCACTGACAATTGTTATTCATTACTCTTTTGTTCTCTCTCACATATGAGGATAATTTTGTTCAGGTATTCTTTCCATTAGCTGTTTGCTTCTAAGTACAAGGACCACACTGTTTGGTAACTGGTATATTCTTCCAAAGTGATTATTACTATCCTTATCAGTTTTAGCCAACTGTCAATTGCCTAACAATCAAGATCAAAATTCAGTGGGTGGAAGAAAATAATCAAAATTATTTTCTACTTTAATATGGAAGAATGGGAAGGAAGGAAGGAAGGAAGGAAGGAAAGAAGGAAGGAAGGCAGGCAGGAAGGAAAAGAACAAATGAAGGAAGGAAAAGAACAAAAGAGGGAAGGAAAAAAGAAAGAACTCCATCTTGTTGTTGTTGATCATTTTCAAAGAGAACCAATGACATCATGGGTGATGTCTTGATTCTAGTGAATTGGATTTAAGTGAAGCAAACCTGTTCAAAGTAGCCTCACTCTCTCTTCCTAAGCCATCAAAGTCCAGTGGCAGGACAAAAGTCAAGATGACTGGTGAAGGCCCAAGACATCTATGAGAAAGGCAGAGGCCATCATACCCCCCATGGTATATGATACCATAGACTACAAATTGACATTTTCTTTGGACACAAACTATGTTTCTCAGAAGAACAATCTTTGGAAACTTGGATTGGACAAGCTAAAGTGCACTGAGGGCCACTAGAAGGTACCTGAACCAGAAAAAGTGATGAGACTGGCAGCCTAAGAGGTATAACTGTAAGTTCAGTGGATACCTCATAGAGACAAAGGCAAACGTTATCTGGCATGAATGTATACAAACTTTAGCCGAGATATTTGAGGGGGATAGATCAGAAGACCCCCTAACCTAACTTCGTCTCTAGTACCGTGCAACACAAAGGAGAAAAGCCTACTGAGTTCCTCCTCAGGGTAAAGCAATGTATCAGAGATTTATGTATAGACAGGCACTGTGGATTCTGAGAATTTAGAGAAAATTATACTGCACAGACTGTTCCAAGACTTGGCACATGACCTTGATGCACATGATCTCATCAGATCTGTACAGATACAGAAATCACTGCCAAAAAATGTCCAAGTTGAGATAGGTGCTCCTGAGCTTCAAAAATCAATACTCTTGGGCTCAGCCTCAGAAGGCTCCAGGTCTTCTTGAGTACAGGCCACAGGAGTAAAAAGGATAATAGCCCTATCTGTGCTGAAGTGCTGTCACAGAACTGAGACAATCAGTTGAGAGACCAGGAAGTGCATGTTCCTATTTTCCATGGAAAGTTACAGGATCAGGGGGATGGAAGGCATGAAGGCCTGACATATAAACACCTCCCTTGGGTAATCGTCCAGAGTAGTAGAAACACTTTTTTGTTGTAATTGTGGATTAGGTGGCTATACTTATGTTGACTGTACTAACTTCTAGGTAAAAGGACTACACTGCCTTATAACTAACATATTCTTCCAAAATGACTATTACTATCTCTATCATTTAGATTTTTTTTTGAGGGGGTAAGGCAAGGCAATTGGGGTTAAGTGACTTGCCCAAGGTCACCTAGCTAGTAAGTGTCTGAAACTGGATTTGAACTCATGGCAAATGAGGGCCAGTGCTCTATTCACTGTGTCACCTATAGCTACCCCTTTTTATTTATTTATTTACTTACTTATTTTTTCTTATGACTCACATTTCCTTAATTTATACAAAATAGTGAATAATCATATCCTGCCTGGGAAAAACAAACAGTGGTTTAAGGTTTAAACAAGTCCTGTCCTGAAGTTTCTATTTTGAATGCTTAGAACTAGCCTTGGTCATGAAGAAGTTAAAATCTTCTGATTCATTTTCAGGAAATTGAGGCAGAGTCAGGAAAGGAAGAGGCCCCAAGGACAGTCACACTGACCTCGTCAATTCCTTATGGTCTATTCTACTTGGACTCATAGGAGGTGATAGTAAAAATCAAGAATGTGGACTGTAATGATGACTTGAAAAGTAGATCTTAAATTACCATTATTTTCTAATCTTTTTATGACAAACATCTCAATAAAATAACCTTAAAGCTTATGACAGGGCTTGGACTTTGTGATTTGAGAGACAAACACCACCCATAGCTAGGACACATTTGGTAAGCTTGAAGTTTCTCAAGGAGATCCGAGTCAAACTAAAAATGGACACTTTGGCTCTGGTATGGACAAACCTTCCAATACTCCCTGGAGTATCAGCACTTATTGGAATTAATTCTTATCTTCTCAAAATTATAGGAGGATGCTGCACGGAACAAGTTAGAACCAATACCTGCACATTTTAATCAAACATTCAGACCATGCAGAGGTTTACAAAAAGACAGAGAAAAGAGATTTCCTTTTGTATATAAGTTAGACTATGGCCCATGAAGTTTCTTCTAACTCTCAAACTGTAATATTATTATTAGTCTTATTATCTTAGTATTGGTGAAAAGAAGTTAGAGTTCTAACTAAACTGAATGCTTATAGTTATACAATGCTACTATTGCTAGCCAGTAACATGACTCCTTTTTGTAATATTACAATAGTCTTCTTTGTAAAAAACAAGTGAATAGTAATTCATAACCTTGAGAAGCTCAGCATATTTGCAGTTTGGAAAACATCAGAATTATGTAACAAATCTCTCACATCTGTACAAGTCAAACTGCAGCTGACATTGTTCTTTAATATGGAATGTAGGTCCATTGAGTGGTTGTGAGGAGAAAGAATAAAATAGATCTCACAGTAAAGCCTTGGAAATGAAGTTAAGGAGTAGGATCACCATCTGTTTGGGGGTGTATGACTTTTTGCCCATTAGTTAAATGTTTGTAAGCACTGAAAATTTTCTCAAAGAATGCCTGTGTTCCTTACTGTAGGTTCCATTCATGAAATAAAATGTAAATATTCATAGATGGCATTTATGGATGGGCAATAATGACTTCTTTTCTCCTAAGCAAAGTATCAGCAAAAATGAATTATTGTCAGTGCAGCATAGTTAAATGTGGGGGGAGAAAAGGTACATTGTGCATTATATAAACACACTAAAAGGAAGGTTATACTAATTTGAAGCAAATCCTCTCCTTGTGTCATGACCTCAAAATTCTTTCAGTCAATAACATAATAAACAAACTCCTCTTTGTCTTAATGGAGATTCAAGAAAACATTTTGCACGGACTTCCCACTGACCTACACCAAAAAATAGCCATATTTTTTCAATAAACACAGTAGAAAAATTGCTCTATTTGCGACTGATCTGTGCCACACATTTTCTCTATCAATAAAATGTATAATTCAGAAATAAAGTTCACATATTTTCAGGGAAAAAAAAAAGAATTACTCAGAAAGGCTCCCCCCAGATTCAGGCTATCCAAATGATAACAAAAGTTCATTCATTCAAATATCCAGTTGTTTGTCATCACCTAAAACAAGGATAAGTATGATGAAGTAGATTTTTCACTTTTGATCAAAATCATAGGACTATAGGTTAGAACTGAAAGAGACCTTAGAAGTCATCCAGTTCAATCTCCTCTTTCATATAAATTAAGAAGCCAGGTCCATGGAGCAATGACTTGCCCAAGGTCATATGAGGAAACCAAGATCCAAGGAACAATGACCAGCTAAAAGTTAGCATAATTTGGTAGATGATTTAGTGGCATTTAACACACCCTATGTGAATAAGACGAATGGACTACATTTAGTTTTGTGCAATTTTTCCTAAGGAAAATTGTTTTAGAATCTCTGAGTTGAGGGGTGGTTTCTTCAGTGACCATCTATTATTTTTTCTGAAATTTCTTTTCCAATTTATTTATCAGTCAATTTCAAATATTACAACATGGTATAATTGTGCCATTTAATATACATCTATACTTCCCTTCAGGCATTTGTTTTCTTCTGGAGTGTGCTATTCTAAAGAAATCTCATTATAAACTGATGTTTATAAAAGCAGATGTGTTCCATGTGTTAATGCTTTCTCATCAACACTTCAGTAGCTTTTTTTAAAATTGTGGTTGAAACTTGTTATACAAGTCATTACTACATCTCTAAAGTAAACTTTCTGAACATAACAACTTACATCAATCCTGAAGTCATTTGATCTCAAAAAGCCAAGTGATTCCTAAAGAAAAAAGTATCAGGTGGAAAGCAGACTAGTGGAGAGGGTTAAGAATTCTACTCTGTAAATATTGACTGCCATTTGGGGTATATTAAGTCAACATATCATTAATGAGAGAAATGAAACTATGTCTAAATTCATGAAGTTATCCAATTTTGTCAGAAATTAAGTCTAAGAAATCAGTTAAATGAAAACTGACCTGATTAACTTTCTATTTGCCTACTAGCTTAACCAAACTGAATGATCATTTCAGTCATGGTGTCCAAACTTGTTCATCTCTGCTGACACAAACTGGCACCTTAACATGTGAATATCCTACTTATGAATCTGGTAATTTTGACAAATAAAATCTCTACCATTTATACTTCCTGTTACATGCTCAGTATATGGAAAATGTTTTTTAAGAAATGAACAATGATAATAGTGGCCATCCAAGTGTGTGTGTGTGTGTGTGTGTGTGTGTGTGTGTGTGTGTGTGTGTGCGTGTGTGTGCGTGTGTGTGTTATGTGGAGGAATGTGGAGCATCCCTGGTTTCACTGGTGTAGGGAACTGCCAGTGAAGAAATTGCCAATACCAATTCAAGTTGGCACCTATTCAGCAACTTCCAGTGTTAAGAGCTACCTGAGGCATGGAGAAGTTAACTAACTTGTGCAGGGTCAAAGATAGTATATGCCCCAGAACCAAAGTTTTCCTGACTGAGAAGTTTCATGATTCTGAATCTAGACTGCAAGACTGTCTTGCTAAACCAGAAAAAAAAAGTTTGCATGGAAATGGCTAAACACAGAAGTTCCAGGCCCTCTAAGTCGTAAGGGCATGAAATTTGCAAAAATACATGGACATGCTATGGGAACACTTTCTTGAAATCTGTGAAGCCTTATGTATATAGGGAAAGTAGAGGATGAATTTTCCTTTAAGATGATTTAAGAATTTTTGGATTAGGCCTGTAGGATGGGGTGAAATTTAATGTAGAATGCAGAAGAGAAGATAAATATTTTTCATAGGGCTTTCTTTTAATTCTTATGATCACAATCACAGTAGCATCCCTTATTTGCTATACAAGCAATCTCTTTTGTTCTTTGGTTTCAAATATCAGACCTCAGGATTCATGAAATGTAACTTGCTAAAGGTAAAAACTGCAGCAGTGGTACTACTAAGAAGGGGAGACTTATGAATAGAACATAAAAGAAATCAACTTCAAAAATAGATAAAGTAGTATATAAAAGGTGGTGACATTTCATTCAGATAGGCTGTTGTAAAGTAAAATTTAAATCTCAGAAATTAACTGAAGATTTAGAGGTGTGGTGGAATTCCCCTAGAAACACTCAATCCACTAAAGGAGGAGAAAGAAAAGCAATTATTTTTATGACGAGACACCATCCAATTTGCTAATTTGGACACTAACATCATTCTGAAGCTTAGCCAACCTTCAATAATTTAGCAAGTTGCCTTGATAATTTGTCACATTGTACACAGTCAGTGTGCCATTTCTAATTTAAATTGACAGAGACCCTCAAATTGGCCCTGGACAAATGTGGTAATTTTAGAATGATTTAAATGAGCTTAATTATTTGGGAAGAGTATTTTTGAACACCTATTGCTTATTTTTTAAAGTGAAAAACTGTCAAATTGTTGATAATCAAAAATGGAGAAAAAGCTAATATATCTATTAAGTAATAAATGCTTAATTACAAAGTATTTTATGCTTAGCAACATTTTGGCACTGATGTCAATATTAAGGATTTACTTAATAATTAAGAACCAAATAGCACAAACAGGAAGGTAGAGAGACCAGACCAGACCAGGCGTGATCCAAGGGCCTGGTGACAAAACAGATCTACAAGAACGAGGTAAGTGATCAGTGATGATTCAAGCAGCAAAGAACAGAAGGTTGAAACAGGAGGGCAGTTGGCTTCAGAGAGACTTAGCTATAAGCAACTGGTGACAGCCATCCTTGTAGCTACTTGAGCACTATTTTAGGAAGCTCTTGCTCAGATAAGAGTCCAAGTTCAGTCAGGTAAGTTGTTAGTATTAAGAAATTCCAGCAGCAGGTACAATGATCAATGTCCAGGAACTCATCCCTGGAATAGAGATTCTTAACCTTTCTTTTGTGTCGTACTCTTCCTTGGAAGACTGATAAAGCCCATAGATTCCTCAGAATGCTTTTAAATACATAAAAATACATAGGACTAAAAAGGAAACCAATTATTTTGAAATAAAGATGTAATCTATTTTCCAACTCAAGTTCATGGACCTGAAATCCATCAACAGTTTCCATAGGGGGTCCATGGATCCCAGGTTAAAATCTCTATCTTATAGGAACTAATAAGAAAGATCTGGCTGTTATTTAGAGGAAATCTGGAGTTCTGAGGAGGAAAAAAAAACACAGGGGGCTCAGGCCTGGGGATAAAAAATAGAGATAGTTTTTGAAATGGAAGTTAAGAGAAAAATTGGGGTGGCAGGATCTTCTAATTATAAAACAGGACTTCAGTAATGTCAACATGTTACCCATGTATGCTGCCCAAGATGAATGGGAGAGGAGAGTGACAGTGCATGAAAATCCTTCATAAAAGAACTGTAATTCATAGGTCTTAGTAAATGTTTTATTAAGAGGCCCAATGCTTAAGTAGACCTAAGAAAGGCTGCCCTACTGAAATTAATCATAGACATTATTATCATGGGTCTCTTCTGGCATGATATTTATCTACTCAGGATCTGAACAGGAGTCTCTTGTTAACTAAAGCTACATGAGCAAACTGCCAGGGCCAATAAGTTATCAGGTGAGGTAGCTTCCCAATTGACTGGGTGTGGTAATATGCCAATAGACTGACCAATTATAAAGTGGTGGGAGAAAAAACAACGGCCAATAGTGGTGCCATGGGGGAGGGGCATATATTAAATAGGCACTGGAAAATAGCATGAGAATATCAGAAGGATGGAATTACATGGCCTCAAGAAATTACACAGCTTAAATATAGGGAGATTTTTAGCCACCAAGGTAGTTATACTCTAGTCATACTATGTATGTATGTATGTGTGTGTGTGTGTGTGTGTGTGTGTGTGTGTGTGTGTGTTTGTCTAGGTTTATGATTATATTAGTGTAAGGCTCTTACCAGTGAGAAAACACTCTCTATCAAAGTAGATTTGAGATTGTTCTGCGATTTATAATTTTAGAAAAGAGTTATCTGAGGCATCAAAAGATTAACTGGCTTGTCCAGGGTCACACAGCCAGTATGTGACAGATGTAGGGCACTTGAACCCAGGTCTATCTGACTCTTAATCCATCTCTCTATACACTATACTAGATATTTCATATATCTAATTAAATATCCTTGATTAAAACCTCAAAATGTATTGAGTCTGGAACGGCAAAGACAGGCATCTGATGTACAGGTAAGCCAAGTCAGAAGCAAAGATCTAAAGGAATATAGGAAAGTGTTTGTACTTCAAAATAGAGAATTTTAGCCAAAACTAGAAAAAATTTAACCTTTGACAGACAATGAGATCATTTGCCCTGGACTACAGATTTGGGAATCTGTTGGATTCTTGCTTGCCAAAGTAAAGAGGCACAGGACTCCTAACCAGGTATGTGCCAATATCATTTCACATCACAGGGATGGAGACACCTGTGGGTCTTTGATACAAGCAAAGCCTAGATAATGAAACTTTCTCTACCAATCAATGCATGCTAGTGGCTCCTATGCAATTTATCATATTAGAGAACTGCCTGGGGGACTAGAAGGTTAAATTACTTGCTGAGGGTCACAGAACCTTTTCTGTCCACTATACCACACTCCCATAATATTACCTCAACATCTTTAGTCATATTCTTTCTTCTGTTCAACAACAAATTGGTCCTCCTTAGTGATAAAAGGCATTTCATTGAAGTCCACCAATAACAAATTAGCCGGAGATGAAATTATCTATGTACTTAATAAACAAAGGCCAATATGATATTTAATGTTATTTTAAATACAACTGCAATTGTTTGACTTGTACTTGTTCATCATTATGAATATTACAGCTATATTTCTTATAAAACAGAGGAAATACAGTTTAGTCTCAGGAGAGTAAATTTCTACCTATGACTTTGAAACTATCTCTAGTTTTATTTTTTCTGAGACTTTTCCGAGACTTAGGATCTGATTAATTGCTAGACTTCAGGAATTGACTGCGATAGGTTAAAAGGTGGTGGCTTGTCAGTGGGAAACAAAGCAAGAGATCAATTATAGGACCTGGAATTCAAGGTCAAAAGTGGACCAGAAACAAGGCTGATTTTATGCTGATCTGGGTAATTTACAAGCTTCTTATATTTCTCTTGCCTAAGGGCAAGACCGATTCCAGGTTTGAAGTTAGGATTTAATTTACATAGGTGAAGGGTAAATGGCTTCAATTGCAAAGGTAAGAAGGATTACTAGGCTGAAGAGATTATTACATTAAAAGTTGTTTTGTTTAATTTAATATGTTGCAGGTAAGACTGGAAACTGAATGAGATACCAGCGTGACAAGCTAATGTCAATCAAGGATGAAGAAGATAAAAACTATGTGATACCAAAGTATGCTATTATCACTGTCTGAGTACCTACTGGTGGATTATATTTTCTTTGGACTATCCTGGTATTTATTACTATAATTATTTTCAATATTAACAACAAACACTACATTAAGTCAATAATTTCCCCTGGAAACTTCATGATTGTAATTCCCACACCTTTGGACATAAACATAAGTAGACATAGCACCAAAAAACTGTGGTTAGTCACAATTTATTGCTTAGAATGCAAATTAATTTAAAGATATATGTGAAAACATTCAGCATTTCCTAAATAGTTAAGTCATGCCGTGCACCATGTGCCACATCAAGGATCAAGCAAGCTGCTTTCTCAGAGGAATGGGCTGGGATAATGCCAACTAAATGCATGCAGAGCTTACTGCTTCTGCCAAGGTCACAGATATTGGCACATTAGCTGCAAGTTTGCTTGCTAACTCAGCAATGGTCCATTAACAATTTGTATAATCCTTGCTAAATTTATTATCAGTTCTTTACATTCTCTCTTTTAGGACAGATTTAGAGTGGTCTGTGATACTTTCCAAAGTGTCACTGTAGTTGTTAAGGATACCCCGATTCTTATCACATTACAAAACAAAATATTGCTGAGAATTATGTATTATCAGGCAAGAAAATGAGGAGCTCAGGTGGTGTGTGTCTGTGTGTGTGTGTGTGTGTGTGTGTGTTTTAATCACCACTACAACTGAAGACAAAGACTTCCAAAAAAGAAAAGAAGATAAGAAAAGTCTCATTTATCAGCCAATCTCCAAGTAGGCATTAAGCCCCTACTATATGGCAGGCATGATGCTAGATATTGAACACAATGTAAGAAACAATCCCTACTTACAGCTGACATTTTAATGGAGACAAGCACATATAAAACATGTATATAGCATAAGTTTAAAATTAATAAATACAAATATATACAAAGTAGGTTGTGACAGAAGACCCTATTATAGGATGCTTTAGTAATCTAAAAAAGCTTCAAATAGAAAATGGTGCTTCATTCTTATGAATTATTACTACTACTTACATTTATTCTTTCACTCTAAAGATAATTTGCTATCTTAGATACACTATTAACAGGAAGGAAGGAACATAGGTCAGGCACTATGTTAAGTGCTTTTATAAATATTATCTCATATATTCCTTGCAGTAACCCTGAGAAGGTAACTGATATCATTATTTCCATTTTATAGTTGAGGAAACTAAGGAAAAGAGAAGTTAAGTGACTTGCCCAGGATCATGCAGGTAGTAAGTGTCTGAGGCAAGATTTGAAGATCTTCCTGGCTCCAAGACCAGAGTTTTATCTACTGTGCCACCTAGCTGACAGATTTTGTTCCATCAAGAGGAGAAAGATGTGCCAATGCAGACAATCTAACTACAACAGGAGCAGATGATCTCTGATTTCCTTTCCAACTATGTTCTTGATTGGTTAACGTCTCTTTGAGCACAACAGTAACCTACACACATGAATCCTGTTAATGTCCATTAGTGACTAGTAAATCAGTAGAAACTCAGTATCACACAGTTTTAGATTTGATTTAGCAGGGGTTCATATGGTCAGATTAATGTTTTAGCAAAATTACTTTGGCAACAGTGTGTAGGATGGACTGGTGTTGGGAGAGATATAAGGAAGGGAGATCAATTATGAGATTGGCTAAGAAAATGTAGTCTGAGAATGGATTTCTGGACCATGGCATAAAATGTAAGGATGATGGGCACCAGGCCAGGGATGGAATACACCTATGATGGACTGACAAAATACAATTGCTTAAAACCTTGCAAATATAAACCAACAGACTTTAAATTTAAAAGGAAAAGGGGAGGGAGAAAATGTCCTGTGTATTTTCCAGAGTAGATACCACTGAAAGTAGCTACAGAGCAACAGAGATGCTTAAAAATTCACCAGAGTGGGGAGAGGGGGAAGAACAGGAAAAAGAAGAAAGAATCTTTCTTTCCTAAATGATTTGGGGGAAAGCCTCAGATAATTTGGATAACCTTGCCCAATTTAAAACAAAGAGACAAATGAGCCCCCAAAAATAATTATTTTGGTGAGAGTTTTGTGGAACCTCTTGACTTGTGAGAGTTGCTGATGCAAGGGGAATTTATACCACCCTGGGCTAAAAAAGAGAGGATATAGAATTGTGAAGGCTGTAAGTATAAAGTAACTATGATACAATATTCATGGGACTGACCTTTAGAATCAGACTCAGAGCTGAAATGGACCTCAGACATTGGTCCATCTCTTACCTTATTGAACATGGATCTCTTCTAAAACATGCTCAACAAATGGTCATTCCTTTGAAGACCTATACTGGTCTTCCTCAACTTATTTTATGCAGGATGCAAAGCAGAAAGAGGAGGACCCCACTGTCTCCCAAGGTGGTCCATTCCATTTCAGGACAGCTCTTTTATTTTAGATCAATGTTATGTTGTTAAGAATAATTCCACCTCGGATGTGAGGGCGATCTGGCTGAGACATCTGTCACCCCATTGATTGCCAGGGTTGATTCAGCTGATCTGGCTGGCTAGGCGGGTGTCCTCTTCCTCCCTCACAGCTCCATGTGCGTCCCTCCTGAAGCTGCGCGTTCGGTGAAAGAGGACGACCTTCCCCGATAGAGGCAGTACTGTTCTTTGGTCAAGGGTATACGAGTAGCTGTGCTCCCCTGCTAGAACAAGCTCCCAAGGTCCATTTGTAGGAAAACGTAGGGTAGTCAAGCTTCCAAGACTCCAGACACATCCAAATGAGGCGCTGCACGTGGCAGTATTAAAAAAAAAAAACAGAATAATTCCACCTCTATGCAGTTTCCTAGTTCTGCCCTCCTTATCCAGCAAAATATTTTTAATTCCTTTTCCACATGACAGTTTTTCAAAAATAAGACTCATAAACAAGCACATTATTTGCCTATTAATAAGGGAATATGAAGTTTGAATGGAAAGGACTATTAAATCATTTTGGCATAAGGGTCATGAAGAAGTCCTTTTATTAGGGCCCAAATCTTCCTAAAGGATAAAGGACACCAGAGGATTGAATGTACTAAGAAAAGGAGCACAAAAAACAAACTTCCACTGCTTACTTCCATACTCTCAGAGATCAAGCTAGTTATCATCTGCCCACCAAAAACTTTCACTCTTTCCTTTATTTAAGTATCTAATATTCTTGACTAATTAGAAATTCATTCATTTCATGGGCCCATACTATTGGAAAAATTAATAATATAGTTATCAACCATTGCTACATTTGTGCTAGCTGAAAGAAATACATCTAATGCTAAATAAAAAGTTTTTGATTAGGACAAGGGGAAAAGAGGAAAGGAGATTTCCTAGCTCCTAGGACCCAGAACAACTGGTGTGCATCCTGCCAAAGAAAAAGGGTTGTACTGGTCTCCCGGGATTATACATCCTGAGTCTTAACAGGGATATTAGAAAAGCTTCCTACTTTACCTCTTTGTTCCATCTCCCTCTTTACCCTCTTTGACCCTGAAAACGCTTGGTTTGGCTTTTTAAAATAGTAATTGCAGCAATTTGCTCAAACTGTTTATAATCATTTATGTCTAATTATCACGCAACACAATAATGATTATGTATATCATGGAATGTGTCAAATTAACTTAGTTGTTTTATTTGATTACAACAAGAAAATTCTCTGTACATTCAACCTTCATAGTTTGTTGCTCATGGAAAACGGTCAGGTCATCTACTCACAACTTAGCAAAAAAAAAAATAAAAGAGGAATAGAGAAGATATTGTGTTTGGAAGACAGGCTGCAAATCTCTTTTTGATGTTTGCATATGTAAATATAAACTCCCAAGGTGAACATCAAGTGCTAAGGATTCAAAGGCAAAAGACAGTCCCTGCTCTCAAGAAGCCCACTGTCTAATGGGAGGGAGAACACAGGACCATCTATGTGCAAATGAGATAAATAAAGGATAAACTGGGCATGGTGTCAGAGGAAAGGCTATTAAAGAGGACCAGGAAAGGCTTGAGATTTTAGCTGACATGTTAAAGAAGTCAATGAAGTTAGGAGGTTTGAGAAGGAGAGCATTCAGCCCACCTACCAGTACTGCCAGTAAAATGCCAAGAGTTCGGGAGATGACATGACTTGTATGAGGAATGTAAGGAGACCAGTGTCACTAGATTGTGGATTATGTAGTGGAGAGTAAGGCAGATGAAGACTGGAAATGTAGGCAGAGGCCAGGTTCTGAAGAATTTCAAAGCAGAACAGAAGATTTTATACTTGATGCTTGAATTAATAGGGAACCATTGGAATTTATCAGATACAGAAGTAATGTGGTCAGATTTGTGCTTTAGGAAGGTAAACTCGATACCTGCGGGGTAAATGGATTGTAGTGAGGAGAGAATTTGGGCAGGAAGAACAGCCAGGCAGCTATTACAAAGGTCTAGGCATGAGGTTATGAGGAGCCGCAGGGTGTGGCAGTGTCCGTGGAGGGAAATGGTGTATGTGAGAGATGTCACAAAGGTAAAAAAACAAAACAAAACAAAACAAAAACAGGACTTGGTGGCCAATTTTGGGGCAGTTTTCCTTTAGGAAAACTAAATTTTACGAAATTAAGCAATCATATATATGATAACTGTTGAGGATACCACCATCTTCCAAGTCACGTAGGCTTATTGCTTACCTGTTATCCTTGACTCTTCACTTTCATCCCCATATCCAAAGGACTGTTAAACAAATATCCATTAAAAATAGTTTCCTAAAATCAAATACTAAAAAAAGAAGAGGTCTGTAAATTCCCCTCCCAAAACAGGTTGATTTTAATATACACATGTTGCTTTGCACTGATTTTTGCACTTGAGAAGTGAAGTGAAGAATGTGTCAATAATTGCAGTGATTTGCAATTATGTAGGCTTTAACCTTTTCAAAGAATTTCATGTACATTCTATCATATGTATTCACAACATATAGACAGGTCCAGTACTCTTCCTTTTGCATAAACTGAGATTTAGAGTGCTTAAGGGTCACCTGAGTATATTAGATATATAACTGAACAGACAACTATATTTTCATAATTCTTGGTGGTACAATAGATAATGTGTAGAAGTGGAAGACAGGAACATGAGAGTTCAAATCTTACCCCAGGCTTTTATTCTGTATGACCTTAGACAACTTACCTCACTGCTCTCAATTTCAGTTTCTTTATCTGTAAAATGGGAATTATAATGGCACCTGCTTTACAGGTTTGTTGTGTGGATCTAGTGAAATAATATATGTAAAGTTCTTTGATAGTTTATTACTATTATTATTATTATTATTATTACAAGTCCACTGATTTTCCCAACACCCTACTTTATCTGCTCCTTACCCTTACGCCACAAATCTTTTCCAATTAACCTGAATATGTTTCTCCTCTTTCTGGCATTTTGGATGGATGTGTTTTTTACTTCATAGACCCTGTTTCATCATGAAGCATCTGCTGGTGGCATTGAAGTTGCTGGCATTCCACAAATTTGCCCTACAGCACAGGACAGATGGCAGTGTCACGGATGGTAATGATAGACTAATAGA
This sequence comes from Pseudochirops corinnae, assembly GCA_028646515.1. NCBI lineage: Eukaryota > Metazoa > Chordata > Mammalia > Diprotodontia > Pseudocheiridae > Pseudochirops > Pseudochirops corinnae. Next base: position 191,149,236 of record CM053587.1, read on the forward strand.
CTAACATTAGCCACGGGGGACAGCTTCTGCCTTTGTTCTGTTTTTAGTAGCAACCCTATCCAAGGTATTGGAGCATTTCTTCTAAAAACAAGGAAATTGGCTAAGTTTGGGAGGTGGCCACTGGGTGGGGCAAAAGTGCACACTTCAGAAGAGGACAATGCCCTATGAAAAACAAATCTTAAAAAAAAGTGTGTTTTTTTTCCACTGTTCATGTGATTTTGACAAATTTGATTTCTCAAATTTAGATCCTAAGTAAAGGGTTGCAAATATACATTATCAGATGTACTTCTTCTGTAATGTTTGCAACGATCACATATTCTATGACACTTCCTGGCATAAGAACAGATCTAAGAACTAATCACAATCATTAATTTGTGAAGGAATTAAAGTAGTATTACTATTTATACTGAAGAACAGTTCCATTTCACCCAACCAACCACCATCACTCATCATTTCTGTTTGGAATTTCTGGCTTCTTCTGTAATTGGAGAATTGACATTAGACATTCCATACGGAGTCAGTACTGTCACCATGGCCAATTAGGATCTATAACTCTTTTAAAATAATAAGTGAAATTTGGAATTAGGTCTGGATAGAAAGGTTAAAAGAATGTGGAAATGCATATTTAAAGATAAATGATTCTTCTTCTACCAGCAGAAGATATCATGATGGATTTGGATTCTGGTTTATTTTCTTTAAGGCCCTAGATATGGACATGTGTTAATTTGCACAGGTAGATAAGATACATTCAGGCATCGAGTGGAATGCAAGAGTACATCCAAGAGTGCAAAAATCTGGAAATTAATTTCTCACATTCTAAGTAAGGGGACCACTTTCTAGGCCTTGATATTTTCCTGACAATAAGATAAGATTAGAAAATTATTTGAATATGAAAATATCCTTTTATACTTATGTAGATAATGAATTGTGGGGAAAATGACCTGCAAAAATAGTACAGCCCATGTTTTAGCATTAAATTAAAGCTAGAATATTACCAAATTTTCCTTTTAGACTAAGCCAAAATATTTATCTTGTTCAAGCATGGAAAAAAGTTTAGAAGAGAATAACCAATTTGCAGGAAAAAATCTGTTTGAATGACGCATTTTTAGCTCTTAAGAATTTATTATTAGGGCTGTCTACATTTTAGATAAAATATCTCAGCATATTATTATTCTACTCTTTTAAAAACAACTTTTTAATGAATTTATTATATAACAGTGTAAGTATTGGGTAGACAAGCTATTAAGCTTTTTCTAATTCAAAGTCATATTTTTGAAATATATGAGGAAAAAAAGGAATTGGAAAACAGGTAAAATTACACTGAACATTCAAAATTGATATGGTCAATGTCTACTCCCATGCAAATAACACTAAATTAATAAAATGTTCCTTTACTCACTATGACAATATGAATTTTTTTTGGCCATCCTCAAGACCAACTGGGTAATCCTTTTCTTACTCAGTCAGCTACCAGTTTAGTATATCAAGTATCTCTAGCTTTTTAGCTCTGTAAACCAAGAGGGGGCAGGGGAGAAATCTACCTAATTAAATAAGAGAGCTAAAATTATAATAATAGCTGATATAGGTTATTGTCTATATAGAATATTTTTTGAATAATATAATAATATTGTGGGGCTTACAGTACTTGTATTACATCATCCTCATTTTACATCTAAGGTGACTTACCTAGATGCACAGAAGTTAAAGGACTTTCCCATATAGTCCCATACCTATTAAATGGGATAGCTGGGAATCAAACTCATGTCTTAGGACTCCAGAGTCAGTACTCTTTCCATTATGTTATGCAATTTCTCCCCATACTTCAGCAGAACAAAAGGGTAGGATGGCTACTAGTTAAGACATGAGAAGAGGTGGGGTCAGTTAATAAACATTTATTAATGCAACTGTGCTAAGCAATGGAGATACAAAGGAAGGCAAAAGAAAGTTCCTGCTCTAGAGGAGTTCACAGTCTATTGGGGAAGATAACACATAAACAGTTATGTACAAAAAAGACAAGTGTGATCAAGTACTGATTAAGAAATGATCAGTAGGGGTAGCTAGGTGGCACAGTGAATACAGCACCGGCCCTGAAGTCAGGAGGACCTGAGTTCAAATTTGGCCTCAGACACTTAACACAAAAACTAGCCACATGACCTTGGGCAAGTCACTTAACCCCAATTGCCCCCTCCAAAAAAAAGCAAAAGAAAAAAAAAAGAACAAGAAACGATCAGTAGTAGTAAAGCACAAACATTAAGAGTTCCGTTTTGAACAGGATGAGTACAGATTTCTATTTACTGTGTTTACGGAAGAATATTACCTTGAGAGGAAAGAATAATATCCATTTGAATAACTGCTTAAAGAAGAAAAAAAAATAAGGAAAAAAAGGAAAAATAAATACTGGATTCCACAATGGCATAACAATTAAGGACAGGGTTGAGCTACAGATATTGAATGTTTCTTTCTTTAAAATTCCGTAATGCCTGTCTCTAATTGGTCCTAATCTAACCTTTAGATTACCTAGTGAAAATGGTCCAGGGAACAGTAATATCAGTGAGAAGAAGCTACTAATGCTGATGTGTCTCTTCTTACCACCAAGAAATAATCAAGTTCTGTTTACTGCCCTGGCTGCCCACATCCACCTAACTCACAGCATTACTTTCCTTCTGCCATCATGTTAGGATAATGATTATAAACTACTGCTATACCCCTTCCTTCAGTGTAGTATAGTGGAAAGGTCACTAGTCTTAAAGTCAGAAGACTTGAGTTCCAATCTGAATTCTGTCACTTTGTGAAGGTGGAAAAGTCATAACCTCTATGAGCTTCTTTAAAAACAGAAATAATCAGTTACATTACTGACTTCTCAGAGCTTCGAGGAGAACACTAAAGTGCCAGGCACTTTATTGTGATTTCATTGAATAGAGTAAGAGTCTTTGATTTTAAGCTAAAAGGGACTTAAAGATAATCAATTCCAATTCCTTTATTTTTCAGGGCAGTTTTATGAGGTACAGAGAGATCTTGTGACATACTGGTAGCAAACGGAAGAACTGAGATTAAAATCCAGATCCCCTGACTCCAAATTCAACACTGTGCTCTGGGGATACAAAGAAAAATAAAAACAGTCCCTGGTCTCAAGGAGTTAACATTATAATGGGGGGAAAAAAAAATTATGGACAAATATGATATAAACAGGATAAATCGGGAGTGATCTCAGAGAAGAGGCATTAGCATTAAGGGGAAGCATGCTGGTTCTCATCATACTGGCTCCCACTGTACCCAGATTAGAAGGGAAGGAAATGCCTCAAGCAAGGCTATTAAGAATATGCTCCTAAATCCTGTCTAGGGTCAGTTATTATTATAGGGCTTTCCCAAAGTGAAAGAAATTGACTCAGGCTTCTCAGTCTACTTCACAACTCACTGATGAACAAGTCAAGTGTGTGTGTGTGTCTGTGTGTGTGTGTGTGTGTGTGTGTCTAAAAGCAGGGAGAATGGACACTTTCCCCATAACTAAACAGTTTTTCTGGAGTAAAAACAAATTGGTGTCCACTGTAGTCCCAACTTTACATATGGGATTCTCAAGAAACCACATAACTTACTTAAGAGGGTTACCAAAGAACCAGACCTGGCAGTACCTGGACATATAGCCATGAAACTGGCTCATGTCACTGTACCTATCTCCTGCTGATCTACAGCCTACTGAACAGATGGAGTTGCTCTAATGAAGGACTCTGTACTGTCTCTGCTGACAGAAATCATATTCATGAATACTGTATCTTCAGCCTTAGGTCTTTTTCCTGTGTGGTTTTCTCATATGTGCTTGGTCCACACAAGCCTGTTGACTATGTATCTGGAGACTTTAGTCTAATTCCTGATTGAAGGAAGTAAGTCTCCAGCCTCTACTCCAGAATTCCCCTCTTGATGCAGCCAATATTTATTACCTTTTGCTCTTATGTAAAGGTGCCAGATAAAGTATCTCCTTTCTCCCTTTAAGGCTGTTTCTAAGGTTGCCACTCATTTACCTTTCGATGTGTTGCTAATCTACAAAGTAAGTTTTTTCATGCTCTCACTCAGAAAAATATACTCTCCTTGGAAGCCAATGTTACCTTTCTGAAACAGAGGTCGAAATTACTACTTCATTTTTCAGGGAAGGTATCTCCTTTGGCCAATGGTGTCCTTGAAAGATTTCCAGAATTCAATCCAAGCATCTATTAAAACATCTCTTAAATGTCCACTATGTGTCAGCCTTAAGCTAGGTCTCAGAGACACAGAGAAAAAAAAGCAAAGCATCTCTAGCCCTGAAGGATCTCACATTGTACTGAGAGGGAGCTGAAGCTTCTCCACAGAATTCTAACATATCTGTACAGAGATAGAAGGTGACGCTTACTCCCATCTGCCATGAAGGAAAGGGAGCACAATGGCAAATTACCTGGGATTATCAGGATCAACCCTCCTCCTCTACCCCACATTTCAAATATAATTCCAGTTCTTAATGAAATGACTTGGAGTTTTAACAGCAAATAAACTAACAAAACATCTATGTGCAACACCCAATATTATCTAAGTACATATATTGACTACAGAGCAATACATACAGCACACACTAGCACCTTTTTTATCCTCCTAATTTACATACACACACACCCCAGACACACACACACACCTCAGACTGGTATGAACGCATCCAGTGTAACAGGCCCCTGACCAGCAATGTTCCACAATAATGCTGCTAATATACTCAATCTAATTCAGTAAGAAACCTTCATTAAGCACCTATTATGTGTCTGACACCATGCTAAACTCGGGGGTTAAAGAGCTGAAAATAATACAGTTCTAGATTTCAAGGAATAGACCTAGGAGAAAGGAGTGGAAGTTCAAAGAAGCAAATTTAGGTTTGATATAAGGAAAAAATTTTTCTAATAATAACAGCTGTCTAAAAAGAGAATCAGCTTCCTTGGAAGAAATAGATTCCCTTTAGGTCTTTAAGCAAAAGCTAAGGAAGCACTTAGATATTTTGAAAGAACATCTGATGACCATCTCAAAAAGCATATACGTAATGGGATTCTACAGAACAAACTTTATGGTATGCATACTTGTTGACAAGATGCCAAATAGTTTGACACTTTTTTAATGATCAAATAAATTTTTCTTTTTCTTTTGTTCTCTCTTCTAATCCTATTACCTGAATTCCCTAAGAACTTCTGATGTAATATGTGCATTTTGACAGATAAAAATTTGTAGGTAAGATATAAAGGCATGACTGAATTATAGTTTTATCTACCCTTAATTTTAGGAAACCTTTTTCCCATTAAGGTGGCTCTTTCTACACTGGATTTTCCTTTATCCTATGTTTCCTATCAGTAGGTTTTATGACTATATCTCTGTGGTATGCAAAGGAAGAGGTCTCCATGAAGGCTATGGTGACTGAAAGAGATTTCTCTCTGTGCCCTCTGAAGAAGTACATAGCTGCTATAATTCATGCAGAATTAAATAATGCATTTGCAACTTCATAAGATAGAATGAAATAAAATTAAAATATACATATGAGTGAGTAAAAAAAACCCTCAAACTTAACTATTAAATTTTGTTCTTTACAACTACTTCATCTGATATTCTGAACTACTTGATAATTTGCATAAAATAATCCACAGAGATGAAGCTTCAAATATAAAACAACTAGATTTATTCAGATTTCAGGCACCATGAGCCTTGACGAACTAAACCAGAGATGGGCAAGCAATAGCCCAAGGTCCAAATCAGGCCCACTGACTGGTTTTGTAGGGCCCATGTGCTAAGAATGGTTTTTGTATTTTAAATTAAATGAAGTTTTATTGTTTAAAAAAAATGTTTAGCTCACAGAATCTACAAAAACGAGCAGTTGGGCCTGCACAGCCAGTGCCTGATTTAAACCACAGCTAAACATAGCCTAGGTCAGAAAGTAAACAAACAAGTATAAATCATGGGAATAGCTACCACAGAGCTACTAACTACTTAGGAGAGGGCCCTTCATAGATTATGGCTTTGTACTTTTCACAAAATTCTTACCAATATCCTTCAAAGACCCACAGAAGAATCAAATCAACAAATGAACAGAATTGACACTAATAATAATAATAATAATAATAATGATACCAACAACAATAAGAACTCACATTCTTTTATGCACTTTTAAGTTTTACAGAGTGCTTTCTGAAAAAGAGCCCTGTGAGTCTCGCTTATTAGCTTACTCATTTTAGGGGATTAAGCAAACTGAGGCTTGGAGAGGTTAAAATTCTTGAGTTATGGAGAAAAGGTTATATTATATTTAGTATTCTCTGGTTAAGAGAGAAGACAATATGGGAGAGGGGTGAGAACATTAAGTTTAGAACCAGGCCTGGGTTCCTGTCCAACTCTGCTACTTATTATCTGTATGATCTTGAATAAGTGAAAATGACAATTTCTCTCAGTCTCCATTTCCACTTCTTTAAATGAAGGGGATAGGACTAGAATCAGGGATGGTGAACCTACAACCTTGAGGTCACATGTCACCTTGGGTACAGCCTTTTGACTGAGTCCAAGTTTTACAGAACAAATCCTTTTATTAAAGGGATTTTAAAAATGTGACCTTTATATCTGATGTACAGTAGAAACCTATTTCTGTTATCTTTGAAGTTAGAATGTGAGCTCTTTGTGAGCAGAAAGTGACTTGTTTTTTCTACGTTTAATCCCAGTTCTTAGCATAGTGTGTCACACATGCTTTCACATTCATTCACATAAAGATTTCCTTACCCCATGCCCAATAAAAGGGTTTTAAAAAAAGTTTGGCCTTAAGGATTAGGTATCACTTATCTAGAAAATTCACTTATATGCTTATGTGGAACATTTCATTTCCCAATTCTAGACAAATTATTAGTTCCTGCATATATATCACATAACTCCTTTTGCATAGTGCTCATTCAAAATGTCTTCAGGCCCTCAAAAGCATCTTAACTATAAAACTTTCACCTGAACTTAGCAAACTTTTAAATATGATATGAGCATCACTAAACAAAATGAAAAGTATTATAAAAATAAAAATGAGGTTTTTTTCCCCCCTTGTGTAATTTATTATTTTTAGATATATACAAAAAAATATTGGAGCTGTATGATAGTTGATTAAAGCTCCAGGTCCATAAATTGATTTTTGTTTGTACTTTTTTACTTAACTCAAATGCATACATATGTAACTATGTTAGACACATGATATTATTCTGTAAATTTATAAAAACCTGAGAAAATGTTTTCTACAGAGGGTAACTACCCTAAAACACACATATACATTTAGTTGAAAATTATATGAATAATACAAAAAAATAATTTTAATATTATTTTAAAGCAATGTAAAATATTAGACTCATTTGTTTAACTGAAACTGAAAATATAAAACACAATTTTAAAAAATTAAAGTAAGAATATAAACTCTAGATCTGTGACCAATTAAGAGAAAAACAATGAAATAAAAGAGGTGGAAGGAGAGGGAGAGGAAGAAACATGAACAAAAAGAAAGACATAAATAGACTCTGAAAGGCAGAGACAGAAAGTCAGGGAGAAATATGCACATACAAAAAAAACACAAAGAAAAAGAAAGACATTCAGAGAAAGACAGTGTTGAGTGGCTAATGTCCCATAGATTTTTAAATACATTTTCATAATTACAGACATATATAGATAAAATATTTCTTGGTGGCTGTCCTGAGGACAAGAAGATTACACTGACTTTGGGGCTGAATTTAGGTCAGAATCCTTTCACTGTTGCCACTAATAAGTAAAGCACACAAATTTTCTGAGTTTCTGCTTCCTCATAAGTAAAATGAAGGTGTTAAGCAGGATGGTTTCTAAAATCTGCTTTGTAATTCTATGATTCTATGAATCTGGAATTCTTTCTTTTATAATAATAGCACAGACATCACAAAAGGGATAAGCAATAACAATGGGCATGATGCTTAATGGCCAGAAGGCTAGAAGTACAGTGACATTCATCCTTTTAGTATGGTGCACTGTGGGTTAGTACAAAGCACAACTGCCTGGCATTCAGGACAGCTCCTTGCTCTGTGGCTTCAGCCAGGTCTCTAGACTGCTACTTACTATATGAGAGAAGGCGGCACTATTAGCAACTTCTGAGTTTTTCATTGATGGACTACACAATCAGAAATTCTTAGATATGGAGGCTTTATTAATTTAAGTATTTAGTTAATACTATAAATCTTTCATTACGAGATACAAACTTATCCAAGCCTACCAACATGACAGCACATTCTACAACAGAAGGAGCAGGAAAGAGGATACTAATCCAGTAGTTTATGGATACTAGCTAATTAGATATATAGTTCTCTCACCTAACCTCAACTTGCACCTACAGGCTGGAAACTCAGAAGGGAACATCCCTAGGATACAGGTACTCTGTGGGGCCACACTCCTTAAATTATAGCTCACATGCACTGACTGGTATATTTACCTTTAATAGTCAGCCAAAAGTGTACACTTAGCTCATAGCAAGGTCTCAGTAGCTTACTAGCTCTGGCAAAATACTTATCCTCTTTGGACCTCCCTTTCCTAATTTGTATAATGAAGAGATCATAGGTTTTGAGCTGGTAAATGCCTTAGAGGCCACTGAGTCCAACCTTCACATTTTATAGATGAAGAAACTGAAGCCAGGGAAGGTTGACTTGATCAAGGTCACATGGTTAGTAAGTGGCTATAGAAAGATTCTAATTCCTACTAGTAATGCTTTATCTACTGATGCAGCTACTTGGTCCCTAAGATCCTGTCTAGCTCTAAATCTGTCATCACCTCTTTCTCCCCACCCAACCAAGGGTGTACTTTGTCACAACTACAGACAGCGTCAAAATGAACAGTGGAGAGCACACATTGAGTACAACAGTAGAGAATGTACATATAGGGAACACATGTATCCTAAGCAATTCCCTCTAATAATTCAGAACCCTGATGTGTTTTCTATTCTTATGAAGTCTTCAAGGGGCTCTCTCTGCTCATAACATCTTTGCCAGGCACGTTGCTTAGCTAGGGTTTTTAAGCTTTTCCTCCATAGCTCAATTCCCCCAAACCAGAGCTACCTTTCTCTTAACTCACTAAGCTCCTCTGTTATATGTTGACTCCCTGGGCCTGCTCTCCAAGCGATTTGGTGTCTCCCATCACATGACTTTTTGCTGTTCAGTCATTTCAATTGTGTCTGACTCTTCACGACCCCATTTAGGGTTTTCTTGGCAAAGATATTGGAATGGTTCACCATTTCCTTCTCCATTTCATTTTATGAGTAAGGGAACTGAGACAAACAGGGTTAAGTGATTTGCCCAAGGTCACACAGAAAGTAAATGTCTCAGGCTAGATTTGATTAAGTCATGAACATGAATTGTCCTTGACTTTCAGGTTCAACACTTTCCACTGTGCTACTTAGCTGTCCCTAGCTCCTATAGAAGATATCATGGCTAATGATGGGGGAGAAGAGGGAAAGAAATACCCTCTTTCATAAGTAAGGATGATTTTTTTCTATGAACTGAGTTCCATAGCTGGTTCTCTTTTCAATTGTCTGAGATCGCTGTCCTCAAAATTTCTTCTGCCTTCACTCCCCAGAAAGTACATTTTACTTTTTAAAGGATCAGTAGGGGCAGCCCAGAACTTATAGTCAGCCAATAGCTATTTGGCCTCCAATTCCATGAACCTGATGGGAGAACTTCTTCATACTTTGTATGGTAGTATTCTAATCAACTCTCACATACAGTTTTTAAAAAATAATAACCTCAGATTCGTTCCAAGTGAACCTAATGTTCCCAGTAGCACTCACATTTTATACTTTAATTCATTTCAACAAATATTTATATCAGTCTATTGTCTGAAAAATACATGCCTAGTTGTAGTACAAAATAATACTCTTAAGTACATTAGAGAAGTGAAAACAAAGTATTACAGGCAATCTGAGGGACAGTAGGTCCTTAAGAGCAATGGGAAGGGATTAGAGGCTTAATGGAATTAGTACTTGGGTTGGGTTTTTAATGGATGGGTAAACTTCAATAGTAAAATAAAAGGAGAAAGAACACTGGAGGTAGAGGAAACAAGATGTCACTGTTGTGTATGTACGAGGAACAAGAAATGTCTGGAAAGCAGAAAGTATTGTTACATTATAGAGAAAGCTGTAGACAGTAGAAAATAAAGCTTGAAAGGAAATGTAGTGCCATATCATGGAAAGTTTTTGATGCTAGGCAAGAAGGTCTGGTCTTTGAATAGCTGGGCAATAGGGAGCCACCGAAGACCCCTGAACCAAGGAGTGACATGACCATATGTGTTTATATATAATGGAGTGTCATGAAGGTAGGAGAGGTAGAAAAACCTGCAGAAGCTGTGATTCTTTGTACTGCTCAATCTGGATGTGATATCACCAGATGTGATAGTGGTTATAGGAGAGTGGGGACTACAATAGTGACTGAAGTTTTGAGCATTATCTGTTCACAAAGTATTATTTTTAATAGACCAAATTTAATCTATAATAAGTTTCTGCAGATGGAATAATGTTGTATTTTTATTTTTTTCCCCTCCAAACACACTTACCTAGGTTCTTCTTCTTGTCTTAGGTAATGACAAAATGTTCAACTTCTGCTTTACTTTGGTCAATGCATTTTGTTTCTACTTTCACATTTAACATGGAGAAGAGAAGACAGTAGAAACATAATTGCCTTCAAGATCTGAAGGCCTGCCATGGGGAAAAGGGAATACCCTTACTCAGTTTGTCTGAAAAATCAGACAGAATCAGGAATAATGTGTAGACATTACAAAGAAGTGGATTCAGGTTTCATGTAAGGAAAAAAATCAAACTTCCTAACAATCAGAGTTCTCCAAAGGTGCTGCATTTTAAAAATTTAAGTAGATTCCCTTTAATTGGAGTTCTTCATGCAAGGGCTGGAAAATCACCTGTTAGATATTCTGTAAAGTGAATTTCCTTTCTAGTATAGATTGGAGTAGGTGGTCACTAGTCTCTTAGGTGGTCACTAGCATCTTACTCAATCCTGAAATTCTGTGATTCTAAGATCTTTGTACTTCTATTTGTTCTTATGACCATAAATCAGATTCACTTTTAATATACCCACCTCTAAATTGGGAAGTATATGCCTTAGGAATTTTTTAAAAGTACTCTCCCCCTGCCTTACTGTGATAATCTCAGAGTTCCAGCAAGGCTTATTGAAAAAAAAAAAGTTTTCTTTATTCTAATTGGACACTCATATTTTTGTCAGAAAAATAGGAATTGCCATTCTGGAACAGACACAGGGTTTATCTAGTCTGGTGGCCAATGCCAGATGTTTCACTGAGAGGAATAAACCTCCCATAATACACCTAATTTCACAATACTATACCATGGGGGAGAATTTCTTCCTGACCCCATCTGGTGAGCAGCTTATGCCCTGAAGCATGAAGATTGATAGCTGTTGTAATTTTATCTTAGCTAGTATACTGTAACTGCAGATGCTACTCTTACTCATATGAATGTCTAATTATCTTTAGGATCATTTTCTCTCAATCACATTCTGTGGCCTAGAGTTCCACAGGTTGAAAATACGGTTAATGCTTTAATGCTGCTCTGAAAATGGATATGAATGATTAATACATTACTGTCTGGTTTTATTGAACAGAGGTCATCTGTTTCTTGAGAAATGGTCCTAATTATGCAATTGTGTTTGTACACATCTTATAATGTTGTTTCAACTATTTCTGTAAACTTTACTTCCCTCAAGGCCAGTTGGTAGCTTTGTATTTCCTACAAATGGCTTTGGCTATGTACCCTCTTTCCACGGCAATTTTTCATATACATGAATGACTCTCTTTAGCACCAATTTTAGAGTAAATTTCATTAATTACCAAACATCCACACTACTGTAACAAATCAATTTTCCAAAATCATATTTCATATGGGGTCATTAGGACTATCAGGAACAGGGTAATTAACTTCACAATCTGAGTCATCTGATCATCATCGTGATTACTAATAATATTTGCATCTTGAAGGGATTTGAGCTTTCAATATAGCAAAAAGAAGTAGGCTAGTTCCAATGTCCTGAGGTTCGTACATTAGAGTGTCCTCCTTAATTAGAGTGTCTCATATCTGTCCCCTCTTTTCTTGAAATTTTCACTTAAGAATTCATTATCTTTCACAGGAACTTTCACAGGAACCTGAATAGTTTTCCTGCCTCTAGTCTCTCTCCATTCTAGTGTTTCTTTAAAAGGGAAATCACATTTATCTTTCTCATGAGGAATTCTGATCCTGTCACCTCATTACTTAATGTTTCTCTATATGTACAAAATAAAGTTTCATCTCCTTAGATTTGACGCTCAAACTACCCTATAATCTGGTCCCTTTGTAGCATTTATCTCTACTTTCCTTCATGTATCCTCCGTTCTTGTCACAGTGGATTTCTCACCATTCCATAGACATGGTTTCTATAATTGGGTTCAAAAAAACCTTTCTTTACAAATACAGGGAAAATATGACTAGATAGTAGTTTGTCTAAGAAGGAACCAGATACTTTAGTGGACTGCAAGCTCACAATGTGTCAACCACATGATATATAAGTAAAAAAAAAAAAGCGAATATGATCTTGGTATGCGTGAGGGAGAGATGGCTTATAGGAAGAATAAGGAAGTGATAGTCTCATTGTACTCTGCCATGGTCAGGCCACATCTAGACTTCTTTGTTCCTTTCTAGATGTCACAGTTTAGGAAGGATATTGATAAACTGAAGAACATCTAGAACAGTAAAGTGACCCTTTAAATATAGTTCCTCATGTCGTGGTGATCCCTAACCATAAAATTATTTTCGTTGCTACTTCATAACTATAATTGTGCTACTGGTATGAATCGTAACGTAAATACCTGATATACAGGATGGATTTTCATTGTTACAAATTGAACATAACCCACAGGTTGAGAACTGCTGATCTAGAGGATGGAAACCAGAATAGTGAAGGCTCTTGTGCCCATGCCTATAATGGTCTCTTGAGGAATCTTTGGATGTTTGGCCTGGAGAATTGAAGAATCACAATCAATATAATAGCTATCTTTAAGTATTTGAAAGACTCTACTATGGAAGAGGGTCCAGGCTTGTTGAACTTGGCCTTTAAGGAAAGAAGTAGTGAGAAATGAGTAGAAGATGGAAAGAAGAAAATTTGGGCTTGAGGCCAGAAAAACTTCTAAAAAATTACAGCTACTCAACAATAGAATAGGCAGCCACAGGAGGTAGTAGATGCTTTCTTATTAGTGTGTTCATATAGAAGTTAGATAATCATTTGTTGGGTCTATCATAATTAGGACTTATTTTTAAGGTAGGAATTTGTTTTGATGACTGTGTGGGCCCCTTTTAGTTCTGAATTTCTAGACACCTACATCATTGAAAGTCTTCAAGGAGAGTAAAAAAGACCACTTGTCAATTATTCTTGTGGAGTACATTCCTCATCAGGAAGGGGTTATGAGGGCCCTTTCAACTTTGAGAATCTATGACTATAATTTTCCTTCTCTCAACATCTCCTGAAATTGTTGAAATTCTTCCCATCTTGAATCAATTCAAATTCCACATCTTTCATGAAGTTTCCTTATTTTCCAGTTGGAAATTATATCTGTAGCGTGGGAATTTGCATAGTACATTGTCCTCTGTTATAGAATTATTTCATTTCATAGAATCATATTTATTTTATTAGTTTTATGTGAAATTTTCCATTAGATTGGAAGATCCCTCAGAATTCTGTGTCTTATTTATCGTTATCTCTCAGCACTTTATGGCAATAATGAAGATAAGAATGTGGATGATGATGATGATGATGATGATGACAGGCAGCATGGAGAAATAAAGTGCCAGCCATGAAGTCAGAATGACCTGGGTTTAAGTCCCACTTCTCACACTTACTGCTATGTGACATTGGACTGGTCATTTAACTTCCCAGTGTTTAGGCAATCTGCTAAAATTACAAATTGCAGAACAGGTATGTGGTTTCCTTACCTGATCTATATATAAAGTAAAATAACACAAATAATAATGGGTAACATTTATTTTGACATGCTAAAGTTTCCAAAGTGCTTTATATACACTATATCATATGATCTCAGAGTAGATACCTAATAAAAGTTTGTTGAATGTAATGGAAAAATTATTTGGCAAAGGATTTCCTTAAGAATTGTCTTGAAAGATATAATTTTTCAGAACAGTCTTGTAGGAGAAAGAAGTCACTCATACAAGGGATCAAGAAATGCCTAACGCCATAGATGACACAAGCTAGGTGTGAAAGAAAATAGAGATTCCAAGAGATGCAGTTTAAGATGGAGTACGTTACAAGCACTGGGGACAGTTCAAACTCAGGAGTTTATATCTGATCTTAGAGGTAGCCAATAAACTTTATTCAGTGAAAATGAGAGGTGGGAGATGAAAGAAGGGAGATGACATGGTCAGACCTATAGTATAGGAAATAAAATTTAATTTCTATGAAGAAGAAAGACTGGAGTGGGGAGACACTAGATTCACTAGAAACAATTAAGAGACTATTGCAATGGTATAGGTGAGAGGTAATGAGGCCTTGAATTAGAGGGGTGGCTAACTATAAGAGAACAGAACATAGGAGAACAAAGTTATGAAAATAAGAATACACTAAGGCTAATGAGTAACAATCTCTAGAAGTATCTTCCCATATCTTAAATTATGATGTGATTAAACTGACTGATGAGCAACAGAAAATTGTTATATATGATATCTTTAATATTATCTTTGAAAACAAATGTAGTAGTTGATTTTCATGTTATTTTGAAGTCATAAATTTTGTGACATGTAAGCAGTATATCAGCTTTTAAAAAACTAAGGGACAGAATGCTTTTCTAAGCCAAGGTCACTGGAACTTTTTTAAAAAAATGGTAATACATTGTATACCATGAGTCAGGCACAATAAAAGAAAACTCAGCAGGTAATGAGGTGAGAAATGACTTAATGCTGAGATATAAAATCATAGATAAGAGAGTTCTCTGAAGAAAAAGTTAGAGGTCAGTATTAAAGATACCACATGATGGAATGGCTGAAGGGCTCACAGGAAAACTAGATCTGAAAATGTTGGTCTCAGAAAATGATGAACAACTGGAGGGCCTAGGATCCTTGTTAATACCTATTGTCCAATGAAGCAAGAAAAAAACTTGCTCATGCCGAAGGGAAGCCTCTAAATGGATCATAGGAATAAGAATCCTCTTCTGTTTCCCCACCCTCTAACCATTAATTAAATTTAATGACAGCCTCATTTAACAAAAGGCGGGAAAGCTCTCCAAAATGCTAATAGGCTTTCAAAGTAAGAAATATATTTCATAACTAATGTATTCAAGTCAAGAATAGTTTCAAAATCAGTTTTTTTAAAGAGTCAGATATTAGTAGTTAATTGCCATGAAAAATTTGTGTATTTTCCGTATGAATATTTTCTAGTAAAAATTTTCTGAACGTTTTTTTTATAATTAAAAAAATCTTCTTAAAATGTTAACCCCAAATGTGCATTGTATGATACACATACATTGAACACTATTGTCTTAGATATATGAATTGTGACTACTCATTGTGAATTTATTCATGGTAAGTATTCTCAATCCAATAACTTAAAAGGAATTTCCCCCAAGACCATTTATACAACCATCTTACTTCCTTTGCTAATATCTCACTTTGAAAATAAATGTGTCTCCTTAGCCTTGCCTTTATTTTATTCACATTATTCTGAGTTCTATTATTTTATTAGTGACATCATACCAGACAATTTGTAGCTCTGAAATCCAAGCCATGGCAATGAAAATTGTCATTTTTAGGCAGGGGGAGGGGGAAAGAGGGAGAAAAGCAGCAAGGTGAAAAGACTGGGACAAAATTTGCTTTCTTTTGGAAAGAATCAAAGAGTTTTGTTTTTTTTAAGTTCAAAGATATCGACACTGTGGCTTAATGTATTAATGGATTCGTTTCTCTAACCCTAGCCTCAAAGTATAGCTAGTGTGAATCTCACCACAGAGGTAGATGCTGTTAGTTAACAAACTTGAGATTGATGCTAGGAATTTCAGGAATTTGATAAAATCCTGAAAGAAGGAATATCTTCATATTTTTCATAAACACCTACTTTGTGTTTCTATCTTACTTAGTAGATTAGAAGTCAATTGAGTCTTTTAAAAAGTAAATAACAAATATAATAATATATTATTTTCTTGCATGCATCTGCTTCTCCAAAAATAACAAATAAAATAACACCTATCTCTTCTATGGTACTTTGGCTCAATAATTTTTAATGGTGACTCAGAGGCAATGATTCAGGCTGGTAATAGGATTTGAGGCAATATATTATCTTTCTCTTTAATATCCTATTTTGCAGAAAATTGCTTTCAACGTGTTTTTATTTCAACAATAACTAGAATGTATATGAATATACATGATTTTAATACAGGCATACATGCGGAATTATATACAGCATATATGATTGTAAAATCCTGAATATATTTTAAAGGATAAAATTCTGTCAAGCTTTGCCTAACCCATCATTAAGGAAACTTCCAATATAATCAGTCTTTTTTTTCTTTTTAAATATTTCTATCCATTCTCTCTTCAATGTATACCCAAGGAGAATGTCATATAGCTAGCATGTGGGAAAGGGGGTATAAGTGAGAATTCCCCAGGTGTGCAGAGGTCTTATGTGTTACATGATCACGGTATTAGATAATTAGGTGTAACTTAATAAATGCCTAAGTACCATTCTTCCACCCTCACAACTTCTCATTGGTATAACTATCTTGTAGTTCGTTATGTCATTACAGCCTACTTTTCAACAGGAGCATGTCTTAATATTGAGTGTATCAAATCTAATCCTACGGTTTATTGTGGGCAGCCCCAGTTGGTCTGTTCTGAGGTTTTCTCTCCTTTTCTAGTGAATGGAAGTTGTACTCCTGCCCTGCTGGTGGCCTGAATCACCTCAATTTGTTCTGGCAATCAGAGGCAGCTGCTTCATGTGAAAAGAGTGAGGACCACTGAACAGAGCATTAGGACTGACCTGAGACTGAATGTGAAGGGCTCAGCCCTTTCTGCTGGGCCAGTCGAGCATGTGCAAACAGATTTGCTGGAGTACAAAATGGTCCAGTGATTTAAAGCAAGTTTTCGACTTTCTTTCTCTCTCTGTCTCTCTTTCTTTACCTTTTAGAAATGAAACAGGATAGAAGACAGACTGGGTACAATCTTAGCAACATCTGTTGCCTTTCACAAGGGTCCTGGTTGAGAACAATATCTTTTCAAAAGGGGTCTGACATTTTGTTGAAAGAGGGGAAAAGCTCAGAGAGAGGACCATTTGAACATGTTTCCCAACACACACAGTTGGGTCCTTTTTTATGGCTGTGTCAGAATAGCTTTAAAGAAACTTTTCTCCCCTTCCTTTTCTAGTGAAATTGCCAGAAAACAAATCTTCCCTCAATTAGTACTTAATGCACTCTCATAGCAAAAAAGCAGTTACAGTCCCTCCCCTTTACCACCACCCTCTTTGCTTTTATTCTCAATAACTAGTGTTTCACAGACCAAATCTTAAGCATAGTTAATCAGAAGTGTGAAGGAATTTATGCCTTGCATTGTTTCACATCTGTTACTTTCTAATTTTCTCATTAATTTAACTTTTATACTAAATACTGATAGCACTGAAGCATTTGTTAGATTTTACTGCTTTTTTTGAAATCATGATTGATAATTCACAAAGCTTTTTAAAAATAAATTTGGATTTTATAATATTCCTTCTTGCCTCTAATGCCAAATGCCTCATTGCAATAAACATTAGTTTAAGTTGGTTCTTACGTGGAAACAGACATCTGATTTTTTTTTTCAAAAATGTTTTTTGCAGGCAATTTTGCTCAGTCCAACCATGACATCCTTTCATAAAAATGACAGATGAAGCAGCTGACTAACTGGTAGGTATATTATTCTCTTGCAGGCATCTGCTTCTTCAAAAAGCCAAAGCAAAACAAAACAAACATCATCTATTTCTTTCATTGACCTTAGGACTGAAGAAAATGACCTGAGAATGTTTAGCAGACTCTTCACACCCCTTCCACAATTCTACTGCCTCTCCAAAAAAGCAATCCAATTGCACAGTGGCATGACTATAAAGTGAATTAAAACTTCATGCCACTTTTTAATGATTGTAGCATCATAAATCTCTCCAAAAAAAGGAATAAGTCTTCTGAGATCATAAAAGTAACTTCTATTAACACACTATGATAACTTTGTCACTTATGGTAATTTACTCATGGAAATAGGTCGAAAGCCATATTTTATCCATAAGGGGCTTAAAAAGTTCTTTAAGCTTATTTGGTTAAAAAAATGAATTACATTATTTAATTTCAAAATTAAAATGTTAATTATTGAAATGATTCAGAAATCAATAAATCTTCATTTTATTTGATATTCTTGTAATAATCAAATTACAAAAAAAGTAAAAAAGTAATAAAATATCCGATGTATCTCTTTGTCTTTTGCGTCAAACAGCTGAACTCAAATGAGAAGAGAATAAGCATATACCTTGAAGAATATACACAGAAAAGACAAGTAATCCCTTAAAAAGTCCGGATATCACACAGACGACTTAGAATCATTTGGTATTTTTCTGTAGTAGAACTGTTCCCATTTTGCTTTTTTGTTCCTCATGGATGGATCCACATGTTAAACTTCTAAAATCAACAGATATACTGAGCTTCAATAGTCTCGGTAGGAAACATAAAATGAGGAAAAGGTAGAAATCCATGTGTTTACTCAGTCACAATAGCTTAGGGGAAACTAGGTGGCACAGTAGATAAGAGTACAGAACTTATTACTAGGAAGACCTGGATTCAAATTCTGACGTAGACCTGTGTAACCATAAGGCAAGTCACATAAACTCATGAGTCTGTTTCCTAATCCCTAAAACAGGGATAATATTAATACCTACCTTGCAGGCCAGCTATGAGGACCAAATGAAAGAATATATGTAAAGTACTTTACAAACCTTAAAATGCTATTCAAATCATAGTTATATATTCTGAGAGGTGCCCCATCAAAAGATATCATTTCTCAAATAAGTATAATCACAACTTTAGTTTAGCATGAATGGTGCTAATGTTACCATTCCTTCTGAATAAAAATAGCATATTGTCTTCATTGTACTCAAAAATATCACCACACACATGAATGACGGTAGCTTAAAAGGACAATCTTGACCTTATGTCATTTCCATACTTAGGGCTTGTGTAGTCTATCCCCTAGTAAATGACTGTGTGCCACTGTTTCTAACACATCTGCCAGTTCAAGTCAAAAGCTGCAATGCAATGACAGCTCCAAAGGAGTTATGGCATTTCTACAATAATCTCTATGTGGCAATTGTCAGCAGGCAGTGGTAACGCCATATTGCTTGATATGAGCTTCCATGAGTTTTGCTGATTTTCTTGTATTAATCTCTGGAAAATGTTTAGGTAGTCTATACATCCTATATATGTTCCAATCTGGTGATACAGTGAGCAGAATTTCAATGCCAATGAGCTGGTTGCAATTTAGGACCTTATTGACATTCTAATTTTGCAATATAATTTAATCTATAGGTTCGGGTATTCTCTTGATTTGAGGCTGTTTAAAAGTTTTAGTGGTACAATAGAGTTAGAAGTGGCAGGTCCAGTGATGAATCATCTAGTAGTAATTCTATCCTAACATAAATCTACAGTTTGATGTACTGTTTATAAGTCATTATTCACAGATTCTTCATGGCTGTGTCAAGTATTTTCCCTGTCATCTTAGTTTACTATTCTGTTAACTTTAAAGGCAGTGTTATAAAGAATCATGGATTTGGACTCAGAAAATCTGGGTTCAAATCCTACCTTTAATACTTACTAACTGTGACTGTCATTCAATTTCTGGGATCAGTAAACTAAGACAACAGAGAAAGTATTTCCTACAAAAGCAGATTTATCATTAGGCTACCCAGATCGCAAGGGTTGTGCTGAATTCATTTTACTAAAAGTTTCTATTTACCACTAATGAAAGGGTTTCCATCTCTCCATTTCAAATTTTGATTTTCATATGTTTGCCTTAAAAAGAGTCAATACTTCATATTCTCACTTATTTTCTGTGTTTTTTTAAAGTGAATTTTAGTATTACAGCTGTATGAACATAAGGAAATTTTAAGGACAAGATTTGGGATGTTCTTATTTATATCCAGCTGAGAAAAACAGAACCAACTTTCAGCAGACAGTTCTGTAGAAAAAAAGTGGGGGGGGGGACAAAGGACATAGAGATAGTAACAATTTATCAAAGTGTAACGTATCTAGTAGGCACTCAGCAGATAAATTATAAAGGCGTTATTAAATGAATAAATGCTGTTTGAAGGAAGAGAGTGAAGTTTGTACTTCTTTTCATTAATTCTTTAAATCAATCCTTAAAAAGAATTTAAATGAATCAATATTAGTAATCAGAGGAACATGCCACCAAGAGACACATAGGAATATTTCTACCTCTATATTTGTTACAAAACATTTTCTAAACAACAATCCCACATAGTAATGTGTTCTTCCAGTCATTCTTCCTATAATACAAAAGGTCCAATTGAGTGGAAATAGTGCTAGACATGAAGTCGAGAGGGACATGAGTTCAAATGCTGCTCTTGACTCCTAACAGCTGTGTGACCATGGGCAAGTCACAACTTCCGGGACTTCAGTTTCCTCATTTGCAAAACGTCATTAATTCCTAACTCACAGTCTTTTTGTGCTATATAAATGTCATCTTTTAGTAGGTAATTAAAGTATTATTATCACTAACTTTACAGATGAAGAAACTAAAGGTTAAGGATTTGTCTACAGTTACATAACCAGGAAATACCCAAGTTGCAACTTGAAAACAGAGGTTCTTATTCTGAGTCCATTACTGTTTCCACTATAGTATGCATAACAGCATAACATGATTTAATATAGAAATAAAATACTTTTAAGTGTGGCTTAAAGAAAGAGGCGGCTTGGTTTAAAGAACAAAGGTCAGAGAGCTGTATTTTGTGTAGAGTCTATACATGAAATAACCTAATGAAATCAAAGTGAAAAAAAAACTGGGAATATGTTTGAAATATAAAGGTTGAAAGTTGGCTCAGGAAAAGAAACAGAAACACCATCTTTGGAATTGGAAATAAAAGAAAACACAGTTCACAGAGTAAAAAAATCATTTATATTTTAAAGAAGCTGAAGTGACAAGAATAATATCAGATCACAAATGCTTTACTAATTTCTTTTATACCAAGTGATCTAAATTTACAAGGTTTTTCATCTCATTTCACTTGTTGGTAAAATCAGACTACACTTGGAGTTCATAGTGAATAAGTGTTCTATTCCAAGAACTTCATTTCTGTGGTAGATACTTTTTTTCACTGATTTTGAGGGAAAAGGAGGAACACTCTGTGTTTTGAAGTGTACAGGCCGTGGTTTTGTATGGCTTTAACTTGTAACAAAATAAATAAACTGGATGTTTCCTATATGAGGAGGGCTTCTGTTAGAGCCTCACAGCAGGATGCACATGTACAAAGAGTAATGGAATACTTGGCTTTCCAAAGAGGTATCACTGAATCTAAACAGATCCTTTCTGTCTACTGCTTTTAATTATTAGCTAAAGCATGAAGAATTTCAAGCTCTGGTTTAGAAATAATGCTAGGGGGCTCCCCCTTGGACCTTGATGAGAACTTACTCTTTCTAACACAGACTATTCCTTAACCTCTAGTTTCTAAATAATTCATATCATTATAAAAGCCAGTATATAATATCAGATATTAGGCGACTGAAAATGATTATATTTTGTATTCCAAAAAATGTCTACTTTTTTAACCTGTCTCAAAAGTATGAACAATTAGATCAGCAAAATACTTGATGTATCAAACTAGAATACTAAAAAAATTTCACACCCTCTTCTCCCATATTTTCTTTATTTCATTCAATAATGACAATGAACCCAGGCAAATTTTGTCAGTCACACTTTCTGACTTTCTTGGATTACATTTTATTGTATTTCTCAGGCTGTAGGAATATGTTTAAATTTTAAAAGCCTTTTTGTATTGGGAGTTTCTAACAAATAACATTTATATTTTTAATTAGATTTGCAGAGGCCTTATTTACTCTTCTAAATCTGAATTTAGGCCCTGAAGTACTTGGAGAAAAAGAAATCAAGTGATGAGGAAACTGAAAAAACAATTCATTAAGTTTAAACTACTTTCATAGCCTGGAATTGGACTATGTGTGAACTCTTCTGAATTTTGCCTCATTACACAGAAAGCCTTCTAAGTTTTACAGTAAAGGTCCAACATTAGTAATTGTTATATTGAGAGCCTGAATAATTTGTGGCATTCTATTATAATTTTAATGGCAGCAATGTTAGAAAGACTTTTCAATTGTCCTTGCCTAGTCTGAAGGGTTTAAAAAATTCTTTCAGGGTTTTTTCTTTGTTTGTTTTGCTTTGTTTTTGACATTGTGTATTTTCCTCTTTTGGTCAAGACCAGCCAAAACATCAAATAAAAATGTGAACAGTTAGGGCCAACATTCAAATTCTATTTCTTAAAAATATTAGACAATGTAAATTGCAGATATTTAAAATGAAAAGGTAAAATCATTATCTCTACATATCTTTGCTCCTGAGAAATACCAGTGTTTGCACAAGAAATTCTGGATTTTCTTCTTATACCTAGCTTTTTTGCCAGGTGACTCAAAGTTGCCATATTCTTAAAATGAGGGAAGTTTAAGATGGTTTAGAGGTGTTTTTCTTTTTTTAATGAGCCACTGAGCTGAGTTATTCCTACATATAATACACATTACCTAAAATTCTAGATAAATTCCAGGTATTATTATTAGTAATTTTATTGGTACATAAATCATGGTTGTAAGTTAGATGCTTTATGAAGCTTATTAATTATTTCAAGATACTAGTGTACCATTTAGTACCAAGAAGCAATGTGGTATGAGGAAAGAGTACTGGAGCTTGAATAAGGAAAGAACTAGGTTTGAATCATTCCTCTGATCCTTGCTAGCTAGAGGGGAAAAAAAAGTCAGTAACTTTTCTCAACCTCAATTTCTTTGTTCATAAAATGGGAATAAATTTGCCATAGGTAGTATATACTCCTAGAGTTGTATGAATCAAATGGAAAAATGTTTGTGAAGTTCTTCGCAAATGTTGAAGAAGCATAGCTGAAGAATAATATAGGTATTATTAGTAGTATATTAGTAGTATATATGTAATCTCAACTAGCAGGAAGGTTGTAACTGGTAGATCTCTGGAACTCTGGAGTTCTGCACTGCATGGAACTATGCTGTTAACTAAGAAGGATTTTGTTATCTTTTCAGTTTAGTTTCTCAGGATCCATGGCCATGGCAACATCTAG
Source organism: Pseudochirops corinnae (assembly GCA_028646515.1). Classification (NCBI taxonomy): domain Eukaryota; kingdom Metazoa; phylum Chordata; class Mammalia; order Diprotodontia; family Pseudocheiridae; genus Pseudochirops; species Pseudochirops corinnae. Next base: position 191,172,650 of record CM053587.1, read on the forward strand.
TTTCCAGGTGTTAGATAATAATTTCCAAAATAGCCTCAAGGATCCTAGATAGTAGTTCCTAAATCATAGTGATAGACAGTCCTATTGGAGCTGCACCATGAGGTAAGGGGTGACCTAAGTGATATTTACTATGCTTGCAGAGAATGATGATATTGCTGAAGTTAACCTGTGAAGCTGTTGTTGCCGATATGCCTTCTTTATCTGTTGCCCTATAAAGCAAGTGGGCACTGGACCAGTCAGTGAATGAGGAATCTATGTGTGTCCTGACCAGTCCCATCAAGGCTTGAGGGGATTTAAAGGAGTGCATAGGCTGTGCCTGTCTAGACAGACCACATTGAGATGTAGGGATAGTTGCACCCCCTTCTCACCTGCCCCTGCAAGAAGGGTGATTAGGGAATGCTATAGAAGTTGTTGCTCCCATTATCAGCAACCCTTTGAGAATACTAGACTAGAATAAAATAAGATTATTAACCCCTCCAAAGCTGTCTTCCTGTCCTTTTTGTCTGACCAGACCTGTTAGAAACTAGAGTCCAAAAACTCCAGTGCCTCATGTGTGTTATCTGTGAAACGTATACTAATCAAGTGTCCATAATAAATTCAGCATTAATATAATTATCCTCTGGGAGTGGAGTTCACTTCCTTGGGAGGGGGTCACTAGGTTGCCTAAGAAGGGATGAACTAATTGAGGTTGGAAACAGAGTAGGTGTAATGGTAATGGAATTTGGAGATACCCTGTGTTGGCTTGGTTTATGGGTTGAGTGTTAAAACCCAGAGCTTGTGAATCCCACTCATGGGATGGACTTGTTGACATGAAGAGAGAGGGGTGAACTCGGAGGAGCTGTGAATTGGGAGAGAGGCCCAAGCCTAGAGAAAGCCAGAAGGACTTTTGGGAGAGCAATATCCAATATCATGGAGCCTGAATTGCTGAGAAAAGACTGCTGAGGGCTAGCTGGAGCTGCCCAGGACTTTTGAGAACTGCCACCTGGAGCTGCCAAGAACAGAGGAGGCATGGCTGTGATGCTGGTATTTTGTCTGTCTGTTTTGATGTTGTTTTGCCAGATTCACCTGCTTGTGCAGGACAGTGCTGCTGTTGTAGAGGTCCTGGAAATTTGCTGTTGCTTCAGAAGCCCTGAAGGAGAATTTTCCTGTTTTATGTTCACAGAAATCCTGGAAGAGGCCTTGCTGATATTTTCAGGGGTCCTGGGACTGTTCTACAGGCAGAGAGTGACTTGATGAGGACATTGGCTATGGCTTTGTTGAGCCTTGTCTCCCCAGGAACTGAGATTGCTGAGGGCTTGCCTCAAGTCAAGATGAAAGAAGAATTCCCTTGGGTTTTCAATGCTGAGATGATATCTTAACCTTGTTATAGCTTAAGGGTAGATGGCCTTTTGTGCTCTCCTGCCCCTTTTGAGAAAGTACTTCAGGTTGATGGATGGTATTGTAATTCAGCAGTATCCAGGGGTGGGAAACCTTTGGCCTTTTTGGTGCTCTGTGATTGACTAAATGAATGTACTTTGTTTATGATTGGAAACTATTCTCCACTTGAGAAGAGACTAAATGAATGTACTGCCCAGGAGTGGGCTACTTTGACTACTGACCCTGGGGTGGGATACTTGGACCTTGGTACTTTGCAACTGAATTGAGAACTTACTTGCTAAATGAATGTTATACTGTATTTTGACTTTGTCTGTTCTGTGAATGTCTGCTGAATAAATGGGGTTTGCTATGCTGGTAATCCAAACTTTGGAAGTTGCCTTTGCTTGGCATTACAGTAGGTCAAAGCTCTCCTACTAATCAATAATGGTATTGGGCCCCTAAGCAGCTCTTAAACTTCCATCCTTGTTGATAGGGAGATTGTGTTAAAAACAAAACAAAACAAAACAAATAGTATGTTAGAGAGTTCACACATACACATTATTTTCTTAAATATCCTTTCAAATACTTACTTTCCTATGAACATATAATATAATAAAGCCTTTACTATGTAATAATGTGGTATTGATTATTTCCAATCAAAAATATTCTTATATAAAACTTATACGTTTCACACTTATGTTTCCCTTATCTGTAGAAAAATGTTTATACTCATTCCCAAATATATTTTGAATAGTATACCTAATTTAATTTTTATTGACTACTATCTTTGTTATGGATGATTCCTTTTAATAAATGTAAAAAAATAATAATTTTTCACAGTACCACATGAAAAAACCGACCAAAATCTTCTTGGATAATCAAAGTTGGATTCCTTTCTAGTTCCCATGTTAAAGGCCATGATTTCTCAAAGGCATGATATAATACCACATTCTTAAAGTAACATAAACCTTTCAGGATCAGGTTTCTTTAATATTTACTCCAGTCTGACCTTACTCATCAATTTACCTTTCCCGGGTAGTTTTCTCCTTTCAAAATTCTTGTGCACTGGAGTTCTGACCAACTTTCTCTTGTTCAAGAGAAAGAAAGAACGAATCAAGTACCCTGGGAGCTGTGTTCTTGGCTCCACAAAGCAAAAGGAACATCTTTGCCCTTGTATACATAAACATTTCATGCATGGAAAAAGAAAAACACATACATATATACATATATATATATGTATATGTATATATATGTATATACACACACACATATATATATGTACAGGTGTTTATAGTAATGTGTACACATATGTATATACACATACACATATATAAGTCTTATTCTTAATGAAAAAACAAAGTAGTCATTTCATGCAAAGGTTTTATTTGGCATGTCATCAACAATGCCATACTTCATGATATCTATTAGTAATATTTAAGAAGAAATCAACATTATTTCTTTGATCTTTTAAAATTCTAGAAAGCTTTTGTAAAAAAAAAAAGCTATAAATCAGAAGACAGAGATGGTCTAGGCTTATTATTTTTGACAATTCTTATGAGATGAGAAAATATTTTAAAAGTAATTTGTGTTCTACCTATTCTAAACCTTAAGAAAACATGATTTTAACAGTCTGCACAATTGTAGCATCATATACCATTTAACTGAATAGGCATTCCTTTAACTTTGGGTAATGCCACATCCAAATCACCTGGTACTTCTACTTGTTTCTGTTATTCAGAAAAAAAAAATTAAGAAAAGTCAAATTTAACACAAAGTGATTAGAGGCTGCCTACTGTAGTGGAGAGAGAAATGGACTCATCTTAAAGATTCTCTGGTTCTCTTAAAGATTCTCTAGTTCCATCTCTGGGACTTACTGACTGGCAAAGGGATCCTTGGCATCTTCCCAGAATCATGGAAACTTTTTAAAACTATAAGGTTCAGAGGGTGCTGTTTGGAATTAGTGGAGCAAGTTTCTCACTTATTCCCTTTACTAATGAAATCATAAGTAAAGTTTCATTTTCTTTTAAAGGAAATTATACTTCTGTATTAAAATATTAACTGATGTCCATCAAACCAGGATCAGGCATTTCAGAGACATATGGAAGAGTGTTTAAAGGCCTATTTGCAAAGTGAGCTGATGATAGTAGCTGACCTATCATATTTGATATACATTCATATTCCTAGGAGTGCTACCATAGATTCTTCAACTCTGCTTTCCAATTCCACTGCATGTTATTTTATAACCATCTTTCTTCTGTGAGGGTTTTTTTTTTCTTAATGACTTGGGGTAGGAATAAGAGTACCAGCTATCTAAAGGCTGAAATAGTTCTGTTTGCAACATAGGCTCATAATGGGAAAGCTTCAGAGAACCCTTTCATCAAGGAATCTCAGTTCTCTAATCCCAAAATGCTGAGTATTCAGTGCAATTACACTGTGGAGAAAAGAGGCATCCTTAAAGGACTGTTGCCCTCCTCACCTGAAAGTATCCTTAAGGAGATTTTTGTAGACTCTATTAAGCATCCCTTCGTTCCCCAAGCATTTTCCTTGAAGTACAAAAATCTGCAGGGCCATTTTATTTGAATGGCATATCCTCCATGCAAGTGCCACCACACACAAAGGGAAGCTCTGAACATTTGGGAATAAAAAAGAAGCCCTTGAGAATGTCACTGAAATGCAACGAGTGCCATGTTGGATCAGTCCATGAGCCTGCTGTCAATGAGCCCCAAAGGGTGTGATATGAAAAGGAGGTTACCTTAATGTGAGAGATAAGATAATAGCTCAGTTTGTTTCAGTAAACAATTTGGACCTCAGTTACTTATAAATTCGTATTGATTTGTAAATTTATATTCATAAATTTAATATAAAATTATCATGTAAAATTATAAATTTATAAATTCATATTCATAAATTTCTTTATGAAACCTTTGTTACAGCATTGCTTGATTTAAATTTGGGTGGCTTTTAAGTCCTTCATAAATTGGCCCCTTCTTTCCTTTCTAATCTTCTTATACGTTATTCTTCTACATGTACCTAAATTCTACTGAAACTGACCTTGCTGCTCCTCGAACAGGATAATCCATCTCCTGATTCAATGAATTTTTACTGGCTGTCCTTGCCAAGAATTCTATCTCTCTATTCCCTGGTTCCCTTCAGGATGCAGCTAAAATGCCATCTTCTAGAAGAAACCTTTCCCAATCTCTCTTAAAACTAGCAACTCCCTTCTGAAACTATCTTTAGTTTATCCTGTATATCTTGTTTGCATGTAGTTGTTTGCTTGTGGTCTCCCACATTAGACTATGAATTCCTTGAGGGCAGGGAACAGGTTTTTCTGCCTTTTTTTTTTTTTTCGGTATTCTTAGAGCTTAGCACAGTGTTTGGCACATAGTAAGTCTTTCATAAATGTTTATTGACTCTTGAGGTAATGATTGCAATAGGTAGGCCTGCTGTGAATCAATCATTAGGCATTTATTAATCTACTACGATGTGTCAAGTGTTGGAGATTTAAAAAAGAGAGAAAGAGAAGAAAAGAAAACACTCTCTTCCCTAAGGAATTTGCCTTCTGTTTAGAAAGAAAAATCGAAGATGAGATCAGAGGTCTCCAATATAGAACCTGTAGACATTTGACTGGCAACATTCCTGAATGTGGCCTGAACCAGATTAAAGTGAAATTGGGAAATACTTAACAAAAATACAATTTAAAAAATGGATGACATTCACATGTAGTTTTATAAGTCAATATGGGTACACAAGGTTTCCGTATTCTCTGATCCCCATTTCTATTTGAGTTAGACCCCACTGCATAAAGCAAGACATAATCCAGATCAGTGGAATGTAAATGAATTTAGCAACAGGTAGGATGCTTACTGAGGAGGTATGAAGGCGGGGCAAGAAATGTGCTACTTGCCTCTTACTCCCAATAATGTGTAATTTCCTTGAGGTGAGATTTTTTGTTGTTGTTCAGTGGCTTTTCAGTTGTGTTTGACTCTTCATGACCTCATTTGGGGTTTTCTTAGCAAAGATACTGGAGTGGTTTCTCATTTCCTTCTCCAGCTCATTTTATAGATGACGAAACTGAGGCAAATAGGGTTAAGTGACTTGCCCTGGGTCTCACTGCTAATAAGTGTCTGTGGCTAGATTTGAACTGAAGGAAATGAATCTTCCTGATTCCAGGCCTGGCAATCTACTCACTGTGCCACCTAGCTGCTCTCTGAGGTAAGATACTGCTGTGCTTTTTTTTTTTCTTTTTTGTCTTTGTATACCCAGCACCTAACACAGTGCAGGGCCATCTCCAGTTACCTTGATCTATATCTAGCCACTGTACCCAGATGTCATGGTCCTCTTCAAGAACCAAGGACAAACAACAATCTGTGAGTAGTCCAAGCTGACCCACTAGGGACCCAACTGGCCAGTTCAAGTTGGGCAATGCAGCTTCTTCCTTTCTTCTTCTCTTCCCTTCCTCTCCCTCTGTCTACATATGGTATCATACCCTTACCTGTGAGTGCTCTGCCCAGAGGAGAGTAAATTTTGATGGCTGAAGCCTAGCAAGACATTTTGGGGTTTACAAGCTAGATTTTTTTCTTAAAGACCATGCCTTAAACCCAATTCACTCTGGCTCTCATTGACTGGCCAACAATATGTCCCAGCCCAAGCCCCTCTTAGTGGTAATTATTTGGGCCCTAATGGCTCAGTATGAATGCAAATAGTAATTTTTTTTTTTTTTTGGCCAGAAGCCCTGAGGGTCTTCCCTTCCCAGAATGACTTTTTTTTTTAATTAGATAAAAGTGACCATTGCTTGGTTCATTTCTTATCTAGCTTTAATCACTGAATGGGCACTACCTCTGGAAGGTCAAGGTTTCCCACTGCATCTGGGCCATCTCTAGTCATCCTGATCTATGTCTTGCCAATGGACCCTTATGACTCCAGAAGAGAAAGTAAGGATGGTAACTGTGCATAGTGGTCTCTCACTTAAATCCAATTCACTTTCAAGTCATAGCATCACCTTCTTGAAGTCATGGTCCTCTTGGAGAACCTAGGACCAACAACAATAACAATCTAGTACAGTGCTTAGCAAATCTTAGGTACTTAATAGATACTTGCTGTTTCATCACTGATAATTCCTATAAATGCTTTGTAAACCTTAAAGCAATATATGATTTTCCGTTATTATCGTGAAAGCATAGTATAATAAATTTGTACTTGGAACTAGGAATTCAAGATTTGAATCAAGCCTTACTTACCACTTGTGTGTCCACTGACAAATCATTTAAGCTTCCAAAAACCTCACTTTCCTGTTTGGTTGTTTTTTTTTTAGAGAGGGGAAGTCAAGGCAATTGGGGTTAAGTAACTTACCCAAGGTCATGCAGCTATTTAAGTGTCAAGTATCTGAGGCTGGATTTGAACTCAAGTACTCCTGATTACAGGGCCAGTGCTGTATTCACTGAGCCACCTAGCTGCCCCTGATTTTTTAAATAGGGATAAAACTCAGATTACCTACTTGTTGGTTCATTGTGCTTTGGAAATTTAAAAATGCTATACATACGTGATACTTTTTTGACACACAAATGTATAATGTTGCTTATATGCAAAAACTCTTTTCTATGGAACCAGTCTTCACTACATGAAATGTGGTAATGAACGTGAAAATTCTTTGAAACAAATAAAGTACTATTCAAATTTAAAATTTTATTGTTAGTGTCTACATATTTGCATTGGAAAAAGAAAGTTCAGAACATAGACGACAGAGCTGGTAAGTAGCCTGCCTTTAATCAGTGTTTCTACTATGTCATCTTTGTATTCCAACTGCAACTCTTTCCAGCAACAGTCAGAATCAAAAGATTAGCCCTCTCCTTGGCCCTTTTGGTCAGATACCACAATCAAACCTAAGGCACTGTATTTCCTATTTACCTTAAAAGTATTAAGGGGAAAACATAAAATGGTAATATTTTACTACCAAGGGGAAGCTACGTGGCCCAGTGGATAGGGCATTGGGCCTGGAGTCAGGAAGACCTGAGTTTAAATCTGGCCTCAGACACTAATGTGTGACGCTGGGCAAGTCACTTAACCTTTTTGTGCCTGAGTTTCCTTAACTGTAAATGAAGATAATGGTATCTAACTCTCACAGTTGTTGCAAGGATCAAATGAGATGGTATTTGTAAAGTACTTAGCATGGTGCCTGTGAGACATATGAAAAGTTCCAGAGACAGAGTTGCTGGGTAATTAATACCCAATTTTTAAAATTATGGCTAGCAGATAATCATGGAGGCACTCAAGGCTTACATACCCTGAAGGAGCAGGTGTTCCCAATAGGCAGAAATCAACTCTGGTTAGCAATTGTGAAAGAATGAATATTATAAAGAGAGGTAGGTCTATTCTAATAAAGGGCTAGGGTGATTATTGTTATTCTTACTCATCTCTATTCAGATTACCCCCACCTCAGACAATTTAAACTTAGAGATGTACTTCCATCCAAACCTGCCTAATTAGAACACTGTGGGTCTGGATTCACCTCTCTTAAGATTTTCTAGTTCAGTGGGGTCCCACCCAAGATAGAAAATCATGTACCTGAGGATTTCAACAATCTTGTCTGTCAGCAATGTCCTTTAGAGACTGGCTGAATAACCTACAGGGGTTTATTTCTGAATGAGGAAATAGAAAGGGAAAACCTTAATCTCAATTAATAATTGGCTATTAATACGAGAAATAATCATTTCTCTCATCTGGTATATAACAAGTACTTAAAAAATACTTGTTTCCTTCCCTTTTTCCTATCTTCCTCTCCAGGACAGCAGAACTTTACTGGGCTCTATTTGTAACTTCAATATCCCCTGGCTATTGAGTGTGAATTCTGAAAGTAAGAGAGGTAACCAAAGGATTATCAATTCTGGAGATCCTTACAAGGATTAGAAGTAGCACAGCAAAATGGAAAGAGCATTGGATTTGAAGTCAAATATCAGGTTCAGATCACACCTTGTTATTCCCTATTTGACTTTGGGTAAGTCATTTAACTTCTCAGGGATACTTTCCTTATTTATAATATGAGGGGGGTTGATTAGTGAATTTCAATCTCCCTTCCAGCTCCAAATCTAAGCTCTTGATCTCCAAGGTCTTTTCCAGTATATAAATCCATTGACTCCACAACTCTTCCAACTCTCTGACATATGCTCCTGTCATAAGTGATTCTGCTTTCTCATAAACAGCTGAGAAGGAACTAAGAAGAGAAAAAAAAATTAAAAATAAAACTTTTGAGTAGTAAAAGCAACAAAGCATATGGTCTGCACGTGGTACTGTGTAACACAAAGGCTCATGTATTTCTTTTTAAGTGAGTAAAACAAAAAATCATTTGTTAGTGTTTGCCAGGGAATCAATGCTAGAAAGTAAATTTTCAAATGACCAAAAAAAAAAGTGAATGAAAGAACCACTGACATATAATAATATGCAAATATATATATGACCTTTATTACCATTTCATAGAATCTTAGCAGACTTAGAAATGGTTTAGTCCAATACTCTTGTTTTTTGAAAATAAGAAAACTGAGACCAAGTAAAGTTAAGTGACTTGATAAAAGCTGAGATTAAAATTCAGGTATTCTGTTTCTCTGTCACAAGTTCTTTTCACCACAGCACTGCATTGTCCCCTCTGGAAAATCCTTGTGAAGTCTACTACTCAAAGTAATTTTAGTGGACTGAAGAATGAAAGCAAAGGAACGGAAGTAGCATCTGGCTTCAGACAGACCTGAACTTGAAATGACCCTGCCTGGGCAGTACAAGTATAGCTATTGGCATGAAAAAACCTGGGCAATGTAGCAACACAATTACTCAGACTCTGCAAGAGTTCCCAAATAAGCAGGTTTCTTTTGATACTTCCTGTGATTAGCATGAACCAATAAACTGGTACTGTTTATATTACCTAGAGTTTAGCTGGAGCTGATTCTTGGTAACAAAAAAAAAATCTGATTCCTAATCATGATACCATTTCATTTTTCAAGCAAAAGGAATAAAAGAGACAGTCTATAATCATTTACTAAATACACTTCTTCTTCCAGCAATGTACTACTTATTATGTCATATACAAAAGTAGAATCAATCAATGATTGTCAAGTATCTCCTATGTGTAAGACCCTATGCTAGGCACTGGGAATATGAAGATAAAAATAAAACTGTTCCTGCCCTCAGAAAGCTTACATTCAATCAGGGAAGATGCGTGAGCATGTGTACAAAATACATACAAAATAAATGAGGTAATTTCTGGGCAGAAGGAACACAGTTGAATGCATGATCCATGCCCCTAAGGAGTTGTATCTAGTTTTGGAGATGAAATGTGAATACTAAATAGAGAACCATAAGGATTAGTTTGTATGTGACATTCTATGTTGTTGTTGCTGTGCAGTCATATCTGACTCTCTGTGACCCCATTTGGCAAAGATACTGGAGTGGTTGCCACTTCCTTCTCTTGCTCTTTGTTAGGGAAGTGAGGGATATATACACATACACACACACACACACACACACACACACACACACACATATGGGAACTGAGGCAATCAGGGTTAAGTGACTTGCATAGGGTCACACAGCTAGTAAGACTGAATTTGAACTCAGGCTCTTCTGACTTCAGGGCCAGCACTGTATACACTTCACCACCCCAGAAATGGGAAAGATCAGAAAGGTCTTATGGAGGTAAGTCTTCAGTCAAAGATCAATGATTTTGGCATTGCAATAGTTATTAAAGATGATCTAGTTCAAATCCTGCATGAGAATGCTGAGATCCAGAGTGACTCACCAAGGTCATATATTAAGTAGTAAGCAGATACTGAATTCAGGTTTTTTATACCTATTCCAATGTTTTTTCCCTTCCTCTGATATACCACATTGACTTCAAGGTCTGTTAAAAGACCCAGCGTTAATGGTGCTTTTTTTTTTTAAATGAGATAGTAAATTGGATAGATTTGGGTAGTTTAGGGTAAAAATAATGCATTATATTTTAGACATTATAGATTTGAGGTGATAATGTCAATCGAAATAAAAATATGCTGTAGGCCCCTTGAGATATAGAGGGGAAGAAAGGCATACCCTCAAATTGTGAATGTTGGAATCATGAATCATGAACTGAATATATGTTTGCTGACTGGTTTGGGTGAAATTAGATTTTATTCTTGCATTGCAGGAAGGGAGAGAGAGGGGGAAGAAAAGAGGGGGAGGTGGGAAGGGGAGAGAAGGAGGGAGAGAGAGAGAGAGAGAGAGAGAGAGAGAGAGAGAGAGAGAGAGAAAGAGAGAGAGATATTCTAAGGTCCACTGGTAAGAGTATATGAATAATGGGCACAATGAAAAATTTCTCCTTGTTAGAGATGAGAGGTTCCCTAAGACTTAAAACCAGAAGAAGCCTTAGTTTTGTTCAATCCTCTCATTTTACCGATAAGGAACTGAGGTCCACTGGGATTTAATGACTTCCCTAAAGGTCATGAATGAACTAAAAATCAGAACATGAATCTAAACCTAAATCCTCTAATTACAGAGCTTCACAATTCATTCCCCCACTCTCCCCAACCCCACACACCCCCATTACAAGATGCTGAACTGTTGGGAATTTACTGCAAAGAATACACATCTCATTGGTTTGGAAGTAAAAGAAAAATGTATCTACTATATATATTTTAGTCTATGTGTTTTATTTCGCCCTTATCACAGAAGACTCAGCTCTCCATTTGGACCCCGGGATCAAGTAATAGAAGAGTGAAAGTAAAGCAAACCCAATTTGATGCTGCTTGCTCTAAATAAAATGCCCACATATACCCTCACTTCTCAAAGGTCTTCGGTATCCCACCGGGAATAAATTAGATACCCTGCAAGTTTTTACACTGGTAAAACCAGTAGGAGGGTTTCAACAAGCAAAGAACGTGGAACTAGGGCAGGCTGAGGAGACTGAAAGGGCAAAACTATAAAGCAAGAAAACTGTAAGTTCTGATTAGTTTTATGACTTTGCTTTCATGCCTCCGGAACTCAATTGATCATGGATTCTATGACAAGCTAACGGGTGGAGGGAAGGGGGGTGAGCGTGGGGAGAATTAGGAGGTGTGTGTGAAGAATTTCTTAAACTCTCTCCTCCAGCTTGCTGCTTTTCAAATGCAAATATCTCTCGAGAAATGGATTGGCTGTAGTTCCCCTCCCCCCCCCTTAAACCCTCGTCCTGATTTTTTATGCAAAGGAATCCATCTGTATAGATTCAGTCAAAAGGCTGGAGGAGGAGGGTGCGTGCATGTGTACATCTGTGTGTATGCGTGTGTATGTGTGTGTGTGTATGTGTGCGCGCGCTAGCGTGCATTGACAGGGTGGTTTCCTTTTTTGAATTCCTTTTCCACAGCCACCATTGGGTCTTCGGGAGGTACAAAAAGTCTCAGTGCCTCCTCTGGCCGGCTTCAGATAGAACTGACAGCGGGTGCCAGGCGCGGTGAGGCTCCTCTCTGGGCTGCTCTTCCTTCCCCCACCCCTCCTCTTGCGCTCTCCCTTTCCCTTTCCCTCTCCCTAGTGGAACGAACCCTCTCTCCGTACCTCTTGCCTATGAGAAACGGTTGGGCAAGACCGCAAGAGCTCCCTCCGTGCATCGCCGGCTTCTGTCCTTGCAGCGCCGGGGAGAGGAGCGGGTTCCCTCCGCTAGCCGCCCACTCTGCATCGCGCCCGGACTAGCTCCAGCTTCTTGTGAATAGCTGGAGGGAGGCAAAGAGGGAGGAAAAGAAGAGGAGAGGGAGAGGAGAGCGGGAGGGAGGCAGAGAGCGAAGGAGCGAGCGCGCAGACTGGGGTGGGAGGGAGGGAGTTCTCCTCCGCAGTCTGCTCGCCCAGCGAGCGAGCTCCGAGGGAGCCCTCCGCCTCCACTGGATGCGCCCGCCGCGCAGTGTGATGTGATTGGAGGGAGGGAGCCCCCTGTGCCGAGCGGTCCAGAGCACAGACTCGTTGCTGGGCGATGCAAGTTCATCCCGGAGCTAAGAGAGGCTTAGGCACATGTTTGAGAGCTGCCCGCGAGTTCTTTGCTGATGAGACTCTGTATCCATTTGGATTAAAATACCCACGCGGCTTGTGACTAACACCGGAGGGGGTACAACAGAATACCAGGTAAGAAGACCGGCATTCGTTCTTTGGGTTCTAGGGCTGAAGTCTCTGTGCTATTTTTAATTTCCTGTCAGCCTTCTCCAAGTATTGCCAGCTTCTGTACAAGAGGAGCAAAAGAAGCTGGAATTTATTTGCAATTAGCTTTAGAATTCAAAAGTTATTGCTATTTGATATGAAATGCTTCTATTGAAAACACGATATACATATGGAGAGAACAGGATACTATCTTGGAAACCTTTAGGAAAATACACCAGATGTGACGTTAGAAGTAGTTCCAAATAAAAGGAAATGCCCAAAGAATTTTCTGTCAGTCAGTCAACAAGTCAGTCAACAAGCATTTAGATGAAGCCTTAGACACAAGGAAGTCTGGACAGTTCTTAATACTTGGGGGGAGAGGGGAGATGTTGAGAGCGCCCGAGTTCCTCTGCCTGCTCACTGGTGCCTATAAAGCTCAGTCTTTCTATTCAACACTAATCCTGTGTGGAGTTGTTGGGTTCAGAGTGAAGGTTTTACTGTTGCAAGGGAGATCTTTTTCTTTTCCTCCATCCCTTTTTTAACTATAGATGTTAAAAATGTTTTACAATTCGAAAATGTGAAACAAGTCACAAAAGGCTTTATTTCTGTAATTAGTATTCAACTGATAAGGTTGGCTCTGCAGTGCTTTAGCCTTTGATTAGTGACCTCCTCCCCCCCCCCCCCCACAATGTTGTAGGTTGGGTGTCTACCCAGTCATCATGCTTCTTTGATTTCAGTTTGTCTGACGCTTAGTTCGCGTTCCATGCTGGCTGAAGTTCTAAGTACTGGGTGCTACATTTTGAATGACAGAGAAAGAACCAATTGACTCTCAGAAGACCTTTCATACCTTTTTGTTGTCTTATGTAAAGTTCCTGTGAGTAGGGAGTAGAAACAAGTTCACCTTAGTGGGAAAATGGATTAACTACCTTGGAAGGAGGGCCAGGGGCCAGGATTAGCAAAGCCTTTTGGATTTTCTGCAAATTGAACCCAGAGTATATACTTTAATCCTTTGCCATGGCAAGAAAAAAATCTCCTTATTGATAGACAACTTATCAAGTGAAAGGAAAGACTTAAAAGAAAAAAAAAACATGCACTTCATAATCTCTTTAACAAGACATTTCGCTGTCTTTTTTCATATGAAAGTAAATAATACGACTTTGGAAGTAAACAAATGAAGATATATAAAAAATACTGTGACCCGAAAGCAAATTTTATCTTGTCTTTCAACTAATTATTAGATACAGGGACATATACTTTTTTGATGAGTTAACTATGACTCATTTCTTTTTCCTTCCAGACAATACTTTTTTGTTGTTTTTCTCTGAAAGGAATTTTATAAGCACTGTAGTAAGATAGCCACTGTATTGCAGGTGTAAATCAGATGAACACCGTTAAAACAAGCACAAACTGAACCTTGTTTTTAGAGTTGAATGGATCAAGAATTTTCAGGGTTAATTAAAAAAAAAAAGCAAAAAGAAACAAAACCCCAAAACACTAGTTATTTTTATCAGGTTACTGCCTGGAATTCCTGGACAGTGCGAAGGTTCTTCAGAAGACATGTTGAGAAAAATAATTTAATGGTGCCTAATTAAAAGTATGTGTTTCAGTGCTGTTTGTAACTTCACCTGGATACCAACCATGACTTCCTGTTTGATAATCCTTGTTTTGACTTTGTGTTTATCACAGCACTTTGCCTCATTTACTCTCTCTGTGGGAGAACTCCAGTGGCTATTTTTTTCTTTATTTTTAGGGGTATTGGGGATAAGATGAGTTAAAATGAAAACTCAGAAAGAAATGAAGCAGAATGATAAACTGGTAACTTTTTCTATCAGTGAGAATAATGGGGGAAAAAAACCCAAGAAAATTGAAAGCCTTATTTCTATGTTAGTATTTAATGTGGAAGTAGACAGCTGAAGCAATTAGGTTAATATCCAAAGTTAATAGTCTTTTCTTGTATGGCACTTTGAAAGTGTGCTGGTGAGGGGAAAAAGACACAAAAAACAATCATCAGTGTGCAGGCCATCTTCCCTGCTAAAAGCTGTTAAGGTTTGCAGCTTTAATAAAAGGGCATTGTGCCCTTACAGTGTAACATATAATTGTAATTAAGGACTGCTATAGGTCATTAGAATTGTGTTAACAATCAGCTGACAGCCACACTACTCTTTCAAGTCCACTTTTATTGATTTAATAGCACAGAGCTTTTATCTTTTCTTATAAAAGGGTAATTGTAAAGCATCTGTATTACTGCAATTTACCCTTGAATTAACTGGAGTCTTTAGTGGCCAATGAAGAAGGGTATGCTGCACACTGAGTTGGCCTCTGTTCATCCTTCCTATGTATACATTTCTACAATCTTTTTTAGAGGTGTGTGTGTGTGTGTGTGTGTGTGTGTGTGTGTGTGTGTGTGTTTATTTTCACTTCCCTGCTGGTCTGCACATTATATAGCATTTTAGTTTCCTTGATAGCAAAGTCAAAAAAGGCTTCACATAATCCATGATGAAGACAAGTTAGTACTGCTTGTGCTGAGTCAAATAATGCCTTAAGCAAATCTTTTAAACATCTTTTACAAGGTGCTAAACACATAAATTGTTCCTCTTTATAGTGGATAGTTATTGCTGAGTGGCCTCAACTCTCCTGGGCTCTTCAAGGTTTTAAATTGACTGTTGTAGCTGCTTGTTTATATGTAAGATCACTATGAGCTGGGCAAATACCTGTTTTTTTCACTTGATTGCAGACTTCAGAGCTTTCTATTACATTATCTTTGTCAGTAGCTTCTGAGTCAAGTCACTTGCTTTACTTGATTATCCAAGGTTTGTGCATGAATGCCTTCCTGTAGACACTGAGAATTGCTTTTGTCATTAAAAATCAGTTGGTTTTAGATGGGGGTAATATCAAATAGGGCTGAACTGAGCACAGGAGAGGAAGGCATGTGAACCTAGGACTCTTACGTGACAGTCTTTGACAAGCTTAGCACATACAGTGATGAGTAGCAATACACGAGTGCCTCCTCTGGGATTTTAGAGGTTCTGCAGGAAGATACCCCTAATAATTTCTCCCTCTTGGTAAACTATGAGACTGCACTACCAAAATAGCCAGTATAAATGAGTTTGTAGGGCCACAGGGAAACTCTCTTGTTCTAGTATTGTTACCAGTGCTTGCTTTGGGGAGCACTGCTTTATTGTTACTCTATAAGTTGATCAGGTTAAAATGATGCATTTAAAGTCATATAAATCACATGATATAACATGAAGGGCAGAGTAAATTTTGAAAAGTGTATTACTGTGTATGCATGCACTCACAACATCTAAGAAAAAAAAATCTTACACTAAAATAGACTTCAGCATTGTAATATTACATAATTAACTCTGAAGCCCTCTGGACTACTCCAGAATTGTTACTTTATTTTCTCTTTATGGCATATGGGCTCCGTTTAGTTAATTGCTACCTATTCTTCCATTTCCTTGTTAAACCCATTAATTCAAGATAGAGGACATTTGTACTTAACTTAGAGGGGCACTATAATCAATTTGGAGAAGTTTTCATTCCTTGTTTGATAACCAGATGCACACTACAGGTAAAGTACTTCATTTACAGGGCTCCTGCCTGAATATTTAGGCCAGTTAACTGTGGGAGATTGTGGTCTGTAGTTGTAAATGTTATCTTGCCCACGGAGTTAATGGATTTGATCACAGTTTCTTGACTTGGGAAATCACAGTTAGAGGGTCCCTATCCTCACTATTTAAAATAATAATAATAATAACTTTGAAGAAGAAAGGTGAGGACACATATCCTTATTATAATTCTTGAAGATATTTTGAACATTTAGTGGTCCCTTCAAAGAAATATTCTTAAAGAGAATAAATCAGAAAGTATTGTAGCCAATACACAGAGATATCAGAAAAGTTGGAAGTTATAGCAATAAAATTTCCAATTAGAGTTATTTTATTTTTTAACATTTTTATTATCCTCAAAACAAGTGTTTTATTCTTTTAACTGATATTGCCTTCTGATTCTAAGGTACTCAGGGTGGATCAAGTTTTAGTGGTATTAGTTAATTACAGAATACCACCTTATAGAAGGAACCTATTTTATTAATGTACTAAAGGCATAGAAAGAAAATAATGGATCATTTTGTTCTATTGATCTAGGGAAGGCTGTACCTGCTTCTTGGCATTGTGAAAATAAGCACTTCAAGGAATGCTTTCAGTTGTTTCAGAGGTAATGGTTAACCACCAGCTATTGCTGTAGTCCAAGGAGACTAGGGCTTAGGGAGAGAGAAGTTGAAATGGAAAGGGAAGAATTCTCTCAGGGAGGTACAGAAAAAGTAGTATAGTACTTTGATGAACATGCTCAAATTCTACTTATAAGAGAAGGTATTGAGGTATGAAAAATGTGAATATTTACTTCCTTCACCTCCATAGAACTACAGAGAAAAAAAGTAGATTGCTTTTGGTCACAAAGATTGACCCATTTAAAACTAACCTTATTTAACTTCATGTTGCATTCAGTTAATGTTTCAAATCCATCACTATCTTGAAGAGTGGCCTTCTGAGTACCTTTGCCCATTCCCTTTATTACAAACCCTCAGGAATCACTATGCCGTTGTGCTATCTGATGGGAGAAGAAAAATGTCTTATTACTCTTCTTTGCTGTCTCATAAATCTTGACCTCATCCACAGTGTGAATCTGTGGTCAAAGGGAATCAACTACAAATAGGGCTTTTATCTTCTGAAATTCTCACTTGCTGTCAACTCCCATCCACCTAAGCCCTGTGGTCCCCAGCCTTCTTTGTTCCCCTGATAATACTGTATTTTACATCTTCCTCCTGCCTCCATTTCTTTCTGTATTCAAGATAATATTAATTGGGTCTGGAGACAGGGTATGATAAGAACAACATCTTTGGATGAAAAAAGAAAAGACCTGGGTTCTAGGTCTGGTTCTGCCACTACTTCATTGTATGACCTTAGGCAAGTAATTTTTCCCTTGGGCCTTTATTTTCTCATGTGTCAAATGAAGGGATGGAACTGCTCTGGTTTTATAGGACTCTTCTAGCTCTGAAGGACAATTAATAATTGATTTGAGTTTTTAAAAAAGTTGTATGTGGGAGACAGGTGATCTCTCTGAATTCCTGTCTTGATATAAATCGGCTTTAACACCTGTTTAAAGCCATATTGCATTTAAGTCACTCTGTAACAGGTGGAAACTATCATAAGGAAAACCTAGGGATAATTACTAGTTTTGAAGGAAAAACTATGAAGTGTTTCAGAAGGCATCATTCTTTATTCCTGGACTGCCAGAAAAAGTTCACTTTCAACTAGACAGTTAAGAGAGGGTGGCTTTTAGGAAGGACATTGTTAAATATCCAAAGGAGGCCAGATAGGATTGTGAAAGGCCTCAAAGTCATGCCATATAGAAAGTGGTTGAAAGAATTGGCCTGGAGGAAAAGAAGTCTTGATATGATATAATTGCTTCTGAATATTTGAAGTTCAGTCATGTGGAAAGGAGAGGGTGTACTAGAAAGAGTGCTGGATATGCAGTGAGAGGACTTAGGTTCAAATCCTGGCCGTAGCACTTTCTATCTGTGGTCTGGCACTTAATATTTTGATACAGCCGTGCAGCCTCTCTTAGACTCAGTTTTCTCACCTATAAATTCAGGAATTTAGACTAGATTAACTCTAAGGTTCCTTCAAAAGCCTAACTCTTTGATCCTTGGCATCCAAGGGCAGAATTGGGAGCAATCTGAAACGCCTCCTATCTACCCAAAAGTGTAATGAGACGACTTTAAAGGTTAGTATGTTTTTTTCTCTATGTAAGTCTTCATGACAAGGGGAGGTGGTCATTTGGTAGGTTTGTTTTTCAGCCCTAGTTTGCTATTGATGGCTTTTGAGGATTTTTTCAATTCTTAGATTCTATGACTACATTAAAAAAAGAATGAGTTTTCCACCAGACTAAGCAAAAAAAAGTTTGATAGTACAATATACATGTAAAAAGGAATAATAGATTTTGTAAAATTTTGTTAACATTTAATCAAAATGTCTACTATTCCAATAAAACTTAAAAAATGCATTTTAATATGAGATCATGTGTTTGTTGTGTTTCCATCCTTTTACACACAAAAAATATATGTATATATATACCTTTTACTGTAATTATTAAATAATTTTTTCTAGGGTAGATCAAAACTGTTCAACATTGAAGCAACTTTTGAAATGATGGTACCTTACCAATAGCAAGTTTCTCCCCCCACCACAACCACTTTTTACAGTTGTGGTTTCTCAAGCTATAATGTTTTATAGATTAGCCAGTGAAGTGTCTAAGAGAATATAAGCAAGATTTAAGAGATATTCAGTAGTCAACTGTTATGGATTTTTTTTTTTCTGATTATTGTAGATCATTCTATAAAAGAACACTTTTCTGAATCGGCATTTTATTCCTTTACTTCATTTCCTGGAAAATGGAAATGTTAAAGCCTGTGATTATAGAATTCTTTTATGGGATGATATGATTACTGCTCTACCTGGCATTGTTCCCTTTCACTAAAATAAGAAATGAAAAAAAAAAATCTTGTCTCTTAAAAGAATGAATTGGTGCTTTAAAGTCAGTTTGCAAAAAGAATAATCAACTGACTGGTCAGTTGTATTAGCTAATTATCTTTAGAACAGTTATAGATGATGATGGCTCAAGGCATTTAAGATTGCACAATAAGCTATATTTTGTTCATTATTTATAGCAACAGGCAGTTGGGCTTTATACCGGAGATATCCAGTTGGGTACTTACATTTGGGTAGGTAAAGTATATTTTAACTCACTTTTAAGTTCTTTCAAAGTTTAAAAGAGTAAGAGATTGCCTTGAATAATGCATTGTAAGTTAATTATATTGTCTCTAGAAAGTAAATAGAACAGCACTTTCTCTCCCCCCCCAGAAAAGAATATATATTCATCCATTTGTGATTATCAGGTTTCTAATTATCCTTTGAGGTCCTTACCTTGGATTATTTGCAAATTTCTAATGTCAATTATTTTGGTTTATTAAGAATGTTGTCTTGAGTTTGCAAGGATTTTAGCTTTACGCCAGCAGCTTAGCAGCTGGTATGTATGCTGAAAAATAAAAACAGTTTTAGTTATCGGGAAGTATTTGTTCATTATTTTTAAGTGTGAACAAAACATTAATTTACCAATGTGGTGGGTACTTAATCTGATTTTTTAAATGGTTTCATAGAGATGCTAAGTAGGGCAGAAAAACTGAGAAAATTTTAAAATAATAAATTAGTTCAGATAAAATAATATTATCTATTAAGGGTAAATGAATAATAAACCATTTGCTTGGAAATAATGTGTTGCCACTTAGCTGAACAAAAATAATTGGAACAATGAGACAGCATGATAAAGTGATTTCAGACTAGATAAATAACGGCGATTCTGTGTATACTGCCTGACTGCTTTCCCTAATTTTTCCTTCCTATTGGATTATTCTGTTTAACATTTGGGTTGTATCATGCCTGATGTTTCATATGTAAGATTTTAGTTTTGTGCTGTATTTAATAAGGCAGTATGGGATGACCACAACTCTCTGTATGGTAATATCATACATTTTCAGGTATGGAAAGATAAATTGAAAGAATGTTGTAATAAACATTAAAGAAACCTTAGCTTTTAAATGTCAGTGCCTAGTAATTCATTTTTCAGTGCTGATCAAAGAAGATTGTATTTCAAAATAATTATTAGACCAATAGCTAGTTTCACAATGTCTTTCAAAAAACTGTCATTGGCTATATACTTTTCCTTGCCACAAGGCAGCTAATTTCCATTTTAAAAAATGTTTCTTGTCTGCATCTTCTATCCCCTAAATTCCAGCTACTCCTATTTATTTTTGGAAGTCATAATACTACATATTTGTAACTGTCTTGTGCTGACATATATGTATTGATGTCACCTTAAAATGTACACCAATACACCTTTGAAGCATCAACTATTTTCTGAACTAGAAATAGGGAACATGACAGACAGCCAAAAGCTAAAACTATTCTGTGTTCTCAGTGAAAGGAGGATTGTCATACTAGACAGGATAAGCAGTCCTCACCCTGTTTATTCTGAAGAACTATCTATCTAGTTAATAACAAACATTTACAAAGCACTTTAAGGTTTACAAAGTGCTTGCCTCACCACAACTCTTCAAGGTGAGTTAGCACAAACATCATTTATATTTTACAGATAATGGAACTGAGGCTCAGAAAAAATGTATAATTTATTGATGGTCAGTTCCCTACTAAGTGGGGTTGAGGGTTGCCTCAATTGAAGCAGAAGTCTCAACTCCAGATTCAGTATTCTTCCATTTTCCTGTGCTGCCTCTCCAACATTAACCTCATCATTACAGGGTTTGGAGGTGAGGAAAGTGGACAAATGAGACCTAAGAAGGGTAAGTTGTAATTTAGAAAAATTAAGAAAAAGGAAAAAAAAACAGGGTTGTTGTTGAGAGGCAGGAAATTGGCAGTCTCTGCGAATACTCCATATTCCAACTCCATGCATTTTCACTGGCTTTCCCCGATGCCTAGAAATCTCTTGTATACTTGCCTCCACAGGCCTCCTCTGTTCACAAGCTTCCTAGTCTCAGCTAAAATCCTACCTTCTGCAAGAAGCTTTTCCTTCTTAATGCTACTACCATCCCTCTGAAATTTATTCTGTACATATGCTGTTTGCGGGCAGCAAGGTGACATGCTAGAGTACCAGGCCTGGTATCAGGGAGACTTATCTTCCTGAATTTGAATTTGGCCTCAGACACTTACAAGCTGTGTGACTCTGGGCAAGTCACTTAAAACTGTTTGTCTCAGTTTCTCTTCAGTAAAATAAGCTGGAGAAGGAAATGGCAAACCACTCCAGTATCTTTGCTAAGAAAACCCCAAATGCATTCAAGAAGAGTCAGAGAAGACTGAAACATTGAACAACAGTAGCATCCTGCTTCTGATGAGTTGTTTGTACACTGTCTCCTTCTTCCTTCTCCCCCCTCTTGCAATTTGATTGTTGGCTACTTGAACTCAGGGACCATTGTTGGCTTCTCTGTATCCCCAATATTCAGCATAGTAAGAGTACCCAGTAGGCCCTTAATAAATGCTTATTGACTTGACATCAAATTCATAGTCCAACAGGACCTGACCAGCTCCCTCTGGACTTTTGCTAATGTGCTTTTGTGTGTAAATATTTTTTTAATCTTTCTTCCCCTTCCCTCATGTCCCTCCCCTTTCCTCTTTCCCTTTCCCTCTGCCTCTCTGTCTCTCTTACTTATTTATATTTAATGCTTTAACTGCTGCAAAAAAAACAAGGATATAAAGGATCCTCAGACTGGTTAGTATTTCAAATATAAAAAATGGATGGGAGAATATACATATACATCTACACATGTGTGTATATATATATGTATGTGTACATACACACACAGATTTTTTTTCTTTTTAATATCCTTAGTTTCCCTGTTGATAAAAAGAGGATATTGAATTGGTTTTCATACTTTTGCTGATTTCCTTTAAGATTCAAAAGTGAGTAAAGAGAGATGAGGGGTTGATTTGGTTTATGCAGGCAAAGAGTACCTTTTAGCTAAAGATACCTTCCCCTGGAACTTGGGGTTTATAATGGTATGGTCATATAAATTGCTGTCTAAATAAGGGCAGCTAAACCAGTATGAGCAAGTCAGCTAACATTCTGACAATGGCCAGTTTGCTGTTTGGTTATATTCCCTTTTGGTTTTGTGCTAGTAAATTCTGCAAAGGTTCATGCAGAGGTAATTACCACGCTTACTCAGGGATGGGACCTGTATTTATCCACTTATCTGCAAATGAAAACTCTCTATGGTCTTGAAGGACCATAGGAGGATCCTTAAAATCTGTTTCCTTGTAGACCCTTGGGATTGCTCACATAAGGGAGTATAGAATTGACAGATATTTACTATATACTGTATTCAATTATTTTAAACTTAATTGCAAAGTGTGTTGAGATTCATTGTTTTATTGAAGTTACCAAGAAAGATTATCTCAGATGCTTTATGTATGAAAAGGGAAGAGATAGAGACTCTTGGTGGCACTAAGAGGACAGAATTGGAATTTTGACCGTTTTAAGGTTCATGTCTTTTACTTTTCTTCTGGTGCTTCTCCTTCCATGATCAGTAGGAATAGACTGTGAAATAACTGCTGAACACTGCAGAGTTTAGGAGGGACCTTAGAGGATATCTAATCTGTTTCCCTGTAGTAGAAAGCACCCCAGCACAATCAGGATGGCCTGCTAGCACAGGTTCTTTGATCTGCTTTTCTTAAGGAAACACAACTTTGAAAGGTGTCAACAATCTACTTTAATTACATTCACTAGTTCAGGGGAAAGGTCAGCAGCCTGAACATGGAGAAAATACAAGTGGAGAAAATAGGAGCAGAGAAATTAGCACAAGGAGAGGCCTCCATCTGTCTGAACATAGAAATATTGTTGTACACTTTATATATATGTACACTTTATATATATATCACTGGATTGAAGGAGCACAGAAATCTGAGCAATCGGGGTCTGAACATATGGCTACTCAGAGTCTTGACCAGAAAATCAAAAAATCCTTCTCATGAGTGAACCCTGAAAGCAAAATACAAACTCAGAGTGTATGTATGTATGTGTGTGGATAAATGTGTGTGTGTATTTCTTAGAGCCAAAAGGCATCACAACCCTCCTGACTCTGTTCTAATTAGCTTAGCACCAAAAGGTGTGAAAGCCTTCCTACAAGTAAGCCTTCCCTAAGCAAGCTTCTCTTTACGCAAGTCCCTCCCCCAATGGGCTCTATGTGATTTGGGTTGTATCACAGCTGGGCACATAGGCCTATTAATAGGTGGGGAAGATCTCCCTATTTCATTAACATTGTAGCCCCTCACTAACTATTAATTCTCTACCTCTTGTAAGCTGGTAGGCGTAAGTTTTAGGTTGTCTCCAAGGTCCACTTTAGCTCTCTTGTCATGATCCTATAACCTCTCCTCCTATATCTGTCCAGTTTCTTCATTGGCCTCCATGATTCCTTTTGTTTTCCATAAAAAAAGATATATTATCTAGATCTTTTTAGTAAATACTATATAAATATAATAGTATAACAGAACCAGGGAATCACAGAATATTTTAGAGCTATAAGAAACTTTGGAAATTGAGTAACATTGTTCCTTTTATAAATTATAAGGCAAAGGCTTCAAGTGGGTTAAGTGACTCAATTATGGCCAGCTAATTACTGGTAGACCTTAATTAAACCTGAATCTTAAGTCCAAGTCAATTAAACAATTCAGATATTTATTAATATTGTGTGCTACAGTGGAAAGAAAGCTAGATTTGTAGTCAAAGGGCCTGTGTTCATATCCTAGCTCCAGCTGTTCAACCTTGGATAAGTCACTTAATACTTCTAGACTTCAATTTGTTCAGTTATAAAATGATGGAATGAGACTAGGCGATCTCTAAATATGTCCATTTATTAAGCACTATGTATGTCGTAGGTTGTATGCCAGGTGTTGTGAGGTCCCGTTTAGCTAGGAATCTTTTCTTCTATTTATAGAACAGTTTACTAGACAATGGAGAATATACAAAGCTTTTGTAAAGAAGCATGTACCCTTCCTATATGGAAGTTATAATTAAATGTAAGTAATTTGACACATTAAGAAGTAATCATAATATAAAATATGATAAATATATGAGAAGTACTGCTGCTGTATGTGGTGCAAGGGAGGAAAAAAAGCAAGAAGGAAGGTAATTGTTCTGTTATACTCAGCCCAGGTCAGAACAAATCTAGAATAGTTTGCTGTTTTAGATGTCACATTTTAGAAAGAATGTTGCTAAATTGGTTTTTAGAATAGGTAACCACGGTAATGAGAGGCCTGGAAAGCATACTATATTTGGAAAAGTTTAGCCTGAAGAAGAGAGAACCAAGTTTGGGGACTGGTAGGGATATGATATGGTCTGTACATTGTACCTGGAAGGTTAGAGAAGGACTGATAAAGGAGGGGGTCCATCTGCATTTTAGACATTGGGTAGATGGGTAAAAATCACCAGTGTATGGTTGTTAGATAGAAAGAAGGAGGCAGTCCAGGTATGATAAACCTCAGATGTAGGAAAGCAAAGAAAATAGTATAGAGAAGGTCAGCATGTCTAGAATGAATGTCGTGCTGGAACCAATTCATACCATATGAGCTGATTGTTAAATTTTCATCGTGAGCACTTATAACTTGGAAGTCTACAAATACTGAATACCAGGGCTGGATTTATACTGTGTTGATTTCTAGACTTCAAAAAGTGATAGAGAAAGTGTTAATTAAAGAAAATTCAGATTAAACTTAAAAGTGTGTCCTGTGTATGTTTTTTTGTATGGTTTTTTGTTTTGAGAATCAGTTGTTAGACCTTTGCCAGCACACTCCTGCCTAATGAGGTTCTTGAGAATGACATCTGTTTCATCTTTGTATTTCCAGCACCTAACACAGCATAGCACTACTAGATGTTTACATGTTTGCTTTTGAATGAATACATATGTGACAACTTGGTGTCATAATAGAGACTTGGACCTGCCAACAGGAAGACCTGAGTTCAAATTTGGTTTCAGATACAAGCTGAGTAACCCTGTGCATGTCACTGGACTTCTAGGTTTCTTCATCTATAAAATATGAATAAAAATAGTGTCTGTCCTCCCAGGTTTGTTGTGAGGTTAAAATGAAATATTTGTAGAGTCCATGGTAAATGTTAAAGTGCCGTTATATATTATATAGATATATAAAATCTATTGAGGTAGTCTAGATGGATGATAATGAGGACTTGTACTAGGGAAGTAGCAATAGAAGGAATGAATGAAAAAGCATTTATTAAATGTTTATGTGTTAAGCGCCAGGGATACAAATAGGTAAGTGAAATAGTTCTTGCTCTCAACGAGCTTACATTCTAATTCAGAGAGACAATTCATAAATTTGATGTAGAACAGTATTCCTAAAGGTGTTGCTGCAGGGCAGATGACAAGTCCTTGTAGTCCCTAAGGAGCAGCTTCAAAGTAGATGGCAAAGCCTAGAATGCTTACACTTCATTGGCATGTTAGATCATCAGATACCTGAAGGTGTGGAACACATAGTGGCATAGCAGATTGTATGCCCAGTCACCATCTAGCCATGATGGAGAGAAGGGAGAGGAGCGCTGGAAACAAGTTTAGGGATAGAGGAGAGAGCTTCCCACAGAATCTATTCTGCTAGCCCTGAATGGGATCTGTGGTGCTGAGTGATGAATATAAAAGATAGGAAGCAATAGATACGAAACATAATGTAGAATGGAATTGACAAGAATTGCCTACTGACTAAATGTAGAAATGAGGGAGAGAAAAGAGAAAAAGGTAACATCAAGGTTTTGAATATGGATGACTGGATGAATAGTTGTGCCACTATCAGAAATAGGACAATTGAAAGGAAAATCAGGTTTACTATTGGAACATACCTTGCATTTATTACTAATCACTGAACAGATTTAGTGGATTCATATGGTCTTTAAGGGTTTTTTGGTTTTATTTATTTGTTCATTTATTTTGGAGGGGGGAAGGCAAGGTAATTGGGGTTGTGATTTTCCCAAGGTAACACAGCTATTAAGTGTGTCAATTGTCTGAGACTGGATTTGAACTCAGGTCCTCCTGACTCCAGCTGGTGCTCTATTCACTGCGCCACCTAGCTGCCTCAGTCTTTAAGGTTATACTTATCATCAAATAGATGTCCTGGGGGAAAATACTGAAAATGTTAGTGAGTTGATTTTTTTTTTCTGTTGGTAATCTTTAGGGAAGAAACAGTAAGCCTCTGACCTCAACCAGAGCTTTAGGAAATAGTGTGTCTCTACTTTGGAAATGCCCATGCATAGGTAAAGAATTTGAGTAAAATACTGTATTCTGTATTGTAGGATGTTATGAGACTAAATGTGATAAAGGCTGAGGCCTAGGCTGTGTGTGGTTATAAAATTCCCCTTCCTGTTCTGACGCGGTGGCCTTTGTAATATCCTTTGGGGTGATTTTATAATTTTAAAATTTTATAATATTGTTGTAATTTCAGTCTTGTGTTAAGTTGTAAAAGCCACATTTCTTCTTCCCTAGCTGTAGAGCATTAACTCTGTCTCTTCCCTGCCCCCAGCCACAAAGCATTAACTCTGTGTCTTCCCTGCCACCAGCCTAGAGGTATTTCCTCTGAAACCATTTACTCTATAGCTGTGATAACAAGAATCTTTCCAAAGCACTACCTCCTTTTGTTCTAGTAAACAGGACTCATCCATTTGCAGACTGGATGAGGTACTTCTCATTTAAATTTGACCTCAAATCTGACCCCTGGTTGACTTTATGACCTTTCAAGAAAAAACCACAGCTCTACCTCAAAGCCTCCTGCTGTTTCTCCCAGTGAATTATGGGCAGAGCACATGCTCAGTTGATGTGAAGGGTGTGTGTTCCTTTAAGTATTAACCACTCCCTGGCTCCTCCCTAACTCCACCTCTGTACCCCTAATTAGCCTAATGAACTTATGACTGACAGTTTTAGGTCTTTAAAAACTGCCTCTCTACCCCCTGCTCTTTGCAGGTAGGCTTTTTCTAGCAGGCCTTTTCCTATCACACCTCCTGCCTGCTGCAGAGCGTCACACTTTGCAGGATTTCTTTGACCCCCCCACCCCTTTTGCCCTTGTGTAACAATAAACTTTTATAAATCTGCCAAGGACAGCTGAGTCCAGTAATTCTTTTTCAGACGCCAAACCTAGAAAGGATTTCAGTAGAAATCCCCCCTACCTATACCTCTTCATTTTCAGACAAAGCATACCAATGTGGAGAGTTAATATTCCATAAGTAAAACCCCATATTAGAAATATGATATTCTGGCAAAGCCTTCAGTAAGTCACAGCCTGGATAGCAATTGTCATTCTACCTCAGGGATCAAAATTTACCACCATGCCTTCTTTAACTAATAGGCATAGGCATAGACCCTCAGAGGGCAAAGCCCTTCTGGATAAGTCACAGATTGGATGTTAGCAGTTGTTATTTCTGCAAAGGATTCTTCAGGAGGGCCTAACTCACCAAGAGTCAAATGCTTCCCTGCTTGGTCCTCAATTAACTGTGGTAGCCCTAAGGCCAATGATTATACTTTCCTTCTATAGAATGTACGTCTTCACCAGAAGAAGTGGTCATTATAGAATTATATAGATATAGAATTGAAAGGGACCATAGGATCATTTATCCAAATGTTACATTTTGCAGAGGAGAAAACTGAGGTCCAGAGAATCAACTTCTCCGAAGTCAAATAGTAAATGGCAGAACTAGAATTTTGACCTTTGGACCCGTGATTTCAGGTTTAATTTTCTTTCTGCTATGCCACAAAACCTCTTTCTGTGTGTATTTAACGTAATATTCCTTCTGAGCCCACTGGAACTCTAAGTTCAGCATTATAAATTTGTCAATCATTCCACTATACCATACTGCCCCTATGAATAAAGACACATTTTGAGCCTTCATCATTGTTCTGCTGAAATTTACACACACACACACACACACACACACACACACACACACAAACACACACACATGCTTTGCATTTTCTAAGAGTTTGTCATTGAACAAGTATTAAAGTCTAAAAAATTCCATGATGAAAGAAGAGGCTAAAATGGAATGAATACCATCTCACTATTTTTGGGGGGACCATTTAAAACCTCCAGTGACACTGTTTAATAAACTAATGCTCTCTCTACATTTTCACTCTTCTTTTTTCCACCTTGTTCCAACCTCCAGATTAGTTATTTAGGCAAAAAACATTTATTAAGCACTTATTATTCCAGGCATCGGTTAGTGCTTGAGAGTGTTGGGAATGGTGGTATTTAGAACAATTTGGGATTTGACATTTTAGTTTTATAGTGTTTTCCTCCCTCCCTCAAGCATTGTAGATCTTTAGATTCTTCACTAGTTCTGCATGAAGTTTATTAATGAGGGATAGTTTCTCTGAAGATAAAGATACTAAGCTATCCATGGCAGCTTTGGAATTCTATGTCTATTTCTTCCCATGAATTTTGGGGGAAAAAGGTGGGGGGGGGGCTACATAACATGCTAAAGAGCTTCCTCTTCTACTTCTTGGTTTTATTTGGTTATGAGTGAAGCACATGCATGATCCATCTGTTCCTCACTGTCACTCATTTATCTCTCTGATGATGCACTTTATACAGTTTCTTCTGTCCAATTCTTCATTTCTAGTATATTGGAGCCTGTTCATATTTACTATGTATTTCTCAGTTGGGTGCTATTTGGGTGACGCAACATTAATTCTCTCAACACCTTTGTAATCCATGATTGCATATGGTACACTATAATTAAAATGTCAGATTTTTCAGATGGGAAACTTGAACTGTAAGTATGAAGAAAACATTAAATAGGTTTTAACATTGTTCTTACCTGGTTCTACATTGATCTCACACCCATCCCCATCTAGCTAGAGTTCATTCTCCCTCCAAATTACTTTGTGTTCATTTTTTATAGGTTATGAATATATTTATAAATGTACATGTTTTCTTTCTCAGTTTAATCAAGCTCCTTGAGCGAAGAGACTGTTGCTTTTATTATGTATACTTGTTCTTAACATAGTGGCTGGCATATAGCATATATGCTTAACATATCCCTGTTAATTTCAGTGAAAAACATTTCTTCCTGGCTTCCCTTGTCCATGTCATCAACCTTTATGTTTTGATAGTGGTACAGAGGCAGTGTGATATATCATAACCAACCCTGGACTAGCTGTCTGAAGACTTAAGTTTTAGTCTCTAGCCATCTGATTTTGAGGAAGCCACTTAATCTCCATGATTCTCAGCTTCCTTATTTGAAAAATCAGAATATTCATCTGTCCTGCAAAAGGACTATCCCAAGAACAGAGCATGAAAGTAATGAAAGTTTTATATATAGGAAGAAATCTTGCTATTAGGATTGGTGACCAAAATAGAATTCTAATCCACTCTTAAAATCTAAAACCAGGGTTACTAGTGCAAACATAATAATTTCCTATAATTTATTTCTATATATTTCTATATATATATAATATTTCTATATTTCCTATACGCATCAACATTTTCTATAATTTATTTCTAGATAAAAAGAATTAATAACATCTGTGTTACTTCCCGCCTTGTGGCTAGTCTTTGATCAAAGGATCATTGATTTAGTATCAGAAGAGAATTTAGAGATTATCTGATACAACCAACCACTTCAGTTTTGCAGATATGGTAAATGAGGTCCAGAAAGGTGATCTGTGAAGAAGTTACTTCCTTGAAGGGAAAAAAAAAAAACACATATACAGAATTTGTGGGATGCAAGATAAAGCGTAAATGGAAGACAGCCTTAGAGGGTAAGGTGAAGGGTCATGGAAAGGGCCTTTTTCAGGAGGCCAAGGGTTCTAAGAAGTTATGGGTAGGAGCAAGAGTACTCCAATTATGGTGGATATAGCCAGTGAAAAGGTACTGAGATGGGAGGTAAAATATTGTGTAAAAAGGCTAGCATCTAGGGTAGTATGACTGGATAATAATAGAGTGCTTAGATGAGAAGTAATTTGTTCATGTGTTAAAAGATTGAAAAAAAGAGGAAGGAACCAGACAGGTTACTTAAGAGATTTAGAATAACAAGCAGAGAAGTTTATATTTGTTCCTAGAGGGAAAGGGGAATCACTGGAATTTATTGAGTAGGAGGTGACATAGTTGAACCTATAATCTAAGAAAATCATTTTGGCAATCATATGGAGGGTAAATTGGAATGGAGAGGTAGTTGAGGCAGGGAGTACAATTAAAATGCTACCAAGAGTCAAAGAGCAAGGATATGAAACTAAACTCAGGTGAATTTGACTAAAGTCTATTTCTTTGTACGCTATTTAAAAACAAAAGACTTAATTATACATGTGATATGGCCAGGACATCTTGAAAGTGTTTTTCTAAGTAGGAATTTGGTATGAGTGGAGAAAGGGGAATGTATTGAAAAGGGATGTTGTGATTGATACGTAGTGTGAATGAGAGTGAGGGGTTGAGGATGATATAGAGGTTGAAAACCCAAGTGAGACTGGAAGAGTAGTAGTGGCCTTAACAGTAATAGGAAGCTCAGAAGAGGGGTGGATTTGGGATGATGATAATGAGTTTTGTTTTAGGCATGCCACATTTAAGTTATTCATGGGGACATCAATTTTAAAATGTCCAATAAGCAGTTCATGAAAGCCTAGACCTTGGAAGACAGACTAAGTCTGGGAAGGAGATCTGGGAATCATCTGTATTGAGATGATAATTGAACACTGGGGAGCCTATCTGATCAACAAGTAAGAGAATACAGAAAGGAAAGAGATATTAGGACCAAACCTTGAGGGAGTGAGTGTGACAGATAAAGATTCAGCAAAGGAGAATGAGAAAGTATTATGGGATAAGACATGATACTCAGGTGCTAAATCTAGTTCTTCCTACCTTCAGGCAATCTGGAACTTCACAACTGACTATGTTGGAAATATTCACTTGAAAGATAATCATTTAGAACTCAGAATACATTTCTTATACAGTGTTGTAAATTACAAGGAGATTTCCAGAATAGCATACAAATTTTTTTTAATTTAAAAAACCCCCACAAAGTAACATAGTAAAATAGTGTGATAGATGGAATGATGGACTTAGAGTAAAGAAGACTCAAGTTCATACTCTGCCTTAACACTTAATAGCTGCAAGAGCAAGATAAAGTCTCCTGAATTCTGTACTTTTGTTTCATAAAATTGGGATGATGATATCTATGCTATTTACCATATAGATGAAGTAAATGACATATTTTACACAAAATGCTTTGCAAACATTAATTTGATTAGTAAATATCAGATATCATTATGATTCTGTTGTGGCTATGATAAAAAATTTATTGACTTCCTTTCCCTTCTCTTTCAGGAGGGATCGTCAGGATTCCATCCCTTCCTTCCTTTAAAAAGTTTTTTGTTTTTGTTTTTTAAACTGTCATTGAACTTAAGTTACATTGCTGTTTGGCCTTCTTGCCAAGATTCTTAATGGATTGTATGACTTCTGTGTTCATCCTCAGTTATCTGCTCTTGCTTAAATCTGTATTTCATGTTTAATTCCAAAAGAGTAACCAAGAGTTTATTAAATAATTACTGTGTACTGTATGCTGGGGAAGCTAAGAAAAGCATAAATGCAATCCTTGCTCTCAAGGCACTCATTCTAATGGGAGAGGAAAAAAAAAACTATACATATTAAACATATGTGTGCATATATGTATACATAGACACATATGTGTATATGCACATATGTATATGTATTTAGTAATCTCTAAGGGAAGGCACTAGTAGTGGAGGTTGTGGGGAGAGAGGGATTTGAACTGGGAAATGTTTTTTGTAGAAGGTGGATTTTGGGCTGAATCCTAAAGAAACATATGGGTCTACCTGTGCTTTAATAAATATACTTTGGAAGATGAGTGGAGGATAGATTGCAGTGGGAAAAAGACTTTAGGAAGGGAGACCATCCAGAAGATTGTTCAGATAGTCCAGGAATGAAGTGATGAGGGGTTGCATTAGGGTGGCAGCCATATGACTGGAGTGAAGGGGATTTATAAGAGGGATCTTGTGCAAGTAGATATGATAAGACTTGGCAACAAATTGGACATGTGGGCTGAGTGAAGGTATAGAGTCATGATGACACCTAGTTTTTGCATCTGGGTGACTGGAAGGATGGTTGTGCCCTTGATAGTGCTAGGGAAGTTGGACAGCAGGGAATATTTAAGGGCAAGTTGATGATTTCTATTTTGAACATAGTGAGTTTGAGATATCTATGGAACATCCAGTTAGAGACGTCTAGTAGGCATAGTTGATGTTCCTATTCAGCCAGATTAGTCTCTTTAAACATCACATCCTTTTTCTCCTCCTCTTTAAAGACTTACAGAACCAGAATTTAATTCTGGAACACCTCCCATTGCTTTTGAACCAGTGCTTATAATTTATACACTCTTCTGCTTTTCATAGACACTTCCATCAGTAGCTGCTGACATATCCAATCACAACTATAGAATGTCTTACTGGGAGATTTATGATTTATATGAGGAACTTGTCATCCAGTTCTTCCCAGCTGCACTGGCGTTCTGTAGTATATGTCTACCACTTTTTTCCTCATTATCCTTTTGTAAATGTAGTACATCAGGACTCTTTTTTCAGATTTGTATATATCCACACAGATAAAAATATTTTCACGATATACACTACTGCCCCCATTCCCCTTCTCCATTATCTGTTCATTTTGTCCCTCTCCAGTGCTATATTAGAATCATGAGTCATATCCTATAAAGTCTGAAGTTATATCACTTATTGACCATATTTAAGATTTTGTTCACTTTGTTCATTTCACCTAGTCATTTCATTGGTATAGATTTTTGAGCCCAAGTCTAATTTCTTCCCATCTTCCCCAGTTATTGTCTTCAGAGGACTATGAAAGCATTTCTACATTTAATCATCTGTCTTTTTCATACCTATTGCCTCAAAAAGCTATCTGTTTTAGCAGCTATATCTGGATATTTTTCTCCTATCACTTTCAATTCTAGTCAAAAATCCTTGTAATAAGAGAGACTAGTTGCTAGGCAGATATGTTGTATTTTGTGGATAAGGGTAGACACATTATCATAGTATAAAAAATTGTTTTGTTATATAATACATTGCCCAACAAGAAGGACACTAAGATTGTTCCCCATACCATATTATACCTCTGTAATAGCTGTGGGATCAGCTGCCCCAACCTCTGAAGTTAAAGGTAGCATGAACCAAACTATTCCTTTCTTTCTCCACTAACTCTTCTTTTCATTCCCCATTCTCCCTCTCTTACAGTGAGAGTGACCACTAGCCAGAAAAGAGAATGTTGGTCTCATGGGGCCTCAGCTAGAAATGCCTTTGTATTTTATAAGTTAATGAGTGACTATATATGTAGTCATGTTTTCAGGGACCATAATTAAACTGAATCTATATGAGTGTAAGCTTTTTTATAAGATATGATTCTGTATGTTCTGTTTTATTGTTTGGGATGATAATTTGTCATTATTGTGATTTGAATCAAAATTATAAATGGCTTTTTAGGAATATATTCTATGTCTTAAGAGAAACCATGAGCCAGTATAAATTAGGATTAATTTCCAACATGAATAGAGATTGTATTGCCCCAATACATTTGTACTTTAGATTTTCAATACGATCTCAAAGAATAACCTTAGAGAAGACTTCTGAACATCAGAGTTTCTTCAGGCTCATCGTTGTTCAAACTGATGCCCTTAGGATTAAGGAGCTGATATCTGGGAGTAGAAATATTCCACATCTAATATTTACTGATAGTCAAAAAATCGTAAGTTTAGAGATGGAAGAAATGTTAGAGGAAATTCCTGGACAAGTCGCTTAACATTTCTGTGTGTCAGTTTTTCTATATGTAAAATAAGGGAATGAGACTCATCCTCTCAGGTCCCCATCCATCTCTAAATCTATCTACTATGATCCTAATCTATACCATTTCCCGCATTTTATAGATAAGAATACAGCAGTTCAGAGAACGTCTTTTATTTGCTCAAGGTCACACAGTAAGTGTCAGAGTTAAGATTTGCTAAATTCAAAGCCAGTGTTTTTTCAGCTGTATCATGTGACCTGTTTTATTGGTTTGTGGGATGTGCAGTAGTCAGCTCTAAGTTGAGACATTCTGGACTCCTCTAATGAATTAAAAATTGTATAAAATCATTTCTGTTCCTAACCTGTACATGATAATAAAACAAAGACTCAATTCTAATTTCACCTAGTTCCAGAACAGTTTTACTACATTTGAATTGATTTTGTGTTTATTTTATTTTTTCTTTTACTGTTTTTTTCACAGTCCTGAATTCCTGATGGAATTGGCTTTGATGAGTTAGCATGAAATTATTTTGTACAAAGGGCAGGTGCTTAAAGAGGGAAGAAATGAATAATTTCTAATAAGCCTGTAGACTGAGTTCCACTATTACAGGAAAGTTTTTCTTCTGGTTTTATCTTCACAAAACGATTTTGCCTTTTTTTGGAGGGGGGCTGTAAAAGACTATGAGAATAATAAGCCATTCCCCCTTAATTATGACATTGCAGATTTATTTATAGGCAGTAAAATGAATTCAGGAGGAACAGGGATATAGAATATTGATTGAAATGAACTTGCTCATAAATTCTCAGTCCTCTGTGTTTTGGGCATACTTAGAAAGTCTGGTCTGTGTCTGATTTTATACATCTCGTATAATCGTAATTCTGTAACTGAAATAAATAGAAATTAGTATAAAAGATCCCTTCCCCCACTGTTACTGAAGGACCACCTGGGCTCATGCCAACACAGAATTGAACTCAGAATTTAGTCTCGTTTTCCAATTCCTCTAAAAATGCATAGAAACGAACATTCCACATGGCATACATGGCAGTGTTTGAAATGTGAAAAGTAGGAAACTACTGAGCTTTTTAACAGAGCACAATCAAATCAGAACACATCAAAACAGCTGGTGTTCTGTGACTCAGAATAAATCAATGCATTTTGAGTCACCTCATACTACTTTATTTCTCTTTACAGTTTCATAGAAGAGATTTAAACTAACATATGTCCTTTCCATTTGGATAAATCCCTGCTTTTAGCTGCTTTGCTTTCTCATCCTAAGATGAGTAAAATTGGCTACAACATGGGAGAAAAAAATAAAGGCTAGCATTTAAAATAATTTCTTTAGGGGGAAAAAAGATGTTCCTACATTTGTGTTATATAAATCATATGCTCAGATGATGTGCCCTGCGAGAGAACATGATTTGATAGGTTGTATTTTGGAATGTGAATGCTACTTCATCAGTTTTTATATGATAGGAAAAAAAAACAGCTTGCAAAATTATTATAATCCAGCATCTGAGTTAATAAAATATTCTTATTGCTTAAGGTAGTAATGGAACTTCAAAGAAATATAATATTATGGTGCTAAGTAAAATATGAAAGACATTATTTGTTTTATATCCTGACATCAGTTTTTCACTTTTGTTCTGATAGGTACCTATTACACCATTTCTCTGGTGAAGGCTATTCAGCAGTGGTGACCTCTTCCAATCGAACACTCCACAAATTATTATCTCTGGACTCCCAGCTGACACCCTGCCGGAGGCTAGAGCTACTAAGCCAACTGGAACTGTGCCCGTTCTCCTGTCAAGGTTTTTTTCTTACAGAGGAAAAAGAAAGAAAAAAAAAAGATGAAGTTGGGCAAAGAGGAGTTCTGCCATTTTTTGCAGATAATAGCTCTTTTCCTGTGTCTTTCTGGGATGAGTCAAGCAGAACTCTCAAGGTCCAGATCAAAGCCCTATTTCCAGGCAGGGAGGCCACGGACCAAGCGCAGCTGGGTGTGGAATCAGTTCTTTGTGCTGGAGGAATATATGGGTTCAGATCCTCTTTATGTAGGAAAGGTAGGGCATTTGATCATCCCTTTAAATGGGGCATATGCTTACTGTCAATATTTAAGACGTGTATTTATGGGTAGACTAAAGGTAAATCAAAACAAAATCCAGAGGTATTTGTCCTGAATGTAGTTTTGAGTAGCTTGTCTTTCTTTCGGTTGCATATTTCAAGCTAGATTCTCCTTGTGTGTGTAAACTACTGCCTGACTATAATTAAACTCCTTATGGGAGGGAGCCAGTCTTTTAGGAGAGAGCTTGCTGACTTCCTTAGGTTTGGGTTCTTCCTAATCCTTGCTGTGTCACTAACTAGGTATGTTAAGAGCCCCTAGTACCTCTGTTCCTTCAACATAAAAATGAGAAAGTGTGGCATATGATCTCCAAAGTATTTTTTAATCTCAAATGTGTTTTATTAGTGTGCTGAAGTTTAAGCTTAATGAATCCTACCTTAGTTCCCTGAAACATTAAATAAAGTTTATACAAAATATAGAGTGTATAATGTAGTTTTAACTTAAGTCCTCTGGGAAAATACTTTGTTATCTTGAAGATTACTCTGATGCCCCCAGATCATTGAGGATTAATGGGATTTGGTATTAGATTAAAAAATTTACTCCTTGAAATACAGTTTAAATTTTTTTCTTTAGTTACTTTCTTTGGGGGATAGATTTCCTTCATTAGCATAGATGTTTAATAACTTGCAAAGCCATAAGGTGAGATTTAGAACCATTTGACTGAATCATTACATTGCTGATTATCCTCATTTCACCTCCTTTTGCTTTGACCACCTGCTTTATGAATTTGAGCTGAGTGATAGACCAAAGGGCAGGTGGTAACAACGTTAGAATGTCTGAGGGATACAACATGAGGCTTTTGGGCTCTGTCTTTATGCCTGAGAATTTGGGTAAAAGTGTTCAGCCTAGACTGTGTTATTGGTGTAACAGTATGGAAGAAGAATTGGGCCTTCCTTATGTAACTTAAATATAAGGCCAGGTCCTTGGGCTTCTGCTGAGTTTTAGGTTCAACCATCAGTGTATTGTTATGGAATTACTGTGCTGAGCACAGCTAAAGGCTTTCCAAATAGAATGCTTTGGCAGGAACTACTAACTCTGCAGTTTGTCTGGTTACTTTTTCACTTTAATGTTGTTGTTCCTGATAAGTTGAGGCCAAACAACCCGATAAACTTATATATGTATTGATTTTTCAGCTTTGAAGATCTAAGAGGAACCTCTCCTATTGATTCCAAGGATTGCATTTTCATTTGAACACCTTAACTTGTATGATTCCCCAAACTATATTTCTACCTCCAGTATGTTCCAGACCTCAAGTCTTGTGCATGCCTGTAAAAGCAGTCCCCTTTAAACAGTATCAGGATTATTGTGATAAACTAGTTTCATTTCAGGTGATGTATGTATAGTTATGGAAGGGAATATGTTGGTTTGAACTACTATGTTCACATACTCTTTGCTTCTTTATTTGGGGTCATATATATGTTTATGATATCCATTTAAATTAAGATGGTAGGGGCTGTTGTAATATTGTCTTTGTGTCACCCCAAGTACTTAACATTTTGTAATATGTGATATGATACTTTCTAGAACTATCCCTGTTAGGGTGGAAACTCCCCCCATGTTATGCTGATGAACTTTTCTTTTGTAATTTATAGTTTTAGGGAATTGCCTCAGGACTCTTGAGAGCTTAAGTGACTTGTCCAGAGTAGCACAGCTAGAATGCGTAAGAAGCCTAGCATGAAATAATGCTTTTTTGACAGCTGTCATATCCTATAGCCATGTTTCCTCTTGCCTTGCTCATAATAGGCACTTAATAAACGTTGGTTGAATTTAATTATCCTGATGATAGTTCTTAAGTCTGTATTTGTTCTTCTTAATAAGTAGTCCTTTTTCAAAACTGAATTTTTATGCTGCCTGTTAAGCAAAATGATCAAACCATAATGTATACTTTAAAAGATATATGGCAGATAACTTTTCAATGCAGTTACAGAATTTTCTAGGCCTTAAAATATACACATTAAAAAGGGATATGACATAATTTTAATTATCTTTCATGCATTAAGCACTCCAGTTTTATATTATTATCGGCACTCTCAGACACAGTACAATGATGTATCTTCTTCCTCAACCACACTGTGGTAATTTTTTTTCTTTTTTTAAAAATTGCTTTAACACAGAGCGAGCCATAAAGGTATTAAAAAAGCCTTGATGATTGGTTCAGTTGCAGAATTTCATCATTTGTAATGTGCATAGAGCAGTTTTGAGCTGTGTCTATTACAAAGGCTAAAAAAATTCAACTATTTCAATAAAATTTCAATATATATTGAATTAAATAATAACTGCAAGAATATAAATGTTTAAAGAAAACAAACATTCTATTAATTTTACATAACTGTTAAATGGAGCTCCGTAATGTCAGGTTTTTTTAAAAATCACATAAATGATAGTTTTTTAAAAATTTTATTTACTTTTAATTTGCAAGATTCAATTCCACAATCCCTTGAGTTTCAGATTTTCTCCCCTCTTTCCCCCTCCACCCCCATGGTGGCATGTAATCATGTATAGGATCTGCAAATACTTTCACATTATACAATAGTTTGGTTGTATAGAAGGGTTGTAACCAGTGAGTGATTCCTGAAGCATGTTTTGCTTCAGTCTCCATTTAAACTCTAGTCTTTCTAGATCTTTCTCTAAGTTTAGATATCTCCTTCCATCCTGAGGCTTGTAGAGTTGTTGTGCGTTGTTGAGGAGAGTCTAGTGTATCAAGGTTGGTCATCACACATACAATGTGTCTGTGATTGTGTACAAGTTTTTCCTGGTTCTGCTCTTCTCACTTAGCATCAATTTATATAAGCCTCTCCAGGTAATTATGAAGTCCATCTCCTTCCCATTTCTTATAGCACAATAGTATTCCATTACATTCATATACCATAGCTTGTTCAGCCATTTCCCAATTGATGGGCATCCCCTATATTTCCA
Organism: Pseudochirops corinnae; assembly: GCA_028646515.1. NCBI lineage: Eukaryota > Metazoa > Chordata > Mammalia > Diprotodontia > Pseudocheiridae > Pseudochirops > Pseudochirops corinnae. The sequence continues at coordinate 191,211,569 of CM053587.1, forward strand.
GTTTTTTGCAACCACAAAGGGAGCTGCAATAAATATTTTGGTACATATGGGTACTTTTTCCACTTCTGTGATCTCTTTGGGATATTGCTGGGTCAAAGGGCATGCAGTTAATAAATGATAGTTTTAAAAGGTTTTCTTGTAAGATGTAATATAAACATACTATACTATTTAAGAATCCTCATAAGTATATAAATTGATTGGTCAGTGTAATGCTACATATGTTGTACCTACCTTTTTAAACACAAGAACAACAGGAATCATATGGCTTACTCATTTAGTGACTATACATGCCTTTGATGGAATCAAGATCTAAAAAACAGACTACAACATTCAACCAAAACTAATAAGATAGTATTTAATCAAGATAAATTTAAATCTTTTAATGAGATTCAAAAAATCAACTCAACTAGTTCACGATGAGGAACTGATACACGATACATAGTGATTTGTGTGGAAAATACCAGGGCTTTTTAGTATATTTACAAGTTCAGTGTGAGACAGCAATGTGACATGGCAGCCAAATAAGCTGTTGTCATCTTAGGATTCATTAGGGAGAAACAGTGCCTAGAACTTGGGAGGTGATTGACCAGCTACTGTACTGTCCCTTTGTCAGATTACAGCTAGGGTATTGTGTTCCATTTTGGGCATATTGACAAACATGCAGTGAAGCTTACTCAGGATAGTAAAGGGATTCCAAATCGTGCCACTAGAAGAGTGGTTAAAGAAATTGGGGATACTTATCCTGCTGATAAGAAAAGAAGACTGAGGAAGGCAGAGAGTGATAGTTGTCATCAAGTATTTGAAAGGCTATTATGTGGAAGAAGGATTAGTTTGGTTCTGCTTGGCTCTGGAAGACAAAGCTAGGAGAAATAGGCAGAAATTTGGAGAGAGGACGATTTAGGCTTGAGGCATCCTAGCAATAAGAGCTAGCTACAAATGGAAGTCTAGATTAGATGGTACTTGAGGTGTTTACCACATCTAAGATTTTTTTTCATTTTGGAGATTTTGGAGTGATGATGGATGTTTACAAGGAACTAGGAGAGTGAGGAAATGTTTATTTTCATTTGTTCCGTTAGGGGATAATTGTGGCCAAATATATGTTAGATTCCAAAGACAAATTATTTATGGAAGAAAAAGGAGAATCACTACTGTGTTCTGAGAAATGTGTTTCAACTAATTTGAGATAGTGTGATCCCTTGGGTCTTGCTGACTAATGAAAAGATTGGGAGGGTGAAAATGATAATATGATGTATTTATAGGTAAGTTTGATTGCATAATAGAAAATTTAAAACTAACCAGATTCATATTTGCTTAGTGTTTATTTAGAAGTGTTTTGTGGACCTCTGGTGTTCTATGTTATGTGAATAGATGTTGCCTCAACAATTAACCTAGTGATATTTTCTCATCTGAAATACTAAATGTGAATTTATATATGTAGAAAAAATACCTACGTATAGCAGTTTCAGTATAAAAATACTTAATTTCCCCTATGTGCTCTGAAATTTCCTTGATACCTTTCCTTTATGTAAAGGTTATTTCATGTCCCCTGACACTCCTGAACCAGTATTTATGGTTTTTGTCAGGATGTTACAAGCCCCAAAGTGTTCTATAGCCAAGTTACTTTAAAAAATACTCTTTCACAAATAATTATTTTCAGTCAGTATTTCCTTAAAATGGCAAAAAGTATCAACACAAAATGCTTATTGCTTTCTTGACTATGTTAAATGGAACAGAATACTTAGGCAACAGAGTTGAGTTTGGACATTTAATTGAAGGTAAAAACATTCTTTATAGTGACTAATATGATACAGCCTTTCATATCTTGAATATCGTTATATATGTATTAGAGATCCATGAGAAAGATGTTTATATCATCACTTGACTAAGAAAAATACCTTTGCAGGGAATCTTAGGGATAAATTTTGAATCAGTGCTTCTCAAAGAGGTGTGTATATCTATTATAGTGTTGGTGAGAATGGTAACATAGATAATATGCCAATGATACACAGCTTCTAAACCTTCTAGCTCCGAGTGTTTGAATTGCTTTTCTAAATTTTCTAAAATATGTCTCAACTTTCCCTTAATTTATAACTTGGGTTAAATGTGGTTTTATTAAGCAATGACTTCACCTCACCCAGTTGTAAGAACAGATTGATGTAGAAAGGAGGCAGAGCATAGATATGGTCAGTTGGCTAAATTAATTAACCCTTACAGAAGATAACCTAAAATTCTGAAAAAAATGTCTATAAAAGAAGATCAAAACCAGTTGGTTTTTTTTCCTCTAGGTAATTTGGAAATAATGGCTGATAGCCTGTCAGTGATTCAGATCTCTACAAGGCTAATCTACTTTTGTCATTAAGACAGGAGAAAAATGACCCTTTTATTGGTCCAAATATAAGGTGCCTTTCTCTTTTACAAAAAAAATTGGCTTATTTAAAAATGGACTATGACATATCTCCGTACCCTTAGTGTCATAGATAAAGTTTGAGCCTTATTTGATTTAGGAGCAGGTGAAATGATGGCTGCTAAGGCTGTGTTACAGCATTGTTGTGAGAAGCAGATAACTTTCCAGTTGCATGCTCTGAGTGGCTGTCTACAACCCTATCTAAAGTCTCTCAACTAGAAAGTCTATCATTGTTTTTCTTCTGAGGCCAAAGAGAATTCTGGTAAGTAGGCATAGTGTTGGAATTATTTCCCAAGCGGTTTTAACTTTGTTTTCATCTCAAAGCTAGTGTTTGCTTTCTAAGGAGAGATGACTATAGGGCTACTGTTTCTTGGCTACAAAGTCATTTCTATGGAAATCATTCTCAGAAAGTAGAAATGTAGATAGGAAGGGTAATAGGGATGGAATAGGAGGGCTTCCAAGCTTTGCAACTAAGTGAAAGACTATTCTAACTAAAGGTGAGAGGAAAAGGCAAGTGAGAGTGAACAATATGTGTAAGCCCCCTCCAAGGGATCACACTATCTCAAATTAGTTGAAACACATTTCTCAGAGCACAGTAGTGATTCTCCTTTTTCTTCCATAAATAATTTGTCTTTGGAATCTAACATATATTTGGCCACAATTATCCCCTAACAGAACAAATGAAAATAAACATTTCCTCACTCTCCTAGCTCCTTGTGAACATCTATCATAACCAGGTTATCATTTTAAATATCTGAACCTTCACAGGTTCACTTTAACTTAATATGAGCCTCAAATTTTTATTTGGCAAAGTTTTGTTTGATTTTAAAGCATACTTGACGACTGAGACAGTAACCTTTCAGTACTCATAGAAAATGGACAGAGGTACCTCAGGATTAAAGGTCCAATTATCTAATCTTCAAAAAAGATTAAGGACTAGAACATTCAATTTATAGACTAATGATCTTGACTTTGATTCCTTAGAACATAGTAAAATGTATTATAAAAAGGATGGTTAATGACTGTTTAGAAAAGGAGGCAACAAACAAGAGTTATATAGCATTGATTGCATCAAGAATTCCAGATAATCACTGTTTCCATTTTATAAAGTTATTAAACTGGTAGATCAGGGAAGTGGAATAGCTAAAATTCTACCTAGGTTTTAGCAAATTAGTAGATACCATTTTGCATGCTATTATGGAAAAAGATGGAGTGCTTTTGGCTATCAGGGTGGTCACATGTGGCTCTCTAGGTCATCAGGTGTGGCCCTTTGACTGAATCCAAACTTCACATTCTTCTGTGAAGACCACATGAGGCCTCCAGGCCAAAGGTTCCCTGCCTCTGGAAGTGATAGGATACTTAAGTAGATTTGCAATTGATTGAATGGTAGATCTAAAGCCTAGCAATTAATGGTTTGATATCACTTTAAAAGGAGGGTCTAGTAAGGGAAGTTTCTCAGAAATCTGTGCTTGGCCCAGTGCTGCTATTTTTATTAATGACCTGAATAAAAAAGAATAGGTAACATGCCTGTCATCTTTTCAGATGACATAAAATTGGGAGGAATAGTAACACACTGGATTCATTAGGCTAGAAAATCAGGCCAAATTGAATATGTTGAAATTCAAAATGGATAAATGTAAAGTTTTACCTTAAATGAAAAAAGAAAAAAAAATTTAAAAGAAAATGGAGGTAGTATTGATGAGTTTTTTTTTCTTAAAAAAAATGAGCTAAGGGTTTTCGTGTACTGCAGGCTTTGTATGAGGATACAATATGAAATGAGAGCCAGGAAAACTAATTAAAACACAGGCTTTATTAAATAATTCATAACTTGCAGGTATGGGAAGCTAGGTGGCATAATGTTTAGAGCACCAGGCCTGGAGTCAGGAAGATCTGAGTTCAGATTTGACCCCAGGCACTTAAACTAGCTGTGTGACCCTGGGCAAGTCATTTAACCCTGTTTGCCTCAGTTTCCTCATCTGTAAAATGAGCTAGAGCAGGAAATGGCAAACCACTTCAGCATCTTTGCCAAGAGTACTCCAAATGGGCTCACAGAGTTGGGCATGACTGAAAATGACTGAACAACAACAAAAGCTTATAGGAATAAGAAGGTGATAAGCCTCTTGTACTCAGACCACATTTGGAATATTATGTTCAGTTCTGGGAACCATATTTCAGATAGTACAATGTTAAAATGAAGAACAGCCAAAGGAAGGCAGATAGGATAGTGAAAGGACACTAGTTCTTGCCCTATGAGTATGACTGAAGGAATAGTAATATTTAGCCTGGAGAAAGACCCACTTTGGGAGGATGCGATAGCTGTCTTCAAATATGTTAAAGATTATAAGGTAGAAGAGGTTTCTGTCTGCTTCTCAGGAGTAATGGGTGGAGATTACTAAGAGGCAGATTTAGGCATAATGGTAAAGGAAGACTTTTAGTTCTATTCTAAAGTGAAATAGGCTGTCTTAAGAGGTAAGCTGACTTGATTACTATTACTGCAGGTCTTCAAAAAAATGGTGGCTAACCACTTGTTAATTATGGTAGAAGGAATAATTTTTTTTAGGTATGAGACCTACTAAATGGTCACTGAGCCCCCCTCTCAACTCTGAAATTGTGATTCTTTAACAAATTATATATATATATATATATATATATATATATATATATATATATATATATAATATGTTCACTGGTACTTTTAATATGGCAGTTTTATATAATTAATTTTCCACTGATGCTTATCTTTTTCTTTTGTTAAGCATGTAGGAGGAGAATCTGGAAAGAGCAACAAAAACCTGGAGGAAAAGAGTGTCTGTTTAGGAAGGAATAGCCAATAGAATCGAATGCTACACTGAAGATAAGAAGGATGAGGGCTGAAAACAGGACAGTGGTTTTGATGAAGTGATCACTGCTCGTCTCAGAGAGAATGGTTTCTATTGATTGAACAAATAGTAAACCAGAATGTAAGAGGTTGAGAAGTGAATGAGGTGTGTGAAAGTAGGAGGATGGAGTGTAGATGCCTTTTTTCTCTCGGAATTTGGTCGTGAAGAGGTAAGAGATATAGGAGATAATGTTAGAATTAAATGAAAATTAAAGGTTTTTTTTTCTTAAATTAGAGGGAGACATGGACAGTTTGCTTATTAGATATAGGGAAATTGAAAATTAGGGGGAAAGGAAGTTGAAGGAATGAGTGTCAAGAAGGGAATGGAAGAGACGGAATCAAGTAAAAGGTCTGTTCTTGATAAGAATCAAGTGAAGCATCTGTTTTTGGCAAGCGAAAGGGTCAACTCTTTTTTTCAGGAATGGATCAAAGGAAGGCATGAGAGTAATTTGATTTGATTTGAAGGGTAGAATTGAGAGAAGAGGGAGTTCTCAAGGGATAGCCTTTCTTTCAGAGAAAGAAAGGAAAGATCCTTTGTTGAGTGGGAGGGGGAAAGGGATGATATCCATGGCTTGATGAGGGAAAAGGTTTGAAACATATTCTGAGGGGAGTGGGATAGAATTAATAATAATTTTAAAAAGTAAAGGATTGCCTATCATTAGGACTAACTTGAAATTATATATAACTTAAATTTGTAGTGGACCAAGTTGGGATAAGTGTGTTGTGTCAGTACTTCTGACAAAATTCAGTTCAGTACTTCTCAGATAGGAGATGAAAAGATGGGTGATAGAAATTATTCAGGGTTGGAATTTGGAAGAGGATGAATTGTAAAGAATAGGGGAAGGGACTCAAAGGTGGAAAACAGTGAAAAGTTGAACTGGATAAGTGCACATTAAAGCTTTTGAAAGATGAAAATGAGACTAGAGTTGGGGTGATGGCCTGAAAAATCAAGGAGTTGTGGAGTAATTATATGTTACAGTAAGAAAAAAAAATTGTTTATGAAAGAGCTATGGCACAATGAGAGATGGAAAGATGGAAGATTATGTCAGAATGTCAGAAATGTGGAGTTGGAAGCTTTTAGATCAATGGAATAACCATCCCTGTGTTTGACTGGAGGAGAGTAAAGGTACAAATCATGAGAATTGAAGTATATAAATAGGGAAGCAAGAGTTTTTTCTGGGTATATCCACATGTAAATTGGAGTCCTTGAATATAAGAATAAGGATTAAGGAGGAGACAAAGATTGTGGATGAAGTAGTGAACTTCTCGAGAAAGGAAGGAGAATGACCTTAGGAGCAGTAAAGAACAACCAGAATCTGAATAAGATTATATATGTGAATGAAATGAACTTCTAGGAAGTTACTGAGTGATAGCGGTAGTTTGAAAAGACTGGCAGTGACCTCAAGAAACAAGAAATATGTTGCATGCTTCTCCTGGAACAGTGTGCTGTGGCAGTGGGACCAAGGGAGCAGGAGCATGAGTGAAGATAAATCCTGTGCTGGAGAGGGTAGCCAGGGTTACAGCCTCTGAAGCTGAGATGAAACAAAGTATGGATCAATTCTCTGCTGTGCTAATTTTGGTCTAACAATTAACACCAAAAAACACAGGTGCTTCACCAGCCAGCATCACGCCCATCCATATGTGCTTACAGCAAATAGAGAAGTTTTGAATACTGTGAATAAATTAACTTACCTTGACAATGTACTTTCCAGGGATGTACACATTGATAATGAGGTTGATGAATGCATTGTCAGAGCTAGCTTTTAGTGTTTGGGAGACTCCAAAGGAAAGTGTAGGAGAAAAGGAATGTTAGACTGACTACCAAACTGAAGATCTACAAAGCTGTTTTGCTGACCTCATTGATGTATGTCTCAGAAAGCTGGATAGTAACCAGAGCCATGCCAGGGAACTGAATTGCTTTCATTTGAATTGTCTTAGAAAGATTCTGAAGATCACCTGGCAGGATAAGGTTTCAGACACTGAGGCCTTTTCTTAAGCTAAACTGCCAAGCATTCACTCTACTGCAGAGAGCTGAACTCCAATGGGCTGGCTGTGTTGTATGAATGCCAAATGTATGCTTGCCTAAAAGACTATTTTATGGAGAACTCGGACAAGTCAAGTGCATGCAGGGTGGTCAGGAGCAGAGATACAAGGATACTTTCAAGGTCTCATTGAAGAACCATGTGTAGCATGGGAGACTTTGGGACAAGACCATCTAGCATGGCATGTCTTCATCAAAAAAACTGCTGTGCTCTATGAGCAAAGCAGAAATGAATGAAGTAGTTCAAAAGAAATTACAACTCCGACACAGCCACATCAAATACCCAAAAAATATGACTCTAAACAAATTCTAGGGCTCTAAAACTCACGCAGATATCTTTCCTGCTGAAGGCAACTCAGCTCAAAGTGACCATTTCAACTCTGAAAGCAGAAACTAGCCCAGCCTGAAAAGGAGGCTTTTGCCCCGGGGGCAGCTGGATGAGAGGAGCCCTGCAGCAGCTGGAGCTTCAGGACAGTGGATCTGCAACAGTTGTGGCAGGATCCAGAATTATCCAGCCATAAGGAAAAAGGACTCAGGTTAGTGGAACTTGGCTAAAAACCAGGGAAGAAAAGGCGGTCCGGCCAAGCTGCCTCCAAGGCTAGGAAGCGGAAAGTGGAGGTTCTGCACCCGCTTCCACATTGCCGCTTCAGAACTCCCAGCCTGCAGACTGCAGGGGTACCAAGCGATCATTCAGAGGCCAAGTGCTCTCGCGTTGAGCGGCCTGGATATGGATCGCGGTCTTGGTTGGTGGTCCTGAGTTTTTTTTTTCAGTGAGTTGGAGCTGAGGAGGGACCCAGCAGCCTCCTAAAGGCCCCGGCAGCTGGGAAAACCCCAGCGATTTGGGACAGAGCTGTTCCTCTGGAAGCAGAGTTCCACAGAACTAATTAAAAAAAAAAAACCATTGAATGGCGACCATGAATAAGCATAGGAAGCAAAGTAAGAACAGCGACCAAACCCTAGATTTCTTCTTTGGGGAAAAAAAGGAACAAAGCAGGGAAAAGGGAGGAAGACAATGCAGTCAGAACACCCACCCCAAAAGCTTCCAAGAAACACGAAGATTGCCAAAAAGCTAGAGATTAGCTGAAGAAAGATTTTGAAAACAAAATGAGAGAAGTGGAAGAAAAATTGGGAAGAGAAATAAGAATGATGCAAGAAAATCATGAAAAGAGAGTCAACAACCTGAAGGAAGAAATTAACACCTTAAAAAATAGATTAACTCAAATGACAAAAGAGGCCCAAAAAGCCAATGAGGAGAAGAATGCCTTAAAAAGTCAACTTTGCCAGATGGAAAAAGAATCTCAAAAGCATTCTGCAGAGAATAACTCTTTCAAAATTAGAGTGGAGCAAATGGGAGCAAATGGAAGCAACTGACTTTGTCAGAATTCAAGATACTATCAAACAGATCCAAACAAATGAAAAAATAGAAGGCAATGTGAAATATCTCCTTGAAAAAACCACTGACCTAGAAAACAGATCCAGGAGAGACAATCTAAAAATTATTGGACTACCTGAAAGCCATGACCAAAAAAAGAACTTAGAAAGCATCCTTCAAGAAATTCT
>CM053587.1:191220951-191247720 GCA_028646515.1 Pseudochirops corinnae
GGGGAGGACATAGGAGAGATTAGATTGGGGGAGGGGTCATACAAGGGGATGGCTGTTTTGGGGGGGTAGGGAAAAGATGGGGAGAAAATTTGTAACTCAAAATCTCATGGAAATGAAGGATGTAAACTAAAATAAAATTTTAAAAAATTATTCTTTTTTCTTGAGGGGGTAAGGCAGGGCAATTGGGATTAAGTGACTTGTGCAAGATCACACGGCTAATAAGTGTTAAGTGTCTGAGGCTGTGTTTGAACTCGGGTCCTCCTGACTCCAGGCCAGTGCTCTATTCACTGTGCCACCTAGCTGCCCCTGAATTACAAGAATTTTGAGTGGAACCACAAGACAATAGATTGTCATTAGCTTTCCATTAGCAGTGATACTTCCCTGAATCTTTATGGCAGGGAAGAAGAATCCATAGTTGGTAACTGGTTAAGTGGCAAGCACTAAGAGACTGAATGAGATTTAGTTTTAAAGCTTGGACATCTATACATGGTAAAGCATAGTAATCATCTTCCAGGGCAGCTCTTCTCTAATGTTGAGTAGATTAATTGCTCCCTGTGGATTTGAACTCTTCAGACTCGTTGGTCCTAGACTGGTTTGGAGGGGTAGGGGTGTCAGGGCAGTACAGCAGTAAGAATTCTCATTTCAAAGTGTAACACAGTATACTTACCATGGGTAATAGTCCAATGCTTTGAACCATTTTATCAACTGAACGGAGCTATGTGTGATAATTTCTAGGGGTCATTAAGGCAACCAGTCTTATTAAATGTAAAAATGACAGTGAAACACCTCTATGGTATAGTGGAAAGAATATTTAACTTCGAGTCAGGAGGCTTACTTCCTTTACCTGTTTTGACTATTGCATTAGCCTCTTTTGAGTTTTGTTTGTTTCTGTCTCTACCTTGTCCTCTCCCAGTCCATTCTTCTACTGATTTCAAAATGATCTTTCTCATGCCTAGATCTGATTTTTCACTTTGCTCAAAAGTCTTCAGTTTCTCCATTACCTGTCCAACCAAGTTAATTTTTTTTTTTTGCAGGGGGAGGGTGAGGAGATGACAGAACAGGAAATCAAAGATCTGCAATCTGGCCCATTCTCTTTCTCCATTTATCTCATATTTTTCCACCCCGTGAACTATGTTTTCTTGCCAAACTATATAATTCTTAATTCCCTAATCATGCACTTTGTATTTATGTATGTGTGCCCTGGCTAAGTCTACTTTTTTAAAAAAAATTTGATTTGTTTATTTACTTTTAGTTTATAAGATTCAGTTCCATAATCTCTTAAGTTTCAAATTTTCTCCTCTCCCTCTCCCCCTTCCCGTGGCAGCATGCAATCAAGTATTGGATCTGCAGATATTTTCAAATTGGACATTAGTTTGGTTGTATAGAAGGGTTGTAACCAATGGAGTGAACAATGGGAAAGAAGAAAGAGAACCAAACATGAAAAAGAACGATGGCATGTAGATTGCTTCAGTCTCCATTTAAACTCTGTTCTTTCTAGATCTTTCTCTGAATGTAGATATGTCCTTCCATCCTGAGACATGTAGAGTTGTCTTATAACTATGCATTGCTGAGAAGAGTCCAGTTTATGAAAGTTGGTCATCACACATATGATGTGTCTGTGATTGTGTACAAATTTTTTCTGGTTCTGCTCTTCTCACTTAGCATCAGTTTGTAGGCTCTCCAGGTGAATATGAAGACCATCTCCTTCTCATTTCTTATAGCACAATAGTATTCCATTACATTCACATACAACAAGTTGTTTAGTCATTCCCCAATTGATGGGCATCCCCTTAATTTCCAGTTTTTTGCCACCACAAAGAGAGCTGCAATAAATATTTTTGTTCATATGGGTCTAAGTCTACTTTTTAATCAGAAATGCCTGCCCTGAAATTATTACCTGTTGATATGTTCCTCTCTTTAAGTTCCAACACCTTCCATGGATCTTCCAGGGTGATAGTAACCTTCCCCCCTCCTACCCCAGAATTCACATATTAATTTGGTTTTTGACTCTCTCCTTACTTTATGTGATATTTCATATTATAGCTATCTATAGCTAGGTATATGCTCTCCTATTAGGTGGTTAAGCTCCTTGAAGGCAGATATCTGATTTTGTCTAAACTTTGGACTTCTCCCAGTGTACCCAGAATCTCCTTGATAAATTTTGTTCACTTGGCCTGGGATGTGAATCCAGAGTCTTCTGTTTCATACTATCTGTGTTAACATGTACAAGTCCCTTAAGCCTTGTAGGTCTCAGTTTCTTATGTACAGAATGAAGAAGTTGAACTTAGATGATCTGAAAGGTCTCTTCCAGCGCTAATATTCAATAACTTGTGATCCCTTGCTTTGATTGGATCCCCAGCATTTCTCCTTATCATCATTCATTTATTAATACTTTTCTTTTGCACGTAAATTATGTGTTGAAACTGGATTTTTAGGGCAGGTAGGTGGTTTAGTGGTCTTGGGCTTGGGATCAGGAAGACTTCATCTTCCTGGGTTCAAATCATACCTCAGACTTTAGTACCTGTGTGAGTACCTGGGCAAGTCACTTAACCCCATTTGCCTCAATTTCTTCATTTGTAAAATGACCTGGAGAAAAAAATGGCAAACTACTTCAGTATCTTTGCCAAGAAAACCCCAAATAAGGTCCCGGAAAGTGGGACATGACTGAAGTGACTGAACAACAACAAATTCATTTCAGCAGCAAAGGCATATTTTCAATTGCCCTATGTGCGTGATTCCCTGTTATCATTTTCCCTTTTTGGCTGTGTGTTGGTACTGTAACTGCTGCATGTTGAGAGAAGCTATAGGTCTTTTCCCCACTTGACTTTGACACCTGTGGTCAACTGATTATTTGAGACACATGCCTAGCACCTTCTATATGAATCCTCTTAATTACATGGCATTGCTCTTTGAAACCAGTTTGCTTTCTCACCTTGGCATTTCTCACTTAATATCTCTAACCATCTTGCAGAAATGCCTGTCTACAAAACCATTGAGCCTCTGTTCCAGGTATTAAGTATTTTTCATCTCTTATAACCATAATATGCTGCCAGCTGGATTGCTGTGCACTAAGCCATTACTTTCATTGTAATGTGTGTCGTGCCTCTTCCACAGTCTACTTCTCTTAGCATCACTCTGCCTTTCTCCTACTCCCCTTCCTTTCCTACTCATTCAGAAGGGATCGACAGATAACATTTCTGTTGTTATGATCAAATACATACAGATACATAGCAGGACTTGCCTTGCTTTTAATTTAGACTTTGCCTGGAAGTGTAGCAGAGCATTTTTTGATGTGCTTAATTACACTTCAATGGTATCTCTCACCAGTGGTTCTGTATCTCCTGGTATCTAAAGATAAGCTCAGTGTTCCAGAAAATATCTTCATCTTTACAGCAGGTTGTGATCACAAGCTACATTTGAAAATAAGATTCCTTATTGCACAGTGCTGTGCACAGATACACACAAGAAAGTAATGAATTCAAAGAACGTAAAACTGAATATTTGACTATAAAGGCATATAGCTTTTTTTTAAAAATTTCCTGTGCTTGTTATATTTGCTCAGCCATTAGAAGCATTCAAGAATTGTATATTTTGTTCAGATGGGTGTAAGGAACTCATTCTAATAACTTCTTTAGGATAGGACTTAACTAATGAAGACACTTTGCTTAGCTTCTTTTGGGACTGCTAATGCATGTGTTGCATTCCTGTTAACATCAAAAGGAATTCAGCTTTGAATTACTTCTATGCAATGCAAAGAAGTTCAAGAAATAAAATAAATAAAAAATAATAAGATATTAAGATGTATTGATCTGGGTTATTTTTATCTTTTAAGACACTTGAGTGTAACCAGAAAATATTAAAAGCATTTTTCTGTGTGCTAAATTGTCAATTCAGTATCTTTATTCTGTATCTTTGGAATGTATTGGCGTTCATGTCAAAGTTTGCCACTAAAGTGAATAGAAACCTATGATTAATTCAAGTTAATATCTATAATTTTCTGTTTGAAGACATCTTAGACACTATGAAGTACACAAAATTATCAAAGCATATAGACATGATCTACACAGCACAAAGCAAAGGGAGAGGACATGTATTTGTCTGATTTACATAGATAATAAGTTAACTTTGGCCAAAAAAAAAAAAAATCTAGTTTATGATCTCTATTAACAGGTTCTCTCTTCCATACTATAGGTATTTGGTTCTACATACATTTTGCAACCTGTATGTTGATAAAAATGATGAGATATTTTAAAAAGTCAGTGGCATTTTTTTCTGTTTAAATTTTAGATTATTTTTCCCTTTTTTTCATGCAAGATGAAAGCTGGTAAGTAAGATTCAAGTTTTATTTGTTTCTGTGTGTGGCAAAAAACAATAGTTTTGTTAGGATTTATACTGAGTATTGATTACCACGAACTGTTCATGAAGCTTGCACATGGATTACTAAGATGCCTAAAAGATTGATCACGTAGGCCTCTCCATTGTTTTGTTCCCTCTGACACTGTGTTTGTGTGTGTGGGGGGGGGGGGTGTGTGTGCATGCATGTGTGCCTGTGTGTTTTCAGTGTTAGGGAAGTGTATCCAAGTACTTTACAGGGAAGTATATGGCCCCAGTGTGTTACACATTCTCTGTATTGCTTGCCTGCTTGGCACACATCACACCAGAGAGAGAGCAAACAGATGGTTTGCGTAGGTGTACTTGTCTTGGTGCCCAAATGGTTCCCTAATGCATGTCTGCCATATACTTGCCCGAGGAAGCATCTGCTTACTTTATGGAATGTGTTCCATGGTTATGTCTACATGAGTAATAGGTAGGTGACCTCCAAGATAAATGGGTTGTGGACCTTTTCTAGTACTATATGAAGAATCATTGCATAAAATAGTTATATTGTAATTCATCAGTCATTTTCTCAAAACCGCATAGGCTTAAATACTGGCCAAGTATGTCCTTATGCTACCAGCAGGAGGTTCTATAGTTATATCTGTGAATTTTTTTGCTTCAAGGTTGGTGTGGAGGGAGGGTGAGACCACCATATCTGTTTAATATACTTCAAACCAAAAGATATACCTCAGTATGACTTTATGCATAATTTCACATGATGTTCTATGGCTGGTAGCTTCTAAAATATTCATTTATAATAGAAGTTGTTACTCTTTTTAAAAAAATATTTATGTCAGGGTTTTACCCATCAGGTTTTCCCATAGCTACACATTTTAAATGAAAGTGACATACTAGTGAGGAGGATTTTGTTTGAATTCCTCATTCACCCTTATGGTGAGTGGTATTGGCATAAACTGCCCCTCTTTCACATTTATCAGAAGCTCGGGAAATGAGTACTACAGCTCGAAGATGCGAATGAGTCTTGAGCTAGATTTAGGAAAATACTATTTATTATTATTTTATTAACAGCAACTAACAGTTTTTCATATGCAAAACATTTTATGTTTTTCAAAGAACTTCTGTAAGTCATTTGCTTCACGGTAAAGTCTGTGAGCAAGCAAGATAGGTATTTTCTCATTTCTCAAGTGAAGACACTGAGGTTTGATGAGGTCAAATAACTTGGTCTTTATGTCCTGGTTTTGGCAGAATCAAGACTAGGATTGATAATTGATAAAGAAGACAGAAATTTTAAAGGTTTCCTATCATCATCATCAATTGTCACAATATCAACTAATAATGTATGTGTCCTTTGACATTGAGAATATTTTGATCAATAACAGTGCTTAAAATAGGATTCATGTATCCAGTATAATCTAGCCTTGTTTTCAACCTAATTGTTTCATTAACATAAATTTTTTTTAAAAAATCATCCAGTATATCTTACCTCCTCAGCTCTAAATTCTATCTCCACACCTCATGAAAATGTCTGCTAAGGTGGATGGAGATTATACTTACTCTGATTAAATTTCAGGTCTCTTGAAGTAGTCAAGTCTTTAAGGTAATGAGTTATTTTAGGTTGTATGATACTGCTTAATGCTTTTTTTTTCTGTTTGCCTGTAAACAGAGCTTCTCTGTGGTATTTGGAATCCTGACCTTCTACTAGAAAACTCAATAATGGTGATAATTATAGTAGCTTAAATTTATGTAGCATTTTGAATATTACTCACTTGATTTTCAAAAAAATCCTACAAAGTTAGTGTCATAGGTATCATCATCTGCATTTTAGCAAGGAAGAAACTGAGGCTTAGAGAGTTTAACTGGGTTGCTTAGGGTCATACACAGTCAGTATCAGTTCCAAGTCTCTCCTGACTCCTAATTCAATCTCCTTTCCAGTGTACCATATTCCCTGTTAAGTAAAAGAGAGAAAAGAAATAATGGCTGGATTATGTTAATGAAAGAAAAGCAAAGTGATTAACGTAATTCTAACTATCTTTGTATGTATAAAGTGAACAGTTATTTGGTAAGAATGCATCCCTTGAAATATTTACTTGCCTCGAAAGTTAAAAAGCTATTGTGTTTTAATTATTTTACCTAAAGCACACCATGGGGACTTCATTCTACAAGTTCATAATATTCATTTGCCTTGGGGTTGAAATACAGTTGAAAACAATACAAGGAGCAAAATTAGCTTGACCATTAGATTCTTCAGATTTCTGAGTCATTAGGAATCTACTGTTGGAAAACAATATGTGTGCAAAGTGACAGATTACATTATTACTGGTTATATTTTGAAATAAATTATTAAAAAAATGAAAATTGTTGTCTTCATGCATTCACCAAATTCTAGGAATTCATTCCTGTCAACGATATTTTCTCTCTCCCTTTGGAATAACTTAAGCAATTTTCTTAAATACCTGTCTTAAAATTATTTTAAACATTTAAGTTTATATGATTAACCTTGTGCAGGAAAAGAAAGACCTTGGTTAGTAAAATCTTTGGCTTCATCTTTAATTATGGGCTAGGGGAAAGCAAAGCTACTGAGGTAGAAATATTCTTTTCTAAAGTTGAAAAATATCTGAGGAATATATTGCTATTGCACTGTTATCACAAATAGACTACATTTCAGTCCAGAATTAGAGAGAATATTATAAGGAGTTAGCTCCAATAGTCAAATAATATATAATATACAATGTTAGAGATAATAAGATAGTACATTATATATATATATATATATATATATATATATATATATATATCTTCCAGAAAAAGAAATAGAAAGTGTGCTTCAAGGAACTAAAGGTTAACAGCATTAAAAGTTTTATTTTTGGTTCAATTTAGTACATGTGTAAATAGTTCATTATCCTTGACAGAGCAGATGCATTCAGTGAATTCAATTTGAGAAGTTGTGGAGAGCAATGATCTGAGACCAGAATTTTCCCCTTTGATTAGATTGCTGGTTGCAAATGTGAATACAATGGATGATGTAAACTGCTCTGTATTCTCCTAATTTGTTAGTCAAAGTAAGAGAAAAAGCTCCTGTAAAGACTCAACAATGATATTGCAAATGAGAATTTAAAGGGTAGTTAGCTTAGTTCTTCTTGGGCATAGCATGGTTTTGCTGGTTATAATTTTTGCCTTTTGGTGCCAAACTGTAAAGGTTCTTCTAATACTGTTCTGTGACAGAGTATAAATTGGTTTAGCAGAACACATGTAGTGTTCTGACACATGTGAACTTCCCATGTTATTTTAGCATCTGTTCAGAGCCTGTATCACTTTTTAAAAAATATGTATGTGTAATATACATGTGTGCACGTGTGTGTGTCTATTAAAATGTCCTCAGCCTGCTAATTTTTGTCCTTTAGGGATGGATTGGATTTTTGGAATTGGCCCAAGTGATTTAGAGCCAAGTGTTGTGAATAATGTGGCTTATTGAGCTGACTTTTGTTTGGAAAACAAAACAGAACTAGTTATGGTTATATAGATTGAGGCAAGTAATAGTGATTTGGTTTTTTTTTTTAAAAGGAACTATGTATGAATATAGAGCAACAAGGCCTATTTTGTGACATATAAATGAACTCTAAATGTAGGTCCAAAAGAGGGGTTCACCAAATGGAACACTGTTGGGAAAGGAAGAGATAACATTTATTTCGTGTCAAAGTTCTGTTTTGTTTAATAAAATTCAGGCTCCTCTATTTCTATCACATTAAGTACGGGATCTAGATTTATGGGACAAAGTGAAGGTGTCTACTCCCTCTCTCCACCTCCACCTCCACCTCCACCTTCTCGTCCTTTAAGAAGGCACATAAGCACTATCTTACTCCCTTCCCCACTCCCTCAAACTGATAGTGCTCTTACTCCCCAAATACTTTTTATTTATTTGATTACTTTGTATGTTTTTAAAATTTATTCACTTTATATTCATGCTGAATATATTTTTATATATCCTTGTTGTCCATCCCCATAGAATGTAAGCTTCTTTTGAGTAAGGATTGTTTCATTCTTTGTACTTTCTTTTCTAGCATCTAGCAAAGTGCAAGGCACATGGAAGGCATAAAAGAAATACTTATTGATTGACTGATTGCTATATCTTATATATAATTTTAACATTTGCATATATATATATATATATATATATATATATATATATCATGTTAATACCCATCAGTGATTAGCAAATTAATTTTAAAAAATAGAATCAGATCTGGAAAGTGCATTCCTGTTCTAATTAGGTTGTGTCTGCCATTGGCATGTCTTTCTCCTGATGGAACAAAATCCTTTAATAGTTATCTAAAACACCAAATCATATTTAGAATAAAAGAATAACTATAAGTAGCATTTAATCATTTATTATACTCAAGGAGCTATTTTTTTATTGATATAACTTTTGTTTTTACTTTGCCTTAAATTTAAAACCTATCCCTTCCTCCTCCCCTATCCAAAATACCTTTTCTGGTAAAAAGAATAAAAAGTCCTTATGCTCCCGTCTTCCCCCTCCTCCTCCCCAGCCCTTCCCACAAAGAAAAAAAAGTTTCATTTACTTAACTCTTCTCTGGGATCAGATTTCTTGATCATTATAATTACAGAGTTCAGATTCAGTTTTTAGTATTGTTCTTTTAATTTACATTGCTTTAATCATTGTATATATATTTTTTATTGTTCTGTTAACTTTATATAAGTTAATATACATATTTTACAGGTATCTGAATTCATCTTATTTATCTTTTTTATGTCACAATATTATTTCATTATATTCATATGACATAGTTTGTTTAGCCATTACACAAACTGTGGGGATACATTTTGTTTCTAGTTCTTTGCTACTACTGTGAGTGCTTCTATGCTTTTGATTTCGAAGGCTCTTTCTTTCATCTGATTTTCTTGGGTTCATATTTTAATCATGGGATTTGGGGGTTATGGACACTTTAATCAACTTTTAAGCATAGTTCCAAATTGTCTCCCATAAGAACAGTCCACATTTCCACCAATAGGCTATTATTATTTCTATCTTTTGTCATCTTTGCCACTTTACTGGATGTGAGATCAAACCTCAAACTTCTTTTGATTTGCATTTTTTATTATTAGTGATTTGAAGAAATATTTCATGTGGTTTTGTATAATTGCATTTTATTAGAAGACTGTTCTTATCCTTTGACTCTTTGTCCACTCAGGCATGGAAGCCGTGTGTAAATAGCTCCTAATAGAAGGTAGAATTAAATACTAGGAAAAAAAATACCCATGTGATTGAGGCCTGATCCTGGGTCTGCCACTGTCAGTTTTATGGTGTTAAACAAGTCATTTATCTTTTAGTGCTTCATTTTCTTCATCTGATACATTTGGGCATAATGCCAATTTAGCTAATCTCACAAGCTTGTTGTGAGAGTCAAATGATATGTTTAGATCAAAGTGCTTTGTCATGTATAAAATGATGTACAAATGTAAGGCCTGATTAATGAGGAAAAACACCATGAATTATATAAATAAACCATAAGGTTAATATGAGAAGTGTATACATTGGCACAGATATAACCTACTATATATTTGCCATTCTGCTATCAACTTTTTTTGATGTTCATTATCCAAGATGTATACAGTATGTAATCAAGCATACACTTACAGTTTTAATGATTGTATACGAGACAGGCTTGAAATTACTCATGATATATTTTAGAAGCATATGCTTTGTGGGAGATAGTATGGTATACTGGAAAGAACCTGAGAGCTGGGTTCAGAGTATCTGGGTTTATATCCACACTCTACTTCTTGACACCCCTGTGACTTTGACCATGTCACAGCATCTTTGAATTTTAGTTTTTTAATCTTTAAAATGAGGGAGTTACAACAGGTTCTCTCTGAGAATCCTTTTTTTTTTTTTCTGAGTCAATGATTTGATATCAGGAAATGCTGGTAAAAGAACAAAATAAAACCTATCATCTCTTGGACTTTATATATTTTCCATACTCAGAAACCTAATGAAATCATTGAGGTTTTCTTCAGTTGTTAGAGATTGTCAATGACATTAGATTTTTGACCTAAGTAAAGTAATACTTATGGGCACTGGATGAATGGGAATCCTTGTTTAATCACTTAGTTGTTCTTTTCTTAAGATTATTCTTAGATCAGAACTTCATTTATTAATCTGACTTGGAACTAAACTGTGGGTAAAGTTTATTCACCCCTTGCATACACTGATTTTGAGTTCTGAATCTCTGTTTAATTTTGATTCCTGAAAATGACATGATATCAACATCTGCATTGTTTATGCTGAAAGTCATAAACACAGCCATGCCAATAAATAATTGGAACAATATGAGTTTCAGATTTTATGAAAGATGCTAATTAAGGTGATTTTTTTTTTTTTACCAGCTCTCAATCCCAGACACAAATAAACTATACTATCTGAGGAATTAGATGAAGGAAACCAAATTTATTTGCTAAAAAGGTTATTATTGATTTTTTAAAGTGTAGTATATTACAAAATAAAGATAAGTGGGAATCAGATGGTGAGGGGATACTGGGTTTACTGCCAACCTAAAGGTATAGAACATAGAAAGACAATTAAGTAGAATTATTCCTAGTCTTATCAAAACTACCAGTACAAACAAACTGTTTTAGGTAGGCAGGTATCCTGGAAGATAATTGGAGAAGACTTAAGGGACAACAAAGGCTAGATAACTTTAAACAAAAACAAAAGAAATCCAAATTAAATAGAATGAAAGGCAGGTTGTTGAAAGATGCAAGTCTAAGGAAATGTGATACAAGAAGAGTGTGTATGTGTGTGTGTGTGTGTGTGTGTGTGTGCATGCGTGCACGCATGCATGCATGGAGGTGGAGGAAGAACAGAAATATGTAAAACAAAATCCTGAAATACAAAGTGAAAGATATCGTCAGTTTGTCCAAAAAGAAATATTTTCTTGGCAAGAGAAACAAAAAGTTCAAGTCAGGTTATTCTATTTAGATGGAAACTATAAGAGTACCTGGGCAAAATGTGCATATTCTGAGCAAGAAAAAGCTATGGGGTTGCTTGATAAAATGAATGCTAAAGCCAACTGAGAACTGAGAAGAGAATAATGATTGTATGATCTGTGCATTGAGGCCGGGCTTCAGGCTAAAAGCAAAGCTTTTCTGACTGACTGAACCCTGTAGCAAATTTAGTCTTTATTCATTCAAATGGAACTTCTTGGTTGAGTGGATAGAATGCATCTCATGGCATCATAATTGCTCACATGCTGATTTACTCTTTTGGGCAAGCTACTCCATACCTGTATTTTCCCTTCCCCCAACCTCTCATGTATAAAATGAGGATATTAGTAATATCAGCTTTACCTACTTCACAGGGCTAGTATGAGAATGAAAAAGTTGCAGTATAAGCCTGTAGAATTTGCTATCATTACCAGCTCTGATGGCTTTGGTTGTCTCTCTGAACAAGTAGTACAGATCTTACTTTCCTGCATCTCAGCCTGAATTATGTCTGATTGAGATTGTTGTTCGTTCATTTCAATTGTGTCTGACTCTTCATGACTCCATTTGGAGTTTTCTTGGCAAAAGTCCTGGAATGATCTGGGATTTCCTTCTCCAGCTCATTTTACATCTGAGGAAACTGAGGTAAAGGGTCATACAGCTCGCAAATGTCTGAGGTTGAATTCAGGAAGATGAATGAGTCTTCCTGATTCCAGACCCAGAACTCTATCCTCTGTGTCACCAAGCCAACCCCAATTGAGATAGCAAAGAACTAGTTAGTATCTCGTATGGTTCTATTTCTTTCACACATAGGGAAACTGAGGCTTCTCTTTTTCTTTGTGCCATGCCAACAGTAGTTTAAATGCTGTGCATGCTAAATTCTTCCTGATTGTTAAGCTCTTTATCATCAGCTACATAATATCATAGTCAATAATTAACATTTAAGTGCCTACTATGTGACCAGGCTCTATGCCAAACTCTGGAGATACAAATATGAAAAACAAAAGACATTTCTTGCCCTCAAGGAGCTTACAAGATGTCAGGGAGATTACATTCCAAATGACATAATGGCTTAAGAGACAAAAACAAAGCAGGAAGAACTATATCCTGTTAACCTGAAAAGTTCGGTTAAAGGAGACAGACTAGGTGATATACAGTTATTTCATTTATTCCCTATTAAGTTAGCTGTTACATGATCATGGAGCCAGAAGCTAAGTTCTGACTGCCTAAACAAAAGAATGAGAAAGCTTAAATACATTTTAGAGCCATCCTAGTTCAGGGTGGCTCTGTCACACAAATTTATGATCTCCCTGAATGTTTAATCCTTGTAAGAGAAAGGAATTTTCTTAATTGTATAGATGGTAAATACAGTAAAACAAGAGAGTTGACAAAGTAGCAACTGAACTTATGACTCAGAATATCTGTGTTTTCTTTACCATTAACATTCCATAGCATAGTATATGTCCAAAAAATAAGAAAAAGTCCCATTACTGGAGTTAGTGCCTTAGGTTAAGGATCTCATCCTTAATGGCCATAAAGTCAGCCCCACCTGGCTTTGTTGACATAGGAAGAGGTATTCTCTGAGTTTACTCAGAGAACAAGAAACTGTTAAGTCCAGGCTCTTCTTCTGGTTGATTAGTTTAGGCCCTGGCTGTTATTGAGGTTTATTAAATTGCTATTAAATTATTATCAATCTATTTTAAGTGATGTATGAACTTTTTATTTTCTTTAATGCTCCTTCTCTTCCCCATGGCAGGACTGGTTGCAGAGAGAGTAAAAAGCTATTCCTCCTGAATTCATAGGCACAGTGGCTTACTTGTGGTCTCTTCACTTGCATGTCTGAAATAGTTAAGAAGGAAAAAAATAATAATTTCCAGTTTATGACTCAGTATTATTTAGAAGAAACATCTGACTCACCTCATCTCTGTTTTGTCAATGCATCTTTGGCAATTCAGCCAAGCATAGATGGGTAAGCTTGTGGTAGATCTTGATATATGGTTTGCTAGTTAAGGATTGGGGGAAGTGCTTAGTGCCCCTCTTGACTTCCCCAGGTTCCTTATGCTTTGTTAGGTGCTTCAGATGTATGGAATCCAGGTCAACTCTAGGCAAAAAAGAAGAAATTATGAAAAGAAACATGAATAAATAAAACACTATGTTAGAAGCAATGAAATGTTATTTGGAAAATTATATAAATGAGTTACATTTCCAGCGCAAATTATATGCATATGTACACATAAGAAACTGGTAAAAAATTGCTAACAAGTTCCATTCCCTTGGCAGCACCCTCTACCTCCAAACCAGATTGAATGGTGGGCTGTTTTGCCAAATAGTGATGTTCTTATCATTTAAGAGTGTTCAGGTAGTGACTAGATAACCGCTTATGGTAAATAGTACAGTAAATACATCTATAGATGGGGTTTGTGTTTAGATACAAATTGGTTTTGAAATTATATCCTTTCAGATTATGATTTTGGTTGCGCACAATATCTAACAGGCTCAGATGCCTAACCATGGTTCACCTCAGCTATCTTCCCACCAGGATGTGTATCCTACCCTATACCCTTCCACATCTTGCTCTGGGAACAGTAATCAAATCAGTATTACCATTGCTTCTAGAAATATATCAGTCAAATGCCCAGTGATTCTTTGTACTATCCTTGTGATTTCAGAGATGGAAAAATTGATTCCTAGATACCACTGCCATGTGATTATATTCTGCAAATGGAATGTAAGATCCTTGGGAGTAGTAGTTATTGCCTTTTTGTATTCACAACACTTAGGACAATGACTGTAACATACAAAAAAAATATATATTGTTCATTTTTGTGGAGTGGTACAGTGGTGCAAATTTAGGTCCATTTTCTTTAAGCATGATTTTCTCCTTGCAAAAGAATTCTGTGTGTGTTTGTGTGTGTGTGTGTGTGTGTGTGTGTGTGTATATTTGAAATTGTGTTATTTAAAAGAGGAAGTTTTCAGAACTAGTCGAATTATAGGCAAGTACGTTTTGGTTCAATATTAGAAACAACTTCCTGATAACTATAGCTGTCCAAAAATAGAACAGACTGCCTAAGTAGCTACTTGAGTTCTCTTTTCTTTGAGGTCTTTGGTTGGGCCGGAATCATAGCTAGTAGGGGCTGGTATAAAGGGAGTGATGCTTTAGGTAGAAGTTAGATTATGCTGCTTCTGCAGTCTCTTTCCATT
Source organism: Pseudochirops corinnae (assembly GCA_028646515.1). Classification (NCBI taxonomy): domain Eukaryota; kingdom Metazoa; phylum Chordata; class Mammalia; order Diprotodontia; family Pseudocheiridae; genus Pseudochirops; species Pseudochirops corinnae. The sequence continues at coordinate 191,235,487 of CM053587.1, forward strand.
GTAAGATTTTATGATTATGACTGTACATTTACCATGCATTTGTCTTCCAATGAAATGACATATTTAAGCTTCTGAGGATTTTTGGCACACTCTTTTTGCTCCTTAGTCTATATATTATTTTCTTTTAAGTTTATAGATAGGTTTAGTGATACAAGTTGTGGAATTTTTCATGAAGTATCTAAACACATAATTGGCTGTACTTGAAAGAGGAATTGGTGATCTTGTCCTTTGTCAGGCAGGTGGTATTTTTCTATGAAGAAAGATTATTTCAAGCTTGTGTCTGAGAGATAGCTGGCAAAAATGTTTTGTGAGTAATAATTGTAACCCTATGAAAATATGAGCAAATAATTATAACTCTTACCCAGCCCTGCCACTTTACTATTTTGTGGAGAACCTAGCATTTGTCAACATCCTTTATTTGATTATTCATTATATTAACGTGTACTGCTTTCTGTTTTACAGTTGATAAACCTTTTGCCTTTCTTGTGTTGGACATCTTGTGACCGTGTAATTTGCCATACATTTTGTACATCCTCCTCCTTCATTTTTTTTTATTTCCACTGATTTCTTTGTTTCTCAAATATCTGTACTAAAGTTTTTGATGGATGCTGAGCTATTCTGTGCTGCTTTGAATCCTCGTGTCGCCTTAAACCAGAGTTTTCCAAACTTTTTTGACTTACTGCCTCCTTTTAAAAAAAAAAAAATCATTTCAAAGTATATATATTGAAAAAGTATATATAATATTTATATATATTTAAAGTGATGCATCTTAAATTTAATACTTTATTATAAACTAGTTGGGTTTTTTCCTTTATTGAAATTTTGATGATGCAATCTTGTGTTGTGTAACCGTATCATATCATATTAAAAACTAGTCATTACATACACATATTCCTGCAGATGCATGCTGGACTTCACAACAATGTGTGATGTTCTGGCCTGCCAATACTTGCTTGTTAAGACCTATTGGCAGGCTCGACCACTGATTGGTTATAGCTTGCATTTTGTGTGTTTATTTGGAAAATAATGTACTTACTACAACTTTAACTCTGTTACACAATAGATAAAATATGTATGAACAGTTTTTCAAAATTTTCTTCTCTTCTTTCCTTATTTTCCTTTGCCTCCTTATTTTTATTCATTACCCCTCTGGATCTGTCCAGTGCCCCATAGGGTCTGGTATATCCCACTTTTCAACTTTTGACTTTTGCCTTAAATGACCAATTAGGGGAATCTGAAATCTCTAATACTTTTTTTTTCCGTGCATTTTTGTACTGTCTTTAATTGCATGATAAGTTCATGTTTTATACTGTGCATATTACCTAGATATTGATGTAATCTGATGCTTTTCCTTAGGTCTTCAATACCTTCCTCAAATTGTTGCTGCCATAGAAAGGTTTATCCTCTATTTAGAAGTATTACTCTATATTGAGGCAACCTTTTTGTGCCATAGACCGTTTAGGCAGTCTAGTGAATGCATAAAATTGCATACATAAGACTACAAAGAAAATTGTAATAGTTACCAAAATATTTTTTAAACATTTTAATAGACCCCCTGTAAAGAACTCTTTGTTCTATAGATTCATCTTCTTTTCTATTTTTAACATTTATTTTTAAAGCTTTGAGTTCCATATTCTCTCTCTTCCTCCCTCCTGACCCATCCTCACTGAAAAAACAAGCAATTTGATATAGGTCATACATGTGTAGCCATGCAAAATACTTCCCTAACAGTCATGTTGTGAAAGATTAGCCACATTTTCTCTATCCTGCCCTGCCTTCCATTTATTCCATTCTCTCCCTTGACCTATCCACCCATCAAAAGTGTTTGCTTTTGATTACCCCTTCCCCTAATCTGCTGTCCCTTCTATTATCCCTCTTCTCTTATCCCCTTCACCCCTGCTTTCTTGCAGGGTAAGATAGATTTCCAGACCCAATTGAATGTGTGTTACTCCCTCCTTAAACCAAATCCTGTGAGAGTAAGGCTCATTTATTCCCTTTCACCTCTTCCCCTCCATTATAAAAGCTCTTTCTTGCCTGTTATGTGAGATGATTCACTACATTCTACTTCTCCTTTCTCATTCTCCCTGTACATTCCTCTCAACACTTTTATTCTTTAAGTATCGTCCTTTCATATTCAAGTCACCCTGTGCTCTCTCTCTATCTATATGTGTGTGTATATTAATGCATGCATATATGTCCATGCATACACATATACATGTGTATGTGCATCTATGCACACATAGGTGCACATATATATACATACAAGCAACATACACACACACATATATGCTATACATAGGCATATATACACATACCCCCTCTAACTACCCTAATACTGAGAAAAGTCTCATGAGTTACAAATATCTTTCCATGTGGGAATGTTAACATTTCAAATTTAATGAGTCACTTATGAATTCTCTTTCCTGTTTACCTTTTCATGTTTCTCTTGATTATTATATTTGAAAGTCAAATCTTCTATTCAGCTCTGGTCTTTTAAACAAGAATGCTTGGAAGTCCTCTATTTCATAGAACGTCTATTTTTTTTTCCCTGAAGTATTATACTCACTTTTGCTGGGTAGGTGATTCTTGGTTTTAATCCTACTTCCTTTGACCTCTGGAATATCATATTCCAAGCCCTCAGATCCGTTAATGTAGAAGCTGCTGGATCTTGTGTTATCCTGATTGTGTTTCCACAATACTTAAATTGTTTCTTGCTGGTGGCTTGTGATATATTCTCCTTGACCTGGGAACTCTGGAATTTAGCAACAATATTCCTAGGAGTTTTCTTTTTTTTTGGATCGTTTTCAAGAGGCAGTTGATGCATTCTTTCAATTTCTATTTTACCCTCTGTTTCTAGAATATCAGGGCAGTTTTCCTTGATAATTTCTTGAACAGTGATGTTGTGGCTCTTTTTTTTTTTTATCATGGCTTTCAGGTAGTCCAATAATTTTTAAATTATCTCTCTTGGATCTGTTTTCCAGGTCAGTGGTTTTTTTCCAATGAGATATTTCACATTGCCTTCTATTTTTTCATTCTTTTGGTGTTTTATAATATCTTGGTTTCTCATAAAGTCATTTAGCTTCTGTTTGCTCCAGTCTAATTTTGAAGGGATTATTTTCTTCAGTGAACTTTTGAAGTTCCTTTTCCATCTGGCCAATTTTGCTTTTTAAGGCATTCTTCTCCTCATTGGCTTTTTGGACCTCTTTTGCCATTTGAGTTAGTCTATTTTTTAAGGTGTTATTTTCTAAAGTATTTTTTTGGGTCTCCTTTAGCAAGCTGTTGACTCATTTTTCATGATTTTCTTTGCAGTGCTCTCATTTCTCTTACCAATTCTTCCTCTACTTCTCTAGCTTGATTTTCAGAATCCTTCTTGAGCTTCTCTATGGCCTGCAACAAATTCACATTTTTCTTGGAGGTTTTTGATGCAGGAGTTTTGACTTTGTTGTCTTCTTCTGGTTCTATGTTTTGATCCTCTTTGTCACCAAAAAAGATTCTATAGTCTTATTTCTCTTCCTCTGTTGCCTCATCTTGCCAACCAAATACTTGCCTTCTGAGCTCTTTGCCACAGTAGAACTCTGCTTCCAAAGTGGAGAGTGCTGTGTCCCAAATTTCTGGGGTTTTGCACAACTGTGTCAGAGCTTTTTCTAGGCCCCTGCCTCAGAACTGTGAGGGGGACTGCCCCTCCACTGCCTCAACAAGCTCTGCCACGCCAACACACAACAACTGGATTGCCACCCAAAACTGCAACCCAGATCCAAGTAGGGCAGAGCAAGAGAAGCCTGCCTTAGCACCAGCTGAAATATTCCTGCAATTGCCCTCTGGTCAGCCATTTGGATCCCCCACCATCTGTGGACCTGGAACTCTGGAAGCAGCAACAGTGGTAGCAGCTGCAGCTGCTTCCACCATCTCTACCATCCTGGGGTGGGGCTGGACCCCACTCTTCTTTCCCTCAGTTCCAACAGAGTTTCCCCACTGACCTGTTACTTTCTTTTTGGTGTTTATGAGTTGAGAAGTCTGGAAACTGCCACAGCTGCCAGTGATTCCATCCCCTGAGGTCTGCTCCAGCCAGTCTGTGCTGCTGGTCTGTGTGAGTGTAGCCCACATGGGACTGTCCTCTGCACCCAGCCTGGTGCCATAAACCCTCCTGTTGGTTTGCCAGGCTATTTTCAACTGAGACATATTTCATTCTGTCATTTTGTGGATTCTGTAGCACTAAAATTTGTTTAGAGTTACTTTTTTTTGTTTGAGGATCATACTTTGGCATTTATTATTTAAGTTGAAGAACAGGTAACAAGGGGGGTGGGGAGGGAGGAAGGGAGGAGACAGGGAGCAGAGAGCCGCTCATCTGCGTCTGCTCCAGACCGGGTTGATCCTGATTTCTGAGCCTTGGTCCAGGGCACACAAGGAAGCACACAATAAGATGGGGTTCTGGGGCTACAGGTTGAGGAAAACACTGGGGGTGACCAGTTACACATCCAGTCAGAGGTGGGGGCTGGGAATCTCCTTGGATCAGCAGCACTGCTTCCATTTAGGAACTGAAGCCTAGTGATAAGTTCCATCCCACATGTCTCTTATAAAACATTCTTGTAGTTAGAGTCTCTGTGCGAATTCTTTCATTGCCACTCTAACTTCTTGTACTTTGCTTCTAGTTTCTTTGAATATGCATCCAATTTGTAAGCTGCCTGCTCAAGAGCTGCTACTTGCTCCTGAATTAAAGTGATCTGATCCAGATAAGGCTTAAGTGCTGCATATTTCTGGTTGATGTCCTTTAGGTTTCTACTTATGTTTACTGCAGTATCTTTCATTTCTAGATACTTCAAGCTAGTCAGTTTGTTCATATTTTCCAGAAGTTTATAATCTTCACTGGTGGCTGTCAGCTCTCCCATCAGTTACGTGGCCATTGTGGAGAACATGTCCTGGCACAACCCTGTGATGTCCCCCTTGGCGGGCTCCGTGGCCTCCTCGGATGTCTCCACTACAGCATTGTCTAGGCCGAGGAAGAGAGGAAGGAGAAAGGATGGAGCAAAGGATGGGGAAGGGGGAGGGAGAGGAAGGGGGACAGGGAAGGGGAAGGGAACAAGGAAGGAGAGAAAAGGGGAAGGGGGAGCAGTTGGAGAGGAAGATGAGGGGAGGGGCTTAGAGTCACTTTTTACAGGTGTTTGAAGTAATTGGGGATGAGCTCAAGTAAGTCCCTGCTTTTACTCTGCCATCTTCCCAGTTTTGCTTTTTAAGGCATTGACTTTTTTTGACCTCTTTTGCCATTTGGGTTAGTCTGTTTTTAAAGGTGTTATTTTCCTTAGCATTTTTTTGGGTCTCCTTTAGCAAGCTATTGACTCATTTTTCGTGATTTTCTTGCATTGCTCTCATTTTTCTTCTCAATTTTTCCTCTACTTCTCCTACTTCATTTTCACAATCCTTTTTGAGCTCTTCCATGGCCTGAGACCATTTGATATTTTTCTTGGAGGCTTTGGATGTAGGAGCTTTGACCTTATTGTCTTCCTCCAGTAGTATGCTTTGGTCTTCCTCCTCGGCAAGGATGTAAGAAAATACCTTTTCATCAAGAAAGTCACCTTCAATAATTGTATTTTTCCCCCATTTGCTTATTTTCACACACAATTACTAGACATTGAAGCTCTTTGTTAAGTGGAGAGTGTACTGCCCCAAGTTGCAAGGGTTTTGTGCAGCTGTTTTCAAAGAGATCTCTAAGAGTCCTGTAAATTCTCAGTTCCTCCAAAGTGATGTGATCAAAGGAGAGGTGTTTACCCCTCTCCTGGCCAGTGCTCTAGTCTGTGAGCAACCACAAGCACTCTTTTCTGCCCTGGAACTGTAAGGAGGATCCCTTCTCCACAGCTGCTACCAGCTTCTCCTCAATGCTCCTCCTCACCCCAGGGCCACCACCCAGGACTATGACCCCAGATCAGCCAATTGATTCCCCCACCATCTATAGGCAGACAGCTCCAAAAGCAGCTGCTGCTGCCCTGGGGCTGGACCACGCTTCTCTCTCATCCAGGTGAGAGAGCTTTTCCACTGACCTTTGAAGCTGTCTTTGGCATTTGTGGGTTGAGAAGTCTGGAAACCACTGCAACTGCCAGTGCTTCAGTGCTCTGAGACCTGCTCCAGTCCCTTTTGTGCTGGCTTATGATGGACTGTGCTCTGCTCTGAGCCTGGTGCAATAGGCCTTTCCTGTTGGCCTTCCCAATTGTCTTGGGCTGAAAATCTGTTTCACTCAGTCATTTTGTGGCTTCTCCTGCTCTGGAATTTGTTTAGAGTCATTTTTTACAAATGTTTTGAGGGCTTTGGTGGGAGAGCTCAAGCAGGTTCTACTCCACCATCTTAGCTCTGCCCCCTAGATTCATCTTTCTTTTAAAATGCTTACAGCGGCAATGGCTGTGACATATACTATTGTGTATATGTCCTGAAATGTGTTTACAAATACTATCAGATATTGTGGGAGAATATATTAGGTTATTATGACTATAGCAAATGCTAGCTTTAAAAAAATATTCCATAATTGTATAGTTAGTCTACTAGTTGGATTCAACTTTAGTTTTTAAAAATGTAGTCTAAAGATGCTCATTTATTCAAAATCATTTGAAATATTGGTATTATTTTTGTCATCTGTTTTGTTTTTAGGCAAAATTTCCGGAGTTTGCATTGATATTTTCAGTGGCCTCAGGTTCTTCAACTTTGTACTTGAAAAATTTTAATAGTTCCTCAATTTTAACTCTAATTTAACTCTAATCTAGGATTAAGTTATTTCATTATTCATTATAACCACATCGGTCTATAGTATATTATTTTACTTCGAGCTAATGGCATTGGTCACAAAAAAAGCAGTGTGATGCCTATACCTGCTTATTTCTGTGTCCAGCTTGTTATCAATGTAATACTGGCACATAATGAAAACAGTCTTATGTCCAATTCATTTTCATGTTCTCATGTGTACTCATGTTTTGCCCACTTTTATGTCCAGTGCCGTCTGCACTGAATCATTTCCAGCTTTGGTATTTCTGGTTTGTTCTGGTATATCATGCTCCTTGTGGTATCAGAACACAAATGAATTCTATGGACCTCTGCCCAGTGTCTAGCTCAGTGGTTCTCAAGCTGTGGGTTGCGACCCCTTCGGGGGTCAAGTGACCCTTTCACGGGGGTCGCCTAAGACCATCAGAAAACACATATTTCCGATGGTCTTAGAAACCAAGACACTGCTCTTCTATCTGTCTCCAGGTGGGTCCATCCACATGCAGATATGCCCACATACGAGTATTGAAGGGTCGCAGCATTAGGAAGGTTGAGAACTGGTCTAGCTGATCATTATGGTCTAAGAAGGGATAGCTTGTCTGGTTTCTTCTAACTGACTCTGGTCTAACCCAGTAAGTTCTTTCTCCAGAACTCAATGTTTCAGGGTTTCTGCCACATCTTTTTATCTGCCAAAGCAGTTTCATGGCACAGGAAGTATCCTTTGAATGTGCAGTTAAAATCCTATGTTCAAATCCTGTCTGCTACTTCACTGTGTAATTTTGAGAACATCATCTAATCTCTCTGAGCATTATTTTTCTTACCTAAAATACATGGGTCAGAATGAACGATCATCATGGACCCTTTTAGGTCTATTGCCTATAACAAATTTATTTTTTGTTGCTGACAAACATTGCAGCCATCCCCCCCATACAAATTATTTTTTTTAGAATAAATTAAGCAATTTAGGACCTTTCATTAATTTGTCTGTTTCAAAAAAGATGAAAAAGAATCTTCCTTGATCACACTGACACCTATCAGTTCTTGTCCTTATTGAGTGGAGGGTGAAGAAAAAAGCTTTTCCTAAAGATTTCCATTGTAGTCACTCCATCAGAATCATTGAGTTTTCCTTGATCTTACAAGTCTATACTTTAAAACATAAAACATGAAATAAAAAACCCATCTAAAACTCAATACCCCCAGTAAGTAAGCCATTGAATTAAAGATTTTTACATTAGAGAATATCTAGTCTAATCATAAATATTTTGCTTGAGAACAAGGGATGTATCCTACATCCTGTACCCCACACAATCATGACATAATGACTCAAGAAAAATAATAGTCAAATAAATATCATTCATCACTATCCGTAGTTGCCAGAAAAGACTATTATAGTGTCACAAGTACAATCAAACCTTGATTACTTAGGAAGTAAACTAATTAGAATTATTAGTGGTTTCTTTTTTCAGAACTCAACTTTTATGAGAAAAACAAACTTCAGCAAATAATAGGTCACAGAGGATTTATTTAAACACACACACATACACACCCCTTAGGATATGTGCCCAGGTATCAATACTTATCTTCTACATCTCCATTTTCACTCTAGTATGAATAATTAAGCAGCTAACATTTATGTAACACTTTAAATTTTTCAAAGCACTTTCCTCACGACCATGCTGAGTCAGATAAGTGTTATTTTCCCACTTTTACAGCTATAAGGGTATTGAAGCTCAGAGAATTTGTGACTTGCCCAGCGTTAATCAGTATTATATACTGATGTTCGTGATAAGTTGTGTCAAAGAATTTTAAATTGGGTTGCCATACCCTGCTCTGATCAGATAGTGCCTGCAGTATTCTAGACACCATATTTTGGGAAGGACATTGTTAAACTGGAAAGTATCCAGAGGAGAGTTACCAAGGTTGTGAAGGACCTTGAATCCATGCCATATAAAAGTTGGTTGAAGGAATTAAAGCCATTTAGCCTTGAGCAGAGAAAACAGAGAGAGGACATGAATGTTTTCTTTAAGTATTTTGGAAGGGTTATTTTTTGGAGAGGGATCAGATTTGTTCTGCTCAGCCCCAGTGAACAGAATTAGAAGTCCTGGCTAGGAAAATGATAGGGTAATGGAGTGAAAAGCACTAGGTTTGAAGTCCTGAGACCAGTATTCAAGGATTGCCTCAGGTATCTATTAGCTAGATGGCCTTCTTACAAGGCCATCATTTAACTTTTCTAATTCTCAGTTTCTTCTTTGAAAAGGAGAAACTAAAACCCATAGTACCTATTTCACAGGTTTGTTATGATCATCAAATGAAATAATACATATGTCTTTGAAATGCTTTGCAAATTTCGTGGCATTATGTCAACATCTTCTATTTCTTAAAAATGCAGAGAATGATAATTGCCATAATTTAAGGGGAAATATTGTTGTTTTTTTCAGTCTTGTCCAACTATCTGTGACCCTATTTAAGGTTTTCTTGGCAAAGATACTGGAATGGTTTGCCATTTTCTTCTCCAACTCATTTTATAGATGAGGAAACTAAGGCTAACGGGGTTAAGTGACTTTCTCAAGGTCACACGGCTGTTATGAGTCTAAGGTCAAGGTCAAATTGAACTCAGATCTTCCTTACTCCAGGCCCTGTAGTCTATCTACTATGCCACCTAGCTGCCTTTAAGGGGAAAAAACCCTCCTAATATTTAGTGCTATTCAAAGGTTAAGTGAGTTATAAGATATTTCTTCCCCCTCTCCATCCTCCTATCCCCTACCCTCTAAACAAAGGCTGGCTGACCACTTGTATTTGTTGGAAAGGAGGTTATTGTACAAGTGTTGGTTGGTCTAAATCAGGGGTGAAGAACCTACAGGAACAAGGTCACATGTGACTCTAGGTCTTCAAGTGCTGCCCTTTGACTGAATCCAAACTTCACAGAACAAATATCCTTAATAAAAAGATTTGTTCTGTAGAACTTGGTGTCAGTCAAAAGGCTGAACCCAAGGACTTAGAAGTGCATATATGGCCATGAGGCTGCAAGTTCCTCACTCCTGGAATGGACCCTAGAGATGAGGATAAACGCTAAGTTTGATTTTAGTGTCACTTTCAATAGATCATGAAATAATAGATTTCAGAGATGGAGGGAACCTAGAAAGGACAATTACACAGAAGAGAAAACTGAGACCCAGAGAGTAATAGTCACTTGTCTAAGGTCAAACTCACAGGATCTCAGTTTTGGAAGGGACATCAGAGACCATCTAGGCCAGTGGTTCTCAACCTGTGGGTCACAAACTCCTTTGGGGGTTGAACAGGGTCGCCTAAGACCATCAGAAAGCACATATGTCCGAAGGTCTTAGGAACCAAGACACCGCTTCTCTATATGTCTCCAGGTGGGTCCTCCCACATGCAAATACGCCCACATAGGAGTATTAAAGGGTCGTGACATTAGGAAGGTTGAGAACCACTGATCTAGGCCAACCTATCTATAGCATACCTGATAAGTAATCATCTTATTTTTGTCTGAAAAACTCCATTGAGAGGACCTGTTACCTCCTGAACCAATCCATTCTACTTTGTTATGTTGCTATTAGCAAATTTTTTCTAGAAGAGTAACCCAAAATTAAAATAAAATAAAATAGAAACAGCAAACCACTGTTTACAACCATCACTAAAATAACTGGTTTTGGAATATTGTTCCTAAACTGATCATGTTAACAAAAAACCCTGATAAATTCATAAATGAACACTGCCTGCCACTTGGAGCATGCAATATGCTTGTGACAATAAAATTTATTGCAGTTATTTTATTGACCCTTTCCTTATCTTATGAGAATATAGTGGCCATATGGCAATCCCTTTACTAACACACCAGCCCAAGTCTTTATTGGCTGAAGAGCTCCAGAAGCCACTGCCTTACCGACTGATTTGACTGCCTTAGTGATGTCACTTGGCAGACATCAGCATATTTATTGGCCTAGGATGAGAGAGAGAGAGAGAGAGAGAGACTGAGACTTCCTAGGTTTCACCCTCTCTAGATAGGTTAGTAGGAAAACTGGAGCTTGCAATCCATATTTGCCTGAAATAGATCTGTCCCACTGTAGTTTCAATATCAGCAGTAAATAAGATGACAAAAAAGAGAGAAACAGAGAAGCATGACATGAACTGTATCCAGTTTCAGTAGAAAGAATGGAATTTTCAGTCAGAAAAAAAGGATTCAAATCCTTCCTCTGTCACTCAAGTATTATCTGTGTGATCTTAGGTAATTCACCTAAAGGCTTTCTGGGCCTTGGTTTTCCTTATCTCTAGTGGATAGCTTCTAAGGTCCCTTCCATCTCTAAATCTGTGATTCCATAGGATATATTGTATCGGGTCAATGGTGAAATATAGCTGAGAAGGGTTGTTGTGGTTCTTTATAAAGTCACTAAACCACTAAAATGCCTCCTTATATTTGGCAAGAAAATGGGCATCATGAGAGCCCCAAATCCTTATATATTAAGCTATAGAAACAATCCAGACTCTGTTTGTAAACCAGAAATCCTAAATTGTCTCTTGAAATTGTGATGGGAATAAACTCTGTCCTCGTGAAGGGAAATAATAACATATTGAAAAACTCAAACGTTATCTGGGATCTCATGTAAGTTTATCTCATATAAGTGTTTATTCCTTCCGGTGCAGCAGATTGCAACCCATGCGTGACTGCTCATTTTGTTCAGCTCTCATACACATCCTTCCATATGTTCTCCAAAGGAATTCTTTCTCACAGTTTCTTTACATCAAAAGGATACTATATATATATATTATAATAATGATAATAGTAACAATCACATTTATACAACAATTCCCATCGTTCGATATTTACTCAATGTTTTCCTCACAGTCTCCATAAGAAGTATGAAATGGAAGTCTTATTATCCTTATTTTACAGAAGAGGAAACAATTCTAAGGTATATTCTCATAGTTTTTCTAAGATTCTATAAAGTGATTTCCATACGTCAGTTCCATTTCTCTCTTTCCCCAGAGCAATGCTAACTCTTTATTCCTAAATGTGACTTGTTCTAAGCTACATGGTGTTCTGGGCCATGCTTGATTCAGGTAGGGCAGTCTCCTGATAGTTAATTTTTGATATTCGAATGAAACGATACTCTTCTATTATATTGAACAGTTTTTTGAAAAGGAGTTAGCTTAGTAATAGCAAGAGAAAGACATTCAACAAGGATATGCATTCTGGACATCCCAAGTTGATTCAGTTCAGCAAAGCATTCCTTCCTCTAAATTGTCCATTGTGATCCTCTGTTCCACCCAAGCATCAGAGCACACCTGGAGTTACTCTTGGCTGTGCTGTTCTCAGGCTAGCATGAAGTGATGTCAGTAGCTGTTATGGGAATCTGAAGATCTTCCCTGCCCCTAGGCCCTTTGCTAAAGTGGCTACATGACTCTGAGAACCTTCCCAGATTTGAAAGTATACTCTGTTCCCTAATAGGCTCAATGTGGTCACGTGGAGCCTGT
>CM053587.1:191248220-191267634 GCA_028646515.1 Pseudochirops corinnae
CCTTCTCAGATAAAACCTTTAATCCCTTAATTCCACCTCTGCTTCTAGACCAGTGTATTGTTGTTTACTTTTTTCAGTCATGTCCATTTGTGATGCCATTTGGGGTTTTCTTGGCAATGGTAGTGGAATAGTTTGTCATTTCCTTCTCCAACTCATTTTACAGATGAGGAACTGAAGCAAATGGGGTTAAGTACCTTGCTCAAGGTCACACAGCTAGTAAATATCTGAGACCATGTTTGAATTCAGGAGGATGAGTCTTCCTGACTCCAGGCCTGGCACTGTATCCACTTGCCACCTACCTTCCAGAACAGTACCGACTCCTTATTGTTCAATGTTTCTTGCTCTCCTTTATATATATCAGAATTTATATGGATTTAATTTTGAGGGTTTTATTAATTCTTTTTAAGGGTTTTTTTTTAAAAATTATCTGCAACAGATGTTTCCAGATAAGCTACAATGATATCTGTGGTATTTTTTTTGGCATATATTTATCATGAGCACTTCAAAACAAGATGCCCAAATATCACACAAAATGCTATTTCTTGTTGCCCTTGGATGCATTATAAAACCAACTCTGCCATGTCCTGTATTTATTTACCTCTTCAAGGAAAACCTTTGAGCTGTGCAGCCTCCTTTTCTTCTGGTTTCATTTATCATCATAATGTCAACATTAATTCAATTAAAGCCCTCCAGTAGTACTATGTTCATTCATTGGTCGTTGAACAAAGATCTCACATTTAGAATACCAACTACTAAGTTAAAGTTTATATTGTCTAAAAGCTATGTGATTCTTAGTATCCTCTTCCCTGTTTCCTGCTATTACGCCACTGGAAGAGCATTAGAGGGCTAAAGGACATAATATAAATAGAAATGTGTGTGTATCCTTTTTCATGGGTTGCCTTGTCCAAAGAATTAAAAAGCATGTGGCTAGCCTACCAGTGATGAACCTCTTTCTCCCTAGTACAATAATTGTCTCAGGCTACTATGTTGACAATATATATTACAATGTCATCAATCTTTAGTTTATTTTTCATCTTCTGCTTCCACATTATAACAATAATGTTATCTTGGAGAAGGAGAAAACCCTTCTTCTATTACTCCATATAGCGCATTCTCCCACACAATCATAAATCTGTGAAGTAATACATGGCTCCCTCCCCCCCTTTTTTTTTCAGGAGTACTTAACCAATATGTACTAACTTGAATTGAAAAGGGATCCAGATGATGTGAAATAGGTGTGGGGAATCCTAAATTCTTTGCAAATTCTCATAGACTTGGATTCACAAAGTTAGAAAGTACCTTATAAGTCATCTAGTCCAATCTACCTGTAGCATGATTCTCCTAGACATGTTAATCTAATTTCTCCTCGAAGACTACCAGTGAGAAGGAATATTAATTGGTATTTGGTTGTTACTTCAGTACTTTAGTAATTTTGTTGTCTGAAACTGAAAACCATAGTATGAACATGACTCTATTTATTGACCTTGAATATCAGAGTACTTGATAAACCCAAGGATTTTTGCTTATTTGTTTTTAGCATAAGGCATGTGGATGTTCTACATGTACTGATGTGGCTATTTAGTGATCTTGTTATCAGCCTCAGATGCATAGTATTACATAGCCATTTATCCTTGCTTTTCTTCCTTTTGTCTTATATAATTCCCGAATTTAGATTATTGTAATTTAGGTACTCTTTTATTACCCGGTTGACATGTTGTCATTTTTATGCTGAATCTCTGTCTGGAAAACTAGCCCCTCTGGTCATATAGTACCTGGATGGTGTAATTCTATGAAAAATGTCCATTAATGTAAGGAGTGATTATTCTCCAGCACCAATTCACCACCCTAATAGGTATAAAACCCTTTGGGGAAGCTCTTCTCTTTCCTCACTTCCCATGATGGGAAATAATCTTGTTCATTGAGGAGAAAAAAATCTGAAGATTTATATAGAGTAGCCCATTTAAGAATATTTTATTGTGCTTCATCTTATCCTATGCCATGAAGACTGACTTATATACTACTATATTTTAATATATTTGGTATATATTATCCATTTTCCAACTTCCTATAAACATGCTCAGATTTCCTCCATTCTTCAAGCAACAACTACTACTATCCCTTTATTTAACCATGTAAACCTCTCAAACTGTACCCTCACCTTCATAGCAAAAGACAGAAAAAGTCATCTATATTCCCTTCTTCTTGTTCCTTATTAACACTCATTTCTTTACCACCCACCTAAACCTAAAATCACTTTCTCTGATAATCTCTTGCTAGGCAATTAAATTCAACCATCTTTCCTCAGTAGTCTTTTTTGATCTCTCTGTATTTCATACTGTGGTCCACATGCTCCTCCAGAATATACTCTTATAACAAGGGTATATAGGGACAAGATGGTCTTGTCTCTAAATTTTCATGCATTAACTTGATGGGTTCTCCTCTTACTTAGAACCACTCATACTGATTCTTTTTTGTGAAGTCATTATGCATATAGTCCTACCCATTTTGTGTGTTTGTCACCTATAGTTCTTCTTTTATGGGGTTTTCAACTCTGCTTGGTTCAATGATCTAGACTCACTTTCTGTAGTGAAAAACAAGCTCTTAATCAATGTATCCATGATTCATCCTTCACAGTACAGACTGCCTAGTTAGATTATCTTCACCTGTAAGTTCCAAAGGCAACTCTAAGGTAACACATCCTACATGGAACTCATTATCTTCATCCCTAAATTTAACCTCTTCCTCATTTGTCTTTCTCTCAGGAGAACCATTACCCTTCTAGTCACTCATGTAACCAATATCAGAGTCATCCCTGACTCTTTAACTTTTACTCACCAGACTCCTACCTCCAAGCCAATATCCAATCAGTTGCCAACCCTTTTTAATTCTACCTCCACAATATGTCTATCCCTTTTCTCCATTATGCCATAAACACCCAAGTTTTACCTTGACTATTGCCAATAACCTTTTACTATAATTTTTTATCCCTGCTTCCATTTTCTGTTATTCCCAATTCATCTTCTATATCACTATAAAATTTTTATTCTTAAAGCATAATTTTGACCTAGCTTAAAAAAAAAAAAAAACAATGAAACAAACAGAAAAAGCAGTGGCTCTATTTCCTTTTAAGATAAAATGCAAATACCTCATTTAATATTTAATGTTCTTCTAAGACTTTTCAAGGCTTCTTGTTATATTAGACCCCCCTCATATACTCTACATTTCAAATAATTTGACCTATTTGCTGTTCTTGTTACATGACATTGTATGTCCACTTCTGTGCCTTTGCGTATTTTATTCTCCATTCTTGGAATGCCTTTCTTCCTCTGGAAATGACCTTGGTTCCTTCAAGACTCAGTTCAGCTGGTACAGCCTATAGGAGGCTTTAGGTGAGTCTTCCTCAGTTATTAGTGTTGCCCACCCAGAAATTACTTTTTATTTACTATGTGCACATACGCACACATACACACATACACACACACACACACACATACACACACAAACAGTCCTATCTATATAAGATGTCCCAAAATAATTAGTACAGCTTTAAGCTATTAAAGCTAAGAGAAGCTAAGCTTTCTATTATAAGCATATGCTTATACTATAAGCACCATGAAGGCAGTGACCATATTTCATTTAATCTAGTGTCTAGAATTATCTTCTTTGCCCAATTAGCACTAAGTAAATTGCTGTTGAATTTTCTAAAGTCACTAAGTGATCTAATTAGTGGGAAAGATTAGCTAGAATTCAAATGTTTCCCTATCTAACACCATATCTGCACCACACAGAATCATTAAAAGGATAGATTATCAGCAATGATGAGGAAAGAAATCATACATTTATTCTGAAAACTACAACTTAGGTTTTGTTCCCTTATTTGAATCTCACTGTGTGATTTATCCAGTATAGGTTGCATGATTTTTTTGTCCTATAATCAGTCCACCTAAGTTTGAAAGGCTTGTAACATGAAGTTTAGCTAGCAGGTGATGTGTGTGTGTCTGTGTGTATTAATGCTATAACCACTCAGGAAAATTTGATTACTGAGATCTATAAGGGATAGGAACTGTGTTGATAGGAATTCTGCCAACATGGATAAATTCATAGATGCTTGAAATTTGTAAATAAGTTTGTAATTTGTATGTTGGGGTATATTTGCATCCCTAAATACTGCCCCCCCTTTTTAGTCAGTCAGTTAACATTTGTTAAGCACCTCCTATGTGTTGAGGATGGTACTTAGGACTGGGGATATAAAAAGAGGCCAAAGATAGTTTTTGCTCTTAAGAAATATGTACAAGAAAACTTTATACAAGATAAATAGGAAATAATTAAGAAGGAGGACTTTAAAGTTAAAAGGGGTTGGGGAAGGCTTCTGGTAGAAGATGGGATTTTAGTTGTGTAATAATGGAAGCTAGAGAAGGCAGCAGGTGAAAATGCCTAGAATTAAGAGATAGTGTATCTTGTTCATGGGAATGAAAAGAGGCTTGTGTCACTGGATCAAAGAGTACATGGAGGGGAATAAGATTTAAGACTAGAAAGGTAGGAGGGGGCTAGATTATAAAGGGCTTTGAATGCCAAACAAAGCATTTTGTATTTGATCCTGGAGATGATTGAAAACCACTGGAGTTTATTAAATATGGGAGTGTATCAGCAAGCACCCTAGCATGACCAGAATGGCTACTAGCACAGGTTCTTTGATCTGTTTTTTAAAGGAAAGCAACTCAGAAGGGGTTAACAATCTTACTTTAATCAGACAAACACACACACACACACACACACATTATTCACTTAGTTTAGGAGGAAAAGTCAGCACCCTAAACGTCAGAAAATACAAACAGCAATTGTAAGCAGACAGAAAATACAGAGAAAATAACATGATCAATAGACCAACAGACAGGGCTTCTAGCTATCTGACTGTTACATACATACAGTGCTAGTTACCAGAGAGAAGCACCAGCATCTGGGTGTTCAAAGACAGGGGGCTCAACGGCTACCTAGAGTCTCATCTGGCCAAATCACACAAGTCTTACCATAAGTGAGCCCCAAAGCAAAACCTCACCCTAGGGTATGTATATAGCTCTCTCGAGGTCAGAGCCCTTCACAACCTTCCTGACCCTCTGCCTAATTACCAACCGAAAAAAAAGTGTGGCCTTTCCTGTGAAACAAGCCTCCCCTAAGCAAGCTTCTCTTGTTGGGCTCCAAGTGAGGCCCATTAAGGGTCAGCGAAGATCTTCAAATTCCCTCAGCCTATTAAAGGGCAGGGAAGATCTTCAAATGCCCTTACCATTACAGGGGGGGTAACATGTCAGTCTTGCTCTTTCAGAAAATCACTTCAATGGCTGAATGGAAGATGGATTGGAGTAGGAAGAGATTTGAGGCAGGCTGGCTTATCAGCAGAGAATTACAATAGTCCAAGCATGAGGTGATAAGGGCCTACACCAGTATGGTGCTAGTGTCACAGGGAAGAAGGGGGCATATTTTAGAGATGTAAAGATGAAATTGATGGGCCTTGGCAACATTAGATATTGGAGATGAAAGATAGTGAGTCAAACATGACACCTAGGTTGTGAGCCTGAAGGACTGGGAGGATAGTGTTGCCCTCAAAAATAGTTAGGTGACAGTGAAGATTTAGGGGAAAAGATAATGAGTTAAGTTTGGGGCATGCTGAGTTCCAGATGTCTGCTGGACATTTAATTCAAAATTCTTGAAACGTAGTTGGAGATGCAAGATTTTAATGTTTTTCCTTATATTCCATCCACATTTATTCTAAGAGTGCTTTATATAAATTGAATGACGGAATATCTCTGATAGGGTTTGTTGTTGTTTTTCAGGGTTTATTGCAATAATGCAAATATGAAAGAACAATTTTTTTCATTTATGTAGGATACACTATATCAGACTATGAAACTTACTGGATTTTTAGCAGCTATAAATTTATAATCTTGTTCTGTATATGATTGACTTATCATATGAAATAGTACATGTATCCAAGTCTTTCTCTCTGTCCTCAGCTATAGAAGGAAGAAAGGTAGCAAAGCACAAAGCTAATGAAACACAGTAACACTACAAATTTTAATGATATTATTAAAGAAAAAAAATTTTTAAGTTACAGTCTCCTGCAGTGGATCCTTTCTGTACAAAATTTCTGACATTATTAATATGGTCCTGTTGAATATAATTTCGCAGTCCATTACTTAATAGGCTTCTTCTATGACAATTAGTCACAGTAATTACTTTGATTGTTTTATATCTTGACACTTTACAACTCTTATTCATCACATGATGGTTTCATCATTTTCTCTCTCTTTTGCAGTGGAACAACGAGTAGGTTCAGGGTTAGCATATTTTCCCATCTCAAAGGAAATTTTAGCTAATGGATAACAAAGAAGAGGGAGAGAGAGAGAATGAAAAAGAAAAAACAACAACAACCCTACCCCAAATGATGCCCTCTAGGAATCAGTTTGTCTGTATTAATGTTCTTTACTAGCAGGCTTCTACTAGGAAATCATTATCAGCCCCAGTACCACTGCAAGGTATTTTGGATAGTTCACACTGAAATAGAATAATATATCTAACCTCTGTATCTGTAATTTGACAAAAAATGTATTCAGAAGAAGATTACCACTGTAAATATGAGTGGGGAATAAATGAGATTGTGTTGTATACGTTATTTTTAAGGGACATTAATTGATTTTATGCACAAGAATATAAGCTAAATTGCTATTTGTTTAAGCAGGGCCATCAACAGAGTATATTCCCTTTTAAAGAAATACCCCTAAGCTGATACCTACTTGTTTGGATAGTATATAATTTTAGCATCCTCTTCTTACTCATTTTTCTGCCTGTTCTTGACTTGGAGCAGTTAAACTTTAATATTTATTACTAAGTTGAAATAGTTGACCAAATAGTAATCAGAGTTTTAATAGAAACTTTGGCTCCAAATCCTAAGTGACTAGAGAAACATATATGTGTGTGTATACATACATACATATATATGAATATGTGTATATATATATGTATATGTATGTATGTTAATGTTTCTCATTGTAAAGGCATTGTCAAAGGGTTTTTTGTTTGTTTTTGCAAAGTTATAAAAACAGAGTCTTGGAAACAAAATGACACTTTTCAAAAATCATGTAAGCATCAAAAGTCTATGTAAAATATGCTTAAGGCCAACATTATGTGTGTGCTATAAAATACTAATGACTTTCACATGGTGGTAAAACTTGACATTAATTCAAGATTCGTTAATTTGCATGTTTGTATTGTGAATTTCTGCTATATCATGACAGTATACTGCCTTACTTTATCTTGTTTACCAAGGGGAGAATAACAAGTCTTTACCTTTGGGAATTAGTTAAAAATGGGTATGCTGGATTTTAGAGGCTGTGGAAGAGTTAGCACCTTCTTATTTACCAGTCTTTAGTTATAATGCTTATACTGTTAAATAAGGGATAGCAAAATTGAGTTAAAACATCAAGTTACCATTTTAGGAGGAAGGAAGAAGTTCACATTACAAAATCAATACTGCTTTCAGGAAAATAATGTATAGCCTGTTGAAATGATTGAACAACAATATCCAATTTTATTTAAGGAATTTGAAGTTTTATTGTTAAAAACAAAGCAGAGAATTCAGTTCAAATGAAAACCACAAGCATTTATTCAGCATCTACCATACTCTAGTATACAAAAACCAGATATTATATAGGTCCTCCTCTCTAGGAGATGGAAGCAAAGCAAATTTGGTTTGAAGACCAACAGAAATAGTTATTCAGTCATATTTACCTTGTTCCTTAATTTTTTGATTGTAGTAGGGACACACACACACATAGAGTTTTGGTTTTTTTCATTGTGATACTGCTGGTTTGCCCTTGGTGGTACTATGAAATAAAAATATGTCCCTTATAACCTTTGTACCTTCGAGTCGTGCTGCTGTGATGGCTATGAATTCATGAATAAACGAATGGATGAAAAATAATTTATTAAGTTCTTAATGTATGCAAAGCTCTATGTTAGTACTGGGGACACCAAAGAAAAAGAAGACACTCCCTGCTCTCAAGAAATTAACACTCTTCATGGGAGAGACAATACGGCTTTAACTCGGGTCAGATGGTCTTTCTGGTATAGTGGCAAAGAAGATGGTGACACAGGTAATGAGGTAATTTCTATAGCTAATCATATGCGTTTCTAATTTTGAAACATTCTATAAGGCCAAGAACTTTGGTGGTAAGAATTTTGGTTTTTGGATCATCAGTAGTTGTGTTTGCTGGAGAGGTAAGGGCTCCAGTACTTAAAAACACAGTTTCCAGGTTATTATCTCCATAAGGGTTGCTTTGCAGGATAATAGTTGCTAGGATTGGGCTAGAAGTAGAATTGGTGGCCTGTTGGGAATGGAAGGGATATTGGGGGTACTATAATTCCTGGGATGAACTGCTTTGTTTAAGCATTTGGCAAAAAGATCAAATATTTGCTGATTGAATAAGATTGGGGGCATGATTAATATTCTTATTTTGTCAAGTTTTCAGTTGGTTTGATTGCATTGAGGAAATGCTGATAGCAATAATTATGAATTTTGGCTCATTTTTTCATCTTTTAGAATCATGTTTGTTTAAAGAGGTTAACTGGACCTGCTTCAGTTGTAATTGGTGTCATATATATTTTTCCTACTATTTGCCCTTGATTTCTACCTTTGCTCTAATTGTTTGATGGTCACATTGTCCATAAATAGTTGATGATGAATAATCGATGGATATATAATCACTTTTTCTCATCCATTAAGAAAGTTGTCAGTCATTTTTATGTTGTTTAATGCTTGTCATATACAGCGGTACCAACTCACTTATTAAAGAAAAAAAAGATTACGGAAGTATGAGACTTTTCGCGAGTCTCCCACCTTTTCCTTTCTTTTATTTCTTCATCTTGTAATACTTTACCCCACTGTATTTTTACTAATCTCTCTCCAACCACTTTGGCATTAGTGTTATTGACTATCAGAGTAAATGTTCAATTATTCTGGTGGATTATAACAAGTTCTTTATAGAATTTCTTCATCTCTTTGAAAGATGTTGGTAGATGAATTAAAACCGTCTCCTTGGTGATGCAATAACAATAGCAACAATAATAATTAACATTTATATTACACACAGTATGATACAGGCCCTGTGAGTACTTTACAAATAGCTCATTTGATCCCCACAACAGCACAACCCTGCAAGGTTAAGTATTAATATTAGCTCCATTTTACAGTTGAGGAAACAGAAGCAAATAGTTGGAAATTATCCAGTCACAGAGCTAGTCAATGTCTGAGGCTGAATTTGAATGCAGCCCTTCTGACTACAGTCCCAGCACTCTATCCACTGTGCCACCTTGTTGCCCTATCTTATTTCTTTGTAGGCATCATCAGCACATCAAGGCAAAATGACAAAGAATTGCATAAAAAAGATATCATTTATTTTTTTTTTGGCTACCCAATTAAACTGTCCCTTATGTTTCATTTACTTCTGTAGAAAACCTGTCAGATCTCCTTCTCAATGTCTTCAGGTTTCAATGATAGCAAAAACATCAGTATACATAACTACACTTACATAGACTTTAGGGTATACTAAGTACTTTTATCATAGTGCTTCATTATGTGGGCTACTCTTGGTATGTAAACTCTTACCATTGATGTAAATCTGCAGCTCATCTCTTTTATTTTTTTAAATTAAATTTTGTTTCATTTGTAGTTTATATCATTCATTTCCACAAGATTTTGAATTATAAATTTTCTCCCCATCTTTCCCCTACCCACCACCTCAAAACAGGGATCCCACTGTATATCCCCTCCCCTAATCTGCCCTCTCCTATATCCTCCCCCATTACCCCTCCAACTTTCCAGTCGGGCAAGATGGATCTCCATACCCCAGTGCCTGTATATCTTATTTCCCAATTGCATAATAAATATAATTTTTTTTAAACATTTGATTTTACAACTTTGAATTCCATATTCTTTCCCTTCTTCCAACATCACCCATCCTTACTGGGACAATGAGCAATTCAGTATAAATTGTACATGTGTAGTTACACAAAACATTTCCATAGTGTATCTATTGTGAAAGACTGACTATATTTCCCTCCATCCTATCCTGCCCCCCACATGTTCTATTCTCTACTTTGACCCTGTCCCTTTTCAAAAGGCTGTGCTTCTACCTACCCTCCCTCACAACCTGCCCTCTCCTCCATTATCCCCCCTCTCATCCCCTTCCCCCCTACTCTCCTGTAGGACAAGATACCCACTTTAGTGTGTATGTCATTCCCTCCCTAAGCCAAATTCAATGAGAGTAAGGTTGACCCATTCCGTTTTGCCTTCCTGTTCTTCCACTCCATTGTAACAGTTATCCCTTGCCTCTTCTATATGAGATAATTTACCACATTCTGTCTCTGCCCATCTCTAATTATATTCCTCTCTCACCTCTCAATTTTACCTTTTAAATATCATCCATTCCTATTAAATTGATCTTGTCTATATATACCTACCTGTACACATATATACACATACTCACATATGTATTCATATGCACATATACCCTCTTATATAGACATGTATATGTATGTATGCATATATATATATATGCACACATATATTTACATTCCCTTCAACTATCCTTATACTGAGAAAAGTTTCATAAGTTACAGTTACCGTTTTTCCATGTAGGCATGTAAATAGTTCAACTTTGATAAGTTCCTTATGATTTCTTTTTCATGTTTACCTTCTTATGCTTCTCTTGCATTTTGTATTTAAATGTCAGATTTTCTATTCAACTCTGGTTTTTTCAACAAGAATGCTTGAAAGTCCTCTATTTCATTGAATGACCATATTTTCCCCTGAAACATTATACTCAGTTTTGCTGGGTGGGTGATTCTTGGTTTTAATCCTAGCTCCTTTAACCTCCGGAATATCACATTCCAAGCCCTACGATCCCTTAATGTAGAAGCTGCTAGATCCTGTGTTATCCTGATTGTGTTTCCACAATATGTGAATTGTTTCTTCTTGGCTGCTTGTAATATTTTCTCTTTAATCTGAGAACCCCAGAACCTGGCTATAATATTCCTAGGAGTTTTCCTTTGGGGATCTTTTTCAAGAGGTAATTTGTGAATTATTTCTATTTCTATTTTGCCCTCTGGTTCTAAAATATCAGGGCAATTTTCCTTGAGAATTTCTTGAAGGATGCTTTCTAGGTCCTTTTTTTTGATCATGGCTTTCAGGTAGTCCAATAATTTTAAAATCATCTCCTGGATCTATTTTCCAGGTCAGTGGTTTTTCCAGTGAGATATTTCACATTGCCTTCTATGTTTTCATTTGTTTGGATCTGTTTAATAGTGTCTTCATTTCTCATAACGTCATTAGCTTCTATTTGCTCCAGTCTAATTGTGAAGGAATTCTTCTCTTCAATGAGCTTTTGAAATTCTTTTTCCATCTGGCAAATTCGGCTTTTTAAGGCATTCTTCTCCTCATTGGCTTTTTGGGCCTCTTTTGCCATTTGAGTTAATCTGTTTTTTAAGGTGTTATTTTCTTCAGTCAGGTTGTTGACTCTCTTTTCATGATTTTCTTGCATTATTTTCATTTCTCGGAAATTCCCAATTTTTCTTCCACTTCCCTTGATTTTCAAATTCCTTCTTGAACTCCTATATGGCATGTAACCAATTCAGATTTTTCTTGGAAGCTTTTGGTTCAGGAGTTTTCACTTTGTTGTCTTCCTCCCATTCCATGCTTTGATCCATTTTGTCCCCCAAAAAAGAATCTAAAGTTGGATTGCTGTGCTTGCTTTGCTTCCTTTGCTTGCTCTTCTTGCCACTCAATTACCTGACCTTTGAGCTCTTTGCCACAGTAGAACTCCACTTCCAGAAGGGAGAGCTTTGTCCCAAATTGCTGCAGTTTTTGCAGCTACCGGAGCTATTAGGAGGGCACTGTCTCTCCAGCCCTCACAAACTCTGGCTCACTGGTCACACACCTCAGGACCACCACCTAAGACCATGATCCAGATCCAGGCAGGTTAAGGCAAGAGCAGTTACCCTCTAAATGGTCACTTGGGCCCCCTATAATCTGCAGGCCAGGAGCTCTGAAGCAGCCATGTGGAGGTGGCTACACAGTTGCCGCACCTCTGTAGCTTCTTGCTGTGGGCGCAGATCCCAGACCACACCTCCATCCTTCCCAGTTCTAATAGAGTTCTACACTGACCTTTTACTTTGTCTTTGGCATTTATGGGTTGATAATTCTGGAAATCGCCATTGCTGCTCGTGATCCACTCTCCCAAGTGCTCCAGCTACAGCTGGTCTGGGCTGCCCTGGGGCTAAAACCATGGGCTCATGTGGGGCTGGGCTCTCCTCCCAGCACACTGCAATGAACCCTTCCTGTCTGCCTGCCAGGCTGCCTTCAGTAGGAGATTTGTTTCTCTCTGACTCTTTATGGGTTCTGTGGCTCTAAAATTTGTTCAGAGTCATAATTTATAGGTATATGAGGTGATTATGGGGGGAGCTCACAGAGTTTTCCTGCTTCTAGGCTGCCATCTTGGCTCTGCTCCTCATCTCTATCTTTTAGAGGTGCCTTATACACTGAAATGTTAAATGATGTGATCATATTAATATGATTATTATGTAGCAGAAATATAACCTTCACTCTATCTATATCACAAACCTGTCTTTCAGTAGAAGTATTTTTATCTTTATTTTCAGCATGAAAAAACTAAGACCCAGAGCGGTTATATAATTTTCTGATGATACTTGTTGTGTTAGAGTCAGAATATCAATGAAATCTCTTGACTTCATGTCTAGTTGTTTTTATGCTATGGTTCAGTTCCAAAAATGGTATATCAATTCATTGGTCAATGTATACCAAATATCTACCATGAAAGGAATAAATAATTAATGTTTATACACAGTCTAAGAAATATATGATTCTTGGTAACCTCTGCTCCTTTGTCTACCACTCTGTCACTGTCATTCCTGAGGCAGAAGTTCACACAAGACTTAGAGTTGTTTTATTTCCTTATTTAATTCATGGATTACTGTGGCCAACCTTCTAGAGATGAATATGACAGCATTTAGCTGACTAAACTTTGAAGAGGAAATACTGACAGATATGGAATCCTTTCAAGAATGGGAGCTTGTCCCCTATAGGCATGACCTTCCAAATCTTCATGTTGCCTCCACACTATGGTAAGGCATTAGAATAGTATGTTTGTGGATTCATATGAAAAAGATCTTTTCTGTATTATTCAGTTAGAAAGTTTCATGCTTACTGAAATTGTGCTAGTCAATGTCCAAGATAAGCTGCAAAAACTTTTGTATTTTCTCAACAAATTATTGTTGAAGCCAGGAACACTTATTCGTTTTTCTTCTTTTATATTAGATTAGTGAATCTGTATCTCTTCATCTTATGAAAAAGGATATTTAGCAGGTCCCTTGGTTAAGAAGGGAGAGAAAAATTTCCTAGTGAACATCAAGCAGTTTGTGAATAGGAGTACCTATGAAGGCATAGGCCTTGATTCTTGGCCATTGACCATTTTCAGTTCTGTCCCATTCTAGGACACAGTGTGCCCTATTCTAATGTGTAGTTGAATTTATTCTATATACTGAAGCAGCATGACAAATACTGTTTTTCTATCCTCCTCAGCTCCTCCTCTGCAGATTGTAAAGAATTTAGAACATAGCATATGCCAGTGAGGGACCTAGGGAGTTGGTGGGTGGTTAATGCCCTTGTACTGTGAGCCTTAAGTGCTGTGTATGTGTGTGTGTGTGTGTGTGTGTGTGTGTGTGTGTGTGTGTGTGTGTTACCCCCTCCCACCAGTATTAGTGAGAGTGCTGGTAAGGGGCTTGTTTGATTCGTATTCTGACATGAGCTGGTCAGTCAGTCATAGAGAGTGAGAGATAAAGAATGAACTGCCTGTGTATTCTATTGGTATCCCCACAATCTCGAGACATTCAGGTGAGAACCCTCAGCATGTTGAATCAATCCTCTAAAGAGGATTTATGGGAAAAAAATGAACAAGATTCCCTCAAAATTAGCACCAAACCCTTCATAATATGAACTCCATAAACAAGAGCTATTTCCTGTGCAAAACTGAAGCAGATTTTAAATTGGCTCATGGCTGCAGCCTTTGTTAACAACAACAAAAAAACAACCAGCAAACCCAAAACAAAAAATCTCCACAGAACCTTTTTATCAATCTGTAACATCAAAGTGAGTTTTTCTTTTACGCTCCCTTTTTTTTTGATGGAACATTATTTGTTTGCTTATTTTAATGTAAACTTTAATCTTTGAACACATCTTCATATATGGTATAACTTTGCTTTTTATCTTTAAATGGAGAGGTCAGTCTGATTTAGTGGAAAGTTTGATCTAGGGAACAATTAAACAAATGAAGTTGGAATACATAACACTAAGTCTGGGAACCTTGTTGACAGTTGGCTATAGGGGTAACTGTGTTAGAGATCTTTGAGTATCTTCTAAGTACTTTAACAAATAGGAAAATAATCTTTGTGATTAACAACTTCATTGTTCCCCAGCAGTATTTGCATACAAAGTGGTTTTCTGAGTGCTTGAGAACAATTTCCTGACTTCCCCCGTCAAATAGACTAAACATTTCTTTTGGTTCTGTTTATTTGTTCGGCATATTCCTTTTCTAACTGGCATTTCAAGATTTTCACTAATTTACTTAAGTGGATCCTGAATTAATGAGGATTTACCGTATTAACGCTCAGAATGTACTTCAGCCCTTCAAGGATCTGTGATTTCTCCAGTGCACATTACAGGCCTTCCATAATTTAGTAGGAGTTTAAATGACTTACTCTGCTTCTCCCCCACCCCTATAAATCACTACCTGTTGGACAGCCTTATGACAGTGAGCCTCCTCACCCTTAAAAAGGAGCACAATACTTGAATCTTCCCCTTCCCTGTCAGATAAATGATCTGCAGCAACTCTTAGTTTTTGAGAAACCTGGGTTACTTGAATTATATATGAAAAAGTATTTCAGTACTTACTATGTGTACTAAGCATTTTGCTAAGCCAGAGGATATGGATACCAAAGTGAAATGGTCCCAGCCCTCAAGGAGTTTACATTCTTGTAGGAGACTACACAAACACTGAAAGATGCTTTGGAGTAGAAAGTCATGTAATAAAAGGGAACATGGGGCATGGGACTGCCAAAGACAATGGTAGTTTTAAATTTGATTACAATTCTAAGAAGAAGATGTAAAAAGAGAAGGGGGAAATGATTTGCATACAGGGTGAAAAATAAGAAAATATAGGGAGGACAGAGTCTGGCCCTGAGGACCATACTCTGATTTCCTGATGAGATATCTGGATAGGACTTAATGGAATCCTAAGAGTATCTGTGAAATAATGTTTTTGTCCAAAGTGTTGATTTCATTGGTTTATGGAATGAAACAAAAAAATTGTAACAAGCAGTTAATAGAACGTAAAGCATCATGTTAGGCAATAGAATCTCTGTCTTTGCTCACAATTCTAAAGCATTTGTGATCTTACTGTCATAGGCATTGGTTCCAACTATGTGGATTGTCCCCCTTCTAAGATGAAGGAGTTTATAATGTGATTAGGAAAGCAGAGATAAGGCATTTAAGGGGTCTACTCTAGACTGGAAAATTTTGTCTTTTCTTCTAACCATCCTCAGTCAATTCACTGAAGTATCTTATTTCTTAGTCTCTCATCAAATAAATACCTACTCATTATGAAGAATGTAATTTTCTCTTATTAAAATATGTGCATTTATAAAAGTAATTTTAAAAAATTGTCCTATTTTGCAAATCCCTGAGTTGTGTGTATACTAGGTATGTGCCTACCTTGGTTTTGAGAAGAGAATACTGGTCCCTTTTTTGGTTATGAGGGGCTCAGTTTGGACCTCTCTGGAAAAGAAGGCATTGCTAGAGGAATGCTAATAGCCAGGCTGAGGGAGTTGCTATGGAGTGGGTTGAGAAAAGGAGTGTTGCTACTGATTTTGTAATACTTAGGCCCTAAATGAAACCAAGTGACACAGGCAAATGACACAGGTGGAATCTGAAATATCTGCCTGAAATATCTGCTCAATTTTAGAGTCCAAATGAAGCCTTGTGCGTGCTTTTAGTATATTGAAGCAAGAGATTCTGGTTTGGTAACAAGGCAATCCTGAGTAGATTTTCCCCTTAAACATTTAAATAATTGTGTTGATAAAGTAGATGAAGTTCAGGGTTAAGTTGTCTGGAAAGAATTCAGGGGGCAGAAATTCTCCTAATCAAGAGGGCTTTATTGGTGTAAAAGCAGTAGGCTAGTCCTTAGGAGCATTGGCAGTTTGAAAAAAAGACCGAGGCTTGCTTTTATACCCAAATTTTGAGCACTCAGCTAGGAGTCAGGATGTGCTCCTACATGGGTAGTTAACCATGAGGAAGGATGTAAGGAAGGGGGAAGCAGGTGTGTAAAGGGAGGCAGGAAAGTTGGAATCAGGTGTATTAGGTACCTTACCAAACAGTTCAGGGATGTCATCACAAAACAGGAAACTTAACTTGCAACATTCAGGGATATGGGTACAAAGAATAGGGGTTCAGTCATATACACAGAAAATAACAGAGCTTTCTTGTCAACAGATAGAGCCCCCTGTTACTGGCAGATTTAGCATTATGCAAGGCTCTCATTGTTGGCTGGGCAAAAGTTAGCCTCATCAGTATCTTCTGTAATAAAACATGTGAATTATCTAATTTATATGTATCTTTTTTATTTTCTAAAAATTGACATTAACCCTGACCTAAACCTTTTTTTGAATGATATCTTTTGTTTATTTAGTCATTAAGCAATAAATACTAAGTTATTTATGTGCTATACATTGTATTATTGCATCTTATCTTTCTTGTTTGAAACCATGCCATCTTCATTATAGGTCATAAAAAGTGACTGGCATGCATACTTACTAATTTATGGTTTTCAGAGCTATTTAATACATAATCTCATTTGTTCTTCACAAAAACCTGTGAAGTAGTCACTAGAGGAATTATTATGCTCACTTTACAGTCAAGGAAGCACAAAAAAGAAGACCAAAGAATCTAAATACACTCTACCTTAACTATATTCAGTACTTTGAATTAAGAGTATTTAGACTAAATTAAAACATGGATCAAACAATTGCTTAAATCTGCAATTTTTTCTCCAGAAGATTGAGGGCCATTAAGTTCCTAAATGTTATATTGCTGACATTAGTTAATGGTTTAAAAAAAAACAGCTTTATAAAAGATACATGTAGTGAATGAGCATTCTCAATTTACCTCTATGACTTAAAAAAATGTAATAGGTACTCAGAAAATTAATTGTATTAATCCCACATTCTTATATTTATATTTTAACTAACCTGAACTAAATTTGGGAGATCCATAGTGATTGACTCGATCAAAAAAGGTTATAACTGTTTGATATATTAATTCTCAGGTTGACTAATTTCATGCATAAATAGGAATATGAATATATTTTCCATGCAATTACTATTTCATCTCTATATGAAAATGATAATATATGTATATAAATGCAGGCATATTTTAAAATTCTTGCTCATTTCATTATCCATTAAAAGCAAAGCAAAGATTTTTAATTAATTTAATTTTATTCATTCCTCCCTCCTCCTTCAAATATTTCTTAGAGTTTTGCTTAGAAGTTTTGCAGATTAAGAGTTTTCAAAATAGAGTATCTCTCCTCTCCCCATGAAGGCCTGGGATTAGAGATTTTGTTTCAGTCCACGGTAGTTGAGCTTTTTAGACAAAGAAACTAGCTAGGGAATCACTGAGACCACTTGATCACAAGACAAAAAGAATACACAAGGATAAAACGTATGAAGCCAGAAAATCCTTTTTATTTTCTCTTGTTTTCTTATGTCTTTTATATCCTCACCTATGATTTCAGACACTCCCTCTTCCAATGTAGATCAGCAACTGTTAGATACTTTAGAATTTTTGAGAATATACTTTAGAATATACTTTAGAATTTTAGAAAATTTAGAATTTATATATTTCAGAATTATCTGCTGTATTGATAGGTTTAATGACATACGTAGTGTTAGGTTGTTAGTATGAGTTAGAAGAGGGACTTGAATCTAGGGCTTCTTGAATTTTCAGCCATCACTGGCCTTCTAAATACTGAACTTCACTGCCTTTAGCCCAATATTGTCTCTAATTTTATATCCTGCAAAAATCCTCATAACAGATTTCATTTCTCGTTCTGAACTAAGAGAAAATAGCTCTGTAGGCAGTATGTTAAACTACAGATAATGGAACTAAGAATCATAGTATGCTGCTCCTTAAAGACATCAGCCTGATATACATCAAGATCCTAAAAAAATCAAGAACATGCTGGGCTTCTTTTGGAAGAACACTGGAGAAAAACTGAAGAAACCTTATTCTCCTCATATCCAAATTCATGCTACATCCAAACCTGGAATTTTATGTATACTTCTGGTTGATACATCTGAAGAAAGAAACAGCAGGGGTGAAAAAGGTCTTAAGAAAGGCATCTAAATTAAGCAAAACATATCCTAAAAGGCTCAATGAAGATTCTATATGAATAGACTAAAACAATGGTCTTCTGTCTGGAAAATGATCTCCAAGAAAATATTTTTATGATGTCTATGAAGTCATTGTTATGGAATCCTAATAAAGCTGTCCCCAGCCCCAGAATTCTAACTTCATTACAGGCCCAGCCCCACTGATCAGTAGGCCCACTGTTCCTACCTACCTCTCCTCCCCTCCTCCCATCCTCTCCTCCTCCTGTCCTCCCCTCCCCCAATGTCCTAACTTCTTTATATATGCCTCATTGGAAGAACAGGTGTGTACCTGAACCCATAGTTCCCACAGAACAGCAGGTGTGTCCATGTGATGGGAACCCAACTATTGCCTCTACCTAGTCACTTCCCCCAGAGCCATTCCCACAGAAACAGGTAATCACAATCACACTATCCATCTAGCCCAGGACCACGATACCTAACTATCTGTCTTAACCAGACAGGACCACAATACCTAACTATCCATGTTAACCAGACAGGACCACAATAGCTTGCCAATAGCTAGCATGACCAGAATGTTTAACCACCACACCATAGATGGGACCCATCCTCCATTACCTAATCCCTTAACAAATCTCTCCTGCCTTTTTAATATTCGTAATTTCTGTTTTTAATTGTATCTTTACCCTGTAAAAATGCATCTTGCTTTCTCTGAAGTTTCTGGTTTCTCTTGGAATTTAGCCTGCTTCATGAGAGGTGTCAATCTTTTTTTTTTTTTTAATTTTATTTTAGTTTGCATCATTCATTTCCACAAGATTTTGAGTTACATATTTTCTCCCCTTATTTCCCCTACCCACCACCCCAAAACAGCCATCCCAGTGTGTCCCCCCTCCCCCAGTCTATTCTC
>CM053587.1:191268134-191295942 GCA_028646515.1 Pseudochirops corinnae
AAAAAAGATACAGGTATCATCTTTTTTTCAAAAGAAAATATGGAACACTAACGCGTTATCTGTTCTCAGCTTTAAAATAGATATTCTGCTTTGATATTCCAGTTGATATATGTGCTCACTGAATGTGGAAATTTCCTTTATCAGCACAAATTGTAAATTATTTGTGCTTTCCTATTATGCACATTCTTGTTGATTATTCTTCCATAAACTCTCCAGTTAAAAAAAAAATTGTTCTCACTATTCCACCAGGAATAGGGAAGTGATGGTCCCCATTGTACTTTGTCCTCATCAGACCTCATCTAAAGTTTTCTTTCCAGTTTTTGCTGCCATATTTTAACTGGAACGTTTATAAGCTGGGGGACTGTTTAAAACAGCAAAAGACCTTGAGTTCAGGTTCTATGAAGGTCATTCAAATGACTCTTGAACTTTGTTCAAGAACTTGAATTGCTGTCAAGTGAAGTAGCCTTGGCCTCATTCTCTTCACGCCCAGAGGGCAAAAGCAGGTAAAGAGATAGAAGTTACAAAAAGACAAATTTAAATTTGATGAACTTCCTTCTCTTACATCCCTTCCCCTTTTGCTAATCTTTAAAGAGATATTGCAATTCTGCTCATCAGCTGTATTGTAGAAGTGATTTATGATTTGCACTAGCCAGCCACTAAGCTTCAACTCTAAAATTCTGTGATACAGAGTATACATGCTGCTTCATATCAATAGAGATATTTTTATTTGTAAATTAATATTCATAATTGTTTGATTAGACATCATCCACCTCAGTGCCAGTTTATTTCTGTTTTTTCCTACCTTGAGGCTGAGAGGAAATGAAGGTCTGAGACAAGATTATTGTATGTTTTAATAGAAATTAAGTAATGATTGACTTGATTCTTATTATATCTCTTCCTGAAATGAAGTGATTTGATTATTATGGCTAAGAAACAACACCCATGTATTCTTTACGGGTATGAAGATTTCATTCAGTATACTGGACAATATATCCTTTATTAAATTGTTCTTTCTTGCTTTAAGAGAGAATTCATGGGTGGACATGTTACCACTGAGGATACAACTTAGCTCTTGTGACATTTTTTTTAGAGACTATGTGTATAATTGTGGGTAAAACCTCTCAAAGCCTCAGTTTCTTTCTGTGTAAAATGGTGCCTGTCTTTTATGTTAGGATGTATGCAAAATAAAATGTGTATAAAATGCTCTGTAAATCTTAAGAAGTATGTTAATGTTGTGGATAGGTTTCTCCATGAATCAATGAACTATTGAATGAATGAAAAACATTTATCATTTACTGTGTTACAAGAATTGTGCTAAATACTGGGAATATGAATGCAAAAGCCAGGCTCTGTCCCTCTGGGGAGCTTACATTGTTTCAGGGAAAGACAATATACATGGGAGGGTGGTCCAAGCAAGCCATTTTCTCCTAAAATTTTCAGGGATGATGAGTGGAGCACTAGGGAAGTGTGTCTACACACCGTTTCCTGAAGTAATATGTAGTTTCAATTTGATGATGTTTCTCAGAGTAATAGGTAGAGAGTGTGCTGGAGGAGGATATATGTTCAGAGGCAAGAGGAATGGCAAAAATATATGGGGATGGATGGCTGGATGTGATGTGAAGCATGTTCTGGATGGTCTGGAACTGCTTGGATAGAATGAGTTTTGAGAGTTTGTCCTAGGATTCAGTTCCAGAATCAAAGTTCAAAAGGTGAGTGGATAGATCAGTCAATCAATCTACCTAATTCTCCACCTGTGGGAGTCAGTATGGCACAGAGGACAGATTAGAAAGTGCTTTCAGTTTCAGGCAAACCTGGGTTTAAAGTCTCATTGCCAAGTATTAGCTCTGTGACCCATGGAAATTCTTGGAGACTGTAAATTGCAGAGCAGCTGTTGGTGGTTTCTATACCATAGCTTGTGTAAGTGAAAGCACAGATAAGGCTAGACATTTAATAGCTCTCTAATCTGTAGATATTTATTAGTTCTCTAATTTTCCTAATGCAGGCACTCCTCCTAAAAAGTCACCCATGCCTGTCTATCCTATCTATGTGACTTTTATCTGTATTTTCTAAACATACCATGAGGTTTATTAATGGAATAAGAGTGTTTTCTTTGTATTAACATGTGATTCACAACATATTTAATATTTCTTATCAATTCAATGTAGATATTAATATTAATAATAAACATATTTAAAGTTTGCTACTTCTACTACTACTACTACTACTACTACTGCTAATGCTAATGCTGTATTTCTGCAAATATTTATTCTCCTTACTCTGGCATGTCATGCCTCCTGGCCTTAAACACAGGTGCACAGACGACATATCCCTCCTTAACAGGCATTGCTATAAAGACTAGTGATATTAATTTTGATAAAGTAGAAGAACAGTGGCTAATACTTAGTTGCTATATTCTTAAATCTGTGAATAAATTTTTATATACTTTATCAGAAAGGTAGTGTGACAGGACCAGGCTTGTCTTGGAGCCAAGTTCATTGCACCTTTTGGTATAGCTGGATTATTCCAATCAAATACTTTCAATTCATTTCAATCAATTTAATAAGCATTTGTTCAAAATCCTTGTGACTTCGTATATATGAAATCAGGTACAAACCAGCTATCAGGTAATTCAGAACTCAGTACTGAGCCTACTAAATACCCCTTCCCCCAATCTGCTCTCTCTTATATCCTTCCCCATCCTCCCCTAACTTTCTAGTAGGGCAAGACAGATTAAAATGCTTTTCTAACACTATGGGAAAGATTCTTCTCCCTGTAGAGGATTCTACACATAGTGATGTATTCACGTTATATCTCTATATACCTTTAGAGATGTGGTGAGAAGAAATTTGATCCCCCTCAATGCACAGAGTAGTCACCTGTCTTTTGTACTATGTATTTTGGACCATACATACATAAATCAATGGCAAAATCCTTTTTCATCAAATAGTTGATAAATTCCCACTTCTAAATTTCATGCTCTTTAATACTTAAGTAGAAAAAAAAGCAAGTATGCAACATGACCTAGAAATATGTCATAGCTGAATTTCTTTGGTCATATAACCATTTTCTGCCAATGGCCTTATCCTTGTCAAAAATATGTTAAACAGAATGGATGTTTACATATACATTTTGCCAACTGAATTTTCAGTGGTACTTTTTACTTCAGAAAAAGGTTTGATTTGCTACATCACTTATAGAGAGAAAATTAAAGGTTTACATTCAAGTGTTTAATTTGCATGAAAATAATTCTGGCCTAATAATTCTATCTCCTATCAGAGATAGCACCATTAAACAAAACCTTTGGAGGCTGTTTACTTTGTTGATTAGTTGAGAGCTGTAGCCTTCTCTTTCCATAATAACGAACTTGCAAAGATGATGGCTCACTTATGGAGTCTTACTTTAGAAGGGAATGATGATGAGGGAAAAGTGAATGGAAATTAAAAATTAAAACTGGATGAGTAGAAAATCTCTCTAATTTGGTAGTTTGTTGTTTTAATAAATTCAGTTGTCTACATAACAGATCTTTCCACTAACCAAATGTTCTAGCCTAAGAATATGTAATATTTAGAAAGTGAAAATAAATAAAACAGCTGCTTAGTATTCACAAATAGAAGATGAAAAGACATAGGTCCCAAAGCCCCTATCCTTTATTCAGGATATTTATATTTCTTCCTTTGGTGACAATGTGTACTGAAGAAGTCAATCCATATTCCTCTTGAAATCAGTGCTAGCATCTGTACTAAATACCAAATATGTAATATTCATAAAATAGCCTTGATTTTAGGAAGACTTTTTTTTTGGGGGGGGGGGGTATGATAGATATCAGTAGAACCAAATATATGTGTGTTGCTTTTTATCCTTGAGGGTTTTGCCTGCATTGTTTCAAAGCTAAATTACAAAGTGCCCAAATGGATCTAACTGTAGTGTGCTCACATTGTCCCTGTATTTGAGTGATTGTAGCAAAAGCATAAATTGCAGAGTGTTTTAAAATAAGTGATTGATGCTTAAGCCCTTTCTCAAATCAGAGCTGCCATTTCATTGTCATCTAGATTGTGAAGATCTTTATAGTTTGATTCAAATAAGTTTTATTAATAAAAAATAACCTATAGCTTCAGTGAGTATTTTTATTTAGAGATAAAAGTAGAAATGTTCTGATAGTGATGTTTTTTTTTCTGTTTCCATTTCATATTTAACTGGGTAGCTGATTTTCAAAATTCAGGTGGCTGATTTTTTTCCCCCCACGGATATTCATGTAATGTGCAGCGTTCACAAAAATAAGGATTGGGTGGCTCAGAATGCTATATTATTTCAGACCAGAAATCAGGAGGAAATAATCAGCATAGTTCTTAAATTAATGAAAGCATTTCTCTTTCTACGCCCCATTCCCCACAAAGGACCATTTTGCAGCAATGAACAATGATCACTGCCATGAAACAAGGAAATAGACTTTGCCTATTATTCATTCACCATTTGTTGAAGGTTCACTAAGTGTACAATGCTCTGTCAGCCACTCCAAGTGATACTAGGATCACAGAATTCAGGATCTCTGAGTTGCAAGGGACTTCCTGTGGGGAAGCATCTAGTCAAACAGTACCCTCTATGACATCCCCAATAAGCAGTGATCCATGCTCAATGGGAAAGCCTACAATGAAGAGGTGATAACCTATTCTACTTTTGAATAGCTTTAGTTATTAGGAAGGTTTCTTTGCATTGAACCTAAATCTCCCTCTGCAATTTCTATTCAAGGCTGCTCATTCTTTCTTTTGGAACCAAGGATGGCATTGATCTTTTTTTTTTTTTAACCTGACAGCCCTTCATATATGCTATGACAACTATCATTACTTTTCCTCTCTTCCCAAATCGCTTATTCTGGCTAGAAATTTCTGGTTTCTTCAATAGACACTTGTATGGAGTGGTCTAGAGGACCCTCCTTATCTTGGTAACCTTCCTCTTGACACTCTCCAGCTTATCAATGTCCCTCTTAAATAAAATGTAGTTTCTAGAACTGAATATAGTATTTCAGATATAGTCTGAGCATGGTAGAGCTCTGTCCCTTCCCGTGTTCTATACTTTATGGATCTCAAATTAGCATAGGATTCCATTCATTATTTTGACTGCTGTGCTGCCATTAAGTTTTTTTCACACAACATGTTTTCTAGCTGTCTCTTTACTATGTTGGAGCAGTGAAATTAATTTTTTGAACCTAAATGTAGAAATGTACATTCATCCATATTAAGTGACATCTTTATTAGATTCAGCCTGTTTTTTGTTTTAACCTGTCAAGATTTTTTTAGATCCTCAATTTATCTTCCACCATGTTTGCTATCCCTCCCATCTGTATATTACAAGAAAATTTGATAAGCATGCCATTTACATTTAGATCAAGTTCACTGAAAAGGAAAATCTCACTAGAAATTTCCTTCCGAGAAAGTAACACAGGTAGTAGATATGACTCTTATAGCCTCTGTTTAGCTGCTATGTACATTGCATATATTCCATGATAGAATTTTTATGCTTCTGAAGACAAAACTGTTCATCATTTGAAGTAATTAGCTTTTCTATCTGTGGATATCTAGAAAATCCATAGATGTTCATAGTAATGGCATCTACTTTTGGCTCCTGTAGGTGACACCAGAAGATAGAAAATCATTACAATCACTTGACTTTTGACTGTGTATCTGCTGGATTAATATAAGAACACTAAATGAAAGACCAAGATAGTGCTTGTTTCCCATACTGACAGAGATGTTGAAAAGATGGATGCTTACATAGTAATGATTATGGAATCCTTTTAGGTCTAACTTAGAAATCAGTGTTAAATATACTTTTCTAGTTAATTTAATTTCTTTTCAGAGGAATAATAAGCAAATATTTTATCATTTGGTACCACACATAATATATTTGCCCATTAAAGGTACTTTAAGTCAAATCCCTCTACAAGACAATCTGTTGCCCAGTGGTGCTCTATAAGAAAGGGTAAAAGAACATATGATTTGGTGGACGTGGATACCAAGATTCCATTTTGCTTCAACAGAATGTCATGAATGAAAATTTCCAAGCTAAACTATGTTCTGTGTTCAAAATGTCATAGGTTATATATTGAGAGCATCAGTCTTTAGTATGATCAATAGTTAACCTTTTGTCTCTAAATTCTCAATGAAGAAGGCAAATCAGTATTACTGACTTGTTTACATTCATGTAGTTCTTTTCATATTTAGTAATAGTCATGAAGAACTGAGTTCAAATCCCAGTTCTTAAAGAGACTATTGGATAGTCAAGTGACTTTTCTGACCTGCAAAATGGAAGATAATAAGACCTGTAGAAGCTACCTCAGAGAGTTGTTATAAGGTTGAAATGAGATCAACAAGTTTTTATTAAGCTTACTATGTTCTAAGCATTGTGCTTTGTGCCAAGCTTGTGAAATGAAAAATATCATGAATGAAATGAAATTAAAATGAAACAGTCTCTTCACTTTAGGAGTTTATATTCTATTAGGGAAGACTCTATGTATGTAAAAAAGTATATAAAAATATATGTAAAAGAAATACAAGTACACAGAGAGGGAAAGGGCTAATTAATATAAATAACATATTTTGTATTCTTTAAATGCTGGATAATTAATTAGGAATTTAAAAAAAGAAACAAGAAGGTCTTAGTTCTTGTGTACAAATGCTGTTAATTACAAATGTAATTATTTGAATTTGTTTTACTGGGGTTTGAAATTTTCCAGGTGTCATCAAGACTGCCCTTCCCAACATGGATAGAGAGGCTAAAGACCAGTATTTGCTTGTAATTCAAGCAAAGGATATGGTTGGTCAAAATGGAGGACTCTCAGGGACTACGTCTGTCACAGTCACCCTTACTGATGTCAACGATAATCCACCCCGCTTTCCAAGAAGTAAGATACTTTACTATGCAATACAAGTGCAGTGTCTTTGCATCAACAGTCTTTGTTTTAAGATGATCTGAATGTGCAATAGGAATTCTGAAAAAGAAGTATTTTAATGCCCTCCCATGTTCTTAATGTCACCAAAATTACTGGTAGATTAATTTGAAATTGTGCTTTAATTGGTAACACAAATATTTACCTCCAAGTTAACGATGATATAGACTTTATATGACAGTCTAGGTTGGGGGTGGGGAACCTGCTGCCTCAAGGCCACATGTGGCCTTCTAGGTTCTTGGATGTGACTTTTTGCGTGAGTTCAAGTTTTACAGAATAAATCCTTTTATGAAAGGGATTTGTTCTGTGAAGCTTAGATTCTGTTAAAGGGCCATACTTGAAGACCTAGA
The DNA here is from genome assembly GCA_028646515.1 of Pseudochirops corinnae. NCBI lineage: Eukaryota > Metazoa > Chordata > Mammalia > Diprotodontia > Pseudocheiridae > Pseudochirops > Pseudochirops corinnae. Next base: position 191,275,428 of record CM053587.1, read on the forward strand.
TGGCCACATGTGACCTTGAGGCAGCAGGTTTCCTACCTCTGGTCTAGGTAATCCTATAATTAAAAAATTTAATCTAATAGAAAATTTAAGAAATTTTGTTTCAAGTTTGCAGAGATAGGCAAATTTGGGCATATATGCTGTTATATGCTAGAGAGCACAAGCTTTTTACCACTGATTTAATAGAGTTCTGTACAGGGTGGGGTTGGGGGAGGAGGACATTGATGAACTTTTTTGAAGTTAACTAGGATAGTTCTTGGACACAAAAACATTGTCTGTCTCTGAGTCTATATTCAAAACCTTCCAACTTGATTGGATCTGCTCTATACTCCATTGGCATAGTCTTCCGTTCCCAGAGTCCTTGTCCAAATCGTAGTGCTACGTTAATATCAGACTTTAGTGGACGATACTGTACTTAAATTAAATGCAGTTTCTTCTGTTTTGACTATAATTTCATTTACATGTTCCATATATCATAGGGGACTTTGATTAATGCGATTCAACTTTATTTTAGAAAAAACTGCATATGGAGCAGTGAATGACTTAAGACATAAGTAAAAATACACTAAGATTGATATTTAGTTTTTCATTTTATATTTCACACATTTGTTTACTTGTTATGCACACTGCATATTCTTTCAGCTTTTCAACCACATTTTTCTTGCACATTCCATGTTTCAAAAGAAATCAGTCTAAAACCCAGAAAACTGCATGTCCTCAATTTATTGCATTCGAACAAGGTGCTATTTGACTTAACCAAGGAAAGGAACGGAGGAAAGTATAATCACACACATACATACCCTCCAGTTAGAGGTGGTGACTTCAGGGAGTGGGATGGGTGGTCATATCATTCCTTTTTCTGTACTTTTTTGTAGTATTTATTTAAATTGTCAAGAGAAGTTAGAACAAAATACGGACTCTGAAATGATTTGGCCCAGAGAAAGGGAGGAATAAGATTGTATTAAAATTGTTCTTCAAAGTTAATAACGTCAAAGAAACATTGAACAAATCTCATTTTCCAGAACCTCCCATCCCCAGTCATGCTCACTATGCCACCAACCTATTATATAATTTCTTTGCTACTTTTTTGTACTCAAAAAAGAAAAGTTCTTTAAGAGAAAGTCATATTATCTGTCATTACAAAATATTTATAAATACCAAAACACCTACCATCATTGTTAGAAAAAGAAACCCAGAACTTAACCTTTAATGATGTTACTGGTGTCTTTTACATGTTGAAATAAAAAATGATTTCACAGTCTTGGTTCCTGTTATAGACATAAGTGTCTCTTTTTTTTCCTCTAAGGCTAAAATAGCAAGAGTTGACATTTAGCACTTGTCTAGTTTCCATTGTGATGTTTGGCCATGGTAATATGAATCTTTTCTGCTTAATGGGCGCTTCGTTATTTATTAAAGCCAGGTAAAGCAAGACTGTTTTATTAGGTTTATTTTCTTTTATTGATTTTATAATTTAGACCTTCTTTCTATGACCTTTGAGACTTTGCTAAGTAAACAGTTGAAATTTTGAAGATGATTGCTCAGGAAGCTCAAGCTCATATTACCACGCTAAAAGACTGAAGGGATACTTTCAGCAAGTTACAAATTCCAATATTCAGGCTAAGAGATGATTTATTCTTATCAGTCAGCTTACTCCCTATTTTTCTCCTTCTCACCTCATTCCATCCCTCAAAAAAAACCAAAAAAGACTTTGTACTCCCCTAGAGAGAGATGAGGAAAAAGACACTTCATGAGCTATAATTCTGTCTCCTAATGGAACTGGAATAATATGTCAGAAGCAAATGTAAAATGAAAAAAGAAAAGGGGTAAAAGGTGATGCTTTTCTAAAATAAGGGTTTTAAAATATGGCCAGTTTGGTTATCAACCTAAGCCTAAAATTTTACCTTTCAAAAAATATATATAGTTAAGTACAGTGGTCTTCCTTCTCTTCTTTCTCTTTGTCACAATTACATAACATTTTAATTCTCTTTGAACACAGTAAACATTATATTAAATAGAAACCCAAACAGTATTTCACAAGATTATGTCTCTTTTTAAGCCTCTGAAAATAAATTCACCAACTTATCCCATATTAAATGAATTGCACCCATTGGTAGTAATAAAATCATTCACAATGATTTTATTACTATATCTCAGTTCTGTGCAAAATCTGCTACACCTACATCATTATGTTTTCCTTTTCTATAAATAAATTGTTTCATTAAACTAGAAATGGAAGATGGAAGGTTTCTTCTCTTATCTGTCAGGCCATCTGTTTATGTTTTTACGTAGTGATTTGCTTTCCATTATATAATTTTAGCAATCAAATTGCTTAAAGCTATCTAAGACTTCTAGTTCAACTCATTGCTTCATCACCTTACATACACTGAGATTAAAAAGAAAAAGAACCAACAAAATTGTCATAGACTAATAGTTTTAATGTTGTCATTGTTGTTAGTATAAGTTAATTTGGTGTTAACTAGGAAGAGGGAATATGTGCCTCCTGATAATAGAAGACGTTATTTTCAGTCCTTGTTTTAAATTTTGTAGGGTCTTACCAATACAATGTCCCAGAGTCATTGCCTGTGGCATCAGTGGTGGCCCGAATTAAAGCTGCTGATGCTGATGTGGGACCAAATGCAGAAATGGAATACAAGATTGTGGATGGTGATGGCCTGGGAGTTTTCAAAATTTCTGTTGACAAAGATACACAGGAAGGAATCATAACTATTCAGAAGGTAATCTTTTGTTTGTTGTAGTTTTTATTTTGTTTTGCTTTGTTTTTAAAGATCACAGTGTGTAGCCAAGAAGGAAAAGTCTCTCATTGAAAATTAGGGTTTGCTCTTGTTGGCATGTGCTAATTAAATATGCTACATCAGGGATTCTTTACCTGGTGTCTGACCTTTGTGTTTATTTATAATATTTTGATAATTATTTCAGTATTAGTGGTTTCCATTTTAATCCTATTTATTTTGTTTAAAAAAAAACTTCTCAGAAGGGGTCCATAGGCTTCACTAGACTGCCAAAAATAGTCTATTACAAAAAATAAAGTGAAAGAATCCCTGTACTACATCAAGTTGCATTGCTTCTTCATGCCTCTTCCCCTAAAAGTAATCTGCATTTGTTGTCAGATACTTGTAGGGCCTTGAGTAACCTTATATGCTGCTGATTCCTCTGTTTCATTCCCTAGTTGAATCTATAACCCTTATCTATAATGCTGAAATAACTAGGATTTTTCAAAATTATGCTGTTCTTGAATGACCTACTGTTAGAGTTAAAATTCCATAGACATTATCTAGACTTTAATCCTTTTCATCTTCTTTTTCCATCTGAACATGGAAGGCATTTCTCAGAGTTATTAGAACTTTTCTCATGGCAAAACTACTTTTAGAAGTTGTGGTTTTATAATATCTTAAGCTTCATCTTTGAGGCTCTTTATATTTCCATCTTCTTAATAATGCCAACTTCTAAAAGGACTTAGCAGAATATTATTCTTACACGCTGAATTTGAAAAATAGAGAAAATTAAAAATGCAATACAAATTAATGTTAATGGACCATCCAAATGCAATTCAATTCAAAGTATTTGTAAAGAACTTATAAGTGTAAGTTATTGCAATAGGTGCCAAGAAGAAAAAGATAGATTAAAAATATAGATTTTGATCTCAAGGAGATTGCTGCCTTAGTGATGATGAGTTGAGAAGAGATAGACACATAATTATGATAATAAGAAGAATGAGTTAGGCAGCTGTAATAAATGTAAGAGAAGGGTTCAGAAGTGCTATGGGAAATTTAGAGGACAGAGAGAGCACAGGAGCCACATAAGTAGCTCTATAGCCCCTATTTAAAATATTCTCCCTCTAATAGTAATATCAAAGGATGTCATTTAAGGGACACAGCAAAATGTGCTTATAATAACCTCAGAAGATTAGAAATATACTCTAAGTATTTATAACCTGTTATATTTCTTATGTAATAACTGAATTCAATTATGTAAAGGCTGAATATGTATGATTTCTTATGTATTTATGTTATAATTAAATATATAAGATGTTATATATGTATACAGATACATATAAAATACACACACACACACACATATATATATATACATACACATGTATATACACATATATACACACACATATATATATATACACACACACACACACACACACACACACACACACACACACACACACACACACACACAGATATATTACCCTAGTGGTAAAACCTCCAGAGTAGTAGAATGTTTTGTTTTCTTTTATTATTTTCTGAAACGTGTTTCATAAAAATATAGTGAAATTTTGAGTTTATGCTTTATACTATTAAGTGATTTTAAAACCTTCCTTAGATGAGGAAAAGGGCTATATTTCTCTTATTTGAGTTATTCTGCTTCTATAATGTAATATTTCTATTTTTCAATGAAAACTATACTCTTAAAAAATAATGCCCACCCTTGCCATTTTGTGAATTCTGAAAAAAAGCATAAGTTCACCTGCTTTGGGGAACTGACTATTAATTAACAATATGACTCTGTATCAGCCACTTAGCCTTGGTAAGCTTCAGAATCTTCATCGGTAAAATGAGTAGTTTGGACTAGGTAAAGTCTGAAGTCCTTTTAAAATTTGCCATTTGATAAGTTCTAAAATTACTGCTAAAAACAATTGCATTTTAAAGGTTTATTTGATATGCAACTTTTAGGTTTTTTAAAATTTTTTAACATTTTTATTTAAACTTTTGAGTTCCAAATTCTATCCCTCCCTCCTTTTCCTTCCTCTTCCGTGAGACAGTAAGCAATCAGATATACATGTGCACTTATGTAAATTATGTAAAACATCTCCATATTAGTCATTTTATGCAAGAAGACTCAAATACAAGAAAAAAAAGTAAAAAAGCATGCTTCAGTCTGTAGTCTATCAATACCAATTATTTCTCTGGAGGCAGATAAATGCTTCATCATTAGTCCTTTGGGATTTTCTTGGATCATTGTATTGCTGAGAAAAGCTAAGTCATTCATAGTTCTTCATCAGACTGTTGCTGTGTACAACCTTTTCATGGTTCTGTTAACTTCACTATCCATCAGTTCATATGTAAGCTTTGCAGGTTTTTCTGAAATCATCATGCTTATCGTTTTTTACAGCACAATAATATTCTATTATGCTCCTAAACCACTGCTTGTTTAGTCATTCCCCAATTGATGAGAATCCCTTTGATTTCCAGTTCTTATGTATATGTATATAGGTATGCATGCACACACACATACACACACACACACACACACACACAGAACGAATGAATAAATTTTTTTCACCCACATTGCCCAAGAAGAAAGCCCCTATACTCCAAATGTCTGGACCTGGCCCTGAAGAGAAAGTGGTAGAAGCACTCATGTGTACATGTTTTCATCCATGTGACAGCCTTGGAGAGGAGAATCAGGTGCTCCAAGATGTGAGAATTCCTGAACCCTAGATTTCTGAATAACCTCCAGCCCCCTTTCAATCTTTCTCCTCTCCTTATACTTTATCCCCTTCTATGTATACTGAGGTCTAGTTATACCAATCAACCTGCTGTTCTTCCCACACAACACCCAGCTTCCCCTCTCTGTGTCTTTGCACTAGCTATCCTCCATACCTAGAATGCTCCCCCTGCTAACGTCCATCTCTGGACTTCCCTGGTTTCCTTCAAAGCTCAACTCAAATTATCCATTGTGCAGGATGCTTTTCTGCACACCCACCCTCAGGCTAGAGCCATCTCCTCTAAATTTATCTTTCCATCTACTTGTATATGTATGTATATATCACAAAGACATGTATATTAACTCATTTGAAATTTTAATTTTAACTCTTTGAAGGCAGGAATAATTTTTGTTTCTTTGTTGTGTTTTTTCCTCTTCTTTCATTGTATTCTAAGTTATTAGCACAGTCTCTGGCACATAACAACCACTTAATGAATGCTTTTTGACTGCCTAAATAGAAGAGGAATGAATTCTTGGAGAGTGACAACCTCTTTTACTGTGAGTGGAGAAAAAAGGACAGAGGCAAGAGATGTTGAAGAGAGAGAATCAAGAAGTCATTCATTATAGACGGAAGATAAATTAGGATGTAAATTTGAAGATTCCTAGGTTTGAGTTTGATTCCTGAGTTTGAGATACCTATGGATACAGTTGGAAATGTATTATAGATCATTGTTTTCAGTGCAGAACTAGAGAACTGCATAGGTGTAATAGTTAAATATAAGGGCTTGATAAAATCAGCAATAGAGAGTTTATAGAAAAAAGACTCAGGATAGAAAGCCAGAATACTTTCACACAAAGAGCAGGATATAGATGAATGGGTTTGGATATATGGAGTGAATGGGACCAAAGAATCAAGGATGACACTGAGATTATGAACTTTGGTGACTCTGAATATGGATGTATCCTTGACAGTGATAGGGACATTTAAAAGATGTGAGGGTTTTGGGGAAAGAAAATTATTTCGTATTGAGTTAGAGATGACTACAGGACATAACAGTTCATAATTGTTGATAGATTAGAGCTCAGGAAAGAAGCTATAGATATGAGAATTATTTGAGAATATAAGCTGTAGAATTTATTGATATCAATCATCACAGTCTTTGAAAGAGAAGTTTATGTCAATTTATAGCATGGAAAACCCAATTTTAATAGGTTGGTAAGTGACTGGGAGGTAAGAAAGTGTAGGCTTACAGTGTAGACAGAATTTTTATCAAGTAAAGGAATTTTAGGATGTTTTAAGGGGATAATACGGTCAAGTGAAGTTTTTCAAGATGGGGGAAATCTGACCATGTCTGAAGGCAGCAAGAAAAAAGCAAAAGGTTGAAAAGTAGAGAGATAAAGGGAGTGATTAAAGAGGCAAGCTCTTGAATAATACTGGAAGAGACTGTATCAAGGGTAAAAGTAGAAGAATTGGTGGCAGCAGTTATAGGATCCATATCATCCTCTGAAAATGTGGCAAAGGAGAGGAAGGGGCATGATGCTGAGGCTATTTTGAACTGTTGGAGAAGCATTTATTTCATTCATATATGGAAAATAAGATAAATGCCTCAAACTGGACATATAAATCAATAATGATATGACAGCTATTTGTCTCAATCTTTTCAATAAATTATGAGTCAAAGTCTTCCTGGATGAGATAGGGCTGGTAACAGTGTAATATCAGAGATGTCAAACTCCCTGCCTAAATGGGAAAACTCCTGATTGCTACAGGAACCAAATTAAAATGTAATTGGGAAATGTTTAACATATATGTGTGTATATAAATATGTAAATATGTTATATATTAGATTATATATTCTATATTAACACACACATACATATATGTGTGTCTGTATATGTATATATACCACACACATATACATGCACATATATACACATGTAGATATACACATATATACACATTATATATGTATATATTTTTAAAATACAACATAGATAATGTTAATTTGTGGATTTCTAAGTCAATAGGCAACCTTCAGGGAACTGTTTCTTTTTGAATGTTATACTACTGATGCAGATGGCTTTAGCAAAGAAGGTTTGGAACAGAGGGTGTGAAGAGAGAAATAAAGACTCAATTAGGAAATTAGGAAAGACTAAAATGGCTAGTATTTATATAGTGCTTTAAGGTCTTCAAAGCAATTTCCATGTTTTCATTATTTACTGTCAGTAACCCTCTGTGGTAAGTGCTATTATTATCCCTATTTTACAGATAAGGAAACTGATACAGAATGTAGCTGACTTGTTCGGTGACATAACTGATAAATGTCTGATGCAGGATACAAATTTAGGGGTTCAAGGACTCTTTACCACTCCATCTAGCAACCTAAATAAAGCAGTGACATGCAGCGCTGCTGATTCAGTCTCTCATCTCCTCTCACCTGGACTCTTACGACTTTAAGTCTCTTTGCATTCTAATCTGTCTTCTATTTAGGAGGAAAGAAAGTGACTGGAGGAAGTAATCTGAGTTTGTGGTTTGGAGTGGTATGAACAGTGATGGGACAATGGAATAAAGGATTCATGGTTTGCTGACTGTAAAGTTGAACTGATTTAACCAAAGCATCAAGCTTTTGACGAGAGGAAAGTAAGGACAAAATAGGAGGGGGTTGGGAGGAATGTTGTAGTTTGCGAAATTAGGGAGGAGTGTGACTAGTGATTATAATAGTTTTAGGGGAAGTTAAGTCAAAGGAAAATCTGGAACAATAAAAGATTATGTTTCAAGATATTTCATAGTTATAGACTGCGGAGGTGGACAACTTGTAGATGATTACAGAGTCAAGGATATGACCATAGCATGTATATGATTGAGATGAAGCAAAGGTGCAGGTTATCAGAATTGAAGAGAGTGGTGAAATAGACAAGTGAAGATTGAAATTAAGTTGAAATACCCAAGTATAAGATCAGGGTTTGAGCTAGAGAGAAAATATGTGAGCCAAGTGCTAAAAGAGAGAAGTTAGCATAACTAGGGTGCAAATAGCTATCAGCTCCCAGAGTCTGCATTGGGAATGAGTGAATCTCACAGAACAAAGAAACATTAACTGAAGATTGTATAGGGAGGAAGAGGAAAGGAAGTAATTGTGTGTCGGGAGCTTGATAGAAGGCATATCCACTAGTGAAGAGAGTGCCCAGGGATGCAGTATCTTTAAAGAAGAGATGGGTCTCTGGGGCTTCAAGGAGATGGAAGGAATATAAGAAGGACATTTTGTTAAAAATAGAGTGAGGTTACTCAAGGTACAGAGTGTGTGTGTGTGTGCTTGTGTGAGAGATTTATTTTATAGAAAACTATTGTTTTTACTACTTTCTGTAAACAGAAATATCTTCTGACAAAAAAAGGTAGAGTTTACTAGGTGACAGAAAGGTAAGGGAAATAAAGTTGAAGTGGACACATGTAGGAACTGGAGGCCAAGGAAATTAAGTTTTGTCCTGGAGGAAGAAACCAGATAGTAGATTGTAGCAGCTTTTCCAGAAACAGTGGTAATTTCAATTTGACTATCATTCCCTGAGCAAGAATTTAAAAGTGAGAAGGGCAAGCGTTGAGGGTACATAATTTGTAAAAGGCAAGATAGTGGGAGGAACAAAACAACCAAAGCAAAAAAAAAAAAATTTCCTGCTAAGCCCTGGTGCCCTGCTTGTTTATTTAGAAGGGATGAAACTTGGCTCAGAGCTAGTTATGCAGAAAGATGTAAGTTAAAGTTTGACTTTTTTTTTTATTTTACACCAAAAGCCAGGAAAGTTCCTCCTTGCATGAATCCCAAAGATGAGTGGAATAACTTCCCTAGAACGGTAGAACTGGTTCACTGTTTGGGTCACTGGAACCCTGAAGGTACAGTATAATATTGAATGTTCATTTCAGTCTCTATGGTGAGAGATTTTCAGTGAAATGTCAACCATTTTCCTCTCCAGATACCTAAAGTTTATTTACCTTCTGAGGGGAGTCCAAGTCACAGAGTGGTTGGTGCTATGAATTTGAAGGAGTATATAGACCTTGGGAGAAAGATGGGACTTATTGGAGAGGGAAGGGGAATCCTGTGAATTTGGCGGGGGGAGGCTATAATGAGCCCATTTTTGCATTTTTCTGGGGAGTAGAATAAAGATTGTCATATACCCATTATATGCATTATTGCCCCAAGTCTTAAATATAGGTGGTTTTTATTAGACTCTGCAAAGAACTAGACATGAGGAATATTTGAGGTATCTTCTGAGATTATCCAGAAGCAGCTCTAGAAGAGAGCAACTCAAGCAAGAAAAAGTAGTTTTTATTTTATTCCAATTTTGTGGGGAGGGAGGGGCAACTACGTGCAATTATGAACCAAGTCTGTATAATCCCAAATCCTGGAGTGCTGAGCCATATTTGTTTACAGATAAGATGGTTCCTTTGCTTATATATTAAAAATCATATGAAATAATTAAAGTTGGATTTATGAATCAATAATGATATGACACTGCTTCATGATTAGTTGTACTTGCCCAGAATTTAGAATCATGTATATACTTAAACAAAAATTCTGACAGATACTTATTGAAGAAGAATTTTTGTAGCCTGACCTGTGTTCCTGAAAAGAGGTGGAATTGATATAGTTTAGGAAGACTATGAAGTAATTGGGATAGAAAAACTAGTTGTTATGAGCTGTTTTTAGCAGCTGTTAACACTGTCCCAAATTAGATCAACTCCAACTCTTAGTTGTTGTTTTTCGTAGCATTCCCACAAATTAATGAAATAACTACTCTAATTCTATTTATTGTTTATCTATTTTCCCAACATGATAGTTCCAAACATTTTACTTTCCTCTAAAGTCCTCAGTGTTATACACATAAATGGTTTTTAGAAGATGATTGAACTTCTTGCTTCCTTAATATTGAGTCTTTTTCACTATCTCCCACAACTCACTTCCTCAGAATTTCTCAGCATCACTCAAACAGCTTTTTTACTTCCTATCTCAAGAAAAGAGTCATTGTTGTTAGGGTGTCTTAAACCGATCTTGTTCTTGTAGGATATTGCTACAACAATCAATCCTCCCCTATTTTATGCATTTTCAGTCTTTTCCTTTTACTGATTCTATTTCATCTACCTAGAAACGTGCTCAGTTCTTAATTTTGAAAAAGATTTCACATGCTCCTTCTGCTGCTAGTAGCCTTCCCTCTATTCATTTCCAATTTCCTGTATATATGTCATATGCACATGCATGTGCACACGTGTGTGTGTGTGTATGTGTGTGTGGTGTGTGTGTCCTTTGGGATTCTTGAGAGCAGATACTATGTTTTGGCCTGTCTTTATAACCCCAGTGCTTAGTACAGGACCTGGCACATTGTTTAATGAATGTCTATTGACTGACTGACTTATTTCTTCATTATCCAGTTACATACGTACATGCACACACACATATGCAAATATTCAGGCAGCTGAGTGGCACAGTAGACATAATTCTGCCTCAGACACAGCCGTATGACCCTGGGCCAGTCACTTGATTTGTCTCAGCCTTAATTTCCACATTTGTAAAATGATGACAGCACCTACCTCCCAAGATTGCGTAAAGACCAAATAAGACAATACATGAAAAACAATTTGTAAACCTTAATGCACCAGGTAAATATTGGCTATTATTATATTAAATTCAATATAAATTATGTCCAAATTTGAGAAAAGGAAAAGAAGATGTGAAAAATAAAAAGATAATTCTCACTACTACCTAGAACATACTCCTTGATCAAATACCTGCTTTGAGATAACATCAGAAAAAAGACATGTTGTTGTTGGACTGGGATTTAAAAGATGAGAACTATAGTGTTATCAATGTTTGTAATACACAAAATTATTAGAGAATAGTGTTAATTAGTTGCTTATCATACCTAGTCAGTAGAATAATATTTTTCTTCCTGTATACAACAAGCATTTGTTAAGTAACTACTATGTTCAAGGCTTCATGCATTCTAGGTACTGTCCTTTGTAGGCATGGAAACTGAACTATAGTAGCTATTCCTTTGTCTAAATGTAAACATTGTTCCATCTGTTGACTATTATATCCTGTGGACAGAGAACATCTTCTGTGGCTTGTATGGTGCCCACAGTTCAGAATAACATTTGGCCGGTCAATGAACTGCTGAGTTTCCCTTTCCCCTACTGGATGAACATGACTGACCCTGACAGTAATGTGTTGCAAACAACCTTTATTTTACATTTTTTTAGGCCGCCTCTCCAGTGACAGAGAACCTTGGGAACACGTACAGATTTTCAAAAATGTGTGTCCAGGAATATAGGTATCCCAGGTGTATCTCAACTGAAATATTTAAGCAGGTGTGTCTCACAGTGCTTTCCTTTCATTTCTGACAACAAAACAAACCATTTTTTACAAACATTTATAGCCTGTCCCAGTGATAAGGACCTTTTTGCACAGATTTCCACCAGCTGGGCTGAAACAGCAGCTGTCCAGAACAATTGTAGAAATGTTTTTGCTTGTTGGCCTAAAATCAAACAGATGTTTTGCTGTAGTAATGGAAACATATATTTCCATACTGATATGTGTTAATTATTGAGAAATGTTAATTATGGAGTCATACACCTGGATCTGGGGGCTGACAAAAAAAGTTCTACTAAAATTTAGAGAGAAAGAATGTCTACAACTTATAGACTATACTATTTGCGGGGGAAACATATAATGATGAGCTGGGGAGTTCGTTATTTCCTACAAACTTACATATACTCTAAAACACATAACGTCTGAATTCTCATAGAATCCTGTTCAAATTTTCTTCTGCATTTAAATTTTGTATTGTTTTATATTTATATAATATGTACATGTATATATGTATGTGTATTTGTGTGAGTATACACACACACATACACACACATCTTTTTCCTCATCCTCAAAGACAAGGGTCCTAGAATGCAGCAACTGTGTCTTATTAATTTATGTATCACTTCTAGCACCCAAGCTTCTAATAAGAGTGCTTTTGTATGTAGTGTGTATGCCAATTAAGCATTGACTAGGTGCAGACCATTGTGCTAGGAATTGGATAATGATAATAATAATAATAATAAAATAATAATTTGCAATTATATAGATTTGCAAATTTGCATACAAAATTCTGAAGTAGGTAGCATGAACCTTATTATCTCCATTTTACAAGTGAAAAAAGTGAGTCTCTGATAGGATAAATATGTGAAAGTGAGAATACTTGTTATTAGCCATCACATTGCTCCAGGAAAGTGGTAAAGAAATAAAGTGGTGGCAATGGGAATAAAAATGAGAAGACAGACATGTGAGATATTATAGATACAAAATCCTGAAAACTTGGCAATTTACTAGATAGATGAGATAAGAATGTGAGAAGAATAAAGATTTCCAAAAATGGGATGCACACTAAACAGTGGTTGCACCAACACAAGTAATGAATTTAGGTTCTAGTGGCAAAATAATAATCTTGGCATCACACATATTAAGTTGGATGTGTTAGGACAGATAGTAATAGTAATCATTTAAATCTATAATTTATATAGCAATTTCAGGTTATCAAAAGTGCTTCACAAATATTCTAATTTTATTCTCAAAACAATCCGGGAAGATAGGTGCTATTATTGCTCCTGTTTTAAGGAAGAGGAAACTTGAAGCCAGAGAGGTTAAATCACTTGCCCAGTATTACCCAGATACTAAGTGTCTGAGATAGGCAGAAATATCCAGTAGGAAGCTGGTTATGGGTTTCTGGAATAGAGTAGAGAGAGCAGAACTTCAAACATAGATTTTGGAGATATTTGTGTAGAGGAAATAGTCAGTAAACATATATGATATACGAGACATTGAGCCAAGTACTGGGGATACCGACAAAAAAAAAAGGAAAGGAAAAAAAGGAAAAATACAGTCTCTGCCATTAAGAAGCTCATATTCTAAAGCAGGAGACAGCATGCCAAAAAAAAACCTTGTTTATACAGGATAAATATAGTATCAATGGAAGTTAACTGCAGTGTAAATGGAAGGTAATCTCAGAGGGAAAGCACAAAATGAAAGATAATCTCAGAGGAAAAGCACTAGAAGTGGAGAGGGGGCAGAAAAAACATCATAGGAGGTGAAATTTAAGCTGGGTCTTAAAGGAAGACAAGGAAGCTAAAAGGTACAGAAGAGAGACAATAGCAATTCGGGTAAGAGGAACAATCAGTGCAAAGGGTGAGGTAGAGTATCATGTGTGAGGGACAAGTAGACCTGTAGAGTTAAAGTGTAAGAAGACTGTAAAGGCAGAAAAAAGATAAGAATATGAAGAACTTCAAATGCTAAAAATGTCATTGGAATTTATTAATGAAGGGGAAGTATAATCAACACTATGCTCTAAGAAGAGCACTTTGATAACTTAGGGAAAGATAGATTGGAGTAGAGAGTGTTATGGAAGGAGACCACTTAACAGACTATTGTAATAGTCTAGGTAAAAGGTAATAAGGGACTGAATTGAAAGAAATTAATGAGTCTGACAAAAAAAGAGTGCATACAAAGGAGAAGGATGAGGACGGAACTTTGCAGAATATATGTCTTAAACATCTGGGAACAAACAAATATTTATTCAGCATTAAACTAAGTATAAGACACCATGCTAAGACTGAAAAAAGGATAAAGATAGAGAAGTCATGTAAGGAAGCAGGCAGAAAACTGGGAGATTTTTATACCCCCAAAGACAAAAAATGACTAATTCAAAAAGAAAGTGAGATCAAGAGGCTCAAACAGTGCCCAGAGGTCCAAGAGACTGAAGTCTAAGAAAATGTCATTAGATATGAAAAGGTAAAGGTTATTTGCAACACATTATTGTCAGGGTCAGTCATGTTCATCCAGTTCATGCATTAAGGTTTGCAAATTGTTTGTCCTGTATTGTCTTAATTGGTCTTTACACAATCTTGGAAGGTAGATGCTGTCATCATTTTACAAATGTGGAAATTGAGGCTGAGACAAATTAAGTGACTGGCCCAGGGTCATACAGCTGTGTCTGAGGCAGAATTATGTCTACTGTGCCACTTAGCTGCCTGAATATGTGTATATGTGTGTGTGCATGTATGTATGTATGCAAATATGTGTGTATGAATGTATGTATACACATACATAAACAATTTGCCTTACACAGTTCTCTAAGGCATTAAATAGCAGAGACTACCTGAAACTTCTTTGGTAGAAGGATGCACATACACATATTTATTTTTTCAATTTATTTCAAATTCATGAAACAAAACCAGCATTTCTATAACAGTACAATAAAAAAGATGATTGCACATGAAACCACAAATCTACCATGTATAAATTGCCATTCTCTCCAAATATACAACAGTTATCATGTAAATTTATTTTTCCTTTTTTTTCTTCCCTCCCCCCAGAAGGCTACCATTAGAGACAAATAGTTATGCACACACACACACACACACACACACACACACAAGTATTCTTTATAGATTTCTATTTATCAGTTCTTTTTTTGGATACGCATAGCATATTTCTGCATATGTCCTTTATTTTTAATTTATGTGTTTATAAATAGACAAAATGATTTAGTCACTCATAGATATTGGAGTGGTAGGAACCATGCTATGGGTAAAAATAGGTAAGGTCACCATAATTCTGTGAACCAAAAAAAAAGGGTTTCAAGTAAGACCTGTAGTATTTACTGCCACAATAAATCCATCACTCTGTTTTTACACTGGAGAATTTCAAAGTTAATAGACTCAGCAATTATCTGGAAGTTTCAGGCAAGAATATTTTTCATCTGTAATTCTGAAATAATTCAGGCAAACACATTGTTTTCGTTTGTTTCTTTTCTGGTTTGAATGTTCACATAATTCTTCTCAATAGGTTTTTGGCATCATGCGATAACTGGCCATAGATAATTTGGCCATAGAAACTCATGAAATTGCCTCCTAGAGAATGCGAGTCTTTCAATCTTCATTGTTGCAGAGACTACCTATATTAATGAAATCAGAGGTTCATAGGAACATAGATATAGATCAAAAAGGGACCTCAGAGGCACTAACAATGCAACCTCCTTTCTCTCTATCCTTTTTTACTTATGAAGAATCTAAGATCCAAAAGATTTAAGTGACTTTCCCAAGGTCACACTCTGAAATATCAGAATGTAATCTACATAATGATCAAGGCACTAGGAAGTCTGAACGCTTAGCATCTTATCACACTTCTTGAGAAAAATATTAATTGTCCTAAGACTGATTAAAAATTCATATATTATAATATTTCTACAAACATTTACTTTGTCACCGCACATAATTTGTAATTCTAAAATTGAACTAACAACATATCACGTATGAAAATTATATCATATGTGATTAAACATAATTATGTGAATACTTATTTTATTAATTATAAATTATCATATTTCCATTTTATTAAATATAATAATTCTACTTAAAGGAGGGGCAGCATAACAGCAAAAAAAAGAGTTGACCTTAGAGTCAGGAATAAATGTGGTTAAGTCCTGCTTTTTAAATATAAGGATTATGTGACCTTGGGCAAATCACATAAGTGTTCTATGACCCAGACAAATTTCTGAAAGTGTAGATAACAGAAGGGTTGCTGACCTACTTTTGTAAATGGAAGATTCCTCACTGAGCTTCCAACACCAATGGAAACACAATCCATTCAATTCTGCCTAAATGATCTAATAGCTCAATTCAACAATTCAGTAAACATCATCAAGTATCTACTGTGTGTAAGGAATAGTAAGGCATTATCCCCTTTAAAATGCCATATATCCTGTGTGAGGAATTTGGAAGATTGATCAATTTTTTTTTTTAAGTAGGAGGAAAATATGCTGTGTAAGCTAAAGGATCAACATGAACATGATGTTATGTCAGAAACAATAAGGCAGCAGTTCTCAACCTGTGGGTCACAACCCCTTTGGAGGTTGAATGACCCTTTCACAGGGGTCACAGGGGTCACCTAAGACCATCAGAAAACATATTTTTCTGATGGTCTTAGGAACCGAGATACTGCTCCTCTATCTGTCTCCAGGCAGGTCTGCCCACATGCAGATATGCGCACGTACTAGTATTAAAGGGTCGCAGCATTAGGAAGGTTGAGAACCACTGCAATAGAGGATGATGATGATAAGAACAAAAGGAACTAGCATTGATTAAAGATCTACTGTGTGCAGAGCACTAGATTTCCTGAGGTGTATACAGGGTACGTTGTTTTTATCCTCTTTTCAGGGAGTTGACAGACTTAAGATTCAAACATAGATAACTACAACACAAAAGAATACTATAATGTCTGAGAAGGAGAATTCTTACTGACAATGAGAAAAGTGTCATTTTAAGCTACAAAGGACAGGTAGCCATTCTACAGGTCCCTTAATCCCAATTGTCTCTCCCATTCCCCACCCCTAGAACTGAATAAATTTCTTATAATGAAGTCATCACTTCCCTTATCCTGGTTACTTTTGTAGTGAAAAGAATATTGTGTTTGGAGACTGAAGAACTGATATCTAGTCATGCTTCTTTTGCTTGTTCCCTTGAAAAAAATCACATATTAATATGTATTTGTTCCAATATTACAAAATTAACATATTGTGATGGGTTACATGATGAGCTATAAGATCCCTTAAAGTTCTAAATTCTATGGTGCCATCCCTGAAGTCTAGTATTGGATTAGATTTATTGGCTCATGCTGTAGACTCCTTGAACTTGCAATCCACCTAAAGCCCTCAAATCTTTATTACTTGAATTGTTGTTCCATCGTGTACTTGTACAATCAAAGTTTTAAATCAAACATAGGACGTATCTCCCTATTAAATTTTACCTTATAGGATTTGGCTCATCCTTCTACCTCTGTTGGGAGCTGTCCCTCATTTTGTGTTTTCAACACATCTGTTATTATGCAATCTGTAGCCTTCACTTAAACTATTGACAAATTTTTTAATGAACTCTGAGCCAAGGATAGATCTCTGAGGTTCTCCTAACTTCCAAGTTGACTGTAATGCATAAATTACTACTTTTGGAGTTGAATCATTGAAATGTACCTGAATGCATCAAACCATACCATCTATTCTAGTCCATATATCTCCATCTTGTCTGCACAAATATCATCATAGATTCTACCTTATGAATGCCTTACAGAAATCCTTGTTTACTGTGTCTGTAACATTTTACTGATCAACCAGTTTAGAAATGCAGCAGTGTGGGACAAAGATGACCCTTGCCTAAATAAAATAAGCAGAGATATCTCTGAGTAGAGACAGGAAGAACTTATTATTTCTTCTTGCAAGAAGGGCGGTCTTGCTACTAGAGGCAGTCTAGTAGGAGAGGCAAAATACAAAATGCAAAACTTGGTTATATACCCAAAAGACCATCCCTTACCCCCTTCCCATTTTCTGTCCTGTTCCCATTAATCAGGAACTGATTAACCACACATTCTTAACAGGCACATTCTTAACTGTAAAAAATTTGCTGGTGTTGCAGGTAAAATGTCAGTAATATCAAAAAGCAGAAGGTACATGTCTAGCAGACATGAAAACAGACAAAATATGTCATCAGTATCAACTTAGGTATGAAAATAGATGCTATTTTGTGAATTACGGGTTTTTTAGGGCATGGTGACCTGCCCAGAGTTCCACAACAGGATTTCCAATTTAATACAAGTCAGATGGTGGTCAGTGGAAACAAGTCTGGAACATTCAGGCCTGTGGTCAGATTTGTAGGCTCTGTGCTTTCCCCTCCTATGCTTAGCTAAGCTTAGAAAAAACTTCAACTTATGACCAGGGGAGTAAGGCAAGGGTCCCAGGCTCCCAGCTCAGGTTACTGAGTCTTTGGTAATCTATTATATTTCTGAAGTGTTACCTGAGAAGTTTTCACTTTTATTCCATTCACAGCCACAAAGGAAATGAATGAAGTAATGAATGAAAAAGGATAATTGACCATATTATTGTGTGCAAAGTAGTGGTCTAAGAACTAGTAATATAGACACAAAAGCAAAGACAGTCCTTTACCTTAAGGAGTTTACATACTGATAGAATTAATAATACTATTGTTCCCTAACCCTACACATAAGAGATTAATGGCCAGGGAGATACATGTTGGTCCTGAAAGTAGAAAGTTGGTGAGTGGGACCATAGAATTTACTGACATACCAATTCCAGGAAGAATGGCAGAGTTCATTTGACTGTGGTTTGCAAAGTTCATTTGACAATGGTTTCTGAACTGGGCAGGTGAGAATGGGGGGCTGTAATGGTAATTAATTTAAATTTGAAAACCCCTTTTTGTTATGTCTAGTAAGCAGTTACTTAGCCCTTAGTAACTAATCAAAGCTTTGTGGCTGAGAGGCAGAGGGAATGAACTCTGTCTCCTGTTGCTGACATAACAGGAAGGGTTTGGCTGAAACAGAAAGCCATTGTTTTATGTGCATATAAGAAGAGCCCCAGAGAGAGAGAGTCAGAATTAGAATTTTCCTCCTGGAGGGCTACTGGTAGAAGAAGCAGAATTTTCCCAGCATCTGGAAGCTGAGCTGCTACTTGCTGGACTGAGAACTGAGTTGGAGTTTTCTTGAGACCAGAATCTGATGAAGGCTGAACTTGCTGCCAAGAAAGCCCCCTGGAAGGCTGGGATTTCTTCTGGATCCTAGGGCCAGCCAAGCTGCTGGAGGACTGAAGAAGCATGACTAGGATGAGACTTTGTTTGTGGCTTGGTTGATCCTTGAGCTCCTAGCAACAGAAGTTGTGAAGGTTTTGAGATGTGCTGGAGCCTGTGAACTTCAGTTTGTAGCAAGAACTGCCCAGAGGACTGGACAAGAACCAGGGAGCTGTCAGCCTCTGAATCCAGGTGACTGTTTGGTGGATTCAGATAGGAGCTGGGACCATGGAAGGGGATCCAAGGAATCTGAGAGACCACCCTGAGTCAATACGAAGAAAAGGCCTCTCCTTGGATGTTGAATTTGTGATGAAATTAAAGTTTACTAGACACCAAGGGGTAGAGGGTTTGTGTAATTTTTCTAATGATTGTATTTAGTGATTAACAATATTTAGTGTCTGATTACTAGATAAGTGACTGATTAAGTTAACCTATGATTGCCCCATGAGTGGAAGACTGACTATTGTATGTTGAGATGACTGGATGACTGAATAAGAAGGCAAACCTCCTTAGGGATACCAGTTGATTGTTCTTTTGTTCTTTGTTCTAAATACTGTGACCACTTTGGTCAAAACTATGTGGCCATTTTAATGTTAAGCTGTTGTGAACATTATGTTGTGATTTTCTGTGATAAGATGTAATGTTGTAAATATTATATTGTGATTTGTTGTGAATGTTTGCTTTGATTTATTATGGAATAAATGGATTGTTCACTATACTACGTAATCAAAACTTTAAAAGCTGTTCACTGTAGCATTCTTTTAGGAAGATGCTTGTGCACGGTGTTACAGGGGCAAGAATACACATCCAAAATGACAAAGCATTTGATAAGTGAAAGCAAGAAGGTAATTGAAGCAAGACTGAAACCTGCCTTAAATAGTAGTCCAGATGGGGTCACAGGGCAGAATTTTTTTAAATTAATTAATTTATTTTCTTGTTCACATCATTCATTTCCACAAGATTTTGAGCTACAAATTTTCTCCCCATCCCTCCCCTACCCAACACCTCAAAACAGCCATCCCACTGTATAACCCCTCCCCTAATCTGCTCTCTCCTATGTTCTCCCCTTGCCCCTCTGACTTTCTGGTAGGGCAGGATGGATCTCCCTATCACAGTGCCAGTGTATCTTAATTCCCACTTGGATGTAGTTAATAATAATAATAATAATAATAATAATAACAATAATTGTTTATAGATATACATATTTATTTTTAACATTTGAATATAAAACTTTAAATTCTAGATTCTTTCCCTTCCTCCCTCATCACCCACCCCCACTGGAAGGACAAGTAATTAAATACAGGTTGTACATGTGTAATTACGCAGAACATCTCCACAGCAGGCATATTGTGAGAGACTGATTATATGTCCCTCCTTCCTATCCCACCCCCCCTTGTTCTATTCTCT
>CM053587.1:191296442-191342560 GCA_028646515.1 Pseudochirops corinnae
AGTTACCAGAGAGGGAAGCACCAACATCTGGGTTTTTCAAAGCCGGGGGGCTCAACGGCTGCCCAGAGTCTCTTCTGGCCAAATCACACAACTCTTCTCAAAGTGAGCCCCAAACCAAAACCTCACATCAGGGCG
The DNA here is from genome assembly GCA_028646515.1 of Pseudochirops corinnae. Lineage (NCBI taxonomy): Eukaryota > Metazoa > Chordata > Mammalia > Diprotodontia > Pseudocheiridae > Pseudochirops > Pseudochirops corinnae. Next base: position 191,296,578 of record CM053587.1, read on the forward strand.
TATATATAGCCTTCTCCTGGCTTGGAGAATGTCACAGCCCTCTGGATCCACTGCCCAATCACAAAGCTACAAGGCACGGGCATTCCTGGAAAACAAGCCTGGCGCCACAGGCTCCACATGACCACATTCAGCCTATTAGGGAACTTTCAAATATCCAAGGGTCCTCAGAGTCACGTAGCCACATTAGCAAAGGGCCTAGGGGCAGGGAAGATCTTTAGATTCCCATAACAGAGGAGGAAAGGCAGGGCATTTGGGGTTAAGTGTCTTGCCCAAGGTTACACAGCTATTAAGTGTCAGGTGTCTGAGGCCAGATTTGAACTCAGGGCTTCCTGACCTCAGGGCTGGTGCTTTATTCCCTGTGCCACCTAGCTGCCTCCAAAGAGCAGTAGTTTAAAAAAAAAAAAATATATATATATATATAAGAGAAGATCTTGAATAGAATGCTGTTAAATTAAGATGGTAAAGAATTGGGGTAGGACCAATAAAAGAGTTCTTTATTGGCATGAGAGCTTATCCTTATATTGTTCATGTTAAGTAAATAGTTGGTTGTGGCTTTTTCTTTAACTTTGTCTTTAAAAGTTTTATTTCTTTTGTGTTTTACACAAAGAAAGTGTCCTCAGAATTCATGGCTTCATTGGCTACTTTATCATCCATTCTCTGTTTCCCACAGCACTTTGCAAAATGCCATGTACTTGGTTTTGTTCACTTTTTTTTTTTTTTTTTGGTTAAGAAGGCTTTCTTTTTAAATTTTTTTTAAAAAATAACTAATTATTTTTTAGTTTTCAATATTCATTTCCACAAAATTTTTAGTTCCAAATTTTCTCCCCATCTCTCCCCTTCCCCCCACCCTGAGATGACATGCATTCTGATTACCCCTTTTCCCAATCTACCCTCCCTTCTATCATCCCCCCTTATTCCTTTCCCCCTTACTTTCTTGTAGGTCAAGATAGATTTCTATACCCCATTGCCTATATATCTTATTTCCCAGCTGCATGTAAAAACCAATTTTTTAACATTTGTTTTTAAAACTTCAAGCTCCAAATTCTCTCCCTTCTTTCCTCCCCATTCACCTTCATTGAGAAGGCAAGCAATTCAGTATAAGTTATACATATGTAGTTATGCAAAACACTACCATAATAGTCATGTTATGAAAGAATAACTATTTCCCTCCATCCTATCCTGCTCCCCCACCTTTATTCTATTTTCTCCTTTAACCCTGTCCCTTTTCAAAAGTATTTGCTTCTGACTACCTCCTCCCCCAATATGTCCTCCTTTCTATCATCCCCCTCCCATCCCTTTCCCCCTTACTTTCCTGTAGGGTAAGATACCCAATTGAGTGTATATGTTATTCCTTCCTTAAGCCAAATCTGATGAGAGTAAAGTTCACTCATTCCCTCTCACTTCCTCCCTTTTCCCCTCCATTGTGAAACCTTTTTCTTGCCTCTTTTATGTGAGATATTTTACCCCATTCTATCTCTTCCTTTCTCCTTTTCCCAATATATTTCTTTCTCATCCCTTAATTTTATTTTTTAGATATCATCCCTTCATATTCAACTTACTGTATGCTATCTATATACCTATATATTTATCTGTTTCCTCCAACTACACTAATACTGAGAAAGGTTTTATGATTTATAAATATCATCTTTCCATGTAGGAATATAAACAGTTCAGCTTTAATAAGTCTTTTATGATTTCTCTGTCCAGTTTACCTTTTCATGTTTCTCTTGATTCTTGTATTTGAAAGTCAAATTTTCTTTTCTTTACATCAGGAATGCTTGAAAGTCCTCTATTGCACAGAATGTTCATTTTTTTTCCCTTGAAGTATTATACTTGGGTTATTCTTGGTTTTAGGTTGTGTTTACTTTTCTTATAAACAATACTTTGGTACTTTAAAAGCTTGAAATTTTGTTGGAATGGGCATTTATGCTACTGAGCTAGATCCCAAAACTTCTACACCTTCTCATTTTATGGAAATTTTGTCCTTAATTTCTCAGTGTTACATCTTTCCAACAGTATGGAATCTTTTCTCTTGTTGTTTTAATATCTTATTATAAGAACGGTTGTCCGTGATTCTTGCTACATGAACAATCCCCCTCTCTTTCTGGTTACACATTTTAACATTTATGTGTCTGATGCTACGACACATACTATTTCCCTTTATTGATTTTAATTTGAGCTTAATACTGATAATACAGTAAGTCATGGCACAATGGATAAGAACACTGGACTTAGAATCAGGATGACTGAGTTCAAATCTAGCCTCAGAAACTTACTAATTATGTGAATCTAGGCAAGTGATTTAACTAATGTTTGCCAATTTCCTAATTTGTAAAATGGAAATAATAATAGCATCTATGTTACAGGGTAGTTGTGAGGATAAAAGGAGACAGTATTTGTAAACCTTAAAGTGGTAATTGATAATAAATATGACACATATTTTGGTTAAACTAGGTGAGCGATAGAATGGAGGAGGATAGAATGATAAAGACCAGAATGGAAAATCTGTAACACAAATAAAGGATTCATAAACTGATAGTGTACGAAAATAAATTAAGTAAGTGATTTGATGGACTGGGGAAATGCATTTAAACTACACTTTCAACAATCAGAGAATAAAATGCTGTTCTGAGAATGCCAACATATGGATAGTTTTAGTATAACTCTCTGGGATACTGTTAGTTTAAGTTCCAAATTAATTTATTAGCTAAAGAAAAAAGTTTTAAAACTTTAGATACTGTTTTCTGACACTTTTAGAAATGTCTTTAGGTGAAGACCATATGTTTCAAGAAAAACAAAGCAGTATTATTTTCCAGAACCTGAAGGCATTGGCAGTGTAAACTTCTTGACAGTAAGCCCAATCTGACTTGTAAAAACCAGTGTGACAAGGATTGAAGAATCGAATGTTTAAGGTTGAATCATTTTACCAAGGGATTAGGTTTACTAAGGTTTTATGTAGCCTAACACATGCCTACCATATGCCACTTATAATTGAGATGTGTAATGAAATTGGGGGCACAGAGTTCAGGATTCTAAAAAGAATTATGTTAGTGTGTGCTCTCAGTGGAGTGATGAACTTGGTGTCAAGGGGATTGGGCTCTTTGCCCATTTCTGTTAGTGTTTGGTTTTGTTGCTGGGATAATTTGACTCACCTTTGTATTTCAGCTTCTCTGAATTTTTACAAATTCAGCTTCATTTCCACTTTCGTTCAGTCAATCAATAAGGATTTTTATTGTGGTAACATTATTAATATTGTGATTATATAGCAGGTACTTAACAAGTATTTGTCGAATAGAACTGAATCCAGGGTAACACCCTGAATGTATAAGTGAGGAAACTGAGGCTCAGGAAAGTTGTAGTTTGTATATAAAGTCACAAAGAGAACTAGGATTCCAAACAAGGTCTCCTTACTCTAAATTGAGGATTTTTTCAACTATACTACACTCCTTCATGATCCTAAGTTTAACATGTCCCTGAAGGAGCTCATACATTGTTGTTCAAGGGCTCAGTTGCTAATTTCAGTGTGTACAGTGAGACGGCTTGGTTTCTAGCCCAGGCCCTTTCATATTTGTATTGCTAGCACCCAGCAGAGTGCCTTGCACACATTTGGTAATTAGTATATATTTATTGATTAATTAATTGATTAAGGTAAGGGATTTGATTAAAGTAGTGGAAATGACAGGGTCTCTTAACTTCTTCATCTTATGCCACATCATTCCTAGTAATGAAGGATAGTTTAGAATCATAGCAAAAGTGGAATGAAGCAAGACACAATGAATGGCAACATCCTAGCCATGGAACTGAGGTTCCATATTAGGAATATATCAGCAGAAATACAGAGGAGGGAAAAAAATGAAAGATCTTATGAATTCAGAATTGATATTCAAATCTAGAATATTAAGTGAATGGTGATACAGCTGACCTTCAATCACTCCCTCTTTCCTGGGTCCTTCCCTACTTGCTACAAGCATGCCCATGTCTCCCCCTTTCTCTAAAAAACTCTCACTTTTTTCCTTCCAAACCTGCTAACTATTGTCCTACATCTCTTCTGCCCTTTGTGGCTAAACTCATTAATAAGGCTTTCTACAGCAAGCATCACCACTTTCTTTACTCTCACTCTCTTATTAACCCCTAGAAGTCTAATTTCTAACTTTATTCTACCAAAACTGTTTTCACCAAATTTACCAGCAATCTTTTAATTGCTGAATCCCAGTGGTCTTCCCTCAGTCCTTATTCTTAACCTCTCTGTAGACTTTGACTGAAGATTATCCTCTTCTCTTTGATACTCTCTTCTCTTTAGGTTTTAGGGACATCCCTCCCTCCTGGCTCTTCCCCTACCTATCAGATCACTTTTTCCTCAAGTAATGATAAAGGAGTTTGAAGATCTTCCCTGCTCCTTAATAGGCCTAGGGAATTTCAAGATCTTCCCTGCCCCTTAATGGGCCTTACTTGGAGCCCAACAAGAGAAGTTTGCTTAAGTTTGCTTGTTTTTACAGGAAGGTCCACACTTTTTGTTACTTTGTAATTAGTCAGTGGGTCACGAAGGTTGTGATGCCATCTGATCTTGAAGAAGGCTATATATACTCTGAGGTGAGGTTTTGCTTTGGGGCTCATTTATGGGAAGACTTGTGTGATTTGACCAGATGAGACTCTGGGTGGCCATTGAGCCCCCCAGATTTGAAAACCCAGATGTTGGTGCTTTTCTCTCTGGTAGCTAACATTATATGTATGTATTGGTTTGATTAAAGTAAGATTGTTAACCCCTTTTGGGTTGCTTTACTTTAGAAAAACAGATCAAAGAACTTGTGCTAGTAGCCATCATAGGTATGCTAGGGTGCTTGCTGTTACACCTCAATGGCCCTTTATGGATATATCCAGTTCACTCCCTCTAGGTGTAGGTATCTCACAGGATTGCCTTAGACCTTCTTCTCTTCTCCCTTTACACTATTTCAGCTCCCATGGATATAAGTACAATTTGTAATCTGATGATTCTCAAATTTACCTATCTTACCTGTCCTAAACTTTCTACTGACCTCTAAACTCAACATGTCCAAGTACTTTTCAGGTACCTCAAAGTAAATATCCAGTAGACCTCTTAAACTCAACATGTCCAAAACAGAACTTATTCTTTTTCCCCCCAACCCCTACCCCCAGTTATTGTAGAGGGCAACACCATCCTCCCAGTCTTTCCTTGCAACCTGGGTATCATCCTTAACTCCTCACTATCTCTCCTTTCCCACGTCCAGTCTGTTGCTAAGTCTTGTCAATTTCACCTTTGCAACATCTCTCACATATGCCATCTTCCCTCTTCTGACACTAACATCATTGTGGTATAGCTATAATCACCTAATGTCTAGACTACTGCAATATCGTGATACTAGGTTGACCTGGCTCAAGTGTCTTTCGTCCCTCTAATCCATCATCTGTTCTAATACTAAAGTCATTTCCTAAAGCACAAGTCCAGTCATACAACACACACATACACCTCTCCCCTCCAACCCAGCTCAATAAGCTTAAGTGGCTCCCAACCAAGCTTTGAGGATCAAATGCAAAATCCTCTCTTTAGCATTCAAAACCCTTCAAACCCAGTATCCCTCAATTCTCATTAAATATTTTTTTTATCTAATTACATTGGCTTCCTTGTTCTTCCACAAACAAGACACTCCATCCCTCTGCTCTAGGCATTTTCTCTGGCTGTCCCTCATGCCAGGAATGCTTTTCCTCCTCATCTCTGCCTACTGACACCCTGGTTTTCTTTAAATACTAATTAAAATCCCATTTTCTACTGGAAACCTTTTCCTACCATTCTTAATTTTAGCTCCTTACCTCTTTTAAATGTGTGTGTGTGTGTGTGTGTATGTACAGAGAGAGAAAGAGAGAGAGAGAGTGCTTGTTTGTTTCCTCCATATCTCCACAATTAAATTGTGAGCTTCTTGAGGGCAGGAGCTATCTTTGGACTTTTTTAGTATCCCCAGCACTTAGCACGCTATATACCCCAGAGTAAGCACTTAATAAATGTTTATTGACTGAGTGACTGACAGAAATAGTGAAGTGTGTTGAAACAGCAGTCTGGCAGAATGTTAAATATGGTTTACACATGCCGAATCTGAAGTGCTGGGGAAATACACAGGTAGAAATGTTCTGGAGGCTGTTGGAGATAAGCCTTTGGAATATGGGAAACATTTTCCATTTAAAGCTGAAGTATGAGAAAAGCATTTGTATTTGTGTTCTGGGATTCTCTAGTAACAGTTATTATACACATGGGCGTTTGACTTATTTTTGCTTATGGGTCCTCAGATAGAGTGTTCTAATATTACTAAATATTGCATTATTTAGATTCCATAAAATGAATACAGCTCTGCTAAATGCATTTTAGAGAGAAAACAGCTTACTTTGTGTTTGGCTCATATTTATTTGTTCAACTAACATGTTATTATTTAATTTATATCTTTTGTATCATCTATATTTGCCATTATGCTTACTTCTCTTACTTTCAGAGACAACACCATGCCTTAAAACAAATTATAAAAAGGGAGAAAAAATTTCACAAAACTAATCACCATATCTACAAGTCTAACATAATTTGTAATGTTTTGCATCAAAAGTCTCCACTTCTGCAAAGAAAGGAAGGAGAGGAATTCTTCTATCTCATGCTTGACCTTTAATTTTTATTTTTTTTATTATTATTTTTTCCATTTGCGTTTTGTAGTTGGTTATATCACTTTCCTAGATTTTCTTCCTTCACATTATATCAGTTCATATAATTCTAATTTTATCATTTTTCACTGTTTATTACCATACAATAATTTTCCATCAAATTCACATACTACAACTTATTTTACAATTACATTTCAGTACAGGCTTTTGAATGTCTCTCTTTACCTTTTTAGTATGGCAACTGAAAGAAAACCACTTTTGTGTTGGGCACTATTAAGGGCTATGTGTAATAATTGGAGTGACTTCTGGGTTCAGAATGTGAACCATAATGTATTTGTGGAGAACAACTACATTACTGTCTAGAAAAAAAAAATTAACTAGCAGGGAAAGGAAATATTTATGGGCATATATACACATATGGGTATGTTTTTATCTGTTTAAAAGTTCTTAAGTAGAAAAATACTTAACCAATTGGATGTGTTTTATCTTTCTTACTGACCCTATAAATTGACCTGAATATTCTATTTCAAGTAGAGAGGATCCTTGAGGATTTTAGGTCCTGGTCAGCTCTAAAGAGTGTAGTATATGAAACTGACTTTTTGAAGACTCTTCTCCTCACATCCTACTTTGATGCACCCCTTGTTTTTTCTTCCACATTTTATAAGATTTTTGAGAGATTTTTATTAATAAAGAATGAGTAACTCCCAAACCTATATTCTCTCTGTCATCATTCATAGAAGACAGCATAAATCATTTTTAAAAATAAGTAATTTTTCTCTGGATGATTTTCCTCCATTGAGAGGGATTTTGCTTTGAACAATCAAAGGTAATGGTAATGTGTAGATAGGCCCATGATCTCATATCTGGATATAAATTCCTCTTTTTGGCAATGAAAATTCTTAACACACTACTCTTTTCTATGCATTCTGTGCTCCAACCACACCCTCCTTCCTAACTTGCTATTTCCCAGATGTAATATTTCATTGCATAGTAGAGAGTCCATGCCTTTGCATTTCCTGTCCCCTATCCCTGCAGTGCTCTCGCTCCTGACATCTGCTTCTTAGCATCTCTCTCTTAATCTAAGCCTGAGCACAGAAAGCTTTCCCCATCCTTCCATACCAGCCTAGTGCCTTCTATTCAAAGGCTACCTTCAGTCTACTCTAATGTTTATGTATATGTAGTTTCTCCCAATAAAATTTTAAGCTCCTTGAGGACAAGGACTATTTTTTTTTCTCTTTCTTTCTATCCCCAGTACTTGCCATATAGAAAGTGATTAATAAATACTAATTGATTAATTGATGAGTTGCCTGAACTCAGGGGGGTAGTCTGTGGCAATGTAGTGAAGTAAAGCTTATTTGCATAGGGACATACCCCTGTATACGGATGCAACCCATGCTGATCAACCAAGCTAACCTCCCCTAGGCACTGTGCATTAAAATATGTAGCATGTCTAAGACTGACTTAACACCAGGTGTGTGGTCTTTGGCAGATGACTTGACTTATCATGGTTTCAGTTTCCTCATCTATACAATGCAGACAATATTGCTTACACAACCCATGTTGTGAGAAAAGTGCTTCACAAAGCTGAATGTACTATATAAATTTCTGTTACTGTTATTACAAAGTGCTGTATAAATGCCATTATGAGTATTATGATGTTCTGTGGAAATGGGAGCTATTATTATCTGTGTTAACGTGATAGTTTGGCAGGTAGTTTTGTAAATATGGCTGCTCTAGGTAGTGTCCATTCTGTAAACTAAAGTATCCATGAGATTCATAAACTAGGCATCTTTTAAATTTTAGTGTTATTTAAGAACCAGTAATGAATGGGCATGTTCAAAAGGATCATCAGTACCCAAAGCTAAGTATTAAGTCCTTTGTTTCAGTAATAACATGAAAGTGTGACATGTGAGAATTGTGTTCCTCTTTTGACCTACTTTATTCTACTGTATCATATAGAACAACTGTTGACTGAAAGATCTTTTATTCCCAACATTAGCCCTTATAGGAGCTGCATCAAAATCCCCTGCCTTTTTACAATGGAAGGATCTAGATTTCTAGTCTTCTATGCATGAGGATACTTTCTCTTCATTGATCACCTTGAAGAAAGAGAATTGATATACCTACCACTTCACTTAGATAGAACATAAAGTTAAGTCTCTGTATAGATTACTGAGATGAGTTGCATCATTGTGTCGGTAAAATATGCAAAAGTGAGATGGAAAAAAAGTAAAAGACTGAGTAGTGACTTGTGCCTGTTTTCACTGTCTTTGCTTCACATAAATCCAAAAGAAAGATTTTTTTTTTTGAGAGGGGAAGGTAGGGCAGTTGGAGTTAAGTGACTTGCCTGAGGTCACACAGCTAGTTTTTTTGTGTTAAGTGTCTGAGGTCACATTTGAACTCAGGTCTTCCTGACTCCAGGGCCTGTGCTTTATTCACTTCACCACCTAGCTGCCCCCAAAAGAAAGATTCTTAAGGCAAGGGCTGTGCTGTTGTGTCTTTGAATCCCTGGCACTTAGAATAATGTTTTGTGAATAGTGGATAAGTTTGTTAATATTTTGGGGAAGAAATTATAAGAATTTGCATGTGATTGGTCAATAGAAATAAACATGGGATATTAGACAAAAATACTCGTCTTTGTTTGCATGTGTAGATCGATAGAGGTTGACATTTTTGACTTTGCTGACCAATCAGTTTAGTAAAATTGCTTGTTTGTAATTTTTAAGTTGACAAATTGATTGAATCTGCTGGTACTTTGGGCACTGTGCAAATACAGTCTTATTCTTGTGTGTGGTATGTATAAAGTACATTAACTTCATGCTTCAAAGATCACGATTTCATCTCTGTATGTCCTACACGGATATCGACCTTAACCCCACCATCCTTTAACTGACAATCAACTTTAGTAGTTGTTATTTACTTATTTATTTATCTTTTTAAACTCATCATCTACTCTCCAATTTTGTTGTTTTACTAGCAAACATAGCTAGGCTAGTCCTTGAATGATAGAAAGTTTATTCCTGGTCCTCAGTTGAAATATTTTGATAGAAACTCTCAACTTTTGCCCTCTTTTGGAATAGTCAGAATCAGTAGTCACGTGCTTACAACAATGAATACGAAATGTTTCTCCACAGATATTTTACACTCATCTAATACATGCTTACTTAATACATATTTACTTCAATATCAGTCAACAAGCTATGTTGACTGTCAATCAGTGTACTAGGTGCTGGGAATACAAATACAAATAATAAAATTAATTAGACTCTCAAAGACCCTATGTTCTATTGTAATAGAGTGATTATATTTTGTGTGTGTGTGTTTGTGTGTGTGTGTGTGTGTGTGTAGGTATATACAGAACAAATACAAGGGTATTATGGAGGAATAATGTTAATAGTTGGGGGACTTAAGAAAGGCTTCATGTAGAAGGTAATTCTTGGACTTCATATTGAAAGAAAATGAGATTCTATGAGGCAAAGGTGATAAAGACAGAATTTCAAGTGTGGGGGATGACCATTTCAAAGCCATATAGATGGGAAATGGAATGAGGAAAAGAGGGAAAAAACAGTTTGGCTGGATTTTAGAGTGTAGGAAGAAGTTTAATGGGTTTGTATCAACAGTGCAATATTCAGTCCATGGACATGACAAATCCTCTGCAATTTGTAGATGGTCTTCTTTAGTGGTTGTGGCCAAAACAATTAATGGCCTGGTGGCCAGCCTTCTGGTAATGAGCCTCTTTGAATTTAGCCAAGCTACTCACTGATGACAGAAACACAGTTGTGTCAGGCAAGACATGCCAGATACTGAAATCTTCTGGCATAGCTTATGATAACTCAGAATCACCTCAGTGCAAAAGTTAGGAGAGAGAATCATGAAGCATTAATATTATTTCCAATGGAAAGAAAGGGGAGGTTATATAACAGAAAAAAAAATGATGTTTTTGTTTTTTTCAATTCCGTTCTAACATTATTATTGATGTATTACATTCATAATCCACTCGATAGATCATGCACATGCTCTGAGATCCAACCATTTGAGAGTTTACACAAAGTTTTAGTGGTGTGTTACACAAGAAGTTCTTGAATCAATAAATGATTATTACATAAACAGTGATCCTTTTGAAAGTCTGTCTCACTTTTTGACTTTTTATTTACATTTTTCCTTTTTAATTTCATAGCTTTTGAAAGTTTTTTTTTAACTTAGTATATGTGAAGTAATCAGTTCAACTAAATATATTAAGTCTGTTTTAATATTTTCATTTTTTGAATTAACAAAAATCTATTTTCTCTTCCTATCATCTACCCCACCACACTATGGAGTAGGAGGTAACAAAAACAAAAGTCTTGTGACAAATATGCATAGCCAAGGAAAATAGATTTCATGTCCACATAGGAATGTTGTCCATAGCCATGTCTATGTGTGTGTGTAAGTATGTATGTATACACACATACATAAACATATGTAAATGTATGTGTATAATTATTCATTCGGAGTCCATCAGATAATAGTCCACTTGAATCATGACTAATCATTAATTTTATTTATTGATTATAAGTTCTTAAGTATTTCAGATTTTTTTTAAAAACAGTATTTATGCTATAGCATAAATTGTTCTGCTTTTGTTCACTTCCTCCCGTATCAGTTCATAAAAATCTCAGGTTCCTCTGAAACTGTGCTATCTCCTTGGAGTATTATTTCTCTCACTTTAACTGTGTGTGTGTGTGTGTGTGTGTGTGTGTGTGTGTGTGTGTGTGTGTGTGTGTGTGTGTGTGTGTGTGTGTGTGTGTGTAACTTACCGAAGCTAAGTAATGTGTCCATGTAGTAAGAGGAAGAGCCATGTAGTAAGAGGAAGAGCTAGGACAAGAAGCCAGCTCTCTTGAATTCATGTTCAAGACCCTTTCTACTTCACCCTGTTATTAGAGAAAGCAGGAGACTATTTCAGCAACATGCAACGCATGATGGTATAAGAAACAAATTATGGAGTAAGGATACAATAAAAACAGGCTAAAGCAACTGAAGTAAAGAGATTAGTAGAAGGTGAAAAGACCACGGAGAGTAATAAAAGCAGGGTCTAAGCATTAAAGGAACCCCAAAACTTCACCATGGTCACCAGATGTTTTGTAGCTTGGTCTGACTCTTGCTAAACAAGGGTAGGAAAGGTTATGGAAAACCAGGTAAAAATAACCAAAGCCTTTTTAATACAAGAAACCTCCTGATACATAACTTTCACCACTGATAGAAAACAGCAACTTGTCTATATAGCTATCTGCTAACAAAACACAAGGTAAATGACTTGCCTGTGATCACAAAGTCAGAATTTTTCAGAGGCAAGACTTGAACCAGGCCCTTACTCCAAAGCTCTCTGACTACTGTATCATGACCTTGAAATAATGTAACAGAAACAGTATCCATATTTTTTGTTTACTTTTATTCCTTGTTCAATCAGTGAAACATTTTTTAGCAGACTATAATTAAACATAAATCTTATAGTTTTCTTTAATCTTTCAACTAGGTACTCAATAGATAGAAACACAGACTTGGAGAGATATTTCAATATTGATGCCAACAGTGGAGTCATTACAACTGCCAAGTCTTTGGACCGGGAGACAAATGCTGTTCATAATATCACAGTCCTGGCAATGGAAAGTCGTAAGTGAAAAGCTAAAGTTTGGGGATCTTACAGAGTATGTATGTGTGGATATGCATATTGTAAGATTAAGAATCTAATATTAATTATAATAATTTATTGCTTTCATTAAAACTTGAAGATGTCCCAGTATTCTTTAATAATTCCTCATCTGTTTTTACGTACAAATATTTAAGAAAATAATCTATAAAATATGACTAGATATTGATAATATTCATTTTTGTGTGGAGTTTGTGGAGTTATTTTAATTTTACAACCCCTAGGCCACAATTGAAAAAAATTATATATGCATATATATTTGCATCTGTACCAATATCTGTCTCTCTCTCTTCCCCTTACTCTATTTTTCTAATCTACCAAATATCTATCAATCTCTCTTTTTATCTCAAATTTCTGAGAGACAGCTTAGTCTAAGGAGTAAAGGACCAGCTCTGTACTCCTGCCTCTGACATTTACTTGTTTTGTTTTCATAAGGGTTCACTTTACTTCTCAGTTTCCAAGACACCTATGAATCAGTCATTAATCAATCAATCAACATTTATTAGGTACCCACTCAGCAGTAGGCACTAAGCTAAGTGCCAAAGATACAAAAAAAGGCAAGACAGTCCCTTCCCTCAAGGAACATATACCCTAATCTGAAAGAGAACATGCAAACAAAGGGAACATTCAAACAAGCTATGTACAGGTTAATTAGGAAATAATTAAAGAAAGGGAAGGCTTCCTGTAAAAGCGATGGCTGTGTCATAGACAAGGTTCCACTCTTCATTGGTGGAGGGAGTTTCCACATTGACTTCACTGATGAAATCACAGGTCTAAACTCACACACATATGTAAATATCCTTAAATATGTATATGGCAGTTTTGTAAAAAAGATTAGTTAATTGAATTAGAGGTGACAACACATCATATAGAGCTATGCATTGAGTGTCCAGCACTGTTACAGGTGCTAGAAACAGCTCTCCATTCTCTGAGACACCTCTAATATTCTTCTGCGATCTGAAACCACTAAAAATAAATGGACTAGTAGAAAGCAGTTTCCATTAAGACTGTCTCAAAATTTGTGTGTGTATGAAATATTTTGTGTGTATAAAATAGTTTTTAAATATTAATTTAAAATAGTATTAAACTTTGAGTGACGTTATTTAAAACATTTTAAATTTCAATATTTTAAGAAAAATGCTTTGTGGAAAGTATCTGCAGTACTCCAAGGAAAGACATGTTTTTTTAAGCATAAGTAACTTGCATAGCAACAAATAAAACACTTTTGCATGGTAAATGGAAAGGAAAGGACTTTATTTAGCTATAATCAGGATCTTATTCTCTCAGAGATATGGCAGGCTTTATTCCCAAACTTTTGAATGTTTGTTTGTTGAAGGATAGAACCTAGAAAGCCTGAAGTTTCCTTTTTGATCAACATTCTCAAATCACAAACATTCCAGGAAAACCAATGAACTATATGAAGCAAATTTTCTTTCTGATGAGACTGAAATATTAGAATTATGCAGTTATAGTCTTCTCAGCTGCTAAAATCAGAGAGGGAGGGATAAAGAGAGGGAAGGATGAAGGCAGAGAGGCAGGAAGGGAGGTAACGAAAAGAAGATAGATAACTTACGTGCTTTCCATGTGCCAGCCATTGTAGTAAGTTCTGGGAATACAAATAAAAGCAAAAACAGAGTCTCTGTCTTCAAGGAGCTTATATTCTAATTGTACATGATAGCACACAGAAGAGGGCTGAAAAAATGGTGTAATGCGTAGGGGTGGGGCACAAGGAGGGAGATATGAGGCACCAGATATGGGGCCATGGTTTTAAAGTACAGAAAGCCACTATTGGAATGGGGTGGGGAAGGAATGAAAGCTGTCCCACCCAAGCCCCTCCACAAAATAGAGGCCCCTGGAGTAGAAAGGGACAGACCTGGCAGAGAGATTATGGGGGAAGGAGGAGTGCCATAGGGGTAGTTAGATGTTCCACGAGGGCAAGGAAGCCACAAGAGCTTAGGGAAATTCTAGGATGAGACAGCAGCTGAGGCATGATTTTGAAGCCCAGAAAATCAAGACCAGAGCAGGGAGGTCTCAAATTAAATATTTCTAAAATAGGAGCATTTCATTAAATTATCTGACTTCTTAGGATAATAGCGTAAAAGACTTAGAACTGGAAGAGACCTCAGAGAACATCAGATTGAACCCCCTTATTTTAGAAAGGAGGAAACAGAAGATAAGTTAAATGTGACCTTACTAAGGTCACATACCTTTTATGTTTCCAAAATGGGATCTGAACTGGCCTCTCTAACTCAATGTCTGGTGTCTTATCCATTACTTTCCTAATGTCTTTTCAAGATCTAAAATGGATCAGGATCTAATCCTACATTCTAGTCTGGCCCCTTTTTACTAGTAAAGTTACATCGTGGACATGAGATGAAAGTGTTATTATTTAGGATATCACTACTTTTATTTTCTTTTAATCTATGTGTTTCAAAGCAAAAGGGTAGTAGACATAATGGCAGATGAGTATTTTACAGGAAGCTTTTCTCTTTGATCTAGAGAATCCATCTCAAATAGGAAGAGGCTATGTGGCCATCACAATATTGGACATCAATGACAATGCCCCTGAATTTGCCATGGAGTATGAGACCACTGTCTGTGAAAATGCCCAACCTGGTCAGGTAGGAATTACTGTAAACACATCCCTAAATGAATTCATTTCTTTAAGTTATGTTGCTGTTCCCTTAGAATCCCTGACACTTTTAAAATAAACTATAACTCCTTATTTCATCAATCTAACTAACATATCTAACTAGAACATAAACTAATATGAAAGTAACCTTCAAATCCTGGTCTCTTTTAGGTGATGAAAATTCCTCAGGAAGAAATATTTAAAATTGAAAATGCTTTGGTAAATGGTTAGATGTCTCAGCTTTTCTTACAAAAGGTTCTATCCCCTGCTCTACCCTTTAGATTTTAAGTATATTGTCCTTCAAATACAAGTGTCAGTTTGATTTCCATGTCTGTATTGTGCTAGATGTCTGTGGTCCATATAATAAAGGTTTACCAGTACTATTTGTTTCTGATTCTTAAAAATAATAATAGATTCACAGATAAATTTTTAAATGAACTTACTTCAGATAATTGACCCTCCTTTATCCCTACAATTCACTCAGTAAAATTTTAGCCACTGGAAGCTTAAAATTCAGTGGTTCTCTCTTTTCCTTTTTGCACAGTATTCTGTGCTGTGAGGAATTATTGCACACTGAAGATTTATATTTGCAACAAAAAAAGGATTCCCTAGCAGTCAGGCCTTGAAACCCCATTACCCAGCCTAAGGATTCCCCTTCCTTTCTTTCTCCTCCCACACCCCCCTCACCAGTTTCTTTCTATACTTACTCAGAACTCTCAGCAGAGGAGATACAATTGGATCTTTAATAGGATCTTCCTCCAAAGCCTGAAACAAAAGGATATACACTTGGGAGCAGGGGCTATGGAATGGGGAAGTCTGGGGATTTGGGGAGGAATCTGATAGCACACTTAGAAAAAGTCAGGATACACTAGTATGCTGGGTCATACCATTTTGTTTGCATTATAAACTATTGTTTCAGTAACACACATATATGTCTGATACTTCTTTTGCATACTTGCCAGTTAATAGTGCACCTATTCTTTTTTCATGGTTCCCAATGTTTCTTTCTAGATTATCCAGAAAATCAGTGCAGTTGATAAAGATGAGCCATCCAATGGTCACCAGTTTTATTTCAGTTTAACAGCCGACGCAGCAAACAATCACAATTTTTCTTTAAAGGACAACAAAGGTAAGACTGAGTGACAGTCACCGCTGAACTCAGCAGGGGAATATGTACCGAGTAGCCCCTTGTTGTTTAGCTCAGTAATGCTGATCATGAGTTACATAGATTATTATTTTTTTGCCACAAGGACATTAATTAAAGGGCAATGAGCCCCTCAAGTAATTTTTATCTATGGATTAGCTGTCATGAAGAAGAAGCTGTTGTTTAAATCATTTTAAGCCTCAAGCCAAAGAGTAGGAGGTCAAATCATTCTCTCCTTTTTTTTTCCTTCAAGTGACTTGCTTCACTTTTTGTACATCAAGCTCTTTATCCAAATTAGCTTTAAAATTGGGTACCAGTTGACTGCCTTCTTAAGGCTTTATTCTTTGTTCTGTATCAAGTTTTGTTTGTTTATTTTTAAGTCCAAACTACAAATTTAAAACTTAAACAGATTTTTGTATTTCTTTTCAATCATTATATCATTTATTTAAAAGAGGTTTTAGAGGAAACATGTCCACATGCTTTTTAATAGGTTGCAGTCTCACATTAATTCATATTCAATGTATTTATTTCTTGGCAGAAGTAAGGGATTTGCAGCTAATATAAGGGATAATTTGAACTGTAATGAATGTTCTCACCCAGCATTAGATTCTAGACCTTCAGTATGTCTTTGGTTTAGATTTTATATCTGAACTACTTTTCAAGGAGGAGAGGAGGAACAAAAACCACAGACATGTGTTTGTTGAGTGTCTCAGGAAAGTGACCTTGTGAATACCTTTAATTTCTGCCACTACTCAAGTGTGCTATCTATAGTCTATACCTTCTTCTGTATAGTTTTATCCTTTATACAGGTTCCATTTTGCTTTTTAATCAGAATGTAGCTGATATCTAAACACCTTTGTAGCTGTGAGAAAGGAAAGCCATTGACTCTGTTTTCACCAGGCACAACATTGCTTACCAGGTTGCTCTGGGGTAGAGCTATCATAAATCCATGGCAGGCATTTCTGCATAAGTTTGTTGGGGCTTTGATCCTGCTTCCTCTGCAAAGGATCTTTCCAAAGGAAATAGGGATAATTAGTAGGAAGAGAGTCTCTCTTCTCAAACCTATATAGACTTTTTAAGTTTTCAGGTAATGTTGACTCCTGTTCTCAGGAAATGATAGACATGATTAGATGAAGGATTCATATGGTTCATTGTAAAGACCACAGATCCAGAGTCCAAGCACCTAATTTCAAGTCCTGGTTTTGAGGCTTTAGTACTTATTTCTTTACCTTTGAAATGTGAATAAGAATATCTGTATATTATCTACCTCATTTGAGTTATTGCCAGGATCAAATGAGATGAGATATGCAAAATATTTCATAAATGTACATTATAATTTTTCTATGAAAAGAAGAGGTTAATTAAAAATTTTAACTTGTTTTCCAGCTATATATACTATATTTTTTCACCTGTACTCCACCCAACAGGAATCCTTGTCATATATTGTACATCTTTGTTTTTTTCTACTGTTATGTAAGACATTTTAGATTTCAAACCCATGATTGAATAGTACAATATGGATATCAGAATACTTTAGTGCCATTTGACATTCTGTTGAAACAGAGGGACATGCATTCACTCATTTGTGATCTATACAAATATGAATGCACATGAACAATTATTAAAATGCAGGTACTAATTTTTAAATGTAAATGGTATTCTTTAAAGGTTTCATATTTATTATCTCTGTAATAACTTCCTTAAAAAATCATGTGTGTATGTGTGTCCACACACATAGACATATACATACATACATAGAAAGGGAGAGATGAAGAGAGCTAGGCAGATGGGATCTGAAAATCAAGCTGTGTTCTTCCTGCCTCATATAATCATAGGTAATAGATGTTCTGCAATCACAAGTGAGCTTACCATTTTGTTGATGATGTTTGAAACAGAATGGTATACAGCTTGCTCTTTCATTATGCCATTATTGGCACTGAATTACTAACAGTATAGATTGGGGAGGGAACAACCTTTGCTAGTAAAAAGCCAGTACTACCTTAAAATGTAGTCATGCTTATTCCCACCTGTGCATTTTTTAACTGAAATGAGTTTATCATGATTTCTTAGCCAATCAATCCTCTAGCTTGTTAGTTACCACATATTCAGATAATCTCAAGAATTCCCTCGCAGTACAGATGACCAATATTTATATGTTAAAATTGTAATTATATAATGCTAAGCTTTTTAATACAACATCATTATTGCTTTAGTACAAATTCTCAATTGGGTTAAGCAGGATAGGAATTTGGTGGACAAGAGTTCATTGTCTGAAGAAAGAAGTCAAGAATTTGGAGCCAGGATTGTCAGTAGTGGGACTGTGGGCAAGTAATGTAAACTGAGCTGGCTGCGTGCCATAGTAAAGTCCTGGCTTAGAGTCAAAGGACTTCAGTTCAAATCCTAGCTCTATAATGTACTACCTGTGTGATTATGGCACTAGAGGCAGCTATGTGGCACAGTGGATCTTAGAGCACTGGTCCCAGAGTCAGGAAGACCCGAATTCAAATCTATCCTCAGACATTCACTAGCTGGGTAACCTTGGGCGTGTCTTTTAACTTCTCTTTGCTTCAATTTCTTTAGCTGTTGAATGAGAATAATAGTAACACCAACCTTCTGGAGTTGTAGGGAGGATCAAATGAGATAATATTTGTAAAGCACTAACCACAATACCTGACACTTAGTGGGTACTTAATAAATGCTTGTTTCCTTCATTTTTGCCTATGGGAAATTCATTTAAACTCTCTAAGCCTTAATTTTTCCACATGCAAATTGATTGGATTGATCTAAAAGATCTGTAAATTTCCTTCCAGTTCTAAATCTATGAAGCAATTTGACATTGAATAGACAGTTTCAAGAGGCATCAATAAAATTAGGCTAGCCAAATCCAACCTGGGTTGAGCAATGCTTCTTGTTGTTTCCTAAAGAAAACACTCAATCATATGTGAGACTAGGCAAAAATGAAATGAAAAATAAGTGACTCATTCTTTTTTTTTAAAGCAGTTGGAGTTAAGTGACTTACCCAAGGTCACACAGCTAGTAAGTGTTTAATGTCTGAGGCTGGATTTGAACTCACGTCCTCCTGACTTCAGGGCCGGTGTTCTATTCACTGTGCCACCTAGCCGCCCAGCTTATTCTTTCTGTTATTCTTTCTGTGGTTCTTTTCTCAAACATTTGGTGAATATTATCACATATATTTGAATCCCTGTCCAGTGCTTTGTCATATCTCATCATCTGCCTCTTTTGTTCCTATTCATTTGATATATAATTGATCAAGAGGAAATCACTACATAGTGCTTACTAGATTTAGGACAAATTTATGTAATCTAAATTCATTTGGAGGGCAGAAAGGTGGCACAGTGGATAGAATACCAGGTCTGGAGTCCAGAAGATGAGTCTTCCTGAGTTTGAACCATTTAGCTGCCCCTTGGTGAGGTCCTCACCAGCTTCATATTTTGCCAAAAAATTGCAGTGATTTGCCATCATCAGTTCCATGAGTTCAATTATCACAACTGTAAATTCAGACCTAGTCTCTCTACTAATTCCAAGTTCCCATTACCAAATGTCTTCTGTACATCTCAAGTTAGATGTCCTATAAGCATCTCAAACTCAAAATCCCCAAATTGAATTTATTATCTTTCCTCTCCCCCTACCAAAAAAACCCCTGCATTCCTTTGAAACTCTGTGATTGTCTTTAAAAAAATGTTTGTTACAGACTTTTTTTCTTAAAAAAAACAATGTTTGCCAACTTTTGCAAACATTTGTTATCTTACTCTCTTTCTTCCCCCAGTGGAACAGTAAGAAAGAAGAAAGAAAGAGGGAGGGAGGGGAGGAAGGAAGAAAAAGAAAACCCTCACAACAAATTAATATATAGTCTAGCAAAACAAATTTCTACACTGGCAGAATATAATGTATCATTTTGAGTTTTATGTCCATTACTTCTGTAGCAAGAGGTGGGTAGAAAGTGCTATTTTCAGTCCTCTAGACTCTTGGTTTATCACTGCATAGATCAATCTTTCAAAGTTGTTTTTCTCTATAATTGTTGAATAAATTATTGTAATTCTGCTTATTTCAATCTTCATCTGTTTATAGAGAGTTTCCTGGTTTCCTCTAAAACTGTCCCTTTCATCATTTCTTATGACACAATGATATTCTGTTACATACACATGCCATACTTTGTTCAGCCACTCCCTAATTGTAGGATACTAAACTTCTCTATTATTTTCAAAGACACTGAGCTTCCAGATACATCATCCTCCTACTCATCTAGGTTCATAAACTTTTTGTTTTCCTCGATTCTTCACAAATACCTCACATACCAAATCTGCTACAAAATCTTGTCATTTCTGTCCTCACAAAATCTCGTATATTTCTCTTTTTCTTCACTCACACAGTTACCACCCTACATTAGGTCCTCACCAGCTTTTGCCTGGACTATTGCTGTAGACTTCTAATTGGTCTCCTTGTCCAGGTCTCTCCCCATTCCAATCCTTCCTCCACTCAGCTGCTAGAAAAGTGATCTTTCTAAAACAAAGGACTAGGTATGTTACTCCTTACTCACTAATCGTCAGTGGCTCACTATTACTTCAAAAATAAAGTTTTCTCTTTGGCATTTAAAGGTCTTCACAGGCTTGCATCTTCCCACCTTTCCAGGATTTCTAAATTTTAATATTCTCCAAGCCCCCTAAGATAAGCCACAATGCTTTACTTAGCTGCTCTTTACACATGACACTCCACTTTCCTTTTCCAGGCCTTTGCACTGGTTGTCCCCCAAGCCTGGAATGCTGTCCCTTGGCATCTCCGCCTTTTAATTTCCCTAAATTCCTTCAGGTAACAATTCAAATCCCACCTTCTTTAGGAAGGTTTCCCTGTGCCTACACCACTCCTCAGGTTTTAGCACCTTCCCTTCTGAGAGGAGCTAGCTTATTTAAATATATCTTTTTTGTATCTAGTTATTTATATGCTGTTTGCTCCATTAGAATGAGAGTATATGAGGTCCTTCAGGGCAGGACCTGCTTTTTACATTTGTCTGTATCCTCAGTACTTAATTTAGTGCCTGATGTATTGCATGTTGACCCAGTAGCTGCCTAACATCTTCTAAATGTGGCAGTAATCACAGATTTCCTCTCTTAGATGCTTATAAATTTGGAGGTATATTCCTTTAAAAAAATACATTAAATGAAGTTTCATTATCCCATTTGTCTTATTTAGACATCTGGTTTAGCAATGTGTAAAAGCTGCTGATCATCAGTGGTGAAAAAGTTAGGGTTTGATTAAGGAAAGGAAATACAGGTTTGATGTATTAGAGACCTTTCTCTGGCATTTTAGGATATTACATTCAGTCCATCAAATGTTTATTAAATCCTATTATAGTGGGTATCATAGATACAAAGAAGGTAAACAGCATAGTCCTTATCCTGAAGAAGAAAACTATAAATGCAGTGGGAAAAGGGGAGTAAATCTACTTAGTTCAAATATGATTAAGTACGTAGAAAAAGTAAAACCTGGGCATGAAAGATTTTTAGGAAGGAGAGAGCACTTCTTAGAGTAAAGAAGTATTGATATCAAGGAAAAAATTATAAAGGAAGTAGCATGAGGGGTAGATGATATCAGGGAAATAATCATAAAAGAAATGGCAGCTAATCTGGATTTTGAAGGAAGAGGAGAATTCCAATAGGCTAAAACTAGAGTAGAATGAATGCCTTCCATACATGAGGAATATATCTCGGTATTTAGGATTAGAAGTTGGGGAAACAAGTAACCCATTCTGTCTGGAGCCATCTGCTGTGTAAAGAGGAATAGTGTTTAGTTATGCTGGAAAGGTAGGTAGGAAACAGACTGTAAGGGGCCTACAGTTAATTCCAGGCAAGTAGTAAGTAGTTCATGGTGTTTTGTTTTATCCTGTTTTGGGTAGGTAGTAAGGAGCCACTAAAGAATTTTGAGCAGAGGAGAGCTCATGATCACACCTCTGCAATAAGAAATATTTGCTATTGTCTTCCCTAAGGTTCTCTAGCGCAGCTAAACAAATATGTGAGAATATTAAGTATCATTTAATATAAGAAATAGTATTATAAATTAGAAAAAAAATCTATACTACCTAATAATTTTTAAGTCGTAAATGAGTAAATAAAGTGGTTTAGATTTCTTCCACGGCAATCACTGTATTAAAGTCTAACTGATAAATCGAAGCATATCTCTCAAGTCTTTAAAAAAAAAAAAAACAAACTTGAAGGGGATATTGGTATCCAAAAAACTTGAGACATCATCTCCATAGAAGGTGGTCCAGTTAAGAAACAGAACATAGCACAAAGTTAATCAAAAATCTCAAGGGAAAGACTATTTTGGTTTGTAAAGTATTTCACTAAAGATCATGCCTTATACCTATCTCTTTCTTAATCCTAGATAACACTGCCTCAGTACTCACAAGGAGAAATGGATTCCGGAGACAAGAACAGTCTGTTTACTATCTGCCAATTTTCATCGTGGACAGTGGTTCACCTTCCCTTAGCAGTACCAACACACTCACCATCCGAGTGTGTGACTGTGATGCAGATGGCATAGCTCAAACGTGTAATGCAGAGGCATACATTTTACCAGCAGGACTTAGCACGGGAGCCCTTATAGCAATCCTTGCCTGTGTCTTGACATTATTAGGTAGGTACCAGAGGTATTATCCATTTTCCCCTGTCGTAGCACAATAGAGCAAGGACAACAGCACAAATTTTGGTACTTGGCTATGTTCCATACTATTTACTTTTAGTTTTGCTTAGGGAATTAACATGAATATTACACTAAGTGGTGTTTTATATCACTAAGAAACACGAAGTTAATTGTTTGGGCACATCAAATTTAGATAAATTATATCAAAGTTGAGCAGCCTCCAGTGGCATATTAAAAGTAAAGCTCATGAGGAATTATATCAGTTTCATCTTACAAAACAGTTGAAGATAAATGGTTCACATTTTAAAATGACTCTTTTAAAGGGTGTTTTTAAACTTCTCACAGCTGTTTATTTTCAGATTACTGTATATGCCTTTTCTGCCCACTGAGAGCCCACCATTTCATTTTTCCTTTAAAAGTTCCTTTAAAATATTCTCTGATCAGTAAAGTTTATTCAAATGCTAGCAGTTGCAACTGTTGCAAATTAATGAGAAAAGCCAGAATATCTTTTACATGGTATTCTTTTATTTTAGGATTAAATTAATAGCATAAACAGAATGGTCATGGAATTGAAGACAAAGCAGGAGACATATTTTAGCAAATTGTCAACTTGATCTAGAAGTTCACTCAGTACAGTAGTCATTGTTAAACAATATAACAGATAACTCAGTTAATCAGTATAGTTGGGGGATGGAGTATCCCAACAAATTATCCATTTAACTAAGAGCTCTAATCCATTCAATATGTAAAGAATGACCCTAGGCAAAGGTAAAGAAATGTGGGAGGATATGTAATGGATATTGATCCACTTTCCTGCATGTGAGCATAATTATATTTCTTTGTCTCTTAATTACTGTTTTTTTAAAAAACTCAGATCACAAGGAAGCCGTAAAAATGCAAAATTAAAGTATTATCCTATGGCTCTAGCAAAACAAACATAAAAGGCAAAGTAATTTCCTAAAATTTCACACGTGGTATAAAGCTTCAGAAGTTCTCAAGTAAATATAAGCATTTAAATTTAAATTTTTGTTTGAATTATAATCAAATTGAAAAAAACAAATGAAGTGATGAGAACCTAAATCATAGGTTCTCTGAATTAAGAGAACAAACATTAGAAGTTGAATCTAGTTTTTGTTTGTTTTGTTATGGGCTTTTTTTCCCCCTTTGAATCAAAATTTTTCAGAAGTCCTTGGTAAGAAACAACAACAAAAATCAGGTAAATAGAATTGACTATATCTCACATCCACTCAATCTGCATTTCCCAGATAAAGATTTTATAGTATTTTCCATGGATTGGGTCAGCCTGTGATTTGGAGATTATAAAATTTAACCATAGTTACAAAGTAATAATCAGTAGCAGAGGCAAATTCAACTTCTAAACTTTGTTCTTTTAATTCAGCTGTAAGATATCTAGCTGTAGGATTTAGTCTTAGTTCTAAGCAGTGCCATAATTTTACAATATACATTATTTTTGAAAAATCACTTCTGTGTTGATTAAAAAGATGACAAGAACCTTTAAATGATGAAAATATGTATAGACATATTCATAGTGTATTTTTTTACATTTAAAAATGCTTTCACACTTATTTAAATATATTTCGAATTATGAAGAACCCTCCAGTTTGTTCATTCACTTTAAAAATCACATATCCTTCGTCCAGTTTTACTATCTAAATGTTTCCAAATAGTATGACTCAATCAGAAGATGGTGGTGTCTGATATGTAAATTCAGCTTCAGACACTTAATTTTGCTTCCCTCCTCTATCTTTGCCATCTTTTCATAGATAACTCACTAAAAGTCTTAGTCATTACCATTTCTAAGACTTTCACAATGAACCAGTCCCTCTATGCATCTCACTTGAGTTCTTTAGAAACAATCATTATAAGATCTCTCCTTTCCCCAATATCTTCATTTTATTCCCATAATCACACTTTTTATATTCTGCGATGTCTTTGGAAAAGCTTGTTTCAATGAACTTAAGTTCAGAATTTTTAAAATAAGATTAAATCAGTACCAGCTGATAATACATTTACTGCATTTATAAACGAATTAGACTCCCCGCATATGAAATCGGATGGGACAGCTGCTCTTGTCCAGCATTTGGCTTCCCAAGTCTATGTGGATTTATCCTTGCTACACTTAAGAAATGGATGTGAATTTTTTTTTAGTTTCAGGAATTAAAGCCCAAACCCCCACAGATCATGGAGCTGATTCGTTGAAAGTTTAATTGTAAAGAAAAGAGAATTGATGGGGTCTCTAGTTACCCATAGAGTATCAAGTTCATATGAAGGCTTGAAAAAGAATGTTACTTTTTGTTTGAAAAAGAAATATTGCTACTGGGAAAGTAGGTTCTTTGTCAGCATTCCTACAAAAGCTATTTACAACACACCAAAAAACCAGGAGTTAAGCCCCAGTCTGTTTCCTGTTCTTGAGTCTCACATTGCCAACAAATTATTAGACACTTTAAACTGGATATCTTGCAGGCTTCTCAAATTCACCATGTTCAAAACAGAATTCATTATTTTTATTACCCCAAAAGAACTATCCCTCTCCCAAACTCCCCTAGATCAGCTGAAGGTACTGGACATTTCAAGGTTTGCAATTACAGTCATCCTTGACTCTCTTTCAGACTTCACATGAAATCATATCCCAGGTCTATTCTTTTGCCACGGCCTATTTCCCATGTGTTCCATTCTCTTCACTGACATAAGTACCCACCCTAAGTAAGGCCTTCAGCTTTTACCTGGACTATTGGAGTAACTTCTGAATTGATCTCACTGCCTCATCTCCCCCCACTCTAATCTTACAGCTGCCAAACTAATATGTCTAAGCATAGTTCTAACCATGCTACTCCCCTGCTCAGTAATTTCAGTGGCCCGTGTACAAACTCTCTTTTTGGCACTTATTGGTATTCAGAATTTGGCTCCAAATTACCTCTCTAGTCTTATTATTTTCATTTACCTTCTTCGTGTGCTCTGGACCAACCAGCCACATTGCCTTCTTGTTGTTCCTCAGACAAGACATTAATCTCCCATTTCACACAATTATCTTGAATTTTTATATATTGTTTAGCTATTATATATCTTTCTTATCTTCATCAATAAGATAAAAACTTTTTGAAAGAATTTTTTTTCTTCCCTTCCTCTCTTCTTTCTCCCTTTTATTCCTGATATCTAGTGCAATACCTGGCATATAGTAAGATGAATGCTTTTTTATTGATTGGTCCCTCACTATGGCTAAAGGGCCATGATGTTGTCTTTTATTCCAGTCAGCCCTTATGTTATGGTACATGAGCAACTAACTGGCATAGTGGATAGAGTACTAACTTTGGAGTCAGTTGGACCTGAGATCAAATCCAGACTCAGATAGTTACTGTGCTAGTCATGTAAGTTGTCTGCCTCAGTTTCTGCAACTACAAAATGAATATAACAGCATTGCCTTACACGGTGGTGGTTGTCAGAAGCAAATGAAAAAATATTTGTAAAGTGCTTAATAGCATAGAAGACATTTAATAAATGTTTATTCCCTTTCCTCTTCCTCACACATCATCTTAACAGTATGCCAGGGTTACCTTATTTTTATCATACATCTTTCTGTTGCCCCTTGGGTTATCTGTAATTCTGATGGGTGTGAAAGGAAACAAACAGGCACATGGGTGGCCCAGTCGATAAACTGCTGGGCTTGGAGTCAGAATGACCTGAGTTCAAATATGTATGTCCCAGGGTTGTTGTGAGGGTCAAATGGCATATGTGTGAAGCATTTAGCACAGTACCAGGAACATAGTATTATCCTTATTATTTTTTATTATGACAGATTATTAATTTGTCATGAAAACATCAAATCAGTATTGATATATTTTTTCTGTATTGAAATAACTCCTTACCTGAGTATGCTTAAGTCACAGTTTCTGCATTTCTAAGACCCTTCTCTTGTTTATACTCAAGTATTTGATTTCTAATATTTTATATACTACCTAAATCCATCATATGCTTTTTGATTTGTTTGCACCTGATTTCTACATAAGCTAATGGAGCATTTAAAAATGCAGTGAGTATATTATAGTGAAAGGAGCAATTAATCTGGATCCTGGTTCAGATCTTGCCTCTACTGAGTATCTGGATGACTATTAGGCAGGTCATTTTAATTCGACTCAGCTTACTTAAAATTAGGAGGTTGGACTAGGTCAACTTTAAAGACCTTTTCAGGTCTAAATCCATTATTCTTTGATAATTGTTTCAGTCCTTTATCTGTTCATTGAAGAAAAATATTTTGAACAGCACATAATATTATTCTTTCCCTGAAGTAGTTTATAATGTTATAGGAAGCATATATACAGATAAGAGAAAATATGTGCATATGTGAAGAACTACCAGATAAATTAAACTCACTTGAGGGAGGAATCACTTTCTGCCTTCCATACCCTCTGCCTTGCCACTCCTAAATATGTGTTCAGAAGGTGACTATGGACGTGTAGAGGAGCCTATGGCCAGTTATTTCTAATCAGTGTCTTCTGAGCAGTGATTGAAATGATACGAAAGACAATGTCAGAAAATTCAAGGATACTAATAGTCTATAAAGACTAGCAAGTTTGTTTTAGGACGGTGCTTAGCACAGTTCCTGGCACCTAGTAGGTACTTATTAAAGGTTTACTGGATGAATAAATGGGAATAAATTTGCAACATCAGTGGAGTACATTTCATAGAAAGCAAATAGGCATAAAATAAAGATCAGGGTTGTTTCAGTAAAGCTCCTAAATGCATTGTAATGCAAAGGGATTTTTTTTTATTGGTTATTTTATCTTCCTGAGTTTTCCTCTCCCGGTATCCAAACTTCAGAAGGTTTGTCTTAACCTGTGTGTATTATGAAAAGGAGAGATCACAAGGTCTCAAGAAGCTTTGGAGCTAAAAGGCACCTTTGATTATTGAATCCAACTCTATCATTTGATAGATAAGATATTAAGCCCAAGAAAGATTAAGTGACCCATCCAAAGTCACACAGGTAGTGTATTAACAGATGTAGGATCCCTGGGGAGAAATTCCAATTGTTTTGTTTGTTTGTTTGTTTTTGTCTGTGCATGATAGGAGTAAGGCAGGGACACACCTTATAATGGAAACCATCTTTTAATAATATCCAGCCCCCAGGCTCTGCCTGCTGATATAACAGTTGACTATATCAATTTGAAGTTTTTCTTTTCCTAATAGCTAGGTATCCATAACTAAGAAAGGGGACATATATGCAAAGTATTGATAGTTTTAAGAAGAGAACAAAAGCTAGTCCAATTATGACCTCACATTAGTAATTAACAAATCAGTCACCTACTTTGTACTGTTTATGACTTGAAAAAATAGCTCTAGTTATACTTCTTCTTTAGGATGAAATTCGATACTTTTAGTTTGTTTTTCTTACAGAAGATTATAAGTACTTCATATATAAAAGAGTAAGGTACTTTAGTCACCCTTCTCTGAAATATAAATTACATTCCCTAAGATTATGAACACATATATAACCTCATATTCTTTTGGCTATGATTAATACTAATTGCTGATTTATGGGGTTAATTTCCCAAAAGACACAAACTGCTTTACAGAACTATAAATTTTCGACATATCTGAAAAGCAATAGCTCAGTGGCTCATAGGTAATCACTTCTTGGGAGAAAATGAACAAAGAATAAGCAATTTTTAGCTCTTTCATTTAAAAACATTTTTAATGTTTCAGATTGCACATAGGTTCAAATAAAGTTTCTGTAAGATTATTTTTTTCTTGGTTCAAAGAATGATTTTATACCTTAAAGCAATGACTGAGTTGTTATAAAGCCTTTTTCCCCTCTAATTTGGGCATTGAGCAAAGCAGTTGAGGTCCTGCGGCAGTATTCAGATACAGTATGTAATAGACTATTCCTGCTTCAGAAATCCAGATCTAATAAGGCTTGCTAAGAAGCATGCTGCTGCTCAGGGGAATCCAAATGCCCTCCATTCCTTTTCAGGTGACCAGCTGGACCACTAGCTGTCAGATGTTCTTCCTTAAATGATGGCAGTATCTTTCCTCTTGTCTTCTTCATCCATCAGCTGATGAACAGTATGAATTACTGCCATAAGTCACGAGTATGTTTAATTGTTATATTTTTTATGTATGAAATGCTGCTTACTTGAGCCAAGTGGCTAATAAACATTCTATTAATAAAATAATAAGCTTAACTTAGAGGAAAAATAATAGTTTCATTTTGAGGATTCTTGATTCTCATTATAAATCTTTAAGTCATAGAAATGTAAAGAAATCTGTTGCTTGGTCTGACATACCAAGTTCCCAATGGAAAAACAATTGAATATACTCTAGTAGTTAATGGTAATAAATGTTTTCCTCCTTCAAAAAAGGGTAACTTGACAGTTCTTTACAAAACATGTTAATTTCTATTTTCTATACGCAGAGACCTATTTGGACAATGGGGATTGGTAGATGCCTATAGGTGACACATGTTAGCAAATGCCAGCTGCTTTATTTATTTTTTTTTTCATTTAGTTAGTGGAGCTATAACTTGACTGGGAAGATCCTACCATCTCTATTCCTTATTAAAATTACTAACAGAGCCACCAAGTGAAAATCTCCTGGTTGTTTTATTAGGGGGAGTATTGTAAAAGTTTCCATTTTACTTTGGTAATTTTGTTTTGTTGCTTTATTTCCAATTTTTCTAAATTTCTAAAATTTCCACTATTAAGAAGGCCTCATAAAATTAATCAAAACTTACAGTTATTTAGATTTCAATTCCATTAACTAGGATCCCTTTTTTTTTTAATATGTTCAGCAAATATTTATTAAGTACCTACTTTTTGCAGAGTCTCTCCACTCAGGTTTGAAACCTATGCCAACAGAGTGCAAGGTCTAACACCTCCTACACTGATGGAAAGCCTTTGGAATAGGTCCTAAAATTGTAGGCACCCAAGGCCCCAGTTACTTAAATTCAGAGGCTCTTCAACAGGTTAGTCAGTTTGATGAATTGGGGAGCCAGTTGCCACTCTTGATGGCCATCTGCTAAGATATATAGAAGCCATGATGGAAGGAGGGAACCTATAAAGACAAAAATCACAAATTCTTGGAAGTACTGGGATATTTACAATGAGATACATTTGTTCTTATGAGGGATAAAAAGGAATAAGTTCCTGTCTTTATGAAACTTACATTATAGTGGGGACTATTACATATGTGTAATAAGTTGGTAAAGATCCTCACATTGGGGATGGTGAGGAGAGCAGATAAGGGTTCACGGAAGAGGTTTGAGCAGCAGAAAGTTTTTGAAAAAATGGGTAACAAAGCTCTCCTTTCACAGGATTATTTTTGCAACAATATGTAAGATTTCAGGGACAGAAAAGCTAAGGCAACAAGACTGGTTAGGGAGCCATTGTAATAATCTAAGCAAAAAGCAATGAGGAGGATGATTAGTGCAATAGTGGTAGAACCGAGAAAGGGAGAGATTTGAGAGATGGAAGTAGTGATTGACTAAGTAGTGGAAGAGGGAGAAGAATCAAAGATGACTCCCAAGTTTCAAGTCTGAGTGATTGGGGGGGAGGATGGTTGTGTCAAAATGTAGAGTACTAAGTGGGAAGGAAGAAAAGGTTTGATTGAGAAATTGAGTTGTCTTTTACAAGACTGATTAAAGTACTGCAACATCCAGGTCAAAATAATTAAGTGACAGTTGGAAATGCTAGTTTAGAGCTTTGGAGAAGTGCTCTATGTTTTTAAGATCATCATATAAAAAATTTTTGAGAAACATGCATAAGACATTAAAAAGGATAAAGATGAAATAAAATAATCTTTAAATAAATTTATTGTATTTAATGGTATAAACATTTTTTGCTGTTATTAGTAATTTTAGTGAGAGGAAAGTTAATATGCTTCATTATTTTTGAAAATCTGTTTAACATATTATGATGCAGCAATTCTAAAATCTGGTTCTAAATTAAGTCTAGTTCTAAGTTAAGTTTATTTCAATGTTTGATTTTAATATGTATATCCAAATGAGGAAGTAAATCTTTGGCTGCACTTACGAAATTGTGATAGTATTTTCTTATTTTCTTTTGCCATTTTTTTTCTTTTCCTAAATAGTATTTTGTTTTTTCCAATTACATGTAAAGATATTTTTAACATTCATTTTTTATTAAATTTTGAGTTCTAAATTTTCTCCCTCCCTTCCCACTACCCCTCCCTAAAACAGTAAGCACTTTGATATAGGTTTTATTTATAGATATTATATATCTTTATATGTAGTCATGTGAAACCTACTCCCACATTAGTCATGTTGTGAAAAAGAAACAGTTTGCAAAAAAAAAAAATGTAGTTTGCAAAATGAAAAAGAAAACCACGAAAAAAATAAAGTGAAAATAGTATGGTTTGGTCTACATTTAGACTCTATCATTTCTTTCTCTGGATGTGGATAGCATTTTCCATCATAAGTCTTTTGGAATTGTCTTGGATCATTATATTGCTGAGAAAAGCTAAGTCAATTATAATCTTGATCATTGCACAATGTTGCTGTTGCTGTGTACAATGTTCTGGTTCTGTTCACTTCACTTTGCCTGATAGTTATTTTCTAATTACATCCAGCATTATACAATGGTTTTTTGCTTAAACTGAGGTACTAAATTTCTGTCTTCCCTAATGCTATTCAATTGGTCTTGTAAGTTGTGTATTTTTAGATGTTTAACCCAAGGAATTCAAAAATCATTGAACATTTTGTTTAGAAGAATTTTTCAAAAGGTTTAAAAATTTTGCTTCCAAATTTCTCAAGTATAGAGATGAATTTTCATAGTGAATTTTCATCATTTTCAGCACAAAAAGTATTAGTTTTTAAATGTCTTGCTAATCATGATGGCTTCATACAATAATTAGTTATTATCTCAGGACATACTAGACATTTGGGGAAAGGTGCATAATTAAGGATAATAGATATATTTCAAATATTCATTTTGATGCAGTGATTTCAGTTCTTTGCATCCTTCTTGTCATTTCTTATTAGTAATTGTTTCACTATGTTCATACCAGGAGTAAGAGAACTGTCAACTCTGCCACTTTCTTATTCGTTACCTGTATACAAATTATTTGTATC
Source organism: Pseudochirops corinnae (assembly GCA_028646515.1). NCBI lineage: Eukaryota > Metazoa > Chordata > Mammalia > Diprotodontia > Pseudocheiridae > Pseudochirops > Pseudochirops corinnae. Next base: position 191,328,454 of record CM053587.1, read on the forward strand.
ATCTTCAGCTCATGATTTCTTTATGAAAATTGTTTAAACTGTCTGCCAATGTTGTGAGTGTTGTTTAAGACTATGTAATATAATTAGTAAGTCCATTTAACTGCACACAAATAAACTTCAATATGTTGAAAGTAAACAAGTAAAACTGTCAGTTCCTTCATGTTTAACTCTCGGTCTTTTCTCAGGTTATCTTGCCTACTTTACAAGACTCATTGTTATTCAACATGGTGACTGAGAGTGCCAATTAAAATCTATGTGTCAATTAAGAATAAAGCTGTTAAAATATTTAGATTAAAAACCAAAAGTTCTAATACTATCAACCAATATCCTAATGTATCAACTTACACACTTTAATTTGGAGACCACTGATTTAGAGCTGGCTTTAGGCTAGAGGTGTAAGAGATGTGAGACTGTGCCAATTAGAACTGGAAGTGAAATAATATTAGCAAGTCACAGGAATGATGTTTAATCCACCCTCCTTCATGTATAGTTGGCTATAATCTGTACAGTCAAATCCCACCATCTTCCCTTCTCTGACCCAAATTAATGTTTTCTATTTGTCACTCTCAATCTATGATATTTTATTTTGCCTCATACTTATTTGTGTATCTTATTTCCTCCCAAAGATGACAGACTTCTTGAATAATGGGATTGTGCCTTATCTGTGCATCTCCCTCAGTACTTAGCATAATGCTTAACATGTAGTTGATTCTTAATGAATGCATGAATTTGAAATTTCTTTCAACATTAAATGATTTATCCAAAACATTAAGCCACCAGTTTTATTAATTTTATTCATCTTAGGGCAATTATCCAGCTTAAATTATCATTAATTTCAATTAAAAATATCATAATTGTCTATTAGTCTTTTGCTATAAGCTATATATTGCAAGTTGTATATGATTTGACTCAAGGTGAATATAAACCCAAGAATCAATTAGTAGCATTAAGACAGATCTCTTCTGCAGTACTTTACAGTGATTGTTAAAGTCATAATAACTGAAATATGTTTGGCTTCCCTGATTACTAGAAGAAAAGATCATCCTATTAGAATGAATAATTACTTGAAACAACTATCCCCTTACTGAGAACATTCTAATTGGTTTTTACTTTTCAAAAATATTTATTTTACTTAAAAAAGCAAAACAAAACAAAAACACTATCACAATATATGTCCAGAAGGGCATTCGAAAGATCTTCTAATCAGGGTCATTTCTGTTCCCTGACCCTAACTCTCCTTTTTAAAAATCAGTCATGAGGCACTGACTATCCAGCAGATTAAAATATAAAGTTGAGTATTCATTTAATAAAATTATTGCCAAGGTAACTTGGCAGAATCTGAAATTAAAAATTCAAAGTATGTTGAGTTATGCATGTAAGAAACACCATGATAAATGACCATTAAAAGCCATTTATATATTGTAAAAAATTAAATTACTGAAAGCCTTTTATACAGGCTACTTTGAAATTATTCAGTAACATTCAGTATAATTTGTTTTTCAGTTAATACCTCACACAGTAAATCATAGCTTTTATCATAAGTATTAAGCTATTCAATATATCACTTGGTAATAAACAGCACATCTTTATTGAAAAATAACAAGATTTTTCTAATATTCTTAAATCTTTTTTCTTAAATAGGAACATCTGTAAAAATTCATTATTCCTACTATTTAAGGGAAACTATCTGAAAGGTAGAAATATAAGAGAAAGACAGATTTTTGTTTGACTAAGCATGCTCATGTCACATTATCAGAATTAGGATTCGTAATTATTTCAGGTTACAAACCAATGTTGTAAAATTGATAGGGACAAATGTAAAGTTCTACATGCAAATTCAAAAACTCAATTGTATAAATACAGGATAGGGAAAAAATCTGACTTGACAGAAGTTTGGGTGAAAAAGATGGGGTTTTAATTGGCTATAATATGCATAGGAGTGAGAAGTTTGATGTAATAGGTTATAATATAATTCCTTCCTAATACTGTATGTGCATATATAAACATGTGATATAGGAAATATTTAGTATATATTTGTGTGTAGAAGGGAACAAGGCAGAGAGAGAAAAAGTTGTATGAAATCATAAAGCATATCACTGGAAATAGAAGCATTTTGCTGAGCTTGGTCAGTCTGTATTTCTAGTAATTTGGACAGTTATGCCTTTTAAGAAGAACAGTTACAAATATGGGCACATGACAGAATAGTAAGAAATCTGGAAAACATGCCATATGGAGAGCATCTGAGGGATTTTAAAAGTGAAGCCTGGGAAGGAGAGACATGAGGAAGGAAAAATCATACATGCCCTTGTATGTCTGAAGGACTATCATCTGTTAAAGGGGATAAAATTATTCTACATCAGTCCATAAGGCGAAAGTAAGACCATTGGAAATTTCAGGGAGAGAAATTTCATGTCAGTACTGCTTTTGTGTCACAAAGCTGCTCCCTAAAAAAGAGGAGGTGGTTTGGTTGTCAGTCATATCTAATGCCTCACAACCAAATGGATCATGCTATTCATGGGGCTTTACTGGTAAAGATAGTGGCGTGATTTGCCATTTCCTTCTCCATCCCATTTTACAAATGAAGAATGGATTCAAGCAGAGTTAAGTGACTTACTCAGGGTTGCACAGGTAGTAAGTAAGTGTCTAAGGCCAGATTTGAACTCATGAAGATGAATCTTCCATACCTCAGGCCCAGAGCTCTATCTGCTGTGCCACCTGGCTGCCCTCCACTTTATTTTACCAGTGAATTAACTGAGACCAAGAGATATTAAATTACTTGCCAAGGTATTTCCAACTTGTCTCATAACTACAAATGCATAGTTATCTGAATCCTCCCAAATTAAGATGTCTTAGTTAAGGATGCCAACTTTCCTAATGTCAGTATTTTGTACTACTTCGCAACTACTACTTCAACTGTATGCAAAACTGCCACGTTAGTGTTACAGTGGTACACGAAAGGAGACATTTCAATATATAGCAGGCTTTTAAAAATGTATATAATAATAACTTCTTTTCTTAGAATATATTCCTTTTAATACATTATCTCCAGACCCTGCAGAACATTTAATACTTAATATTGGGGTGGTGAACCTGTGGCTTTGAGGACTTAGGTGTGGCCTTTTGACTAAGTTCAAGTTTTACAGAAAAAAAATTATTTTATTAAGGGCATTTGTTCTGTGAAGTTTGGATTCAGTCAAAGGACTGCACTTGAGGACCTAGAGTGCCACATGTGGCCTTAAGGCAGTTATTCCCCATCCATGGTCTACATAAAGGTTAAAATATATTTCTTATACTTGCACAAGTGGTTAGAAATTAATATTCTCTTAAGCCATCGAAATGTTAAATTGAGTAACCTTCTAAAAGACTTCACATATTCCTTAGCTTTAAGCAAGATATTCAAGTCAGGTCTTATAAAGTATTAATCTTACCTTAAATTTTCTTGTACCTGTAGTCAAACACACCCATTGATAAGCTTCCTATTTTTTAATTGCTAGTGAGTACTTAAGTTTCAAAGTGCAGACTTTAATAACTATATTAGTGTAGAAATATATCTCCATTTGAATAAAGAATATAAGTGGTAGCTTATCACATGGTAATACATAATTCTCTGACGTGGAATAAAAAGGAAAGCTTCAGTATTCCATTAGGAACCAGGACATTTATTTATATCACACTAGAGTTTGTGTGGTCAAATGTGGTGACTACCTTCTTACTCTCACACCCAATCACACCTATTCCAAGGCACCCTTTGTCTCCTTTCCCACTCACTTGCCCAGTCTTGCCTACCTTTTCTCTTTAATACATGTGATGAGAATTTTTTTTAATGTTTTATTTTTTCCCAATGATACATAAAAACAATTAACATTTGGATTTATGTATTTTTTTTAATTCTTGAGTTTCAAATTTTCTCTCTCCCTCTCTTTCCCCTTCCCTAAGACAGCAAGCAATTTAATATAGGGTATATATATGCAGTCATGCAAAACACATTTCCTTATTGATCATGTTGTAAAAGGAAACATAGACCAAAAACAAAAACAAAGTTAAAAACTGTATGTTTCAATCTGCATTCAGCCTCCAGCAGTTCTTTCTCTGGAACTTCATAGCATTTTTCATCATGAGTCCTTTGGAATTGTCTTGGATCATTGTATTGCTGAGTATAGCTAAGTCATTCACAGCTGATCATCATACAATATTATTGTTTCTGTGTACAATGTGCTTCTGGTTCTGCTCATTTTTACTCTGCATCAGTTCATGTTAGTCTTTCCAGGATTTTCTGAAAGCATCCTGCTTATCATTTCTTAAAGCCCAATAGTATTCCATTATTATTATATACAACAATGTATTCAGCTGTTCCCCAATTGACCACCAAAAGAGCTACTATAAATATTTTTTGTACAAATAGGTGTTTTTCCTTTTTTAAAAAAAAAAATCTCTTTGGGATACATACCTAGTAATGATATTGCTGGGTCAAAGAGTACATACAGATTTGTAGCTGTTTGGACATAGCTCCAAATTGCTTTCCAGAATGGTTGGATCAGTTTACAGTTCCACCAACAGTGCATTAAGTGTCCCAATTTTCCCACATCTCCAGCATTAATCATTTCCTTTTCTATCAGATTAGCCACTCTTATACATATGAGATGGTACCTTACAACTGTTTTAATTTGAATTTTTCTAATCAGTATTGATTTAGAGCATCTTTTCATATGACTTTGATTTCTTTATCTGAAATCATTTGGGGCATGTGATGAGAATTTGGCTTTTGCCTAGAACTCTCAACTTCTAGATCTCACTTTGATCTACCCAATTTTACTTCTAACAGCTAGTCTCCTCCTTTCTTTTATTATATCCTCTAACCACTATTCATGACACATACCTAGCATATTATAAAAATATACTTTCTACCAAATTCATTTTCCCTTGCCTAAATACTTCCTTTTCCTCTTTAGTCATTTTATCCACTTAGCTTTTGCCATCTAACCTATATTATCTTTGCCTGATATCTATGAACTCATTTTCTTTTTGAGGCTTCCCTAATTTAGGTAGAGATTCTCCTATTTGATGGTGACTTAAGGAAATGTTAACTAAGCATCCTTGGTAAAATAGGGTTATCATAGTTTGTTGTAATGGGATGCAACATTTTATAAGACATCAGTTACAATGGTACCAGCATAGACAAATAGGGACACATAGATTATGGTGCAGAACTTAAAATTACTGGATTGCTGTTGGAGTGAAGTGCCAGTACTGCTAACAAAGAGTATGATTCAGTGGGCTTTAAGAAGGAAAGAACTATTTAGCAGATAGATCCCTAGTTAGAAGAAGAGAAGAAACAAAAGTAAAGGAATCGCTGAGGTATCAGAGCACTATGTAGTCCCAGTAGATGAAGATCTCAGCTAAGGACTGTCCATCAAATTTTTGGCTAGGAGACTAGCATAACACCTGGAAAGAAGGAAAAGTCATCATGGGAAGTATTTAGTTTTACAACTACCTCTAGAACGCTAAAAAGACAGTTATATAACCAATCATATCTTTATTGTGCTTAAACAAGAAAATCATTTCACCATTTCAGTGGATCTGTTATCTTTATTCAGTGGTAACCACACAAGGTCTTTTCATACAACATGATTTCTTTTCCATATTTTTCTGTAGCTCCTCAATAAAGAGTCATCCAGCAAACTGACAGTCTTACTATAGGTATTTTGAAACAAAGAAAAAATATTAAAATAATATACAGAATTTATTAGAATAGGTTAATCATAAGTATTTGCTGAATTCTACCACATCATTAAAACTTTTCATTTTATGTGCAATAAAATACATATCTGATCTGTAAAAAATGCTACTAGTTTTGGGTTTTAATTCTTCATACTCACTTTAAGTTGTAACTCTACATCTGTAATACTGATCTCAACAGGCAACCCTACTACATAGATACTTAAATGTTAAAATCCTCACTTTTGAAACTTGGCTTGTAAACTTTTCTCAGACAAATGTATCCTAAAACAAACAATTCTTGATTGAATTTGTAGGTCTTATGTTTGTAAGTCCCACACATTTTAGACTGATGTAACAATAATTCATTCTCATAGTGCAATAGTATAGGTGGATCATTAAATATGCATTGTATAACCTGTGAAAGAAAATCAGTTTATTTTTCTTCATATTTGTCCCCCCCCAAAAGCTTCAAAACATGGTGCTTAATTTTTATCCTATTTCAGAGATATTAAAGAAGTCAAGAAATTTAAACCTTTTACAATTCATATATTTTTTGTTGTTTCTTTGTTTTCTGGTGAAGAAACTTGGTTTGTCCTTTTCAGTGACCTACTTTCATGTCAAAAACACATATTACATAACAAAACTATTTGAACTGTAATTTATATCAAACTGTTACTGACCTCTTTTGCATGCCTTTTTTGTACATTACTGAAGTACTAATTTTAATGTCATTGAAGAAAAATCCCTAAACTCAGTAGAGTTATAAATTTGTTAAATCTATCATTACTCTTCCTGAAAACTTCATAGTTTTAGATATTCTCTCTGGGCATAATTCATAAGAACCTAGTATTCTATACATGAAAATGTAGCATAATCTATTATATGGATGCTTTTAACCTGTGAGGATAGGCCAGATTCTGGACTGTATTTAACTTGAGCTTCACAGTCAAGGAATCAGTATTACATCAAAGAGTCTAAGACTAAATACTATAATTCAGTTCTCAAACTGTAGTTATTAAACTATACATAGAACATTTACAAGTGTGATTTTGCCTTGTCAGCAATTAAGTATTTTTTAAAAAAGACCTTTATTTTATGGATGTAAGACTGTTATGTTCATTCTTAACAAATCCTCAAATTTCTACTATCAAATACTGTTGGATGTAACGTTAAAGAGGGAGAAATCAATCCAGTATAGGTATGGGAAAAAAAAATTCTTGATATATAAAAGCATTCTCTTTTTAAAACATTTTTGTAATTTAGAACCATCTATTAAAATGAAATTCCACATTGTAGGTTACAAATTCTCTTTAATATAAAGAAGGGGATCTTTATGGGCCAATTTCAGAGGGCTCATGCTGCTGACGAAAAAAGCATTTTTAGAGTTTGTTTTAAACCTTTACATCTTTGCTATTTTGTATTCCAGTGTTGGTCCTTATGATTGTCACAATGAGAAGACGGAAAAAAGAACCATTGATTTTTGATGAGGAGAGAGATATTAGAGAAAATATTGTCCGGTATGATGATGAAGGTGGTGGTGAAGAAGACACAGAGGCTTTTGACATGGCTGCTTTGAGAAACCTAAATGTCATCCGAGATACCAAGACCCGAAGGGATGTGACACCAGAGATTCAGTTCTTAAGTCGACCAACTTTTAAAAGTATCCCTGATAATGTCATTTTTAGGGAATTTATTTGGGAAAGATTAAAAGAAGCTGATATAGATCCCTGTGCTCCTCCTTATGATTCTCTACAGACATATGCCTTTGAGGGAAATGGTTCAGTAGCAGAGTCACTCAGTTCTTTAGATTCTATCAGCTCAAACTCTGATCAGAATTATGATTATCTCAGTGACTGGGGGCCTCGTTTTAAAAGACTTGCAGATATGTATGGAACTGGCCAAGATGGCTTATACTCATAACCTTGGGACCTTAATAGGAAATGCACTGAAGAGAAACAAAATAAAAAAAGAACAAATACAAACTCTACTTATCGGATTTAAAAAGGGTGTAAATATTTCTCCATTTTTAACCGTTTAGGTTTTTGCCTTGGTGAAGCATATCTTCATTAGACTTGTCCTAGGGACTGCACTGACCACAGATGCTGAGCATTTGAAGGCATTTTGATAAAATGAGATGCTCAGATATATTCGAATAGATAGCAACCCTTATATACCTGCAAAGGCAACTAACCTCTCTGAGTCAGTAGTGCACTGTGACCTTGATGAGCCAGTGATAACCCTGTAAATGCCTTCCCAGTACCACTATGTCTAGATGTAAAGTTTATCTCTCTTGATATGATGAATGAAAGAACAAATGTGGTGCCATTCTAAGAAGTCTTAGTTCTTTATACCAAATCTTTTAGGTTGATATCTGCAGCTTACTGGCTCATGACATTTAGCAGAATTTTCTTGCTTTTGACTAAAGCAGAAATGACCAGAAATGTTTGCAAATGCCTAGCTAGTACTTATTGCCTCAGTCTACTCGCCCCACCAAAACACACAAAACCCTTTAGAATATGTCAGTATAATTTATACTTAAGAAAAAAAAAAGAAAGAAAAAGTTATAGCATTTTCTTGCAAAAAAATAATTTATGAAATGGTCAAAATAAGAACTGGGGAAAAATTCTCAGAATTAAAAATCATCCTCAGATGCCTGTGTAGGTATGGGGGGAAAGTTGCTGTCTATTCGATTTTTATTATCTCTTCTGATTTGTACAGGAGAATTTATCTTCTTCTTTTTTTTTTTTTTAATTTGACACATGGTGTTATATTTATTTTGGAGCCCAATCTCCACAAAATTCAGGTCCATTTTACTGCCTCACAGTATTAAACTCATCAGAACATGCTGATTTTTCTCCAGTCTCAGCTACATGAAGGAAATGAAGCATAGAAATGGAGAAATTACAGTAAAGCAATTGAGCCCCACAGTCATTCATGTCTCAGAAAGGAACACAGCCACAAGGACACACAGTTGTTCTTCTGAGCCATTAGAATGTCTGAAACATTTGAATAAAGTATTTGTACCTTGTATTTTGGAAAGAAGACTACAGAGGGAATGGGAAGTATCTTTGGATGGAAGAGTGAGTTTAAGGTCATAAGTTCTCTACACTTCTAAGACTTAAAAGAACTTGTTTTCCCCTAGCGCCGTCCTGCTTTGCTGTTGAAGCACTTGAGTGAAAGACTGTTTGAAATTTCTTTCCTATGTTAAAAAATGTAGTAATACTAACTTCAGAATCCATCTTTAAATCCTGATGCAAATAAGTAAGTTCCCCAAGGAATTAACTTCACAATGCATAATTTCTATACTGGTCTGGGAGTGCCAGAATAAGGAGGATAATTGCAGACAGTCAAAAATACTGTATAATTTTGAAATAGGATTTCTTAGAATAAAATGACTTTTTTATGATTCCAATAATATTTATACCTATGAGCTTTCATCATTTAATACTAGTTTATGATGCATATAATCAATTAAGGAATTTTTTTTTCTTCTCCCTTTATTTTAAAAAAGTTTGTAGTTGAGTTACTGATAAATCTGCAGATAGTAGGCACTGTGTAAAAAGTGGTGTTTTAAAAGACTTCTTTCTATATGAAATATAAATATGCCAAGTACACATGAGAGAAAAGGTGTCTATGAAAAGAGTGTAATTTTTGCAGCCCAACATTATAAATGAAGTATGTGAAAGTGGCCTTCAGCTTCATCAAAATAAACAATTCAACAAATTTAATTATCTGAAAATTTCTTTAATTTTGGTAAAGTTTTGCAAGACAGTCATTTCATGAGTCATTAGATCTGCTACAATTTGTATCAAAGTATACATATGTGTGTATGTATACATATATACATACACACATATATGATTTTATAGTGAAACTGAAAGATACTGCTCATGACTTTTAGTCAAACATGTAAGATTTTCAATAAAAAAGAGGGGAAAATGAAGCTTACTCTATTCAATAAAAGTAAAATGTGCTGCAGGAATTATATAGGTGTTAAATCATCCAGGTGCTGAGAAAACAGTTTTATAATCTCTTGTTTGCAGGAAGATAAAATATTTTAGTACATTTGGATTATGGTGTCAAAACTGCTGATTGTTACACATCTCACTAAATGGAGTTCTGAGTATATTATAGAACAGGAATATCATTCATCTTGCTTTCTCTCCATTTAATAAGAATATAAATTTTCTCATGCTTTCCCCCCTACTTATATGATCATAATAGAATTGGAGAAATCAACTCTAATTTATTTAGTGCTGTGAAATTCTTCCATTAAACTATTTGATACTTGATGACCCTAATGGAGTCCTGAAACTTCTGCTGTCTTGAATACATGGGCTGAATATAGGGCCACTTTTTTTTTAGGAGGGGAAATACATTCCTTAAATTAAATAATGTACCAGGTATCAGCAAATTATCTTTGTAAAACAAAAAGTTTGTTGTGATTGTTTTAGGGTTTTTTTTTCCTTTTCTTGCAGACACTAATATAATGAATGATATATAAGATCATCTGGAAACTTCTTAAGTAGAGAAAATCTTTTTTTTTTTTCCTGAACCAAGAAGGGAGTAATTGGTTATGGAGAACTAAACAGTGGAGAGCATATCTGTATTAAAATGTCTCCCCTGGCAATTCAGTTTCTGTTTATTCAGATATTATAGCAGTAGGTTCCATAAATTTACTAATTCTCAATGAATAATTAAAAATAAGGCTGACATCTACATAGTGCTTGAAGAACTGCAACCTATATTATCTTGTTTGAGAATATGAAAATTCTAGAACTGACAGGAAAAATTTCTCCTTCATCTTCAAAATGTGCAGGTGGCAAAGGGGTCAGAGATTTCCTTCTAAATACTTTTCTCCATATCCTCAAAGTAGGATCATCACTCCATTCTGAGAAATAGTAAAATAAAATGTTTTAAGTATAGATATTGGCTCAGGGAGGCAATATGTTTATATAATAATATAGTTACATTAACACATGTATATGTACACATGAGTATATGTGTCAGGTATACATGAGCATACACTTATACATGTGTATGAATGTGAATACATACATCTATACATACATATATGTATACACATATATGTGTATAATACCAATACACGTCTCTCTCTCTCTCTCTCTCCCTCTAGGTATGGATAGATCTCACAGACAGCATTGCATAGTGGATAGAGAGTTTGCTTCAGTGCCCAGACGACTTGGGTTCAACTCCTGCCTCTGATTCATACTAAAGATGTATAACTCTGGTGCCACAGGCAACTTTCTGCAGAATAGTTGCAACCCTGCACATACACATACATACACACACACACACACACACACATACACACACACCTGTATATGTAGCTATTTCTATAAAGATATCTACATGTAGATATCTGGATATTTCTATATATAAAAACTGAAAGTATTTAATAAATTTAAAATTATACTTGATACGTATGTATAGATATTTTTCTATATCTTTATACGTCCCAAAATAGAACGTTAATATGTCTATCTTATTTGACTTGCTTCTGTTTCATGGGGTCTGACATTAACACATAGCAGGCTCTGAAAATTGTTTCTTGATCCATTGATATAAATTAAATTCTTTCTCAGCTGCTATGACTAGATTAATTTTAGTCAGAGAAGGTACAATTCAAAGTCAAGAACACCAAAAGAATACTCTCAAGAAAACGAATAATCAGGTATTTGGGTCAGCTTGTCAGGCTCTTTTCTGGACAACTAGATCTCTGATAAGCAAAGGCAATGAACAGTGTGATTAAAGAACCTGACAGCTGAGCATCCAAAGGAAAGAGGGGAGTGCTATGATTTGGGTTTGGAGGGTTCAACTTGAAATATAGGTCAATGACAGAAGAGAATGCCTTGGATCCTTAAACTACCTACATATACCTGTCAGGGTGTCTGCTCTTCCGCCTGATTATGGATTGAAAGTTCGCTCATCTATCCAGCCACCTTTCTTCCCTTGACATTTGGTCTTGTAGGCACATTTTGAAACGTTCACTTCATAGACTATCATACTATTTTATAGTTAAATGGAAAAAGTTTAAATATTCTCATGAGCACTGTATATATTTTATAAAATGTGCAAATAGTGTATTTGTTGAGTTTCATATACATAAACAATTGCATTTGAAAATTAGCAGTTGGGATGTGCCTAATTTGGAGAAATCTTAAATGAGATGTAAATATAGCTTTGAAAAAATTACTGAGTTAAAAATAATTGAATTAAACACTTTCAAGTTTTTTTTTTTAATGACAAGAATATTGTTTTTATTAATACTGGCTTTAAATGCACTTGTTAACTCAATAAAAAGTTTTTATTGATTATTTTTAACTTTTTAAATAAGGCAAAGTTTTCTTTTATTAATTTCACTGAATTTTAGCCATGGTTCAATATCTGAACTGTACTTGAGAAGGTTCAACATGCTTTTTAGTAGAGAGGCCAGTCTACTAGAACTGAAGGCTGTCAGAGCTAAAAATAGATTTGCAAATAAGCCAACTTTGGCATATGGGCTGTAAAATCTATTCTATTTAATATGTCATATACCAATGTGGAAATTTTTAGAGAAGGAAGTGATTATTTTTTATCAAGGTTGACTGGCTGTGTGGGTAGCAATTAATGACCCCAAAATTCTGAGAGAGAGGGAGGGAAGTGAGAATATAATCAGGAAAAAAGTGCTAGGGGGCTATAATCTAGGATATATTAGGTATTTTAAGACTGTCACCTTAGGATAAGAAAAGTGAACTATTAAGGTAAATGAAAAAATATATAATAACTTCACCTCAGTGCCTTAATTCCCAATATGTTTTATTGTAGTGACAGATGCCTAGATTTTCTCTCCTGGCTTATAGTTCCAGGATGATACTGCATAGTACATGAAAATATTCATGGGATCAGGTCAAATAAGCTCAACAATCTAATAGTGACTGCTGAATCCTGAGATATCTGTGGCAACTAGCCATGTGACTGACTGCCAAGCTGGCTAGAGTTTTTAATACATCTGAAGAAAGCAAAATAGCTATGAATTTCCAAAATAGATATGAATTTCCAAAACTGTATTTATTTCAATTATCTCAATATTTTTTGATATTTTAAGCAAAAGCTTTTGAAGAACACAGTATCTGGGGAGTTGCCTTCAACTTTCACTTTTTATTCATGAAGCTTTGTCTTTATGGGCATTTATGTGAAACATGAAAACAAAACATGGATCAGGGAGGGTCACATTTGGTGTAGGCCCTCAGGTGGAACAAAACAACCACTGATTTTGGAGTAAGACTGTGTTCAAATGTTGAATCTATCACTTGATACCAGTGGGACCTACAAAAGTCACATTGGTTGGCCTCTTTTCTTACTCCATAAAGTGAAAGGGTTGAATTAGATGATTAAAGTGCTTTCCAGCTCTAAATCCTATGATCTTAATTATTTCTGACAAGTCAAGAATCTGTTAAGGAAGGCACAAGCAATTTGCATTCCAGATATAGAAAGAATATATGCATAGAATTTTAAAGTGGATAGCAAAAAAATAATTCAGTTCCATGCATGAATTAAGTAAGTATGTGCCCTTTTAAAATGTTATGAAAACGTATATGGTTGATAAGTCAGAAGAGTTAAAAGCTAACCATATAATTTTCAGTTATAAAAGGAGTATATTTTTCCTAATTCAAGTAATTTCAAATCGAAGGGCAGATTATATAGTTTCCTGAAATCTGTATACCTGACCTATATAACACATACAATTCGTGGAATAGCATAACTCCCTAGAAGGAATTCCTGCTTAATAAGATGATTACACAGATGCTAATAAAATATCTCAATACATATTGATCCAATAGAGTGTAACAGCAGGGATCATTGCAGTCTGTCAGAGAAATCTATACTCATCAGAGGCATTAATAAAGCAAGAATCATTCCATTTGGAGGTAAGAGTTAACATTTTCTAACTAGCCTCTTGGTGCCTACAACTACCTACTCTGCTTGAAAATGAAAAGGCAGTAAGATAAACCATAGTTAATGAATCATAAGAAAATCTGGTCATTCAAACTTCAGTTAAAACACATAAATCTTTGTTTTATAAATATAAATGTAAAAGTTATTAGGCATAAAAATAAAAAAAAACCTAGATGATGTTAAATAGCAGAGAAGGTGCATGGGTAGATTTGTCATCTGTATACTAATGAGAGCACAGGTCTAATATTTATCCCTATCCCTCACCTAAATTCACTAATGTGAATAGGGCTGCTTTTCTAGTATTATATGAACATATAACATGTACTATCAAATTTATATTATATATATATATATATTAATTTGTAGAGTTGAATTATTAGTTAATAAATATTCATAGATAATATGTAAGTGATGAAGATTATTTTAAGAT
>CM053587.1:191343060-191378281 GCA_028646515.1 Pseudochirops corinnae
ACACAATCTAAAAGGGTATTCAAATGTATCTCTATATCCATATTTAAAATTAATTTTAGAAATTTAGAAAAAAATATTAGGAAATGAACTAAGAAAAAATAATTTTCTCAAAAGCAGTACATAAGATAATATTTTAATTAAATTGTTTTGCAATAGTGACCTGTGAATAAGAAACTATTTTTCATTTTGCCATTGCTGAATTTAAAAATTTTTATAGAGAAGAGAATGCAAAATATGAATAACATAATCTTAAAAGATTTTAGGTTGCAAATGATAGCATTAATAAAATAAGTAATAAGAAGTGATACAAAGCTGAACCAATGTAAGGAACAAGCCCCTTTCCCTGGCTTACCGTTTTGTCTATAAATTAAGACTCCTCCTTAATATAATGATCAGAGATGGCTTCAATAAAACTGAGAAAACTAACAAGTGAAAAATCTTCATTACCTTTTTAAACCCAATATCTTCCTTTTCTCTAATAATGCTAAACATATACTCACCAAATTTTTTAAAATATATATGGAAAAAAATAAAAGCTAAACAAAACTTCAAAAGAAATTGGCTTTACTACTGAGACTATTAACTTACCACCCAAGTATTCATGCCATTCTATAGCCTTAAGTTAAATTCACTCAACACATATTTGAATAATGACTGTTATGTGTTCATTGATGTAATAAAAACGGCAAATAAAGATAAGAGTACCCCTTTAAATTTGTTTAAAAAAAAGCTTACTTTTCAAAATGTTTTTGCATATACTATATTAAGTAGTATAGACCTCAGCCTTTAGATACTTAATATCTAGAGAGGGACATACTTAATTCAGTGTTAGTTACAAAACTATTGTGAGACATAAAGAAGTGTAAGATTGCATAAAGTACATTCATTCAGAAGAACTGAAGGGGGATTCCAGTAAATAGATTTCCTTTATGTGACGGCATATGTACTATACATGATCACAACTACTCAAATAATTAGAATTGAGATGCACAACACCAAAAGCTAACTTTTGCATTTTATTGTATTATTAATTATTCCTTAAAAAACCCCTCATTTTCCTAATATCAATACTTTTCTAGTGTTGTTATGTGACTGCTAGCTGTGGATTACTAACCTCTAAAGAAGTGACACTGAGGTTCATCCCGGGGCCCATGAGCATTTTAAGCAGGCTATAAAATATTAAAAACAAATCACGAAAGAGAAGTGGAATACATGATGTCATAAAAGAAATGTGTAAACAAAAGAAAACAGGAAGTTCATATCGTTAGTGAGGGATAACTGAGGGACAGTCTACATACTCCATCATTATACTCTTTTAACATTTAATTTTGATTTTTTGCTTTATTATATATAAAAAAAAATATTTAACATTTGTTTTTTTTTTAATTGTGAATTCCAAATTCTATCCTTCCCTTTCTCCAATCCCCTCTCCTTAAGATGGTAAGTTATGCATGTGTGATCATGCTGAAAAAGAAAAAGCAAAGAAAAAAAATTAATTTTTTTCAAAAAGTATGTTTAAATTTGCAGACAGACTCCATCGGTTCATTCTCTGGAGGTGGACAGCATTTTTTTTTTTAATCATAAGTCCTTCAGAACTATCTTGCTGAGAATAGCTAAGTCATTCACAGTTAATCATTAACCAATATTGTTGATACTGTTCTCCTGGTTCTGCTCATTTCACTTTGAATCAGTTCATATAAATCTTCTCAAATTTTTCTGTAAGCATACTGCTTGTCATTTCTATAGGACAATAATATTTCATCACAATTATATCCCACAATTTGGAGAGACATGCCCCAATTGATTGGAATCCTCTCAATTTCCCATTCTTTGCCGACACCATCACAACCACCACCACAAAAAAAAAAAAACTGGCTATTCTACTATAAACATTTTTGTACAAGTAGATCTTTTATTTATTTATTTTAAAAATCTCTTTGGAATATAGACTAAACAGTGGTATTACTGGGTAAAAAGGTAAGCATGGTTTTACACCCTTTGTGCATATTTCAAAATTCTGCAGTATGGCTGCATCAGTTCACAACTACAAAGGTGCATTAATGTTCCTATTTTTCCACATCCACTCCAAAATCTATCATTTTCCTTTTCTATCATATTAGCCAATTTAATACATTAGACGTGGTACTTCAAAGTTCTTTGGATTTGCATTTCTCTTATTAACAATGGTTTAGAGAATTTGTTCATATGACTATAGATAGCTTTTATTTCTCCTAAAACCTGCCAGTTCATGTCATTTGACCATTTATCAATTTGTCAAATAACTCATAGTCCTATAAATTTGGCTCAGTTCTCTATATATTTGAGAAATTTGTGGTAAAAATTTCCCCCATTTTCCTCTCTTCCTTCTAATCTTGTCTTCAATGATTTTCTTTATGCAAAACCTTTTAAATTTTATGTAGTAAAAATTATCCATTTCATTTCCCGTAATGCTTGCTATCTCCTGTTTGGTCATAAATTCTTGCCACAAATCTGTCAGATAAAATATTTCATGCTTCCCTAATTTGCTTATATCACTATATCTAAATCATGTAACCATTCTGTCTTTAATCTCATTTGTAGTATGAGATGTTGGTCTATACCTAGTTTCTACAAAACTGTTTTTCAGTTTTCACAGCAATTTTGGTCAAATAGTGATTTCTTGTTCTAAAATCTTGGATCTTCCAGCTTGTCAAACACTAGATTACTACGGACATTTACTGCTGTGTATTGACTACCTAATCTAGTCCACTGATCCACTGGTCTGTTTCTTAGCCAGTACCACATTATGTTGATAATGACCACTTTGTAATACAGTCTGAGATCTGGTATTGCAAGACCACCTCTCATCGTATTTTTATTTATTGATTCCCTTGATATCCTTGACCTTTTGTTCTTCCACATGAACTATATTTTCTAGCTCTATAAAATAAATTTTGTTAATCTGTTTACAGAATAAGTAAATAAGTAAATTAATTTAGGTAGAATTGTTGTTTTTATTATATTGGCTTAATCTACCCATAAGCAATGAATACTTCTCCAATTGTTTAGAACTGAATTTGTGTGAAGTGTTTTATAATTGTGTTCATCTAATTCCTGGGTTTGTTTTAGCAGATATACTCCCAAGTATTTTATATCATCTACAATTATTTTAAATGGAATTTCTATCTCTTGCTCCTGGACTTTGTTGCTAAAATACAGAATTGCTGATGACTTATGTGGGCTTATTTAATATCTTGCAACTTTGCTGAAGTTAATTATTAACTAGTTTTTAAGTTAATTTTCTTAGCATACTATCTCATACAGTCTACAAAGAGTGATAGTGTTCTCATCATCCGTTCTAATACCTTCAATTTTTTTTTCTCTTATTGTTATAGCTAGTATGTCTAGGACAATACTGAATAATAGTGTTGATAATAGTCATCCTTGTTTCACCTCTGATCTTACTGGAAAGGCATTTATCCTCATTACTGAAAATGTTTGCTGATGGCTTCAAATACATACTACTTATATATTTAAAGAAAGCTCCACTGATTCCTGTACTTTCTGGTGTTTTAACAGGAATGAGTGTTGTATTTTGTTAAGCTTTTGCATCAATACTCATTAGAGAACTTGGCCTTTAATTTTCTTTCTCTGTTTTGGTTTTTCCTGGTTTAAGTATAAGAACTATGTTTATGTCATAAAAGGAATTTTGTAGGGCTCCTTCTTTGTCTATTTTTTCAAATAGTTTACATGGTATTGGAATTATTTCTTAAATGTTTGGTAGAATTCACTTGTAAATCCATCTGGCCCTGAGGATTTTTTCTTAGGGAGCTCATTTATGGTTTCTTCAATCTCCTTTTCCAAGACAGAGCAATTTCTAAGGTAAAGCTATTAATCATTCTAGTTCCTCAACTTTTATTTTTATAAATATTTATCTTCATTTAAATTGTATTATTTATTGGTAAATAGACAAAACATCTCCTAATAATTTAATTTAATCTTCATTGATAGTAAGTTCACCCTTTTCATTTTTGATACTGGTAATTTGATTTTCTTTCTTTTTTCAATAAAATTAAACAATGGTTGATCTTAATGTTTGTTTTTTGTTGTGTTTTGTTTTGATAAAAGCAACTGCTAATTTTATTTACTAGTTCAATGGTTTTCTTCTTTTCAGTTGTATTAATTTTACCTTTAATTTTCAGGATTTCTAATTTGGTATTTAAATTAGAAAGTTTTAGTCTATTATAATAATTTTTCTAGGTTTTTTTTTTTGTTTGTTTTTATAGGTGAATGCCCAATTCACTGATCTGCTCTTTCTCATTTTAATGATGGAGGCATTTAGAGATATACATTTTCCCCTAACTACTGCTTTTGGCCCCATCCCATAAATTTTGCTATGTTGTATCATTATTGTCATTCTCTTTAATGAAATTGATTGTTTTCTCTTAGTTCTTTGACCCACTCATTCTTTAGGATTAGATTGTTTAATTTCTAATTAACTTCTGATCTGTGTTTCCATGATCCTTTACCGAATGTAATTTTTATAGCATTATATCCTGAAAAGGATGCATTTAACACTTCTGCTTTTCTCCATTTGGCTGTAAGGTTTTTATGTCCTACTACCTGGTCAATTTTTGTGAAGGTGCTACGGACATGAAAAAAAGGCATACTCTTTTAAACTGCCATTCAATTTTCTTCAGAGGTCTATCATACCTTTTACAAAATTCTATTCATCTCTTTAACTTCTTTCTTGTTTATTTTATGGTTAAGTTTATCTAGTTCTGAAAGGGGAAAGCTGAAGTCCCCCACAGGTATAGTTTTACTGCCTATTTCCTCTTATAACTCATTTAATTTTTCTTTTAAGAACATGGATTCTATGCCTTTTGGTGCATATATTTAGTGTTGCTTTCACTTCATTGTCTATGGTAACTTTTAGCAAAACAGATTCCCTTCTTATCTCTTTTAATTTGTTCTATTTTTGCTTTTGCTTTGTCTGAGATGATGATTGCTACCCCTAATTTTTTTTAAACTTCAGCTAAAGCATAATAAATCCTGATCCAGTCCCTTATTATTACTGTCTGTTTCAAATGTGGTTCTGATTTTTATTCTATTCTGCTATTCTCTTGTTTTATGACTGAGTTTATCCCATTTATATTTATGATTAACTGTGTATTTCCCTCTATCCTATATTTTCCACTTATCTTTCTCTTTTTAACCTGTTATCTCTCCACCCCCCCCTCCCCTGCCAAACTCTGTTTTGCTTCACAACTACCTTCCTTAATCTAGCCTTCCTTCTATCAGTCCCTCTCATTTCTATTATCACCACTCCCATTTTCTTACACCCTTCTTCTCCTACTTCCCTATAAGGTTAGATAGATTTCTATACCCAACTGTTTATGTTGTTTGTTACCATTTTAAACCAATTTTAAAGAATACGGTTCAAGCATTTCCTGCCAACTTCTGGTCCCCTCCATTGTAAAATAAAAAACTCTTCCTTTCCAGCCTCTTTTATGTGAGATAATTGTCCCCATTTCCCCCCTATTTTCCAGCTTCTCCTAGTGCATTCATCTTTCTCACCCCTTAATTTTATTTTTTTGAAATCATCTCATCATAGTCATCCCACACTCATGCCCTCTGGATATGTAAACTCCTTCTAATGGCCCTAATGATAAAGTTCTTAGTAACTGCAATTATGATCCTTTCGTATAGGAATATTAACATTTTAATATTATTGATTTCTTTAAAATTTCCCTTTCATGTTTACCTTTTTATGCTTTTCCATTCTTGTATTTGAAAGTCTCTTTTTTTCAGTTATTAAGTTCTGATCTTTTCATCTAGAATGCCATAAAGTCCTCTTTTTCATTAAATATCCATTCCATTTTTTTTTTTTTTTGCCCTGAAAGATTATACTCAGTTTTGCTGGATAGGTTATTCTTGGTTGTAATCCTTTGCCTTCCAGAATATCATATTAAAGCTCTCTGATCCTCTAATGTGGAAACTGCTAAATCTTTTTGTTTGTTTTTAACATTGTAATTTATTTTTTGACATGCTTTTCTTTTAAATTTTGAGTTCCAAATTCTCTTTCTCCATCCAACACCTTCCACCAACTACTGAGAAGGCAAGAAATAAGATATTAATTATAGATGTGAAATCATGCAAAACATTCTATATTGGCCAGATTTCAAAACATAAAGCAAAAAAACACAGAAAATTATATTTCAATTTGCACTCAGAGTTCATCAGTTCTCCCTAGAGATGGACAACATTTTTTATCTGAGTCTTCTGGAATTGTCTTGGATCACATTATCGATCAAGAAGTAAAGTCTTTCACATTTGATCATCATTACAAAACTGCTGTTACTGTGCACAATGATCTCGATATTCTCACTTCATTTTGTATCAGTTCATATACATCTTGGCATATTTTTTTTTACTTGATTTCCTATTATACAACAGTAGTTCATCACAATTATATGCCACAGTTTATTCAACCATTCCCCAAGTAATGGGCATCCCCTCAATTTCCAATATTCCAAAATTTCTACTATAAATATTTTATTAGATCCCTTTCTTTTGATCCATTTGGAATACAGATCTAGTAGTGATATTACTGGGTCAAAGAGTATGCATTTTATAGCCTTTTGGACATTTTTTCAAATTGTTTTCCAGAATGGTTGGACCAGTTCAATATGCCACTAGCAGCTCATTTGTTTACCTATTTTTTTTCCCCTCATCCCCCTCTATCATCAGTCATTTCCAATAGGTATGAATTGGTACCTCAGAGTTGTTTTCCATTTCCTTTCTCTGACAGTAATTTAGAGCATTTTTATATGACTGTAAATAGCTTTGATTTCTTCTTCCAAAAAAGCCCTGTTTATATCTTTTGATCATTTATCAATTGGGCAATGGCTCTTATTTTTATAAATCTCAGTTCTGTACTCAGTATATATTTGAGAAATGAGGCCTTTATCAAAGAAACTTGCTGTATTTGTTTTTTTAATTTTTTCCTTGTCTATGGTACTTTTAGTATAATATAGTTTCACTGATTATCTCTTTTAATTATGTCTATTTCTACTTTTGCTTTCTCTGAGATCATAATTCCTACCTTCTCCTTTTTTACTTCAGTGGAAACATTATTCTCCTACATTTTAAATTTTACATCTGTGTATGTCTTTCTTTTTTAAGAGTATCTCTTATAAACAACATACTGTTGGATTCTGTTATATAATCCATTGTGCTATATGCTTCTATTTTATAGGTGAGTTCATCTCATTCCAATTCACAATTATGATTACAGGGTATTTCCCCTCAGTCCTATTTTCTTTTCTCCCCCTCAATGCCCACTCTGTCTTCTCCATCCTCAAAAATCTGCCTCCCTTAATCCACCCTCCCTTTTATCATTCCCCCCTTTCCTTTCCATTTCCTTATTTTGTAAATTGTATTTCTATAAAGAACTAGTGTATGTGTGTATATGTATATATGTATATGTGTTTGTGTATGTATTCTTTTCTCTTTGAACCAATTTCAATGACAATGAGATTCAAGCATTGTCTACCATCCCTCCCATTTTCCCTTCCACTGCAAAAGCTCTATCATTTCATGCCTCTTTCCTGTGAGAAACTTTCCTCATTCTACCTTTCCCTTCTCCTAGTTCATCTGTCTTTCTCACAACTTCATTTTTAGAAATCATTTCAATATAATTGATTCATATCCATTCCCTCTATGTAAACACCTTTAACTACCCTAATAATGATAAAGTGCTTAGGAATTACATGTATCATCCTTTCATAGAGGAATATAAGCATTTCAACTTTATTGAGTCCCTTATGATTACTTTCATGTTTACCTTTTCATGTCTCTCAAGTCTTCTGTTTCAATTTCAAATTTTCTTTTAAGCTTTGGTCTTTTCATCAGGAATGCTTAAAAGTCCTCTATTTCATTAAAAATCCATTTCCTCTTCCCCCCTCACCCATCTCCCTCGACAGATTACACTCAGTTTTGATGGGCAGGTTATTCTTGGTTTTAATCCTAGCTCCTTTGCCCTCCAGAATATTACATTCCAAGCCCTCCACTCCTTTAATGTGGAAGCCACCAAATCCCATGTGATACAGACTGTGGCTACACGATATTGTAATTGTTTCTTTGTGGCTACTTGAAACATTTTCTTCTTGACCTGGGAGCCCTGGAATTTGGCTTTAATATTCCTAGGAGTTTTCATTTTGGGATCTCTTTCAAAAAGGGATTGGTCAATTCTTTCTATTTTATCCTTGATATTAGGGCAGTTTTCCTTGATAATTTCTTAAAATATGATGTCTCTAGGTTCCTTCTCTAAACATGACTTTCAGGTAATTTGATAATTCTTAAATTATCTGTCTTCAATCTATTTTCCAGATCAGTCATTTTTCTGATGAGATAGTTCACATTTTCTTCTACTATTTTTTTTATTCTCTTGAATTTTAAAAATTGTTTCTTGAGACCTCATGGAATCCTTAGCTTCTACTTGCTTAATTCTAATTTTCAAGGAACTATTTTCTTGAGTTTTTGTACCTCATTTTGCATATACTTATTTCTATTTTTAAAGGAATTCCTTTCCACAGTGAATTTTTGTACCTTTTTTCATTTGGCCAATTCTGCTTTTTTAGGTGTTACTCTCTGTAGTATTTCTTTTGTGCCTCTTTTACCAAACCATTCTCTTTTCATAATTTTTTTGTATCACTCTCATTTTCTTTCCCAATTTTTCCTCTACCACTTATCTTTCTTTAACTCTTCCAGGAATTCTTGTTGGGTTTCAGTTCACTTAACATTTTTTTTTTGAGCCTTTATTTATAGCTGTTTTTCACCTTTTTTGTCTTCTAATTTTATGCTTTGGTCTTCCCTGTCACCATAGTAGCTTTTTATGATCAAATTCTTCTGTTGTTGTTTGTTCATTGTCCATCCTATATCTTGACTTTGAACTTTATGTTAAAGTTGGGTTCTGCTCGCCTGGGGGTGGGGAGGCACTCTCCCAACATTCAGGATTTTTTGTGCTACTGTTTTCAAAGTTAGTTCTGAGGGTCTGCAAGTTTTGGGTGTGATTCTGGGAGAGGTATGGTCACCACTCTCCTGTTCTGCACTCTGGTCTTCACCAAGGGTAGGTCCCTGTACCCCTGCAGTCATAAGCACTAGCATCCTCTTTGCCTTGGAACTGTGATCTGGGCCACTACACCCTTGTGATCAATCACAAGTGCTCCTCTCCACCCTGGAACTGAGACCCAGAACTACATATGGGCAATAGAGTTTCCCACTGTACCCAGTGCCAGCAAAGGATACTGTATAATCTTTTTCTAAGCAGTTGTCTGATCCCCTTACTGACTCTGGGTTGAGAGTTCCCAATGCTTCTGCTGTTGCTGTGGCTGCCAAGTGTGTGGGCTCCAGAGAGACCTCTACCCGAGTGTTAGTCTTGTCCTGCCAAAATAGTTTTCTAAGGTTAGAAAAATGCCTCAATTGCACCTTCTGGTGGTTCTGCTGCTCCAAAATTTTATTTGAGTTGATATTTTTAAATTTGTTTGGAGAGAAATGTTGGGAGAGTTCAGCTGGGTGGCTCCCTCTAATTGACTATCTTGGTTCTTGGCCAAAAGTTTCTAAAACTTGTGTGACTGTTGCTCCATGATATTTTTTGCAATATTGTCTCCTTGACCTGAGAGTCCTGAAATTTGGCTATAACATTCCTGAGAGTTTTCATTTTGGGATCTCTTTCATGAGATGACTGGTGGATTCTTTCAGTTTCCATTTTACTCTCTGATTCTAGCATGATAGGGCAATTTTCCTTGATAATTTCTTGAAATATAATGTCTAGGCTCTTTTTCTGATCATGGCTTTCAGGTAGTCCAATAGTTCTAAAATTATGTGTCTTTGATCTGTTTCCCAGGTCAGCTGGTTTTTGAATCAGATATTTCACATTTTTTTTTCTATTTTTACATTCTTTTGATTTTGTTTTATTGCTTCTCGGTGTTTCATGGAGTTATTACCTTTATTTGGCCAAATCCTAATTTTTTAAAAAAATATTTTCTTCAGTGAACTTTTGTACTTCTTTTTTCATCTGGCCCATTCTGTTTGCAAACATTTTATTTTCTTCAGTACTTTTTCTTTCTTTTGGTATCTCTTTTACAAAGCTGTTGACTGTATTTTCATAATGTTCTTGTATCCCTCTCAATTCCTTATCCCATATTCCTTCTACCTTTCTTATTTAATTTTTAAAATCCTTTTTTGAGTTTCAGGAATTCTTTTTGGGTCTGTGACCAATTCACAATTTTTCTTTGAGGCTCTGCATATAAGCCACTTTAACTTTGTTGTCTTCTTCTGGGTTTGTGTCTTGATCTTCTATGGTAACTTGTTACAGTCATGTTCCTTTTTGTTGTTTGCTCATTTCCCCAACCTACTTTTTTATTTTTAACTTTACATGAAGTTAGATTCTGTTCCTGAGGTAGAGGGGGCATTGTCCTGAGTTTCAGGCCTTTCTTGCTGCTGTTCTCAGATCTAGCTCTGGAGGTCTATTGATTTTCAGTGCTTCTAAGGTGGTACGATCTAAGGAGAGGTGTGGTTACTTCTCTCTTGCCCTTTCCTCTGGTCTTTATTTATAAAGGGATCTTGAATCACCCATAGCCACCAGTGTTAACTGGTGCCTGCTCCTGTCCTTGGGCCTATGACCAGGTCTACTGCTCTCTAGTAGTTGCAATTGCTAATGTTCCCCTGTCTTAAAATGGAGACTAGGGTCCTTACTCTCCTGTAAATTACAACAAGTACTCCTCTAAACCTTGGAATTGCAACCTGGGGCCTTGCTGTTATAGAGCCTCAAGCACCATCACTCCTTTTAACCCTGGGATTGCAATCTGGAATTGAATATGGGCAATGCAACAGAGTCCCGAAACTAGCACCTGCAAAGGATACTGTTCAACCTCCTTTCAACTACTGTCCACCCCCTACACCTTCCAATTGTCCATGGGCTGCAAGCTCCTGAATCTGCTGTCTCTGATGCAACTGCCTCCAAGGCACAGCCTGAACTGCCTATTGCTCTACCACCATTTCCCTGGGCCCCATTACCACCCAAGTGAGACAGACCTTTCTTGTCAATCTCCTAAATTGTCTTGGGATGGAAAATTGTTTCACCAATCCTTTTGTTGGTTATGCTGCTCCAGGATTCTATATGAGTCATTAGAGCTTTTTGGAAGGGAATCTGGGAGAATTTGGATGAGTGTTTTTCTACTCTGCCATTTTGAATCTACCTCCCACTGATATATTCTTAATGATGGGAAAACCTGAAAGTCCCCAAAAGCTTGAGTGGTCCCCTCATGAGGAACTTATTTGAGGATACGGACAAGATTTTCAGAGGATGGTAGAATGCAATCTTTGCTGTTGGAAGGAATGTTCACACTGATGAGATTAAAGATTATACTGAGTGAAATTTAATATCATCAAGAATGACTGCAGTGTCAGTTCAGTCCACCAAAAATAACTACAAAAAAATACAGGGTGACTTTTTGCAGTAACATAAATATAAGTTTCAAAGTTTCTTGTATTTAGAACTGAAAAAGGACTATTGCTTTCCATCTATTCCAACACCTTTACAATACAGAGGAAGAAACTGATTCCACCAAGGTCAAGGGGTTATAATAAATGGCAGAGCTGGAACTAAAAACTAGGTCCTTTGAGATTCAAAGGCTAGAGTTCTCTTTCACTATACCATACTGCCATAAAAGGAAATGAATCATGTAGTTTAGTATTAAAAAAAAAATAAGTCCTTAATATCAGCTTTCCTATTTCTTTGTCTCTTTTGGATAAAACCAGAGCGCTCAATAAGTCCCCAATATTTCTTCTGTTTGTGATTTCAGGTTAGATGAATTCCAGAAAAATATAGGTTCACTGTAGAGAAGTCATTTATGTAGTTACTAAAGGGATGAGAAATATAGTATGTTTTCACTCAAAAGCTGGAAATCTTCACAAGTACATTTTATCTATTGATGAAACTGTTTCAAAAAGTTTTTTAAGTACTTAATATATATGTGCTAAAAAGAAAATATTGCTTATACTCTTAGACAATCTCTTGCTTCATTCTTTTTTTTTTAATATGGATATACAAAAGTAAAGACACAAAGAGAAAAATAGATTGCAATGAGGGAAAAATTGGATGCAGAGGAAACTGACCAGTCAACATACCTTTTAAAACTTCCTGTATAAATAGTGGAAAGAAAGATGAACAACAAAACAAGAAGGGCAGCAGTAGCACTAGCACTTGAGTGAACTTAACATGATGAAGAAAGCTAGGACTAAGAGTGTTTTGAGGAGCAACATGGGAACAAAGAAGGCACCAAGAAGAAATAGAACCACTTTTTTGACTTGTTGGGATGATAACTGATGAGGGAAGACAGTACTACTCATTTTTTATCTTGATTCTTTTCTCTGCCATGGGAAATGATCTTAGGCTAATAAAGGTAGAGGAAAAAAATTGATGATGGGAGAAGGAATACCTGAGATAACTGCCTTTTGAGGGATTCAAATCCCAAAGCATGGATGAACTATAACGCAGAGTATAGAAAGAAGTGGCAGATGAGATTTCTGAGCCACCACAAGTGACCTTTGAAAGATAACAGAAGAGGTACTACAGGATGGAAAAAAGGATGATGTGGTACCAATTTTGACAAAAGGGAAGAGAACAGAGTTTGCAAATTTTAAGTTAGTTTGATATTCTTGGTAGAAATTCTATTGAAAAGATTCACAGTCAACACCTAGAAAAGAGCAACTGACTTCTTAAATATCTGTTCTTAACTTCTGGTAACAGAGGTAGGAACAAAGGATAGAAATAGCAGAAGTAAATATAAGCTTGAGGTAAATAAGTATTTCCTAACAATTACAACTATTCAAAATTAGAATGAACTGTTTCAACAAGAAGTAGGTTCTTGCTTACTAGAGGCAACCAAGGAAATTATGGCAGACCACTTATCAAGAGATAAGCTGAAGTGGTAAAAAAAAAAAAAAAGTTGTATCAAAAAAAGTCTAAGTCCTTTGATTACAAGAACAGGACAAGGTTAACTGACAAAACAAAGAGGCTGAGATGCTTATCTGCCAAGGAGAATGATCTTTGTAAGGGAAATGGGAGAACAAAAATGGGGAAGAGGTAGCTAACACCCAAGATTAGTAAGGAGATAATAAGAGCACTTCTAAATCTGAATCTTCTGAATTAGGAAAAACAGTAAAGTTGCCAGAATATTAGAAAAGGGTAAATGCTGTCCTAATTAAAAAAAAAAAAAAAAGAAAGTCTGCAAAATAGTAGGGAGAGAGCCTGCAAATTACAGGTCAGTGAGCTTGAATTTGTTTCCCTGGAAAACTCTAGAATGGATCATTGAAGAGAATGTTGACAAAAATCTGGAAAAAGAATTTGATCATCACAAGCAGCCAGCATGGCTTCATCAAGAAGAGATGTCATGTCTTACTAACCTAATTTACTTTCATGACAGGACTAATTACTAAAGTAGTCAATGAGGGAAATGTTGTGGATATAGTTTACCTAGATTTTGGCAAAACTTTTGAATAAACATATGGATTAGAGAAGAATAAAAATATATGGATTCAGAACTGGTTAGATGGGAGATGCAGAAAGTAGTTGTTAACGTAATACTGAAGTGGCAAAGGTGTACTCCAAGCATGTGGGGTTGGCCCAGTGTGGTTTTTTATCAATGACTTAGATAAAGGCATAAAAAGCATACTCACTGAAAATGCAGCTAACACAAAGCTAGAAGGGAAAGTTAATATATTGGATGACAGATTCAGAGTCCAAAAAGACTTTGAAAGACCAGAGTACTGGGCTATATCTAATAAAATGAAATTTAATAGGAAAAGAAGAAATCAGGTGGTACAGTAGATAGAGCCCCTATGTTGAGTCATAAAGACTTGAGTTCAGATCAGGCCACAGATACTTAACTAATTGTGTGACTCTGGGCAAGTAACTATACCTCTGTCAGCCCTAGTTTCCCCACCAGTAAAGTAGTGATAATAATATTACCTAACTCACAGGGTAAGTGTGAGGATCAAAAGCTAAGTGTTTTGCAAACCTTAAAACTCTCTATAAATGTTAGCTATTATGATGATGAACCTATTATGAGGGAGTTAAAATTCAAACTGGGTCTATTTGTTTTTTAAAGTAGTGTCTGTGTTCTCTCTGCTTTTAAACATAGAATCAGATTGATTGCATGGCTAATCCAATGAATTATATATCATTAAGACAGCAAAAGGATTTTTCAACTACAAAAAGGTTGATCCATTGCCCATCTAATGCAATCTTTTAAGTGGTTGTGTCCTGAAAGACAAATATAGCCTACTGCAAAACCTGTATTGCCCAAATGATGCAGATTTTGTAAAATTCCACATAATTCTATCTTCAGATGTAAAATTCTAAATCATGAAATAAAAACATTATAAGAATATAAAATACTCCTTTGGAATTCTAAAACATCTTTCTCCACATCTAATACTATAATGGACCTGCAGCAGTAAATGCACAGCAAAATGCTTCACCAAAACAAATCAATTAACAGAATCTCAGAACTGGAAGGGACCTCAGAAGCCATCTATTTCAATCTAAATGAGAGTTCTCTTTACAATATCCCTAACAAGCAGTCAAGTAGCCTTGGCTCAAACTCCTCTAATGAGGAGAAACCTACCATTTCAGAGCTAGTCATAAAAATTCAACTCAATTCCATTCAACTGACATTTATAATGTGCCTACTGCATATCATATTCAATTTTGAACCATTTTAGTAATTAAGAAGTTCTTCATTGTCATTAATCCAAATCTACCTCCCTGAAACTTCCATCTGTACTATAACTAGTTTTGCCCTCTGGGGCAAAATAGAACCTATTCCTTTTTTTACATGACAACCTTTCACATACTGTAGACAGACAGGTATTACTTCCTCTTCTGAGACTTCCAGTCAGGGACCTTTGTTTTTGAAATTGTCATTATTATAAAAGATAAAAGGATTAATATTTAATAACTGAATTGAAAGAAACATTTAAAAAATTCAAACAATTACTTGATGAGATATTATGCTGATTGAAAATAATGAATCAATCATGTTTGGGTTAATTGAATTGTCAATTAAGATAAGGCCTGGCAACCAGGTATTCTGAGCTCATTCCAGCAGGCCTTGACCTAAGGCATGGCCTTTCACAAATAACTAGAAGGATCAGTGAATTTATAAAGGCCACAGGAGAGGAAGTGGTCCAGCCTCCTGCTTTCAGACAGACAAAGCTGTTTTTATTTTTAATCTGCTAAATCTTTTACAATTATTTTAAATGATGCCAAATTTGAGCTTGTTTAGTCACATTAAAAAACAAGTGCAGTTATAGTGCTACATAGTAATGAATCAGGTGCGTGAACACAGGTGGTTA
Source organism: Pseudochirops corinnae (assembly GCA_028646515.1). NCBI lineage: Eukaryota > Metazoa > Chordata > Mammalia > Diprotodontia > Pseudocheiridae > Pseudochirops > Pseudochirops corinnae. The sequence goes on from CM053587.1 coordinate 191,358,463, forward strand.
ATGGGATGCAAGCCTGGCAGGATGATAATGTTTATCACCATGTTTACCTGGCAAGCAAGTTGCTATGTTTTTTTCTGAGTTTTCCTTCTTCATCATCTTTTTAAGGAGCTCTGGTTTTAGGTAGAAAATTGTTGATTACTTGGCTACAAGAGAAGTTGTAGACCGAAATACAAGAAAATAAATTTCTAAATGTCTGTTTTTAAAAACTGTGAAATACACTATAGCAATAATAATAATATTTGTATAGTTAACTATGTGCCAGGAACTATGCTAAGTGATTTACAATATTTTTTTCATTTGTTACTTACAAGAACCCTGGCAAGGAGGTATTATTATTGTAACCATTTTATAGCTGAGGAAACTGAAGCAAACAGAGATGGAAGTGAATTGCTCAGGGTCACACAGCAACTAAGTGTCTGAGGTTGAATTTGAACTCAGGTCTTCCTGACCACAAATCCAGCATTCTAAACACTGTGTCACCTAGCCATCTTCTCTCCTTTATTATCAACTGCAGTATTAAGGTTGTATTGGTTTCTTAGTTTTGCCTAACAATTTTAAAAATTAATTATTATGCAACTAGAAGCATTGAACTTTTTTACTCAGCAACAGCTTTCCTCCAAAAAATATCTGAAATAATAATAAAAAATAAAGCATCTTTAACTTTTATAACACTGTTTATAACTTTAAAAAAGCTTTGGCATACAATAAAAGGAAAACACCTTATTTTTACTTTACTGAAGATAAAACTGAGGCTTGGATAGGTTGGATTCTTGCCCAAGATTATAGAATAAAAAAAAAATATTTTAACTAATATGGATATCAAAGATCATCTAGTTCAGTCCTTATCTAAAACATGAAAACTCTTGCTAACAACTTAGTCACGTGGTCTCAATTCATAATCCAAATCCAAAATGCCAATTCCTAATCCAAAATTCTCCAATCCAAGGTTCTTTTCTGTTACACTGTATTTCTATTGAACGGAAGGATGGGAGTGTTTATACTTATCTCCAAAATCGATTCTCCCTTTTAACACAGATAATTCAATAAAGTACTTAACAAGTTGCTATATGTATTTCAATTCAAATCAACAAACATTCAAACATTTTAAATGTCCTCAGTAAATAATTATCAACTAAAATAAAATTTGCTCTTAACATTTCCTCATTCTTCTCCACCCAAAAAGTTCATTTTCATTCAAAACACATGTTTTTACTTATAAGAATAAAGAGATGGGTTTGTTGATACACATTACTATGTACACTGTATACACATTTCAGACAAGGTTATTAGTTGACCTTGTTTAGAGTTAAGTCTTAAGATGAGCACCAAATAATAAAGTACCTCATTCAAAGCAGGATGGTGAAAGGTTGATAACCAAACTCAGTTCAATTAAATGCCTCATCAAAAATATCAAGAAATTTACCATGTGAAATAAAAGAAGTACAACAACAACAAAAAGTAGAGTGAAAAGAAATTCTCTCCAGGCAACACTGGAGTGTAGAGAGGGAAGAAGATATAGAAAAGACTGTATTATCACTCCCCACCCAGTCTAACTGTATGTGGGGCAGATAATCATCAAAGACCCTCTGAAGCCCACTCCCAACTCCTACCACCTTAGACACTAAGCATGCCTCACAAGGAACTTCTTGCACAGGCTGCTGGATTACAACTACTACTCAAAGTGAGAAATGAAGATAGAATGGACATTCAACAAAAGTCTTCATCAGTTCCTACAAGCAGAATTTTTCCATAACAGTATATCAAGATTTTATAACCCCTGGTAATTTCTGGGTCCAAGAAGTCAGAGGACTAGACATTTCCTCTGATTCCTCACAACTTCCCCAAAACAGATATTATGTGTCAAAGACAAAGCAACTCTCTCCAAACTGCACATCCTGTTTCCTCCTCCCTAATTGCAAAATATTTATAATCTCATGAAAAAATATTCCAAATCACAAATGGCAATCTAAACAACCCTGGGCTTTCACCTCACATCCTGAAAATTGGAAAAGTTACAAAAAATGGCAATAGTCAATGTTGGAGGGATTGTAAAATAGTAAGTATATTAGTACATAGTTGGTGGTAAAATGGTACCACCATTTTGGAAAGAAATTTGTAATTATGCAAATAAAATTCCTAAAAAGTCTTCCCTACTCTTTGAACCAGAAACTCTAGTAGTGGGCTTATAACTGAAGGAAATCATGGATAAGAAGAAAGTTCTTATATATACCAAAGTATTTATAGTAGCACTTTTTGTGATGAAATTGGAAATTCCATCCATCAGATAGCACTGGAAACAAAGTGGATTCCCATCAAATGAGAAATCGCTGACCAAACTGTGATATATAAATGTAATGTAATATAAATGTGCTTTAAAAAAAAAATCCGTGGGCAGTTAGGCAGCACACTGAATAGCTCACTGGGTCTGAAGTCAGGAAGACTCATCTTCTATTCAAATCTAGCTTCAGACAGGAATTAGCTCCATGACTCTAGGTAGGTCACTCTATTTGGTTTACCTCAGTTCCTCATCTATTAAAAAAAAAATGAGAAGGAAATGGCAAAGCACTCTAATATCTTTGCCAAGAAAACTCAAATGGGTTCATAAAGAGTATGGTATTTCACACAACTGAAATGACTGAACTACAACAAAAAATAATGTTATGTGATGAATAGAGAAAAGTATGGAAAAATCTATATGAACAGATGTAGACTAAAGCAAGCAGAGCCAAGTAAACAATATTTACAGTACATAGAGCAATGTAAATGATAAAAACAACCACAAAAATAATAAAAAATAAACACAATAAAATTATAAAGATCAAGCATGACTCAAACGAAGAGATATGACACCCTCAATCCAACCCATTTAGGTGGTGAGATAGACATTACACAGTGCTCATGTTTTCAGATTTTTTCAATGTGTATATCAGTTGTATTGAATTTTTTTTTCTTTAAAAATATTGTTATATGAGATGGCTTTCTGAAAAGGGGAAGGAAAGGATATTTAGGCTAACGATGATGATGCCAGAAACAAGATATCGATAAAAAAAACTTTTTAAAATTTTTTAAAAAGTTTATGCCCCTTTAAAAGAGGAAATATAGTAAGCTTCCACAACGGAGAGATAGGCAACAGCTGAGTGTCTAAGGAAATGATCAGACAATGGACAACACCTAACAAAAGGGAGAAATGCATGAGGTAGGAGAATTTAATTCTGCAATAAACCCAGAAGAGATTATGATTTATAGACATTTAAATTGACTTCCAGCTCTCTAGCTATGATGAATGGGTGGGAGGGAAAGGAAGAGAAGAGGAAGAAGAATGGAACTAAAAGGCGCCTTGCTGCCTTTTAGGGCTATAACTCCAACTACAATATAAAATAACAAGTATCAGAAGTTATATGGTTAAAATATAAACAAAAAAATTGCTCAGTGGAACAGACTACTAGAAAAATAAGAAAGAGAAGCAATCAAGCACAGAAGCACAGTGCAAACCCAGAACACAGACCCTTGTCTGGGGAAAAGGGCTTCCTATTCCACGGGAACCACTGAGAAAATGGGCGGTAACTGTGAGAATCTCTTGAGGTGAGAGTCAGGGGGCGGACCTGCCCAGGGATCCTGTAGGGACTCCAAAAAGGCGACCCCCCTGCATCCTGGATCCTATCCAGAGGAGACAGAAGTACGAGTCATTTACAATCCAGAAACTCCCACCAAGAAGCGTTCTTCCAGCTCTGGCAGAAATGACAGGAAAGGAAAGAAGGAGGAGGAAATCTGTTAACGTTGGATGGTGGAGTGAGCCTCTAAGGAGCCTCAGCTGAGGGGAAGAGGCGGGACTATCGGAAAAGTAGGCGGAGCAAATTCCACCAGGGCAGGTGAAGCCTGAGGTACTGATTAACCCAGAAATGTGGGCGATGCAGAAAGATTTTAAATCGGAAACCTAATTCTGATATGTTCGGTTTTGGACCTTCAGAAGGTTAGAACCAAGGCTTCAGATCAAAAGTAGCTGGTTTCTTCAGCCCATTCACGTCTGCTGCTTTTTATGTTACCAGAATCATTCTAATTTGGGAAGGATTTTAGGCCAGTTTTTTTTTCTTTTTCTTTTTTTTTTTTTTCCCAATCTCATGTTATAAATGAGGAAACTGGGGCCCAGAGAAACAAAATGACTGGCATAAGGTCAGAGAACTGGGACTATCATAGAATTTAGAGCTAAATCAACAACTGCATGAAAAAAAAATGCTTCGCAATTCAAATTAAAGTAAATGAGATTTCTTCTCTTTCCCTCTCACTCTCCCCATCAAATTAGCAAAGATGATTTAAAAATGAATATAGTTAAGACTTGTACTTTCTAGGGAGATAATTCCACAGATACATATTTAGTGCAGCTATGATTTGATCCAACTGTTCTGTAAAGCAATTTATAACTTATAGTTAGTTTATTATGCTTTCGGTCCCAGTGATTCCACTGCTAGGGAAATGCTCAAAGGTAAATGACAGAAAACTTGGCCTCATGTAACAGAATCCTCATATTTATATTGTGTTATCTGTGACAGTACCAAAATGGATAAAATCCTGTTCTTAGAGTCAAGAAGACCTTGGTTCAAGGACCCCCATAGTCTTTGAAATTCTGACTGTATGATCCTGAACAAATCACTTAATCTCCCAGGCAATATTCTAAAATTATGGTTTTCAGAGAAGGTGACAATCAGCTCTAGAAATATTCTTACTGTTCTGGAAATATTTTTACTGGTTGTTCCACAGCTGAATTAAATAATGTCAGGTCCAGAAATATTGTTTTACTTAATTGCTATATTACAATATAATTTACTAGATTACTTTTCATTTTATACAATATCAGCTGTTCATCATATGACTATAATAGAAAGTAAAGAACAGGTTATTTTTACATTGCTGCACTTCTCTCACATTGATATTTTAATGAGAGTAAAGTAGAGATCAGAACCTTGAACTAGTGTAAATTAAATATGTTGGGAAAATAAAGAGAGGAGAAATTGGATTATTTTCAGAATAAATTTTTGTTCATAAATAAAATGCTTTAAGATATTTGAATTATCACATTTCCACTGATAAATTTTAATTTTTTTTTTTACTTTTTTGTAACATCACAATGACTTATAAATTAACATTAACCATACATTTTTGAGAAAGAATTCTGAGAGAACTCTTGGTTGCTGAAAACCTCATGGGTGTTTGGGGGCAAAAGAGTAGGCTCAAGAAAGAGAATATAACTATGAATGGGAACTAGAATCTGAATGCACTAACCTAAAAACAAATGTCCATTAGTGGATACTCCAACTAAAAAGCAAATGCCGTGTCTTGCTGCATTCAAAAGGACAGTATCATTGTGACTGATTTTTGGCATTATATTTGTTTAAAACTAAAAACTTCACAGGGTCCATTAGGCCATGAAAAAATAGAAGAGGTTTTTCTGAGCTTCCGCATCTTTTCTAACAAACTTGGTAAGGTAAATGGAAAGCGATAGATTAGTCTAAGAATCAAAATACCTTGACTCAAATTCAGCCTCTGCTATTTACTAGCAATATGACCTTGGGTAAATTATTTAACTTCTCAGAGACTCGGTCTCTACTGTAAAATAAGCAGTCTTGCTACTTAAACCTTCAGTTGCTTTTCAAACCTGATATTCTGTTATTCTCTCGGGGTCTTTGCAATTTTAGTTGAAAAAATAAAATTTGGTTGATAATCATGATTTACACTGAACCATATTTGATATCACATTTTCATTTTCTTCAAATAACCTCCCCAGTTCAATTTTCACTATTTCCTTGTGGCCCTTGCGGAAGAATCCTTTTCTTCTACTAGACACTTAAGAGTTACATCCTCCCTTAGTGTCCCATGAACTACCGTTGAAAAACTAAATGGCACATTGCATGCATCTTTGTCTGATCTACATTTCAGGAAATTGTAGAGCCTATAACAAGACTATTCATGCTGTATGTCTGTGTTCAGCAGTTTTAAGAAAAACTTAGAGAAACTTATTTTTCAATAATTCTACATTTACCAGCCATTCTACAAATTCTCCCTTCTACAGACTTACTTTGGGGCCTTCTCTGTAATGTAAATATCCTAAATCCCTTCTGCTTTCTAGTAGCTTGTTTTAAGTTATATTGATTTGGAGTTGCTGTAACAGCTATTTTGACCCAATTGATTTGTTAATTCAGTGAAACAACTCATTTGTATAATAGTCTGCTTCATTTACTCAGCCAGTTTTAAAAAAAAATGGGATTGCCACTTTCCAGATAAAAAGGGGTGACTGTTCATTAAGTTCATACCTATAGGTGGCCTACAAACTCTCTTGTCTCTAATCTTATTCTTTGGCTTATAAATTCAGAGTTTTTAGGTTCATGTCTTATTTTTTTTTTCTTTTCCATCTCTTTCATATTTCTTCTTTTCTTCCCTGAGCACAGGCCTCAGAACTACCCCCTTTGAACTCCATCTTCATCAGAAACCTGACCTGCTTCATTGCTGTCACATTGTACTTTAACCACCCATTTTTCATTAATGTTCTACTTGCTCTATTCTCTAAAGCCAATAATTTCTAACAATGTATTCACCAAAAGACAATACAGTAATAGATCAGGTTCCTTTAAGATAAATAAAACTTACATTATCAGGGATATTTCCTTAATAAAAAGACTGATTAGAAAAAAAAAACTGTATGTTTCACTGACATTACAGTTTGAAGGCCACCAAACTTAGATTCTGCTAGACCATAAAAATGAATCCCATTTTTAAAAATTTCATGAATATCAAATAGAGTTGGTTGTTACATTAAAAATAAATAGAATACCAAATAGAGGTCGTGTTTTCTGAATGCCAAATCCAAATCAAAAAAGATAATTAGACATAACATAGTAAGAGCATTGAATAGAGAAATGCAAATGCACAACTCTCAAACTAAGACACAGTTACTATGGTGACCCATCAGAGACTAATTGTCATCTACTTTTTCTATGGAGAGAGAAGTATGATTTATGTAACCAGAGAGTAAAGTGGTTATCATGTAGTCAGGAAGCCTGAATTTGAGACCAAGACCTGAGACATATACCATATGAAACTTGGGGAGGGTATTTTTCTTCTTTGAACCTCATTTTCTTTACCTATAGAATGAGGGGTAGATTTGGGCAATGTCTTATGTTTTGATCATATATAAGAAACACCACTATTGTTTGAATATAATTGTATTGGGGAAATAGCAACCTATAATAAAAAAGGTTGTGATAATTTTTTTATAAATGTTTAGTTACTGAGCTTTTTAATGGTCTCTCTTTCTGAAATCAGTAGATAACAATGATTATCTGATTGGATTGGTATAAATACCAACCCTATGGGAATACATCTTCCTTACTGACTATTATAATTTTATTAGAAGAGTAGCTCAAAGTGATTTTAAAACTGCTTTTATCATTCATTCAAAATAATTCAACCAACATTACATTCAATTGTTTATTTTCCTTATTCTGTGAATGATTGTCAAGCATTCAGATTCTCATGAAAGAAAATATGACTGGCTTTCAATGACACTGGCAACGTGATCACACTGAATTTACTACCTTTACTGAAGAAACCAACTGCCAACCAACATATTTTTTCTGCCCCACTCAAACAAACTTGCCAATTGAACTCCTAGTTTAATTCATTCCTTCTCTCCAAATTGTCATCCAAACTATCCTTCCACTCTTGGAATTACTTACTTTTATTTATGTTGTGTTTTGTATATACTTTGAAATCTGACAATTCCCAAATTATCTCCTTGTATCATGTTCTGCAAATAAAAAAAGACTTTAATAACTTTATTGAATCACCAAAGTACCCAGAAATGTTAGATAATTGACACTCAGTTGGGGGAAATTAGCATGCCTCCCCATCATTTTGTTAGATACTCTGGCAAATGGAAAAACAAATAGTAGGCAACCTTTGTATATCTGACTTCAGTCTCATTGTACTTTTCATGGCTGACTAGCTCTGAAAACTGTCTCAGGGGCAATTACTTAGATAATGTGCTATCAGATCTGTACTACCTTTGAAACCATTTCATAAAGTTCCCTTTCTCCATTCCTTAAGATTTAAAGAATGGTCTTTTGTCCAGTTAACATTCCTGCTGGAAGCAGAAGCTTCTATGCGTTCACTTCAGCTGTTCTCTCTCTGTAGACAAATCCTAGATGTATTTGTCTAGTTCTAGTCTCTTTCTAGAACTCCAGTTCTACACATACAGCTACCTATTGAGTATTTCCAGATGGATGTCCCATAAGCAGCTCAAATTAAGTGAATTAAACCAAAACAGAATTCATTTTCTTCCTCACCTCACCTTCTGAGCCTCTCCTCTTTTTCAATTTCTCTTGAAAGAACCACTGTCCTTTCATTCTCTCTAGTCCTCAACATTGTAAGCATCCTCAATTCTTCCTTCTCTTTCACCTGTCATATGTAATCAGGTGCTCCTGCTGATTATATCTCAATCATATATCCCATATCCTCTTCCTGCACTCTACTTGCCAAATCCATATCCACCACCATAGTTCAGACTTCCTATCACCTCTTACCTGGACAAAGGCAATAATTTCTGAATTGGGCCCCAGTCTCTAGCCTTTCTCTTTTTCCACTCTGTCTTCCACACAGCTACCACACTGATATCCTTTAAGCACAGGTCTAACTATATCACTCCATTGTTCAAGAAGCTAAACTGGTTTCCTCCTATTTATAGGATAAAAGCAAACTCTTCTGTTTGACTTTTAAAACCCTTCACAATATTATTCTTGCTTATTTTTCTAGCCTTTTATTTTTCTCCATCACAATCTGTATTCTAGCACAAATTGGTATGTTTGCTATTTTCTGTAAATATGATATGCCAGCTTCCACCTCTGTGGAGAGGCACTCTGTCCCTTATGCCTAAAATGCACTCCCTCGTTACCTCTGCTGTGTAGGTAGAGTTCTGAGCTTCCTTCAAAGTTTTGTTCAAATGCCACTAACTACAGAAAGTCAAACCTGTTCTTCATAGTTACTATTGACCCCTTCCACACCAAAATGACTTTTTGTAAGTTGTATAATTAATTTTCTAAGCATGATACATGATTGTTTTTGAATGAAGTGGAAACAGAAAAGGTACATTTCTGAATACATATCGAAGCCCTCTTATGCAAGAGAAATGAGAGTAGGAAAAACTACCCTGGCTGCAACAAATGGTATCACTTGCTTTGTAATTAGAACCCTCAACACTTGTCTTACCAGTTTGTTTTTTTTTGGAGAAGTATTTTTAAAAAATGTTCTTCATTTTCTGGCTCTTCCTTTTCTTTTCATTTGTAAATAAAATAGAGATTGGGTGATCATTGTTCATTGGAGTGATATGTCTTATACTCAAAGGGTACATCATAATCAGAATTAATTCTTTTCCATTTGTCATTAAAGCAAAGTGATGACTTACAGTTTTTATATAATTTAATTTTACTTCAATTGCTCCAATAGAAGAGTTCAATGGCCCCCCAATTTAGACAGGCTATTGTGAAAGAAAAAAAAGTGGAGGGGGAAGCGACCTGTAAAAATAGCACCCATGATTCACTTGATTTTATTATTTTTTTCTTTTTTGGATTATCAAATTAAAAATTCTAGCATGCAAAAAAAAAATCTAGGCAAGAGAAATGAGGCTATGAGTTAAATAGTTCAGTACATGGGCAGAGAGAAAGTCTCATAGTCTAGATATGTGGTAGAGTAGGAAACAGCAACATTTGTCAACTGGTTGGATACGTGAGCCACTGTGAGAAGTAGAAAATGACATCTGAGAGATTAGAAGAAAGGTTTAGAAAGGAGATGAATTTGTGAGAAATAACTCTAAGAAGTAGAGCTATTATTAGCTCCTCTTTACAGATGAGGAAACTAAAGCTGAGAGAAGTTAAGTGATTTGATTTAACATACCTACTAAGAGAAGGATTTAAACTAACATCTTCCTGACTCCAAGGACAGCAGTATCTCTGTTGTGCTAGGTTCTATATTAACCTAAAGAAGAGAGAATATCCAGGAGGAGAGAGTGGGCTACAGTGACCAATGCAACAGAAAAATCAAGTAGACTGAGAAACAATTCTTAAATTTGGCAAGTAAAGCATCATTGTGTGAGACAGAGCACAGTTGGATGGTAGTAGTATGGAACTCGTGTTTGTCAAGGGACGAACAGTAATAGGAGAATAAAGTGAGGAATTTAAGAGTTGACAATGGTGTGGAGTCAAATGAGTTATTTATGAAGTCAATACTGGAAAGGGAGTAAAGTCAAGTCATAATAGGGGTAAATGGCCTGAGAAAATATTGAGCAATGAAGGTAATGAAGGTTGTAGTGAGGAGGAAGAATAGACTTAGGAAGGGAGAAATGAAATAAAAGCAGGTTATGGTAATCAAGAGCAATGTCACTGTATCTGATTAAGGAAGTAGAAAACTTGTGGGTAATAGTGATAGACAAACACTTACTATATACAGTACTTTTTCTCTTGGCATAGAATCAATAAGCAAATAAACAGTACATACTAACAATAAAATTGCTTAATAAAACATTTCCTGAGTGGCATGCCTGCCATTATTCTAGACCTTGGCAATTTCTAGAGAGTAGAAGTTATTTCAATCTCCGGTTAGTCCTTTTGCCTCCTCCCTGCTCCTGACCTCTCTCCCCCAGTTTATCCTGAAAAGGGATAAAGGAGCACAGACAATACAAATAAGTTCCCAGTTAAGATTTGACTTGTAAATACATCAGGAAGCAGGAGCATTGCACCCCTGACTCACAGAATAGCCCCAGGATTCAGTGAACTTGTATTTTCAGCTCCACTTCTGACATGGGAATATGGATCTAGGGTTTCTAGGCAAAAACAAAAGCTTTGATAGTCACTTATTTCTTGGTCTCAACTGTCAAGCTAATGGTAGTATCCCTGAATTTCTCACTGAGGTTGTCTCCTCTATGAAATAGGGTGAGTACTCAACAGCTGACTCCCATAAGAAAGTGTGCTGCTACCAAGTCATTCTCATATTGTCCAGGGTAGCCCCCTGCTGCAGCTGCCTTATTTCCTGTCACAAACTTTTCTCTTTCCTATACTCAATATCTCATTGCCCCTCAAAGAAGTGGAAGAAGCAGCCATTGAGAAGGATGCCACAAACACATATGAATAAAAGTACAGAAAAAAATCACTGGACTTTGAGATCAGATTCGAGATCAGACTCTGCCACTTCCTATCGCTGTGATATTGGACAAGTTACTTCCATTTTCAATGAGGTGGATAGAGATTACCTCTAAAGTTCCTTTCAGCTCTAATAATGTGTAATATGGGTAGTTTTGTAAAAGTAGAGGGTAGATGAACTACATATGCCTTCTCTGCAATTATAGGGATCTCACAATTCTAGCCATGTGTATGTACCTGGAATGGATCTCCACAGCATCTGCTCCACAACATCTATATCTCTGTTTGTGTCTACTTCTACTTCATCTTCTTCTCACACTAATAACTTTTATTATTTTTTTTTATTTTTTTATTTTGTAGGGCAATTGGGGTTAAGCAACTTGCCCAAGGTCACACGGCTAGTAAGTGTTAAGTGTCTTGAGGTTGGATTTGAACTCAGGTCCTCCTGACTTCAGAGCTGGTGCTCTATTCACTGTGCCACCTAGCCGCCCCACCAATAACTTTTATATCTATATCATGTATATCAATACACACACTCATATATATAAATGCTCAATGTGTTTATAGATATACATGTTTATGTAGATATGTGTATATATACATATGTATACACACATACATACATATACATGCTGTTTACCAACTGTCAACAATCTGATGCATAAGCACAAGAGCCCTGGGGATGGTACTTTTCCTCTGACTTGCTGCTGAAATCTTGCACATTTATTGTTCCCCCATTAGAAGGTGGGCTTTTTGAGAACAAGGGACAGCCTTACTTTTCTGTTTTATGCCTTGTATTTTATACATAGTAAGTGCTTTAACAAATCTTTCCTCCCTTCTTCCTTTCCTTCTGTACTCCCTTCCTCCCTTCATTCCTTATACCAATGACCTCTGCTTTCCCTTCTCAAGCCAGAGGTGGCGGCAGAGAACAATGTGACGTTCTGTGAAACTTTGCCTCTCACCATTTCTAGATGGCACTGAAGTAAAAGCAGCAATTACTGAAGCTCTTATCCAAAGAAATTAATTCTCTCTCTTTCCATTTAGCAATTACTTAGCTGGAACCTCCTGTCATCTAATGACTTTTAATTGCCATAGAGACCTTTCTCAACCCTCTCTCTCTTTACCTCTCTCTCTACCTCTCCATTTGTTCTAGCTCAGTCTCTGAATGTTCAAGATTGCATATTTTTTTTAGTTTCACTCTTTTGTTCAAATGAACTGAGGTACCATAATGCTTTGTAGCTGTACATTCCTCAAATGGTTCTTCTATTCTTTGACTGCTTGAAACAGTGTTTCTTTACACTTGTAGTTCTCCAAATGTTTTAAATGTTAAAAATATATATTTTTTGCCTCTTTAAGATATCATATTGTTCACAGACAAATGAAGCATCATTTTATATCCTTCAAATATAATTTGTCTTCATATTTATGACAGTTCATTTTCAGTCCAAAACTGCCATCTGAATGCTGTTTTTCTTTTATACATATATTAGCAGTTGTTACTAAAGTTATTTTTGTACCTTTTTTAGGTATTACAATGTTCATCTATAATAGCAGCAACATATCTTACCATTTTACTATTAACATAAATTTCTCCTGGTATAAAATATATTTTTTCCAACCTTTTCACAACTAAACTAGTTTGTGAAAAGAACATCATAGGCACTGCATACTTTACCACTTCCTCACAGTGAACATTTGTAGAGTGAGCCTTGACAGTCGTTAAGAAGGGTCCCATAAACAAACATGTATAGAAAGCAGTGCTGGTAAAGAACAATGGACTTGCAGTCAGAAGAACTAGATTCTAAACTATATTGTGCCAAATTCTTCTTGAGTGATCCTGGGCAAGTCACTTTACTTTAAAATGAAACAGATGCAAGAGATGATCTCCAAGTTCCCTTTTAGCATAATCAGTATATTAGTCTGTAAGTAAATAACTTTTAAACAAATTTGAATATTAGAGGTAAGAACAGTTGGGAATGCAAATTTTCTATCTACTGAAAGATAAAGAGTAAGCCCAGTTTTGGGGATTACTTCCTCCTCAGCTCTGTCATCTTTGATCTATTCATGGTTACATTCTATTGCTGAAAATATGACCAATACTTCTCATTGGTTAATGGAAGACAGACGAGAGAACATGATTGAAACAATCCATCATCACTAGTTGGAATAAAAATTTTTAAATAGTATATTTCATGTGACAGTCACTAATGTCAATGTTGCTATCTTTATATATCAACCCACTATTAATTTTAACCTGATAGAAAAGAGATCTTCTTGTTTTACATTCTGTGTGATTGTGTAGGATCTAGAAATTGACTTTAAGAAAAATAAAGAAAGAGAGAAAGTTGATTTTGACTATCATTTCTAGTTTTCTTATTTGGATGCCATTTTTCACATTCTGGCATTTTCATTTGAGCTTTATACATTACTCTCAATTTGTTTTCATCGTTTTTTTTTTTTTTGAAAAATACTCTAAATCTTTTCTATGGTGACCCAATGCTACATCTTATATTGACAAAATTCTTCATCTTTATTATTAAAGACTTTTAAAAAATTCTGTATTCTAGATCTAATTCCTTGGGCAAGACTAGAGGACCTGACTGCTACAAATTATCAATGTCAAACACTCACCTTTTGTCTTGATACCAGTCTCACTAAAAAGTTTATATTTATCTTTCACAATATCTTCATATTGCAGCAAAATGTTTTCCTTTCTGTTTGTATTAAGATATAGTAGGGATATGAGAACAGCAATAAAGAAAATTATTGAAAATGTAAGATAGGACTATGTGAAGTTAAGTACTGACTGAAAATGGAAAAAATTCATTCAAATAATTGGCTTTTTCCATACTACCTAGTCCTGAATAAGCTAGCAGGGGAAATTTATTTGTAGGACACCCTTACATCAATAATATACTTATTTAGCAAACAGCAGTTGATAGATATGTTCAACTCTGAAATCTTAGAAATGAGAATGGCAATGACTAAACCTGGCTAATAATTTGAAAACTTTCTCGTTTTGATCAAAGCATAACAAATACTTGTAAGTTGATTGACATATGTTGTATTTTTTTTTTAAGTTCTGAGATTGAAAAGGAATTTGAGAGGTTCTTTAGTTTTCATCCTTTCTTAAAAAAAAACAAATTTAAGTGCACCCTGTTAAGATCTCTTCTCAGAGAATGTCTACTACTCTATCAAATAACTACTAAGCAGTAGGGTGAGAGGAAGGAAAGAAAGAAGAAAGTGAGGAAGGGAAGAAGGGAGCAATAGAGAGAGGGAAGGAGAAAACAAGTATTTATTAAATTAAGTGCCTAATATGTGTCAGATACTGTGCTATGTTCTTTACTGATATTTAATCCTCAGAACAACTCTGAGGCAGGTACTATTTTTATCCCTGTTTTAAATTTGAGGAAACTAAGGCAGACAGAGGTTAAGTGATTTGCCTAAGATCAGATGGCTATTAAGTGCCTAAAGTTAGATTTAAAATCAGGTCTTCCTGACTCCAGGCCCAGATGCTATTTACTTCACCATCTAGCTGCTTCTAGGTAAGAGATTTGCAAAACGGGATGGGAAGGCGGAAATACAAAGATGAATTAACATTATTCTTGTCCTCAAAGACTTTACCACTCACTTACTATAGAAGTTGGCATTAAAAAGAAAAAAAACCAACCCAACAAAACTTCTCTGATGCCTACTATATGCAAGGCAGGGTGCTAGTAGGTCCTCAGAATAAAAAGACTTAAACAAAATAGTTTTTTTTCTCCTTATGGAGATTATATTTTAATAGAGGAATACATCATTTACACAAATAAGTACTAAGAATATAGGAAATAAATAGAAAGTAATTTTGGGAGCAAAAAAGCATAATAACTGGTAAGAATCAGAAAATGCCACATATAAGAACCTGAACTAAGCCTTGAAGAAAGCTCAGCATTCAAAGAGACCTAAATAAGTAAGGAGTGCATTACAGGTGCGGGAGACTAGCTTTGCAATGGAACAGACATAGGAGATAATGCTAAATCCAGAAATCAGTTAAATAGGCCAGCTTCATTGGAACAGAGAGTATATAATGGCAATAATTTGAAATAAGATGTGAAAGATAGGTGAGAAATAGGCTATGGATGGCCTCAAATGTTAGGCTAAAGATTTTGTATTTTATTCTAAATATAGTAAGATTACTGAATAGAAAAATGATACAGTTGAATTTATTTTAGAAAAAATTAATTTGCAGTTGAATAGAGAATGGATTGGATAAAGGAAAGATTGAGAATAGAAAGAATAACTGGAGGGCTATTGTAGTAGTCCAGATAAGAGATAAGAAATTGAACTATGGCAATGATGGTGTGGGTGGGAAGAATGGGAGAGATGTGAAGAATGTTGTGGAGGGAGAGCTATCCCTTGTAACAAAGAAACCTCAAAAAGTTAAAAGTATATTAATACAAAGAATACCTGATCATGTATGCAAAAGTCCATACACATGCTTCCTTATTTCTTGAAGGATAAAAGGTACATTTTCTCAACTCTTCAACAGGATCAAGATTGGTTATTATAATGATGTAACATTCAGCTTCATTCAGTTTTAATTTTTATTTACATTGTTATAATAATTTTGTATATTATTTTTGGGTGTTCATACCATATTCTGAACTAGTTCATATACATCTTCCTATCTTTTTCTGTGTTTGTTGTATTCATCATTTCAGTGTTCCTTAATCTTTAGCTATCAAGTAATTATCTACATGCTCAATATCAGAAGATCCCTGAAATGAGGTTATTTCCTTGTATTGCCCTCTGACATAGAAGTTTCCATATAATTAAAATCTTGTAACAGAAGATAAAATGGGACCTGTCCAGTGTATGTGAGATCAGTGACCAAGAGAATAAGTCCATGAACAAATATTTATTTTAGATTCTTCTAGATCCCCACAGAGAAACCTGTCAGAAGTCTGATAGTCAGATTTCTAGTTTTAGATTCCTAGACTTAGTACTTGATCCTGGTCTCATATTATACAACCAGCAACCTAGGGTAGATCATTTGTTTTTACAGATGAGGAAAATTTATCTCCAAAGGTCTGATGAAGGTCACACAGATAAACACATAGCGGATACTGGTGAAATGATGCTAGCTCACATTGACGTCTTTAATTCTGCCATTCCCCACCAAAATACATACACGCACGCACGCACACACACACACACACACACACACACACACAGAGTCTCTGTTCTTGGTTGCCTTAAACTTAGCCTGAACTTTGGACCTTGCCAAGAATTTAACTCCCTGTTTTCTGATATTTACCCAGTATTCTATGAACTGAATTCTCAGGTTTTTCATTCCTAGCCTCCTAGTTTTGGTTCTCATATTCTGTAAATCCACAATCTCTATTCCAGGTGCTAACTTCTATTCCTGGCTGACAATTTTGAGTGTTAGTGCAATTTCATCCCAAACCTGATTTATTCATGATGAATTTGAACAGAAGTTGTGTAGAGATAAGTTTTTAAGTCAGTATTTGACCACTGTAGCAGCACCTGCCAAAGTGAAGGTAAAACACATAGGCAGCAGTGACTGTGGGATCTCCCCCCTACATTGTCAAAAGGCTCCTATAATCACAAGAACATGCCTTAGAATGTAGAATCATAACTTTTTCATATATGTCATGAATTGTGATCTGAACTCATTGTGTGAGTTGTGACAAGATTATGGCAAAATACATAATTTCTGGAAACCAAAATTGAAGTTACACTTGAAAAAGTAGTGTAGTCTAGTGGAGACAGTGCTGGACATGAGATCAGTAAGATTTGGGTTCAAGTCAACTGATTTCTCTGAGTCTCAGTTTATTCATTTGGAAAATAGGGGTAATGTATCCTTTTCCTTACTTCAGAGAATTGTTATAAGGCTTAAAAAAATATATACTTAAAGAATTATGCCAATTTAATATACTTAAAACATTTTGCAGCATTTTTAGATGCTAAATAATTGTTATTTTTCTTTATTGCTCTTAATTTTGGTTAATGGTAAGCCACTTCAAGAAAAATTTCACTAACTACACCATAGTTTGTATAGTTTGGTCTCGACAGGTTTTAAAATTTTGTCCAATTGTTTTCATTCATGTTTGACGTTTTGTGACCCCATTTGGGGTTTTCTTGTCAGAGATACTGGAGTGGTTGGCCATTTCTTTCTCCAGATCATTTTATAGATGAGGAAACTGAGGCAAACAAAGTTAAGTGACTTACCTAGGTTGAGATGGCTAGTAAGTGTCTAAAGCCAAATTTGAACTCAGGAAGACAGGCCCCAGTGCTCTATCCACTAGGTCACCTAGCCACCTCATGAAATATTCTTTGTATTTAATGTTCAACAGACTCCAATATTAATTCACAGCAAAAGGTCCCCCTATCCTTTAACTGAATATTAATTGGAGAAAAGTCTACTTAAATTCTATATTCTTTGTAGGCATCACTTTCGCAAAATCAAGCACCACTGACCAAGTACAAAGACCAGAAAGCTATTGCTCAGTTTCTCACATATTATTGCTCTACTTTCAGAAGCTCTTTTTTCAGATTTTGAGTTATTCACTTAATGCATCAGGAACTGGCTTTTCAAATGAAAGATGAACCCAAATCCTGTCTCTCTAGCCCAGTAGAATTGTCTGTAAGTGTGATGTCCAATCTTATTGTTATATGACTTGAATATTTTTAAAACCATCTTTGCAGGTTTACAAATTCTAAAGGAAGTTGAAAAGACAAGACAAGAGGCAGTAAAAACCTTCTAGAAGTCTCTGTACACTGTTTGAAATCCTTAAATTACTAGCAGGAACAAATTCCCTTTGGGGTTTCATTGATTCTGGTATTCTAGTGTATCTCACAGTCCTTGAAAGAGGTAGTAAAACACCAAGAGACAATTATATTGTAAAGAAAAGAACCTGGGGAGCAAGATTCATCTTACTAGTTAGGAAAAGCATTAAGACAAAGAGAACTGAGTGTGAACAGTTTAGGAGTTCAATAGGGAGGAATAAGACCTACCCAGGAGAAATAAGTTGCCATTAAAGGAAGATAGGGCTTTTAACTGCACTTATCCTCTAGTCTCTTTAGAGATGTATGCCACAAAAAGTATTAGTCATATTTTTTTTTACTTTAGAAAATGCTCTTCAAAGTTTCCTTCCTCTTTCTAAAAGAATTTTGTCATACTATACAGGCCATATCCATTGTAAAAGTGTCTTTTTGTGATCATACATTGTGCTGTACATTCAAGGACACTGTAAGAATTTCTGAATTTTGTTTCTCTTAGAAGAACAAGATGGAAGACTGAAAAATATGTGCATATCTCTGTTCTTCCATGATTATTTCCTGCTTCCCCCTCTCCCTAAAACTAAAGACAGTAATGAAATTTTGAGAAGATAGTATTTTTCTCTTCTGGATACTTATTCATTCATTCTTTCTCTGTTGCTATAGTTGTGTTTACAGAGTAAATATACATTAAGGAAACAACAAAATTGAAACATGAGAATAAAAAAAGTTTAAAAACTTCATAATTTTTTATTGAACAAGTGACCTTGGAAAAACTGTATCATGTCCACAGTATTAAAAAAAAAAAACAACAAAAAACTTCTATTGAAAAACATCTGAATTTTTATGTAGTAGATATTTTTTGTTGCTGCTTCTCAGTCATTTCAGTCATGTTTGGCTCTTTGTGATCCCACTGGGGCTTTTATTGGCAGATAGGGGAGTGGTTTGCCATTTCCTTCTGCAGTTCATTTTACAGATGAGGAAACTAAGGAGAACAGGATTAAATGACTTTCCTAGGGGTGGCATACCTAGTAAGTGTGTGAGGCCACATTCCTGATTCCAGACCCAGCACTATATCTACTGCACTACCTGGTGACCAAGCAGATATATTAAATATTTTCTTTTAATGTGAGAGAACTGGTTGTTCCTGGGATAATTCATTCAAATCACTAGCATGTTCTTTCAGTTACTCAGATTAAAACCTATAGAGACTAAGGTAGGCTTGTTCTAAAATACTGAGCATGATTTTGACACTAAAAACAAAACAAAAGAAAATGTTAATGAAAGGAAAATATTTTAAAAATCACCTTTTGCCTTTCACTCTTATTCACAATTTGATTATCAGAGGTAGATGTTATTCAAGAGGGCTGTAGTCTATTCATCGCTTTGTCCAGACTTACAGAGTGACCATAGACAAATTATTCTCCATTTCCAAGAAAAATACTGAGGTGATATTTGTAGCAACAGACTACCACCATGCAGTTAGTGCATAATTTCCATGCATTTTTTTTATCTTGAGGGGCCCAAGAGATGGGAAAGTTAAAGTTGAATAGCCCTAGGGAAATATAGTAAAAGTAGTAAAAGAAGTCCTAAAAGATATTTTTCTACTGAGACTTTAAAAAAACACAGAGGGACATTTCATGTTGATATGAGTTATCAGAGCGAGTTGTCAATGAGACCACAGTGTTTTGGCTGGTGGTAACCAAAGAAAGGACTGGGAGAAAGAAGCTGATAGCATGGCTGATGCCTAGAGTGTTAAATAGTGATTACTCTGGAAACAAGAGAATGGGAGGTTATGCTAACAAAATAATTTCCTCCTTTCCCCATTAGATTTTGATCCTAAGCTTTTAATTCTC
>CM053587.1:191378781-191407083 GCA_028646515.1 Pseudochirops corinnae
TTAAACACAAGGAAACTGAAGCCTTAGGATTATTAAATGATTTGCCCAAGCTCACAATATGGAGTAGAGTCAGAGTAGAATCCAAAGTCCTTGGATTTCAAATCCAATAATCCATCCACTGTAGCACCTTGCATATGTGATTTCTCCTTCCTCTGAACTCCTATTATACACTTTGTACTCTGGCATTTATCAAATCCAATCTTGGACTATTTATATTTGCAAACTTTTCTTCTTCTCCACGAATCCACATGCTCCCAAATAAACTTGTGAGCAATAGATGTGTTTTTTTTTTTTTTTATCATGGAACCTTTGGAAATATCTTGGGTCATTATCTTGATCAGAATATCTGAGTCTTTCACAGTTCATCATCCATACAATATTGCTATTACTGTGTACAATATCCTTTCTGGTTCTGCTCACTTTCCTTTGCTTGCATCGAAATGTTTTCCCAGGTTTCTCTGAAACCATCCTGCTCATCATCTCTTATAACATAATCGTATTCCATCACAATCACATACAACAACTTGTTCGGCCATTATCAATTTATGGGCATTCCCTCAATTTCTGTATTTTTTTTTTTACCACCACAAAAAGAGATATCTTTGAGATACATATGAAGTACTAGTATTGCTGGGTCAAAAGGTACGCACAGATTTACTGCCCTCCAGGTGTAGTGCCAAACTGCTCTCCAGAAGAGTTGGAATAGCTCACAGCTCCACCAACAGTGTATTGATGTCCCAATTTTTCCACACACCCTCCAGCATTTATCTTTTTCCTACCGGGGACCACTTGGGTACTAGCCCCAAGTGTGGGCAAAGACATGATAAAGAATTAACCAGGCTGGTAGTTCATTGGAAAGAACTCCAATTTAATGATGATTTGCACAAGATTTTTAAGGATCCAAAAGACAAACATTCAAGTATCCTTATCTTAATCATATACTGGAATTACATTACCATATCATAATCATATCCTGGAATTGTATTAGTAGTAGAATAGTCTGCCCTACCAGGGAAGTAGCTTGGATAAGACAAGGCTCGTTATTAAGGACCCAGGAAGTCATGGGAAAGGTTAGTTGTCTCTTATCAAAATGTATCTTGCAGGACAAAGGGTGCTCCCAGAGAGCAGGCCACAATCTCAGAGACATCTGCATAGAAACCTATCCCCCAAAATCAGGAATTTCGACTTACAATAGTCTTTAGTCTGTTATAACTTGGAAATAGCATAATGTGATAAGGAACATGTCCTTTTTGGTGCCTGAAGTTTGGGGGCAAAGGTTTTGGTGTCAGGATATCAGACAGAAATCCTTTTAAGTGTGCCCCTGAGGCTCTTTTTGGGGGAGCCAGCCTTTGTAAACCATGTCACCTGGAAAGGAATTAGGGTACATTGTTAAGGTCTCTATCTGAGTCCTGGATCAGGCCTTTTTGGCTCCCCACATTTTCCTTTTTTGTTTTATTAACCAATCTGTTAGATGTGGCATGGTGTTTCAGAGTTGTTTTAATTTTTTAATCAGTAGTGATTTAGAACATTTTTATGTGACTCTTGATAGCTTTGATTTCTTCTTCTGAAAACTGCCTATTCATATCCTTTGACCATTTATCAATTTGGGAATAGCTCTTATTTTTATAAAATTGACTATATATTTGAGAAATGAGGCCTTTATCACAGATACTTTCTGTAAAAAAAATTCTTAATTTTCTCTTTTCCTTCTATTTGACTGTATTTGTTTTTTTTAACCATATTTCACTACATAATTGTCACAGATTTGATGCTAAATTTTTTGCAAAACAGTAGAGTGCAACCATTATGTGAAGCTTTAAAAAAAATTGTCCCAGTATTACTTAAAAATAATTTGTTACTAACCTGTCTTTGGTGCAAGAACGGGATGCATGGAATACTTAAAATGCATGATAAAATTGAATATTGACAGTGTGTATGTGCTAAGAATTCTAGGCATGCAGCTTTCAATGTGAAAGAGAAAAATGCACATACACATTCCACTGGTGAACAAATTGCTGCTTTGTTTGCTTTTTAAGCGGTGTGATGAACAGAATTATAGCATGTGACAATTGCTTGATGAAAGGGTGTAAAACAATTTTTGGGCTGAAAAAACAGAGTGTGACAATTACATTGTGGTGGTGATCATGCTGTGGTATATGGTATTTATCCAAAAGCTTTTTAATTTCTTGTAATCAAAACTCTCCAGTTTATATCCTATGATGCTCTCTATCTCTGGTTTGGTTATAAACTCTTTCTTATCCATAGACCTCTGAAAGTTACATTTTCCCATGCTCCTCTAATTACTTGTGATATTACCTATATCTAAAACATTTATCCATTTTGATTGTATCTTTGTGTACAGGGTGAAATATTGGTCTATGCCAAGTTTCTGCCAAACTGCTTTACAATTTTTCCAAAATTTTTTGTCAAATGTTGAGATCTTACCCACAAAACTTGCATGATTGTATGTATCAAACACAAAATTATCCTGGTCATTTATTTAAGACCATGTATCAAGTATCATGTACTGGCCTGCCACTTTTATTTTTTAGCCAATAACACATTGTTTTGATGATAACTGTTTGTAATATAGTTTGAAATGTGGAACTTCTAAGTCACTTTCCCTCAAAATTTCTTTCTATTGATTCTTTTGATCTTTTTGACCTCTTGTTCTTTCAGATGGATTTTGTTGCTATTTTTTTTCCTACCTCTATAAAATAATTATTTGTAGTTTGAATAGTATGGCACTGAATATGTAAATTAACAGGCAGAATTGTCATTTTCATCTTTTGGCTCAGTCTACGCATGAGCTATCAATATTTCTCCAATTGTTTAGATATATCTTTATTTCTTTGAATAATTTTTTATAATTTTGATCATATAGTTCCTGGGTTTGTCTTGGCAGGAAGACTCTCAAGTGTTATATATTTTCTGTAGTTATTTTAAATTGAATTTCTCTTTCTATCTCTTTCTGCCGAGTTTCATTGTTAGTATATAGAAATGCTTATGATTTATGTGGGTTTATTTTATATTCTGCAACTTTGCTGAAGTTGTTGATTGTTTCAACAAGTTTTTGAGTTGATTCTGTAGGGTTCTCTAAGTATGCCATCATCTCATTTGCAAAGAGTGAAAGTTTTGTTTGCCCATTGCTTATTTTTATTCCTTCAATTTTTTCTTATTACTAAAACTAGCTTTTCTAGTAAAATATTAAATAATAGTGGTCAAAATAAACATCCTTGCTTCACTCCTGATCTTACTGGAATGGCTTCAAGCTTATTCCCATTATAGATAATGCTTTCTTTGGATTTTGATAGAAATTAATCATTTTAAGAAAGGTTCCACTGATTTTTATACTTTCTAGTATTTTTTAAATAAGAATGTGTATTATGTTTTGTCAAATGCTTTTTTCTGCATCTGATATATGTATGATTATGTTTTAATGGAGAGGAAATTATTCATTAATGAAAAGAAAATAATTCCTAGATGAGCTATGTATGGTCACATCACCGACTTATAGCAAAGATCAAGATTAATTCAAAATTAGAAGAATGAAAATTTTAAAAAGATTGAATATATTTGAAACAATAATAATTTGGCTTATTTAAAGTTTTATTGATGCCAAAATAGGATATAGATAGAATAATTCACATAATTTCTCATGGAAATTCAATGAATATAACTCTCTTGAGAAAATGAGGAAAATAAAAGAACCTAAAAAGTACTTTCATCAGCAAATAATTTATTTTCTTGTCAAATGGAGATATGTGACAGTCAAGGATGATGCAGGTTTAAAATATAAACTAATTTGTAAAATTATATGAGGAATGATAGATTATCATTAATTGCTCCTTATAAAACAAAAGAAGTAGAGGGGAAAGCCAGTGTTTAAAATAAAAAGACAAGAAATAACTAAGTGAAGTCAAAGGGCTTTTAAAAATGAAACTAAAGATGATAAATATGAGGGGTAAAGTGGAACATATATGCAAAGATCTTTACAACAAACTCATTTCTCCATCAGAGAGGGTAGCCACCATATCTGTACTCTAATATGCCAGCCCAGGAGGAACTAAAAATGACACTGAGGAGATGATTGGCAAAAAACAAAATATAAAAGAAAGGTTGTGTTTGATGTGGTACATTGAAGAAGAGATTCACCAGGTTTCTTTTTTATAGCTTTAGAAACCACTCACCTGTTTCTCCTCTATAAATGAAAGCAAGTTTGAAACCACATTTTCAAACAAGAAATTTTAGCTAAATTAAAAGATGATTTCCAGGCTCTTCTCAGAAAAAACAAATTAGGTATTTGTCAGGGTTGTTTTCATCTTGAATTGTAAAGTAGCAGTAACACTATTTCAAGAAACATTTGATCATGTCATATTTGTATTGTGGAAAATAAGTATCTTATTTTATTTTTAAATAGCATTTTCCCCCTAATTACATGTCAAGACAACTTTTAGCATTCATTTTTACAAGATTTTTAGTTCCAATTCTTTCTCCCTCCTTCCCTGCCATCCCCTCTTCCAAAAATGGTAGGCAGATCATGTAAAACATATTTCCATGTAAGTCACAGTTGTGAAAGAAGAAACCAATCAAAAAGAAAAAAAAAAACCTCACTTTGATCTACATTCAGAGTTGATCAATTCTTTATCTGGCTATGTATAGCGTTTTCCTTTGTGAGCCCTTTATACTAATCATCACACAATGTTGCTGATACTGTATTCAATGTTTTACTGGTTTTACTCATTTCATTTTGCATCAGTTTGCTACAAGTCATTCCAGGTTTTTCTGAAAACTGTTGATCATTTTTTATTGTTCATTTCTTACTGTATTCCACCATAGCTTGTTCAGCCATTCCCCAATTGATGGACGTCCTCTCAGTTTCCAAATTTTCCCACCACAAAAAGGGATGCTATAAATATTTTTGCATAGATTCATCCTTTTCCCTTTTTTGTGATCTCTTTCACATGCTGACCTAGTAGTGGTATTATTGGATCAAAGGGTATATACAGTTTTATAACCGTCGGGTATAGTTCCAAATTGTTCTCTAGGATAGTTGGATCAGTTCACAGCTCCACCAATAGTGCATTGGTGTTCCAATTTTCCCACATACACTCCAACATTTATCATTTTCCTTTTCTGTCATATTAGCCAAACTGATAGATGTGAGGTGGTACCTAAGAGTTGTTTTAATTTGCATTTCTCTAATCAAAATTGATTAAGATCACTTTTAGATATGCACTTTCTTCATCTGAGAACTACCTGTTCATATGCTTTGACAATTTATGGACTGGGGAATGACTTCTTTTCTTATAAATTTGTGTTCTCTATATATTTGAGAAATGAGGTGTTTAACAGAGACATTGCTGTAAAGATTGTTTTCCAGTTTTCTGCTCTCCTTGTAATCTTTGTTGCTTTGGTTTTGTTTGTGCAAAAGATTTAAAGTTTGATATAATCAGAATTCCTTATTTTATATTTTATAATGCTGTAAAGTCAAGCACAAGCAACTTTCCAGAGGACTGCTTCTATGAACATCTTTTCAAGGTCCTGATTTCATAGTATAGTGAACTCTCTATGTATTCAATAAAATTCAGAGCAAAACATCCACAGAAAATCAAGGTACAGCATTCACAATGTTACAACTTGTCACAGAAAATCAAAAGACAGCATTTACCATGTCACAACTCAACAACTCATCACTAAAATGGCCACATAGTTTTCACCAAAGTGGTCACATAGTTTTGAACAAAGTACAATAATTTGGTCAATCAATCACTTACTAACTCAATCATTCAATCATAATGTACAAAAGATCAAAGTCCTCCACCCATGGGACACATTAAGTTACAAATCAGTTGCTATTCAGTCATCAGTCACTACTCAGTTCCCTCTTAAGGGGTAATGGAAAATACACAGGCCATCCACCCCTCAGTTACAAGTAAATCACAATTTCATCACTACTCAGTACCCACAAAGAGGTCTTTTCATCTTGACTCAGGGCAGGCTTTCAGTTTCTATAGCACCTCTTCCATGGTCCCAGCTCCCACCCGAATTTAGCAACTGCCACCTGAATTTAAAGATAGACAGGTCCCAGCTTCTTGTCCACCTCTCCGTGCAGTTCCTGCTCCACACTGGAGCTTACTGTGTCTAGTACATCTCAAATCCTTCATAGTCCCTGTTCCTGGGAAGACAAGGCTCAACAACGCTACAAGAACATCCATACACACTAACAAAGCCACAAGAACATTTGTTCAAAATACTGGCATCACAGTAATGCTTCCTCACTCTTCTGCAGCTCTGGCTGGCCCATGGAAATCCTTAGCAGCTGCAGCTGGCCCTCAGAAGTCTTCAGTAGCTCCATTCTTAAAATAAAAATCACCTTTTCCCATTCTTAAAATCAAAATCACTTTCTCCATGGAAGTTCCAGTCCAGCAGCAGCAGCCCAGCCTTCAGATGCTCATCCCAAGAAGTTTTGACTTTACCAGCTAGTGTTTTCCCTTATATACAGTATTGCTCCCTCTTATTTGGCCCCTTCCTGTTACATCAGCAGCAGGGTTTCCCTGTTCAGCCTCTTCCTGTTACATCAGCAATAGGGGTTCATACCTTCTGTTTCTTTAACAGAGGCTTAATTTGAAACTAGGTGCTAAGTACCTGTCAGCTTAGCAATGCAAAGAGATCTTCAAATTTCATTACTATTACAAATGCTCTCTATCTCTTGTTTTGTCATGAATCTGCAACTCACTTAACTTCTTTAAGAACCTGGATCCTATACCACCAGGTGCATATATGTTTAGTTTTGATATTACTTAATTTGCTATGGTACCTTTTAATAAGACATTGTTTCCTTCTTTATCTCTTTTAAATAGGTCTATTTTTTGCTTTTACTTTGTCTGAGATTGAGATTGCTACCTCTGTTTTTTTTTCCCCTTTAATTGAAGCATAACAGATTCTGCTCCAGCCCCTTACCTTTACTCTGTGAGTGTCTCTCTACTTCAAGTGTATTTCTTGGAAACAGCATATTGTAGGATTCTGGTATTTGATCTACTCTGCTACCTGCTTCTACTTGATGAGAGAGTTCATTATATTCACATTCATAGTTATGATTACTAACTGTGTATTTCCCTCCATCCTTCTTCCTGTTTGTTGTCTGTCTCCTCTCTCACTTTCCCTCTTCCACAGTGTTTTGCTTCTGTATACTGCCTCCTCCCTTCTGTCAGCCCCCTCCCCTGTCTTTTTTATGTAATCTGCTCCCTTTCTTCTTTCCTCTCAGGTGAAAAAGTTTACTATATTCAAATGATTGTGTATATTTTCCCCTCTTTGAGCTTATACTGATTGAGAGTAAAGTTTATCTTGAAATCCTTCTATTTCATTGAATTACCATTTTTCCCCTTGAAGTATTATGCTTGATTTTGCCAGATATGTGATTCTTGGTTGTAGTCCTAGCTCCTTTGCCTTCCAGAATATCATGCTCCACAACTTCTTATCCTTTAATGTTGCAGTTGCTATGTCCTGTGTAATCCTAATGGTGACTCCCAATATTTAAATTGTTTCTTTTTAGCCACTTCCAGTAATTTTTTCTTGACCTCATGCTCCTGGAGTTGGGCTGTAATGTTCCTTCAAGTTTTTATTTTGGGATCTCTTTCTGAGGGTGATCAGTGGATTCTTTCAAGCCCCATTTTGCCCTTTGGTTCCAATATATTAGGAGAGTTTTCTATGATAATTCCTTAAAAGATGCTGGTAAGGTGCTCCTTTTGATTATGGCTTTTAGGTAGTCCAATTATTCTGACGTTGTTTCTCCTGGATCTGTTTTCTAAGTCAGCTGTTTTTCCAATGAGCTGTTTTACATTTTCTTCTAATTTTTCATTCTTTTTAATTTGTTTAATTGATTCTTGATGTCCAAAGAGTCATTAACTTCCACTTGCCCAATTCTATGTTTTCAGAGGTTCTTTTCCTTGGTTTTTGTTCTTTATTTTCTATTTGGCTAATTGTATATTTTAAGGAGTTGTTTCTTCAGTGGATTTTTGTATCTCCTTTTTTATTTGACCACTTTTAGTTTTTAAACAGTTGTTTTCCTTTTCTAAGCTGTTGAATCTTTTTTTTCACAATTCTCTTGCATCACATTTCTTTTCCTAGTTTTTCTTCTACCTCTCTTATATGATTTTAAAGCTCCTTTTTGAGATTTTCCATTAATTCTTTCTGTGCTTCACACTACTTACCATTTTTCTTTAGGGTTTTGTCCATAGATGTTTTGGCATTGTCCTCTTCTGAGTTTGTTTCTTGATCTTCCCTGTCACCACGATAATTTCTATGGTCAGATTCTTTAGCTGTTGTTTGTAATGGTAATTAATTTTAATTTGAAGACCCCTTTTTGTTATGTCAGGTAAGCAGGTACTTAGCCCTTTTGTAACTAATCAAACCTCTGGGAAAGAAATAGAAGGTGTGAACTCTGTCTTCTGTTGCTGACATAACAAGAAGGGGTTGGCTGAAACAGGAAGCTAATGCTGTGTGTGTGTGTGTGTATATATAAGAAAAGCCCCAGAGAGGCACATTCAGAATTTTCTCCTGACAAGATCCTGGCAGAAGAATTGTGGAGACTGAAGCCAGCTGAGAGAGAGAGAGAGAGAGAGAGAGAGAGAGACTGAGTTTCTCTTGGCTGTTCTGCAGGCAGAGAGTGAATTGATGAGGAGACTGGCAATGAATATTGTGGCTTTGTTAAGCTTTGTCTCCCCAGGAACAGAGATTACTGAGAACTTGCCTCAGGTCAAGATGAAGAAAAGCTCTGTCCTTGAGTATTGAATGCTGTGACAGTAATGTGGTTTACTAGTGACCTAGGGGTAGAGGGTTTGTGTATTTTCTAATGATTGTGCTTAGTGATTAATGACACTTAGTAACTGATTGCTGAATAAGTGCTGATTGAGTTAACTTAGTTGCCCGTGAGTGGAAGACTGACTATTGTACTCTGAGATGACTGAATGACTGAGTAAGGAGGCAAACCTCCTTAGGGATACCAGAAATTGTTCTTTGTTCTAAATATTGTGACCACTTTGGTGAAAACTATATGGCCATTTTAATGATAAACTGTTGTGAATACTATATTGCAATTTTCTGTGATAAGTTGTAATATTGTGAATGCTGTGCCTTGATTTTCTGTGAATGTTTTGCCTTGTTTTGTTATGGAATAGAGTGCTCACTATACTGTGTAATCAGAACCTTAAAAGCTGTTCACAGTAGCAGTCTTTTGGAAAGCTGCTTGTGCATGGCATTACAATTGTATGTGCATTTGTGTATTTAAATTGATCTATATATGGTTCCCATTTTCCTGCTTGGTTTGGAGCTAGAACTTACCTTTTTTTTTTCTTTTTTTTTTTTGAAGATAGTTGCTATCTTCTTAATTCTCTTTCTGGACTTTTCCCCTTCTTATAGCTACCTTTCCATCCTAGAAATACCTCCACTCTAAGACTCATTCTCTTGACTTTTTGATTGGTGATTAGCTAGTTGGAAGAAACCTAACATGTTTCACTCCCAGATAGACTTATCTGGATTTTATCTTATTTCCTGTTGCCTTGCCCCTACTTAAGTACCATTCCCTTTCTCCACCTCTTTCTAACTCTTATTTTTTTGTGTTCTCTACCACCAGCAGCTCTGGTGTGAGGGCTTGCTCAGACCTTTTTAGGGCTTCTCATCCACCTTTGGTATCCACCTGTTACCAAACTCTTACTTGTGGCTCCAAGAAGCTATAACTTTCTCAGTGAACACACCCCAGCAAAAGTCTTGGTAGACAGTATAAACTAAGTTTAGAATAACTAACAGGCCTCATACTCATCTGTGAGTTGGAGATGGGTAATGTCTACAAACATATGAAGACTTCCCCTGGTGGAATGGGCAGATGAGAGCAATTTGTTCCAATGGGATGAAAGTGAGAATTTAGAGCTTAGTCAGATGTTGAAGATGACAAGGTTGTCCATTGTATCCTGGGTCATTTTGACTTTTGTCTTACCACTGGACTTTGATTACTTTGAAAGAGAGAGTGTGGCTGTTGACTGCACAACTCTGCTCACTTCAATCAAATTCATGCACAGTCAAGACATCAGCCCTCAATGACATTTGTCCTTTTTGAAAACAAAGAACAAACAAGAACAAATACTGTTATGATAGAAAGTCCTTGAGGGTAGAGACTATAGGGTTTGTTTGAATTTATACATCCAGTGTATAGCATAGCGCTTGACACAAATGCTTAATAAATGTTTCTCTGTATATGTCAATCTGAGACCTAGAGAGGCAATCTCTTTTCATAATTACCAGCTATGGATTTGTACTTATTTTTATTGTTACTATTAAGAAATATATTTTCTCTTATACAAGTAATTTCTGACGAATTTGCATATTTGTATTGAGGCAAAATTTCACCCCAATGTCCCTGCACATGCTAATCTTTGTTAAATATATTTATTTCTTTTAGCAAAATGTCCATTCTTTTTCAGTGAAATTCAGCTAGCCTGGAGAATGAAATGGAAAATTTTTCCTCTATCTTTGTCAAGAAAACCCAAAATGAAGTCACAAAAATTTGGACATAATTGAAAAATAATTCAGCAACATCAATAATAACTACTTTTTAACTGCTTAAAGGTCCCAAGAGTTATTGTGTGAGAAAAGAGAAGAAGGTCCACAGATCACTTCACAGAATAATGTTAATAGGTGTCACTGAAAGTGAAACTTGTTAGTAATGGGGGGAGACGATAGGAGTCTTAAGTTCTTATGTGTTTTAGACACCTTTGGCAGTCTGGAGCCTAGAGTCAGGAAGACCAAAGTTCAAATCTGATTTTAGGTGTTTGCTAGTCATATGTCCCTGGGCAAATCATTTAAGCTCAATATACCTTAGTTTCTACATCTGTAAAATGGAGACTATTGCTAATATCTACTCCCCAGGGTTGTTATGAGGGTAAAATGAGATAGCATTTTCAAAGCTCTTTGAAAATGTTCAAAGTACAAACATTATTAATATTTAGAAATGTATAAATATGATATATAAGATTAGAAAGGAAATGAATTATATTAAAATACTGTTATCAAAATATTTAAAAATGCAAGTTAAGAACCTTTATGATACACACACACACACACACACACACACACACACACATGACAGTGTGTAAGGCAATGATAGAGCTCATTTCTGGGCTTTATTTTTGCCATTTTAATTCCTGCTTTGACTTGTAGAATCTAGTGCATGGCTCTCCTTAAAGCAGCAGTTCTCAACCTGTGGGTCGTGACCCCTTTGGGAGTTGAATGACCCTTTCACAGTGGTCTCCTAAGACCACTGGAAAACACATATTTCCAATGTTCTTAGGAACTGAGACACCACTCCTCTATCTGTCTCCATGTGGGTCCGCCCACATGCTAATGTCCCCAAATATAAGCATTAAAGGGTTGCAGCATTAGGAAGGTTGAGAACCACTGCCTTAAAGAATTAGATTATCCTTTTGTCACTAGGATACTTAAAGTCACTGAGTCTATATTGCCCATGTTTTCAAGAATATCCCTCAGCTTTCCACCAATACTTTGGTGTCACCATGACTCTTGGGATCATTTAGCCTTGATTCTAGTGATCCTTTAAAGCTAACCCTGTGTTCCTGAAATTTATAATACCCCTTCTGTCTCTCCCTATATAATCCTATGCTCCATAAAATCAAAAGTGCATATATTATCTCACAGAGCAGTTAGATGGCACAGTAGATAGGGTGTTGGGCCTGGAGTCAGGAAGACTCATCTTTTTTGAGTTCAAATTTGGCCTCAGATACTTTTTAGTCATGTGACTAGCAAGTCACCTAACCCTGTTTGCTTCAGTTTCTCATATGTAAAATGAATTGGAGAAGGAAATGTCAAATCATTCCTGTATCTTTGTAAAAAAAAAAAATGGCATCACAAAAAGTTAGACATGACTGAAATGACTGAAATGACTAACTAACCTAAATTATCTTACAATTTATATGGACAACAAAGCATCCATGCAATATATTCCCAGATTCTAGCCATGTCAAAATAAAGTACAAGTTAGATATGAGATCCAAAGCAGAAAGTTCAGAGATTAGAAGTATGGCTGTTGGAATTTACTGTTCTCAGGTTAACAATTATCAGTGGTTCTCTGTTTATTTACTGCTTTTTTTTTCCCTATAATTGTCTATTTTTCTTTTATAAATGGATCCAAGAGGGTTTTAAGTTAGGATATAGGTAGTAATATCATGAATTTGCTGAACTAAGCCAAAGCATGTAAGTCCTGTTGTATACAATGGTTTTGTAACTGCTAGCTACAACCAAGAGACCACCAAAGTAGTTCCAGGCCAAAAAATAGTCAGGTATCTTTTGGCGCAAGCTTGTGATCTTGACCTTCATGTCATCCAGTCAAATACAGACCTCAGCTGTCCTATAATTGTTCTAGATGGAGAACAAGTCAGCTAGCTAGCACTAGGATTTTTTTTTTTATTAATTCAAGAAGTGATAGTGGGGAGAGGATGGAGTGGCTGGAAAGTCCAAAGCTCTGCAACAGTGAGTGGTTTGCATTGAATGTTTGATCAAATTGGCAGCTCTTGGTAGCATGCCAACCAGTGAGATGAAGCTGCAAATCTGCCACAGGAACTGGAGGCCATGGAGAGAAAGGGTAAAAAAGCATCACCTCTTTACAAATGAACCACATATTCTAATTATTTTCCAAATACAAAAATGACAGTGGGAACAATAGCCCATTGTAAAATATCAAGCTGTACTCTGAATAGCTGTTGTCTTTTCTGGTCACTAATGTACCTGTAGGAAGAAAATTGTCAGTTATAGATGACTTGTGGACTGAGGGCAGTTAGAGAACATCACTTTAAAGGCAAGAGAAGCTGAGGCCAATCTATCTGACAACCCCTGGGATTTCTGCAAATGTCTGCAAGCAGCTGCTTAAAAAATCGTCCGAAAATTACTCATAAGTGGATTATGATTTCTAAGAAGGCACATGTCATTATTTTACCACTGCCACCTGCCAATTGCAGTCTTGTTGGAACCTTTGTTTAAACCTATTTACCGTCAACATTTCCACCAAATAAAAGCATTCTTGAAAAGTTGAAGATAAATTCTCCTTTATTCAAAAAGTTTCTTAAGAGCTAATTAAAAGAAAAATACAGATCTCTTAACACTCTCGGCCTCTCAGCATGGCTGGCAAAGCTAACTGAACCTTCTACCTAGACATACTCTGCAAAGGAGAGTAGCTTCTGACAGGTATTTTCTTTCTATTTTTTTCCCCCCTGAATGTTAAGCTTTAAAATATTCATTCATTTTCCAGTGGTCCCCTGACAAAAAAAAAATGGATTGAGAAACTTTTTGCTTGTTAAGAGGCTTCATTTTTAAGCAGGGATAAGGGAACCCAGGACTAATAATAATTTAAAAATACCCAATCTGGAACAAGTTTCAATGTCACTGGGAGAAGAGGGGATTCAGGATTCTAAACTACCATTCAAAATGTCAGCAATTAAAATTAATTAAAAATCTTAAGTAATTCCCATCTCCTTTTCCCCCACTGGTATTTATTTAATTTTGACATTCGAGCTATAGTTATTTCACACAGTCAGACTGAAAACAGTGATCTTTTATTCAATCCCTCTTCCTAGTGTTATTCAGACTCTTAATGTCTTATCATATCTTAACATCACTGGCCTTGAGCCGGTAATTTAATAAAAAAAAGGATGGCAAGTTGCTGCATTTCTTCCATTGCTAGTGCCTTTCTCTCCGTTTCTATTGTTGATAATAAGCTTGTATTGGCAGGAGAATATGTAATGTGGTTAAGCCAAATCTTATCCTTTTCTCCTACATTTTTCACTAACACAAACCTGAGAATTTCTGCTTTAGGCTACTTCTGCCTCACCAGTTCTTCCTTCTGTTAGATAAACTGCCTTTCCCACCTTTCTTTTTATTATCTTATTTTTCCCTGAGTTCATTTTGAAGCATATGGTATCTTTTTTCCTCCAAATATTAGTGTGCTCCTATCTCTTCCAAACATAACCTTAGCAACTATCATAATAGCTGCTATTAGCATAGAGACTTCTAAAATCCATCTACATGACACTTTTCTTTTCAATATATGGCAAAGAGGAATAGGCAGAATGTGGCATGTGAAAGTAAGATAGTAGAAGAAGCTTATAATCTTTAATGTGAACATTGCCCATACTTTGCCTCTTGGCACATCTGTGAACACTTTTATATGTGTAGAAATACTTATCTTTATTCATGTCCATTTTCCCATGGCTAATCATCTCCAGTTTTCTTATTTTACCACATTGTGAAGGCTACTGTGGTTTATGCTGTCAGTAGAATGGGGATGAATTAGCCAGGCTGACACTTTTCTCCTGAGGCCCTATGCTTGCAATTTGGATAGCTAACACCAGATGGTGGGAGTGCCTACTGAGGAAAGGTCACAGAGGTGAAGAGAGGATGAGACAGAGAATAAAAGGGAAGGGATTAGTTTTAGCAAGGTGAAAAGTCATATCTTCCTCTGAGACTTGAAGAAAACAAAAAATGCTGAGGACATTGAGAGGACTAGAGGAAAAGCATTGAAGGGTCTCACATTGGACAGGCCAATGTAAAAAAGAATTATCTTATATATACTACCACATTCAATTAATCTATTTATTAATCTCTCTCTCTCTCTCTCTCTCTCTCTCTCTCTCTCTCTCTCCATGTAGCACCTCCTATGGAATATCTTCCCAACTTGGCACTTTTGTTCACAGGCTGGTTCCCCAAAGGATGGCTGCTATTTCAATGTGCTCCCTCAAACAATAAATAACTCACAATTCCCTACTGATGTAATTATCTGTAATAGTCAATGGATAAGGCATTTAGCAAGATATCGAAGTAGAAACAGTAGTCATAAAACATTCCTTTCATAAACCTAAGATACACTCATTCACAAACACACACAGTATCTATGGGAAGAATAGGCCTAAGCTTAGAATATCCTTGTTCTGAGACAAACAAATAAAAATGAATATGACAAACATAATTCACAGTTTCAGAGCATGGCCTTAGTTATTTACAAATCTTGACATTTCCTTATGTTGTTCCCTAAGGGGCATAATGTCTGTGCTGAGCAGGTTGTTCTGATACTAGACTGGGCTTCATCCTCATAGGGCATAGAATTTCTGTGAGATAGTTGGTCTATTACATATCCTAGGATTACTCCTAACTGGAAAGCTATAGCTTTTACCATCTTCAACTTCGGCATTCCTTACAGTCCTTCACTGGACTATTCTGGTATGTGTTTAAGAGGTGCAGTAATCTTTATCATAGGACTCTACCAGAAGCAGCCTCAGTTTTGCTTTCTAAGATTTACTTTCCTAAAACCAGTTTTACTAGTTTTCCTTGGTACAAGACTTGTACGGTGACTCTCAAATAAATTTCTCAAATCTTCTTCTCTTCAGTTTAGGACATAAGCAGGCAATATTGTTGGCCCAGCAATCACTAGACAGTTCTACAGTTCCAGTTCTCTAGTTTTTTAAACTTTAAGTCTTTCCCATTGATCCATACAAACAAATGGTTAGTGAAAAGGTGCAGAGGCAATCTTTGACTTCTTGTTGTTTTTGCTTATTGCTTAATTGCTTTCCTGGTCTTTCATTTACAAATGAGCTACTCAAAACCTCATTTCTTTTACAAGGTACAAATGAACATAAGAAAAGATTCATATACAGCACAAAAAGTCTGAGTAAGAAGTACACTTATATTTCATTAGTGCTATTACTTACTCATTATTACATCCTACAATTTTGCCAAATATTTAAAGGGGTACACCATTGCACTAGTGGCCCTCTGAGCAGGGGAGGATGAAGGGATATATTTAGAAATTAAGGTAACACAAAAACAAATAGTGTCAATTAAATAAATTAATACATAAATAATATAGTAACAAAAAAAAAGGGGAAAAGACTCAGTTCAAAATGAGAGATGTCTAGTTCAACAGAGGTAAACTTCATTGCATTCCATATTGGTTAGACCACTAATGCAGTATTGTGTTAAGTAAAGTTGTCATATCTAAGAGGAACATTGATATGTTGAAACTTATCCAAAGAGGGGTCTTCTAAATAGCAAGGGGGAAATAAACATTAATCCAAATTAGGCATAATTTAAAAATCTAAGGATATTAAGCCCAGATTAATAGGTAAATCAACACATTTTTAATTAGGTTCTTACTATGGGCCTGAGGTTGTGCTGAGTGCTAGGTATACCAAGAAAAGCAAAAAACATTTAAAAAAATACCAGCATTTTCATCACAATCTCTTGGAATTGTCTGAGATCATTGCATTGCTGAGAACTAAATCTATCAAAGTTGGTCATCACCTAGTGTTACAATGTGTACAGTATGCTCCTGCTTCTGCTTACTTCATTCAGCATCAATTCATGTAAGTCTTTCCAGGTTTTTCTGAAATCAGCCTGCTCATCATTTCTTAAAGAACAACAGTATTCCATTACATTCATATACCACAACTTGTTCAGCCATTCCTCAATTGAGGAGCATTTCCTCAATTTCCAAATCTTTGCCACCACAAAAAGAAATGCTATAAATATTTTGGTGCATATGGGTCCCTTTTTTTATGATCTCTTTGGATTAAAGACCTAGTAATGGTATTGCTGGATCAAAGGATATGCCTAGTTTGATAGCCCTTTCAGCAGAGTTCCAAATTGTTTTCCAGAACAGTTGGATCAGTTCACAACTCCACCAACAATGTATTACTGTTCCAGTTTCCCCACATCTCCAACATTTATCATTTTCCTCTTTATTTTTTTGGTCACATTAGCCAATCTGATAGGTGTGAGGTGGTGCATTGGTTATATTTTCTCTAAAGGGATCTCTACTATTTCTTTTTTTTTCTTAGTACATTTAAAAATATAATTAAACACAAAAAATACAAAAACACACATAGAACAAGTTAGCTCACTTAGATTTAGTAATCTTCCTTAATTCCTGCTTTAAGTATCTCCTTTAGTCTTTCAATCTTAGTATCTGTTACATTTAGATCAGTTGTTTCTCTGTCTGAAGGAATAAAATGGAACAATGCAGCTAAAAGTCCTGTTAATTTTAAATCTTTAGAAGTTATAGCAGCTATATGGGGAAGTGGTTAGAAAGTCCAGAGTTTTAATACTACCTTAAATACTTAGGAGTTGTGTTACCTTGGACAACTTCTCTCTGTCTCTATTTCCTCACCTGTAAAGGGGGGGATAATAAAAGCACCTAATTCACACTGTTGTTTTGAGACTCAAATGAGATAACATATGTAAAGCCTCTGCAAATGTTAAAGTGCTGTATAGGTGCTTGTGATTATTGTTGCTATTGTTATCATTACCCTCAACTCCACTTACTCAATACAAATGAATAATCACTTTGATAGATGTCATTAAAGAATACAGTACTCATTCAATTAAACTATTTGGTATTTATTTTGCATCATAGATTTTTATGCATATTGGAATCCAGTACCATATGATAGAGAGGTGGAGTTGCCCAATGATTATCCTGGGTAGCTTCAGTAAAAGGAAGGAGTGAAAGACAATTTGTACCTGAGAGGCCTGTGGAAATGGTAAATTGTCAGGGAAAGTTAGTGAACAAAGACTTAACAGGGAGAGATCTGCAGAGAACCCAAAAAGAGTAAAAGTACAAACTAGTTTGGCTTAAGTTTGAGGCACTAACCAAGGAAAAGGTTGCCATATAGTTTTGAAAAATCTGTTCAATCTAATTATGAATCATGAATGTAGACTTAGCAGACCAAAGGCACAGAATAACACGTGTATTTTTGGATATGATGAGCATGGGTATTTCTGTTGTTGTTGACTGAATATTTTTCAACAGTTTTGTTTTTCTTTTTTTTTCTTTGTATTGTGAGATTGAGAAAATAAATGCCTGTGGATTGAAAAACAAAATGCAGTTTTATAAAGATGTCAGGAAGAGGGCTAATGATTATGTTATTTAACAAACTCTGTTCAATCCACCAAATATTTATTAAATGCCAACTATGCAAAAGTTTCTGGTCTGTGTGCTAGGGATGCAAAATAGGAAATGATCATTCTTATTCTTTTTAAAGCTTTTAAATCTATTTTAAACTTAAATACAAAATAAGAAGAGAAACATGAGAAGGTTAAATATAATAATATTTCAATATAATAAATTTCCATTTCAAGAAAACCTATATAATAAATATTGCACATTGCTTTCAAAACAGTCCATCTTTGCTTCCTTGAAGGTTTTCTTTTGTCCTCTGCTGTGCACTTTTTATTTTATTTTTCCCCTTCCCCCTCCCCCTCAAAGGCTACAATTAAGGGTGGGTACATATATACATATGTATATGTATATATACACACACACACACATGCACACACACATATATAAACATAGATATCCATAAAC
Organism: Pseudochirops corinnae; assembly: GCA_028646515.1. Classification (NCBI taxonomy): domain Eukaryota; kingdom Metazoa; phylum Chordata; class Mammalia; order Diprotodontia; family Pseudocheiridae; genus Pseudochirops; species Pseudochirops corinnae. Next base: position 191,397,203 of record CM053587.1, read on the forward strand.
ATACCACATATTCACATATACACTCAAACACATATATGTAAGACCATATTATGTTTATTTCCACTTTTCATCTATTGCTCTGCAGGTGGATATTGTCTTCCTTCATAAGTACAAGTCTTTCCATATTTTGCTAAATTGACACAACTCATCATTTCTTATACCACAACAATATTCCTTTCTACCTAATCACTGAGAGATTGTCTATGAAAGTTATCCCCCAATTTTCTTCATTCCCTCTATTCTTGGCTACATAGGTTTTATATATACAGGAAAATTTTAATTTAAAATATTCAAAATTGTCTATACTTCAGCACTTATTTCATCTTATAATATGGCTTAAGACCTGATACTACTCAATCTAGTTCCTTCATATCTTTCTGCCCCTGGTTTCCTTGAAGTTTCTGACTCTCTACTCTTTCAAATGAATGCTGTTATTTTGTCTAACTTAGTAAGATTTTTTTTTTAGTAATATAGTTGTGATGGCATTACATACATTGATTAGTTAGATATTTCTTAGTATTTTCTCAGTAAATTCTGATTTACAATTTAATGGGAGGACAAAATATCTTCTAATACTTAATGATTTTAATCTCATCATAATTTAATAGGTTTCCTGAATTGCTAAGACAAAAAGCAACAGATAAAATTATCTGATTTCCAGTTCTCTGCTACTGAGCCTTTCTAAATTTAACTAGGTTGATTCCTGAACTGAAGTCTTATTGCTACATCCATACTCAAAGGCCTTTCTTTGGCAAATCCTCCTAGAGCTTGTGTGGGCATAATCTAGGGCAGAATTGTGTGCTAGTACATTTTTAACTACTAGATCTCTGGGTGGGAGAAGAAGAGAAGTATACAGTATTGTAATGGTAATGGTAATTTGAAGATCTTCCTTCCCCATTAGTAGGCCTAAGGGAATTTGAAGACCGTACCTGATTGGAAGATTTTCCCTGCCCCCAAATAGGCTGAATGTAATCACATAAAGACTGTGGTGGCAGGACTTTGCTGAAGGGTAGAGCAGAGCCCACAGGAAGCTGGGAGTTAGAACAGCTAGATAGTGGAGGGGAGGACACACCCAGGGAGACAGCTAAGCTTGAGAGTGTTGGTTTGTGGGAAGCCTAAAGGATGGTATGGTCTCTGCTGTGTTGTAGTGTATTTACTTCTATGTTGTTATGATGGATTTAGTTTCCTGGTGTTTGGATTTTTTTTTTCCTAGTGTCTGATTAAATGCTTTGCTTCTGTCTTCTATATGGAGAGTCTGTTATATTTTATAACTGAGCAATATGCCAGCATATTCCCTGTCACCATCACCACTATGAGTATTGCATTGGTGCTACATTTGGTGATGAGGATGGGATAGCAAAATATCAGACCTCTATTTGGATGCAGAAAGGATTTTGAAGAAGAGATAGATAACCCAAGATGGGAGGATTTACCTTATTCCTTCCTAGCAAGGGAGTGGGCTAAAAGTATAAGGCTCTGTGAAAACTGGGAACTGAGACTACAGAAGGGAGAACCTAGAGATTTAGAAACATGTTTGCAAGGAATATCAATAAAACCAGGGAGAGAACTGGAAGGGATGTGTAGAAGAGGCTGGGTTTTACTAACAGGTTATCGCATTATATGTAAAAGTAGGGACAAACTGTTGGAAGAGGAAACTCAGATGGAGAAGAAATTAGCTGTTTTGAATGGGAAACTTTCTGTGCCACAGTGAGCTCTCCATCAGAAGAACAAGCTGGAGGGTTTCAGGTGATGGAAGAAAAACCTGATAATTTAGCTCTCAAAAGGAAGCAGAAAAGTAACAGAGAAAGGTTCATACAGCTTTGGAAAATGGTGAACCTAGTTTCCCTGGCAACCACTGCCAGGAGAGTGTATGGGTGGATAATGATACAATGTTAAATGATGATGCTTTTATAAGGGCAGAAGTTAACCCCATACTGAGAGGGAAGCAGGAGAATCAGGGAGGTCAAACAAAGTTCAGAGAGATAATTGAGGATTTCACTAAGCAGGAGGTTACTGATATATTAAGCAGATTCACCCAAAAGATAAGAGAATCGTTAGTGTCTTTAATGGTGAGAATCAGTGATGAAGGGGCTGGAGGAGAGTGTGTAGGTAATGTGGATGGCTTGAAATTTATAGGTATTTGTCAGAATCCTTTTGTACAGTAGGCTTTTAGAGATTGTCATATACAAGGAGGTAACAATATGACCAATATTTTAGCTTTAACTTCTGATGCATACAATAAAATGTCCCACTGATTCTATGTGATCTAGTAGAGAGAGACCCTGGTATTTGTTTAGGGACTGTATAAGAAAGCAACAGTTGATACAGTCCTTGGTAAAATACAACAAGGGATATGATGAATTAGCAGAAGAACAAAAATGCATGGTTTACTGATGAGATAGCAAAATATTTGGTCCATAAAAGACATTGGAAAGTAGTAGCCTATAACCCATGTACTAGGCAGACTTTGGAAAACACTGTGATAGGTAGAAGTAGTCAATATACTGAACTTATGGCAGTACATCAAGTCATTAAAACAGAACAAGGAGGCAGTGTCAAATATTCACTGATTCATGGGTGGTAACTAATGGTTTAGCTACATAGATGCCCATGTGGAAATAGCAAAATTGGAAAATTCATGGTAAAAACATCTGGGGCAAAGAATTATGCAAAGATATATGGGACATGTCTTTGGCTACTAATTTGTCAGTTTTTCATGTAGTTGCTCACGTGGGCCTCACCATGCCAGAATGTGAGTACAATGCACATACTGATCAAGTAGCAAAGATTGCTACTTAACATATTGTCCCTACCCCAACACCAACTGACGATACTAGCAAAATGAATCCACTGAATGGTAAGCCATTTAGGGGTGCAGACCACACACCAGTGGGCACAAGATCAAGGTGTTTGTATCACTCATTCGTTGTTAAAACAGATATCTGAGGAATATCATATACGTCAATTGGAAAATGAATGAACTGTTCCTTGGGTAGTAACTAGAGAGATAGCAAGGGGAAAAGTTCCAGATCAAATTTTCAAACACATTATATTGGTCCCCAATGTAAGATAAAGGATGCAAATTATATGTACTTGTATTGACACCTATTAAGGTGTACTAGTGGCTTGTCCTTATAAGAATGAGACCCAGAACAATACCTGTAAAACAATAGATCTCATAAATCTATATAATGGAACCCCAACAAAGATTCAAAGTGATAATGGGTCACATTTCAAAGATAACAAAATGAAAAATAATGTATACTAAACAATATAGAATAGATATATCATATTCCATATTATCCACACGCATCTGGGTTAATAGGAAGAATGGATGGATAGTTGAAAGAATAGTTAAGGAAGTTAAGTTCTAATAATCCATATCAAAATTGGAAGGATAATTTGTTCACTACTTTACATAATTTGAGTAATAGACTATTGGGAGGAAGTACATGTACCTCTAGCCAGAATGATGAACCCAAATCTGCAAATTAGAAAATAAACACACAAGATCCCAAATATTGAAGATTGGACTGTGAGAGCAGATGCCCCAACACCATGTCCAGGAACACATGATTCAGTAGGATATGATTTGCATTGTTTGAGGACTTTTGGTTGGCTAGAAAAAGAAATGAGAAAAATCTCCACTGGAATATGTATGAGAATCTCTAAAAAATCATTTTGGGCAGATATTACCTAATCATTAATAGCAGCTCAAGGAACACATGTATTGAATGGAGCAATTGATTCTAATTCTCAAGGAGAAATTATTGTGACATTCCTAAATTTTGGTGAAGAACTCATAGAGTTTTGTAAAAATGATAGAATAGTTCAAGTGATTATTATTCCTTGTGAAATAATACCCCTTGTGAAAACTAACCCTCCTTCTGAAATAACTATCAGAGGAACTGAAGGGTTTGGTCCTACTGAGAGACATAAAATTGGAAGCTAATGTATGAGTAAAGCAGAAGTCAAACAATGTTCCAAAGGCTGCAAAATTTATAGCACATGGGAAAGACAATACAGTGGCTGTTGTTTATTCAGGAGAAGATGATTACCAAATTGTACATTTAACTCCTATAGCTGTGAATAAGGCTATGATAGTGAGTTCATGGATATTAGAAGCATTGCTAACTCTATATGTGTTTCTTTTTGGCTTTTTGTCTGTTAAACTTGTTTGCAAGATTTGTTTCTTGCAGGCTTCGTACTTGTAAAGTCAATCATGAACAACTCTTCTGAGGACTAGTGCTGAGAATAACGTTAAGGATCTAATTGAATTTTATAGTGAACTCTTGGTTTATTCTGCAATAAACTAAAGCAAAACATTCAAGAAACTAAAGTACAACATTCACAAGGACAAAATATGAGAACTTATTACTATGGTGGTCACATAGTCTTAGACAAAACATATCATTCAGTAAGTTACAATCTCCTCAATCAATATAGAGTACCCAATTCAAGTCCTTCTTCTTGACTCCACACTGGCTTCCAATCATCCTTAAGCCAATCATCCTTAAAGGGTAGTTGAAAGTACAAAGGTCATCTACCCTAGGTCATAGTAAGTTACAATATCATCAGTAAGCCCTGAATGTCCAAGCAAAGTTTTCTTTCATCTTAAATGGAGGCTGACTTCCAAACCCCACGGCTCCTCTCCCATGTTCCCAGCTTTTGCCTCCATTCACCTGCCTGTTGCCTGGATTCAAAGGGAGGCAACTCTCCCAGCTCTTGCCTGAATTTACCCCACTGTTGGCCTTGATTCACAGGTAGGCAGCTCTATGCTCCAGTTCTATAGCCCAATCCAGGGGGACTATTCCACTTCAAGCCCTTCACAGTTTCTGTTTCTAGGAAACAAAGGTTAACAGAACTATAAGAATATTTACACAATAGCTGGTACTATCATTTCAATTCACTTTCTATCTGAGAAATCAACAAAATTCAACAGACAGAGTGCTTTTGACAAAGCAACACTAACACAAATCAATAGACAGAGTGCTTTTGTCTGACAAAGTAATATCAACAGAGAACAACATACAGAACAACAGACAGAGTGCCAACATAACAAACATTCTCTCTCTCTCCGTTCTGATTGGTCCCACCTCATGTTTGAACTTTTATCTGCTCTGCTCCTTCCTATTCTTCCTTTCCTATTCTGCCCTTCCTATTTAGTTCTTTCAGCAAGCTCCTCCCACCATGGGCTCCATGTGATGATTTTAGACCTATTAAGGGCAGAGAAGGTCTCCAAAATCCCTTAGGCCTATTAAGGCAACACAGTGTGTACTTTTTCCAACAGACTTGACATAATCAAAGGGGAGGCTCAAAGGCACTTGAATAGCTTAAACAAGCAGCAAAGTACTACTTTGATTGCCATCGTACCTTCCATTTGCAGATGCCAGATCACTTAAGCTGGATGTCACCCCTGTCCATGACTGTGATGGGACCTCCTTATAAAGCCAAGCAATAGCAGCTTTTCAGAACAATGCTACTGTGAACAGCTTTTAAGGTTCTGATTACACAGTATAGTGGATACTCTATTTATTCCATAACAAATCAAAGCAAAACATTCACAGAAATCAAGGTACAACATTTACACTATTACAATTTATCACATATAATCAAAGTAAAGCATTCACAACAACTTATCACAGAAAATGGCCACATAGGTTCCACTACAGTGGTCACAAAGTTTTGAACAAAGAACAATCATTTAGTAACTCAAGCATTCATAAAATCCTTAATTCAATCACAAAGTACAATAGTCAAAATTTTCACTCATGGGGTATATTAGATTACAAATCAATTACGTATTCACTCATCGATCACTAAGTACAATTGTTTAGTCCATCAATCATCCATTATTCACTATTCAGTCATCAGAAAATACAGACCTTTCACCCCTAGGTCACTAGTAAATTATAATCTTCTCAGTCAGTACACAGTATCCAAGTAAAGTCTTCTTTCAGCTTAACTCAGGGTGGTTTCTTGGATTCCCTGGATCCCCTTCCATGGTCCCAGATCCTACCTGGATTCACCAAACTGTCATGTGGGTTCAAAGGCAGACAGCTCCCAAGTCCTTGTCCAGTTCTCTTTGCAGTTCCTGCTCCACGTTGGGGCTCACAGTGTCCAGTCCATATCAAATCCTTTCCAGTCTCCGTTCCTGGGAAGTCAAGGCTTAACAAAGCCACGATCAAGTTCAGACAAAATACCAGCATCACAGTCATGCTTCCTCAGTCTTTTGCAGCTCTGGCTGGCTCTCAGAAATCCTCTGCAACTCCTCAGCAGCACTGGCTGGCCCTCAGCTCTGACTGGCTCTCAGAAATTCTCAACAACTCCAGCTGACCCTTGGATTCATCAGAAGTTTCATCTGGTTCCCAAAATCAAAATCACTCCATCCAGGTTTTCAAAATCAAAATCATTCTCTCAAACTGGGAGTGCCTTTCCTCTTCAGCCTCCATTGTGCCTGCTCCAAGAAAATTTCCCTCTCCTTCTCTGAGCTTTTCTTATATACACACAGCATTAGCTTCCTGTTTCAGCCAACCCCTTCCTGTTATGTCAGAAGCAGGAGACAGGAGTTCTGTTTCCCCAACAGAGGCTTGACCAATTACTAAGTGCCAAGTACCTGCTACCTTTGCCAACACAAAGGGATCTTCAAATTCAAATTATCTTACCATTATACTCCTGGACCTGGTGTTGACCAAGCTCTGGATGCCAACAAAAGAACTGACCTCCCCAATGTGACCTCTTGGGGTAAGAACAGTTCTACTTTCAATTTCAATAAGAAGTAGCTATGGGAGAAGAGACCTTTGTCCCTTACCTCAAGATTTTGAGCCCCATTCATTTGAGCGGAGAATGATGGGTTGTTTGTGTCCATGCACCCATGTTAAGATAGTGTTTTTTGTGCTTCTTTTCTGTTATCCCTGTTATATTGTTGTTAAGTTTTGTTGACACTAGTTACCCTTAAACTCCCATTAACCTATGTAATGAAATGTATTTTTAATACATTTTTGCCATGTAAGAGACATGAAAGATCTTGAGGCCAAATGTAATGGTATTGAGAATTTGAAGATCATCCCTACCCCTTTATAAGCCTAAGGGGATTTGAAGACTTTTGCTGATTTGAAGATCTTCCCTACCCCTAATAGGCCAAATGTAATCTCATGGAGCCTGTGATGGAAGGAGTTTGCTGAAGAGTAGAGCATAGGCCACAGGAAGTTGGGAGTTAGAGCAGTTAGACAGTGGAGGGAGGAGAGGACATGCCCAGGGAGATAGCTAGGCTTGTGAGTGTTGGTTTGTGGGAAGGCTAAAGAATGATGTGGCTCTCTGCTTCATTGTGGTGTATTAACTTCTTTGCTACTATGATGGATATGGCTTTCTGATTTGGGGATTTTGTTTTCTATTGTCTTAATAAATATTTGCTCCTGTCTTCTATATGGAGAGTGTGTTAGATTTTGCAGTTGAGCCCTATGCCAGCATATTCACAATCGCTGTTAGCACTGTGAATATTCCATTGACACTACAAGGATACACTTTTAAGTTTATTCTACAGTACTGACCTATTCAATTTCTTAATTCTAGAAGTCAACAAAATGACAAATTAAGCCCTGCTTTGTAGCATTTTCAGATTTCTGAGGAGTAAATATTCATATTGAAACATTAATAATTGGCTTTCAGTGTGAAATATAGCTTTCAGCTATACTTAGGACCACCTACAAACCATGATCTAGTGTTGTATATATGAAGATGAATATACTTAATTATCTATAGACATATTATCTTAAATATGAAAGGAAAATTGTATTCTAGAAGTGCAGAAACAGAAGAGAAACAAGAAAAGGCAAAAGTACATTAGTCCAGAGGGTAATGGGAATATGGTAATAACAGTACGGCTTTGATACCACAACATTCCTTTATCTTCCCCCTCCCCCCAATTATATCTGCATCTTTTCTTCTCTATATAGAGATCAAACATCCACCAGAAAAGCAATATGAAAAATCACAGCATCTCAAAGTACTGAGGGTCCAACTTGCACTTGAACAGGAATTCCCTATATAGCATCACTAATAAATGGCAGTGAGCATTTTTAGGTAAGGAGGAAACATCATTTTGGGTCAGCTCTATTAGTTAGGGAGTCTTTGCTTATATGAAGACTGAATCTACCTCTACAAATTTAAGCTACTGCTCCTAGCTTTGCTCTCTGGGGCTAAGTAGAACTTGGCTTCATTTAACAAATAGGTATTTCATTGATATAGGGAATTCCCTTCCACAAGGGCAGACTGGCACCTACTCTGCAATTTATAGTGTTAGGGAGTTAGCTAGAACATCAAGAAGTTAAGTGACTTGTTTAAGGCCACAAAGCCATTTTGTGTTGGAGGTGGACTTTGAATCCAGTTCTTCCTGGCTTCAATTCCTACTTTCTGCTTCTATTTTCAAATAGATATGATTTGAAGATGTTTATTATGGCATATATAAAATAGTACTACACTGCACCATGATCAAGACTTCTATAACATTATCTGTTGTTTAGCAGAGTGACTGGCACATAGTAGGCGCTTAAAATGCTTAATTGACTATTTTGGGATTGGTTTTGATTCCAGGCTAAATATTTATGAAGAGAAACATATCACATCTTAAACAAGCATGTGAACTACATTCTGGAATGCTAGAGTTTTTGATTTTCCAGTTGAGTTTGCTTTGATTGGGATCTATTGTGCTGATTATGTTTAGGCATTTCAGATGGGTATGATTCCTCATGACCTCATTTGGGGCTTTCTTGGCAAAGATACTGGAATGATTTATCATTCCTTCTCTAGCTCCTTTTACAGATGAGGAACTGAGGCAAACAGGGTGAATTGACTTGCCTAGGCCCACACAGTAAGTGTCTGAGGCCAGATTTGAACTCAGAAAGATCAGTCTTCCTGACTCCAGACCTGGTACTCCACTTGTAGTTTGTTGTTGTTTTGTCATGTGAAACTCTTTTTTTAAAAAAATTAATTAATTAATTAGTTTTCTTGTTTACATCATTCATTTCCAAGAGATTTTGAGTTACAGATTTTCTCCCCAACTTTCCCTCACCCAGCACCTCAAAACAGCCATCCTGCTGTAGAACCCCTCCCCCACTCTGCTCTTTCCTAAGTCCTCTGCCTCTGGTCTCTGACTTTCCAGTAGAGCAGGATGGATCTCCCTACCACAGTGCCTGTCTATCTTAATTCCCAGTTGGATATAGTTAAGAATAATAATAACAATATATGTTTTCATATATTGAACATTTTTTTAAACATTTTTAACATTTGATTTTTTTAACATTTGATTATAGAACTTTAAATTCTAGATTTTTTCCCTTCCTCCCTCATCACCCACCCCCACTGGAAGGACAAGCAATTAAATATAGGCTGTACATGTGTACTTACACAGAACTTCTCCACAGTGGGCATATTGTCCCTCCTTCCTATCCCCCCCCCTTATTCTATTCTCTACCCTGTCCCTGTCCCTTTACAGAAGTGGGTACTTCCAGCAACCCTCCTTGCTGCCCTCCCCTCCGTCATCCCACCTGTCATCCCCATGCCCCCTCCAATCCTGTGTGTCAAGATACCCAGTTTAGAGTTTATGTCATTCCTTCCCTAAGCCAAATTCAATGAGAGTAAGGTTGACCTTTTCCCTTTTGCCTTCCTGTTCTTCCCCTCCATTGTAACAATTATCCTTTGCCTCTTCTATATGAGATGATTAACCCTATTGTGTCTCTCTCTGTCTCCTCTCATTCTAATCCTCTCCCACTTCAGAATTTCAACTTCTAGAGTGTTGTCATTTCCTATTCAATTGATCTTGTACCCTCTATGTACTCATATATACACATACTGAGATATGTGTTCATACACATATGTAAACC
>CM053587.1:191407583-191425565 GCA_028646515.1 Pseudochirops corinnae
CTGGCTACAATATTCCTAGGAGTTTTCTTTTGGGGATCTTTTTGAAGAGGTGATTGGTGAATTTTTTCAAGTTCTGTTTTGCCCTCTGGTTGTAAAATATCAGGGCAATTTTCCTTGAGAATTTCTTGATGGATGCTTTCTAAGTTCTTTTTTTGATCATGGCTTTCAGGTAGTCCAATAATTTTTAAATTTTCACTCCTGGATCTATTTTTCCAGGTCAGTGGTTTTTTCAAGGAGATATTTTACATTGCCTTCTATTTTTACATTTGTTTGGATCTTTTTAATAGTATCTTCATTTCTCACAAAGTCATTTGCTTCTATTTGCTCCACTCTAATTCTGAAGGAATTATTCTCTTTAGAAAGCTTTTGAGATTCTTTTTCCATCTGGCAAATTCAACTTTTTAAGAAATTCTTCTCCTCATTGGCTTTTTGGGCCTCTTTTGCCATTTGAGTTTATCTATTTTTTAAGGTGTTATTTTCTTCAGTCAGGTTGTTGACTCTCTTTTCATGATTTTCTTGCATCATTCTCATTTCTCTTCCCAATTTTTCCTCCACTTCTCTTATTTGGTTTTCAAAATCCTTCCTAAGCTCATCTATGGCTTGTAGGCAGTCTTCATGTTTCTTGGAAGCTTTTGTTGTGGGATTTCTGACTGTGTTGTCTTCCCCCCATTCCATACTTTGATCCTTCTTGTCCTCAAAGAAGGAATCTAGAGTTCAATTGCTGTTCTTACTTTGCTTCCTTTGCCTGCTCATTTTGGCCAGTCAGTTACTTGATTTTTTAGCTCTGTGGAACTCTGCTTCCAGAGGGGAAAGGTCTGTCTCAAACTGCTGGGGTTTTCACAGCTGCTGGAGATATTAGGGGGCTGCCTTTTTTTTGCAGCCCCCACCAGCTTTGGCTCACTGAAAACACACCCCAGGGCTACCACCCAAGACCATGATCTGGATCCAGGCAGCTCAAGGCAAGAGCACTTAGCCTCTGAATGATTGCTTGGCCCCCCTGCAGTCTGCAGGCCAGGAGCTCTGATGCAGCCACGTGGAGACAGCTGCAGGGCCACCTCTTCTGCTGCCTCCTTGCCCAGGAGGCAGTTAGGCCAGACCACTTTTCTCACCCAAGTTTAGCTGAGTTCCACTGTCCTTTCACTTAGTCCTTGTTTCTTATGGCTTGATACTTCTGGAAGCTGCCACAGCTGCAGCACTGATCCACTCTCCTGAAGGCTCAAGCTGCAGCTTCTCCTGGCCACCCCCTGGGCCAAGCCATGGTTTTAGGTTGGGCTGATTTTGGCTCCCAATGCTGCAATCATCCCTTCCTGCCATGCTGCCTTCAGCTTGAAATGTATTTTTGTGTTTTAGAGCCCTAAAATTTGTTTAGAGTCATATTTTATGGGTATTTGAGGTGACTATGTGCAAGCTGTGGAGGCTTGCTGCTTCTACGCTGCCATATTGGCTCCACCCCTGTCATGCCCAACTCTTCATGATCCTGTGGACCATACCTTTTATGGGGTTTTCTTGTCAAAGATATGGTAGTGATTTGTCATTTCCCTCTCTAACTGATTTTACAGATGAAGAACTGAAGTAAACAGGGTTAAGTGACTTGCCCAGGATCACATAGGTTGGAAGTATCTAAGGCTAGATTTAAAATCAAATCTTCTTGGTTCCGGGCCTAGCACTCTTATTGACTAAAGAACCTAGATACCTCCTTATTATATTGTACTTTAATTCTATCCTGCAGAAACCAGAGGACTTGACTTTCCCAAGCAATCATTTCCTGAGATGTGGTATCACAAAGCAAGATAGTCTAGTTTGATAAAATTTCAGTTCTGATTAAGCCATATTTATGTGACTAGAGACAAAATAGATTAGATATTAGATTGGTTTTGTATTTCCCAAACTCACTGAAGTATTTCACACTTAAAATATTCTTTGTGGATTTTAGTTTTTCGTAATATTTATCTGCTTCATCTAGGTTCTTCTCTATTTCCCTTTCAACTATAAAGTCCACTTCTGGGGAAATGTTTGGTCCAGCTGTTGTTTAAAATACTTGTGATTTGCAGTTGCCAGTAATTAGTTTCTGGACGATTTTTTTCCTATGTAAAATTTAATGTGGTACTATGTTCACTATGCCATAACCATCATCTTCAAATAGCTTAAAGAAAATTCCAATTATTTAAACTTACTTTACAGAGTAAGACAAGGACACAATGGGAAAGTTGTGTTTTCCTTTCAGCTCCCAAGTTTCCAGGTTAACCATATTTGGTTCCTTAAATTGATCCTTAGATGATATGGCTGCCATCCTTCTCACCAACAAAGTCACTATCTTCTGTACAGATTTTCATTTGTTTGTATATTCCAGGTGATTGAAGTAGATAAGAAAGTTTAAACACTTTAACTTGACATTCAAATTAAAATAGTGCATAAGAAAGATCAAGGAAGTGTTAAAAATTCTGGAAGGGAAAAGAGTCCCTGATAGAAGGTAGGATCTAGGTGCCTAGAGAAGTGATTTTAAGGATAGGATGGGTTATAAGAGAGACTTATGGAGAAATCGAGTCTAGGCCCAAAATGGGTATGAAAATATGCAAAGGTGGGTGAAAGAACAACATCAAGAGGTTTAAAGTTGGAAGGGACCTGAGAAATTACCAAGTTTTGCTTTCTTATTTTACAGATGACAAAACTGAGGTGTAGTGTGGTTAAATGACTTCCTCAATCAATCACACAATTAATCAGTCAATCAGTCACAAATATTTTTAAGGGCTTACAATATATCAGGTACATTGAAAGGTGCAAAAGATGCAAATAAAGACAAATACATGTTCTCTGCCTTACAGGAGTTCTGTTTCTGATGGGGAGGCAACATACAACATTGTACCTACTATATATAAGTCTCTAGCAGAATGTAGGATTTAAGCTGAATCTTGAGGAAGCCAGGGAAACTTTTCTGAGGGCAGAAGTTAGAAGGGGAAGCATTCCAGAAATGGGACATAGCAAATGAAAAAAAGCACAAATTAATAGATGGAGTGTCATGAACAAACAACAACACCCAGCAAGAATGACAGTGCTACTAGATCCTGGAGCACATGGAGGAGATTAAAGAGAAAGAGAGCAGGAAAGTTAGGAAGGAGCTACGTTGTGATGACTTTAAAAGCCAAATAGATGTCTTTGTCATCTGGGGATCAGCTGATCTAAGTTCCAAGAGGTTCATCAACCAGAAATGTGGATAAAAGTAATGATTTTATTTCCTGTTTTGGCCATGGTGACTCATTATTAAGGTATGGAGGAATTGTTTTCTGGGAAGGTAAAAGAAGCAGACGTACAAATGAAATGGTGTTAGCCTCATTTAATATTGACCTAGTCTACCTGATTTTTTCTTAATATTAAAGAAGTTGTGTGTGTGTGTGTATGTGTGCGCGCACGTGTGTGTGTGTTTTCATGACTAACTATGCCAGTGTTCAGTATGTGGCTTAAATTCCTACCTTACTGATATTAAAGCTGTATAATTTCAGTTCTTTTAATTTCTTTATTCTATAGTCACAAATTTTTCCGTGTTTTTACCCATTTGTTCTTTTCCTCTTATTTCAGAAAAAAAGAGTTCTCTTTCCTCTTTTCCAGGGTCTTTGTGGCCTGGTCCCAAACCTTGCCACTTCTTTTGGGACTTTGATCCATGATCATCCTTTTGTTCTTCTGCACTATAATTCATGCCTCTCTATTAGACAATTCTCTGTTTTTAAATATAATCACGTCTTACCCTAAAACAACAACAATTTCCTTCCTTTAATCCTGCTGCACTCTTAGGCTATGAGTAAGGCTCTAGGATAATCTTTTTAGAACTAAAAGGGAACTTAGAAGACCTTCCTACCAACCTATTTCCCTGCCAAACTTCTAGAAAGAGGAGTATATCTCTATCTTCTATCACTATCTCCATTTTCTCTACATGCACTTAGCTTTTGCAATTTGGCTTCCATTCTTTCCTAATTGACAGCAAATGGGTTTTTCTAAGTCTTCATATTTCCAACTTCTCCATAATACTTGACATTGTTGAATGTCTTGTTGATAATTTCCTTCATCTCCCTCATCCAGTACCATTCTACTTCTCCTACTTCTATGAACACTCCTCTCTATGACAGTGCTACCACAATCAGAAATTAGAGCAGTTGATCTGTGAAGTATAAAGGGAGCAACTATCTCTAAGAATCAAAATGAGAATACTATCCTCTTTCTAATTGTGAGACTACCTATGGTTTATAAGAGGATAGCCTGGGCTACTTGATTGGTGTTGAGGCTATCACATTATATCTTGTTCTCTATTTTTGCAGAAGTAACAGAGAGAATGTCATGTGAGATCTCTTTATGGTAGGGATATTCTGCTCTGGAAATTCTGGTTATCTGAGTATCTTTCCCTTTGTGTCTTTATCTTCCATTATAAAATAAGTTTAAAAATTGTTTATTTTAAGCTGCTTAAAGACTTAGGCATGGACTGTATTGAAGGACTGGGAAATGATGACAAAAATGTAATATCATCTTTCTCTTCTATGACACCTTTGGAGATTTTTCTAATTTACTCAAACACACTTGTGTCTAAAGTTACATCAAATTAAGTCAACAAGGGGGCAGCTAGGTGGTGCGGTGAATAGAGCACCAGCCCTGGAGTCAGGAGAACCTGGGTTAAAATCTGCCCTCAGACACTTGACATACTCACCAACTGTGTGACCTTGGGCAAGTCACTTAACTACAACTGCCCTTTCTCCCCCCCTCCAAAAAGCAAAAAAAAAAAAAAGTTAAGTCAACAAGCATTTGTTAACCACTTACTATCATCCAGGCTAAGAGCTTACTAAGAGCTTTACTAGTGTTATCTAATTTTTATCCTTACAGCAGTTCTGGGATATAGGTTCTATTAATATACATATTTTACGATTGAAGAAACTGGAACAGATGAAGATTAAGCGACTTGCCCAGGGTCACACATCTATTAAATGCCTGAGGCTAGACTTGAACTTAAGTATTCCTGATTACAGGCCCATCTCTTTTGTCATTGTGTAACCTAGATTCTATATGAAGATTTCTAGCATCAGGAAAGGTGATGGGAGAAAAATGGAGGAATGAGTTTGGTCAGTCTGATTACTTTTTCAAAACAGGTTTGGAGAAGCATCTTTAGTGTTTAGAAGTTTGCTGGGATATGGTTAAATTCAGTAAAGGAGCAAGAGGTTGTAGTAGCTTGATATAGGACCCTGAATCCTGGTTCATTTTCCTCCTTCTATTCCTTTAAGGTAAGTATTGCACATAGCTATCTTTCTTCCATATACCCCATATATGTCAATCTCATGTCTACCATGTGCCAGCAACTGATGGCATAAGAATGATGGTGAACAAAAGAGTCAGGTTAGGTGAGCATGGTTAGACAACGATGCTGGTTTAATTGAGTGGCATATCGATTATATATCTTTCTTGTGTATACATGGAAAATTTTACAGTGAACTTCAGGATCACCAGTTTCTCACGAATGCACTCAGCTAAACACAGATATCAGCAACGACCTTGACCGCCAAGCTCTTCCTGCATGCCCAGCCTGCTCATAGGAGACAAGCAATATTTCTTGATACTGATTGCCAAATATTCTTCTTGGGGAAAGATATGGCACACCTGTCCAGAGGAGACTTTTCACCCTCCCAGATTTCAACAAGTCAACAAGTCTGAATTTGGACATAGCTCAACGAGTCCTTAAACTTGGAGCAAGTCAACAAGTCTCTGGACTCTGACTCAAGAATCCGTTAGACTTGGCCTGTACTTGGCTTTAACTATAACCTCTATACCCATGTCTCCCAATTGTATCTCCTTCCCCAACTTCTCATCTGAATTAAGGATTCATATTACTGCTTATTGTATATTTATTGGCCTGTAGATCTGCAGACCTGTTGCAAACTCTAACTGAATATGTACACAAATAAACTCATCATCTTTATCCTCAACCACTTCTTCTAGTTTTTAAAATTTTTATTAATGGTACTACCAACCTACCAGTCATCTATTCTTGGAATCTCAGAGTTACTTTTCATTTCCTCTTTTCTTCCATTCAAATAGTTGCCAAGTCTTGCTGGTGTTGATATTACCTACTTGTTATTGCTCACTTTTGTTCTGTTCTTACCAGTTCCCCTGCTACCCCTCTCTTAAGCCCCCATTAGCTAGAATTGCCTTTCAAACAGTCTCATCGCCTTCAATCTCCTCCTTATCTAATGTATCCTCTATATCCCTGTTTGCACAGGCCTGATGATGCTTCTCCCCTCCTGAGAAATGTTCAAGGTCTTCCTTAGTGAAAGAATTGCCTAGTGAATTATGTTAGTTTACCTTTTATTGTTTATTCTGGGTATCCAAGAAAATAAGGAATTAACAGCACATTGCAATCAGTGGGGGAAAAAAAACAACAACAAAACTTGAATTGGATATTCCAGATGATGCCAAAAATCTCATTTTGACAACTTTTGAGTAATTGAATAGAAAACCAGGGAGAGACAAACTACCAAATCAGCATTCAAGATCCTTCACAAATCTGGCTTCAACATCTGATTATACTGCTACTTCATATAGCTCTCTGTATGCATATTATGCTTCTTTTGAACCAGACTACCCAAACACATTCTTTTATTTTCTATATCCATATCAATCATCATCCAACATGTCTACAGTTCTCTCTCCCTCATTTTCAACAGTCCTTAACTCTTACTGTCTGGTTGATTTTGATTTCTTAAGAAAGTTTCCCAAGTCAAAAAGATTATTTTATTTTACTTATAATTTTTAAGAGATTACTTTAAGGAAAGATACACATTTGCTGTTTTGTGGGCTGCCAACCATAAACTCTGGGTGGGTATGTACAAAGAATTTCAATCAAAGTCTTTAATTAGCAATAAAAAAATTTTTCCCAATAATTCTTCATCATTATCGGTCATCTGGAATCATTGGTTGGTCATTGTATTAAACAGAATTTGTAAGTTTTTTGAAGTTATTCTTTAAATTATCCTTCTAGGTTTGTTCTGGATGGGTTTACACAAGTCTATGTCTGTGTTTTTTTTCTCTCTAGAAACTGTCCTATTCATCATCCTTATGACACAATAATATGCAAAATGAGGCACATTTTGGAACATGGACATTATGTAAAGTTCCTTGACTATGCGTATTTGCCAAAGTGGTTTTTCTTTCCTTCTTTTAGTGGTGAATAGAAATTTGCGGGAGAAAGAAAAAAAGCAAAAGAGAAAAAAAATCTTTTAATTTAAGAAATAACTAAAAGCCTAATCTCTAAATATCAGTAGAAAAATGTAATAAAACTCTTTTATCTGTGGATATAACTATCCTATTCTTTATCTCAAAGCTGGGTCAATGAATATATTTCATATCATTTTCTCTATCTTGGTGGAAATAGTTTAAGATTCTTGCAAGTCTAGGAAAAAAGCTATGTATGGAGTTGAATAGAAATGTGGTAGTCTGGAAGTTTTTTCCCCCCCATCAGATATATTCAATATTTCTCTCCTTTGAAAGGTACTAGTCAGGTGGGTATGCTCTGGAGCAGTCTACACAGCATCTTGCCATTATGGCTAAGCCTACTTAGTAGGTTTTTCTTAAGGTTCTAGGATTTCATTGTTTCCATACAAACAAGGCTACTATTAAATTTTCTGATGTCAATGTAAACTTTCCTCCACTAAAGTTCTAATCTATTATTTCATTATAGTGTAAATAGAAGTAACCTTCAATTATCAAGGACTGTGCCAGTAAAGGCCAGTTCTCTCACAACCTATCAACCTGGAAGTTAGTTGAGGATAAGCCCAGCAACATCTGAGCACAAACTTCATTGTGAGATGGTGGCCACCAGGTGAAAGCTTTTATGGCCATGGAGCTTATGAAGACAATCCGTTGTGGTAAGGAGGAGTTATATTCTGTGTCAATCTAAGGATGAGGCATCCATCCTGATTATATGATGCAGCTTTTGATATAATGAAGAGACATTCACATTTTTATCATGTTTTCAACTGAGGATAATGAGCTCACTTAAATATTCCAGCACTAGTCCAATGTACAAATGTGAGTGAGAAGTTTCAAAAATTTAATCCATATAAGTGAAAAGATTCACCTGGGGAATATAGGAAAAAATATATTCCATGAATTGAACATATTTTTGACCACTGAAATCTTTAGTTCTAAATCAAGACTTTGATAGAAGCAGTAGATGTTAGCTATTTTTTCTACCTAAGATTAATCTTGTTGATAAAGCTATACATGATCTCAGTCTGATCAATCATCCATAAGAATTAACAATGAATCCAAACTAAATTATATTTTTGTGGGCAAAATTCATTTCTAGAATGAAATAAATGATCCATAAAACATGAAGGGGAGGTATAGTAAAATGAAATTTGTCTAATGATGATGACACAGCTGAAAAATCTATTATAGAGAGCTTCTTTTAAAAAAATCTAACTGACATCAATCACTCTTTTAACAAGTTATTGATTTTTTCTGTTCTTTTATTTTCTTGTCAGATATACTTAATATTATTCTTCCTATTGTTTGGAAACTGAATCTCCCAAAATCCCAGTTAATGCACTACAATAAAGCTGTGAAGTCAATACAATTAATTTCAAGTGAGTTAGTTTTCAATATGGTAGAAAGTTATCTCTATATAGCTTGAATTTCACATATTCCTATCAATTATGAAATAAAAATCTTGATATTTAAACTACACCTTAGAGTTTGAAAAGTATTTTGTATGTGTTATCCAATTTTTTTCTTGCAACAATCCTGTTTAGTAAGTGCTATAGAAATTTGACAGATAAAGAAACAAAGATTTAGAGAGGTTAATGGCTTGTTCAGGCTAACATGACCAGTAAGCACCAGGTGAGATTCATACTCAGGTCCTCATCTCTTAGTCAAGTGCTGGAAGCACAACATCTTGCAAATTATGCTACTATAGTAACTTGTGTGTGATGTAAACATTGGTGTACAAAAGCAAAGGACTCAAGGCAACAGTATGAAAAGTAATCCTTCAGTCGGGGGAAAATAAGCGTTTATCTAAATTATTTATATTAACTGTCTACACTTTATAGGGTTAAAAATGAACAGATAATTGATCAATAGTCTGTTTCACTTAGAATCTAAAATAAGGATCTGTGAAAAAAGTTACTAGTTGTAGAACTCCTATGCTGAGATTACACGAGAACCAACCCTTCACTTTCCTCTCTTTATCCCATTATCCAAACTTCTTGATGAGATGCAGAATCCACAAGCAATTAGAAAAAAAAAATGACCTAGGCATTTTCATAGTCTGACAATGAATACGTTTCAAGTAGTCAGGATAAGACCAAGCATAAAATTTCATATCAATTCAAGGCCTTCATCATCTTTTGAATTTTGTTGTGCTTTTAATCAGTTTTAATGACTTACTTCAAATGAGTTCAATATGGGGACTATGCCATAGATTGTTTGAAAGAATGATAGTATTTATCGAGAGGGAGGGCTTAATTGTTGTCTTTAGTATTTAAAAGACTATCGTTGAAATAAGAAGATAAAAAATAGTTGGAAATTGCATACTTTGATATTAATTCAATGTAAATAAAAATTTTCCTAACAATTAAAACTAGCCAAAAGTGGAAGACAGATTGCTCACAACAGATGTTTTTAAGTTAAGGCTAGATGACCACTTGCCAGTGATATTGTAGAAGGAATCTTGCCAGGTGTAGTGGCAAATCCAAGAAGTGATTATTGCTTTGAGGGAGTGATATCTCGAGTTGGAAGTAATAAGAAGCAGCACGCTATGCCAGTATCCACATTAAGTACAAGATCAATGTGGTGAACCATCAGCGGTGGAGGGACACCAAGTTGACTAGGGCACAGGAAACCAGTGGGGTTTGGAAATGGAGCAGGACCAAGTTCCCAGGCTGGTAGTGGAATGGTATCTAAGTAAGAATAGGCCCCATACTTCCAACCTACGTGGAAAAAGGAGACCTAATTAAAAAAACAAAAGTTGTATTTTTAGTCAATTACTTAGGAGCTTTTTAGATTGATCTCTGAGAATCCTTTCTTCTCTGGTATTCTGTGTAATATAATTTTGATGTATGTGCTTACAGATGATAGATATTCACTACATAAACTGATTTAGATGTAATCTGTGAGTTCGAAAGCATAACTTTTAGCTCACACAGACCAGCTTTAATCATGGAACCTGTGGTGGCTATGGTAAGCAGGTCCTTAGGGTTACAGTAGCCATCCTTATGCCATGTCATTGTCTAGGAGCTGCATTTGTCCATGGCATCAGATTGAGGATCTGTCCACATCCAACATACCACCTATAAATGTGAAATTGGAGTTGCTGAGCATGACCTGGGCATGAAGAAGCAGCAAAGTAAGTAATGCTTCATGACATGAGGTTGACTGAGTCTATTCTTTCCTTCCTTTGTCCTCATGCTGCCTTTATGTCTATGCCATGCTACCAATACTGGGCCCCTGACCTGCCTAGCCTCAGCATGATGTGGAGCTGATCCTGAATGGACTAGCTTTTATAAGTGTGTTTGTGCATATGTGCACATACATATAAATTACTAGCTGCATACTCAGAAACGAATATTCTCTTCTGTAGATGTAGTTTGAGAAACAGATCCAGATGTACAAATGCCCCTGGACCAACACAGAAAAACAGTTTCACACCTACAAATATATACTCTCAGACATACCATGAAATGTGTATTGTGGGGACATCAGATAATACACAGTCACACAATTCACACAAGAACAGTTACAGTTATAAGTTCATGCAGACACACATATTCACACAGATATAAACTCAGATAAAGAGAGAAGCACATTCTTTGAGAAACACTGGAGATGCATGATCAAGCAAACACTTCAGACACATATTTAGAAATATATAAAAACTCAGAAAAACAGAGAATCACCAAATTAATTTCATATACTAATATAGGCACAGTGAAATAAAAAATACATAGACACCCCTTTTTTTTTCCTTAAAAGCTCTTTGGGCTTCATAATTGTTTCTGGTGCTTCTGACTTTGAGCTTTTGCTTTTTCTTTTTTTGCTTTTTGGAGGGAGGAAGGCAGGGAAATCAGGGTTAAGTGACTTGCCCAAGGTCACATGGCTAGTAAGTGCTAAGTGTCTGAAGCCAGATTTGAACTCAGGTCCTCCTGACTCCAGGGCCAGTTCTCTATTCACTTTGCCACCTCACTGCTCCTGACTTCTAGCTTTGAGAGAAGATGGATGATGCTGATCCCATTTCAGGGTGCTGAAGGGAGAATAAGACTCTGAGATGAAGCTGATATGAGAGGAGCTAGCATTATGCATCATGTCTGAACCTGCTACATTAGGGACTTTTGGGAATTTCCCCTTAGATATGATATGGGACCCTCTCCTGTTTGATCTAAGTTCCTTCACAATGGGAGAGCCCTTCAGTCTCTACTGTCTAGTATATATTCTCCTATATATACTTCTTCTGATATCTCTTCTGCTACTAAGTTGGATAAATGGATTTCTTTGCTATATGTGTTCATTGTGCAACTGGTATTGAATGGGAAGGGTATCAATCCTTGGAAATAAAGTGTGAGTCCTCCTTTTTCATTAATTTATAGTGATCAGAACTTTAGCTTGAACCTGAAAATCACATTCCCTAGATAAACCGTATTTAAGAGAACAAAATAGATATAATTCTAGTTTGGTACCCTCTGCCATTTTCTGAAGAGAACAGAGTGGCCAAATTTCTGGTCTCAACTTCCTGCTTCCCTTCTTGTAAGAAATTAGTTTGCCTTGGAATGGAGAAGAAGCTATTTGGCCTCCATTTGAGCCATATAATGGCACCCCCTTTGTTACATGTGGGGGACCATTTTACATAGCTAGATGCACACCAAAGCTCTTATGTGATTACATTTATATGCACTTAAAGGATAGGATAGGCCCTAGTGTCAGATTTTACAACTGTCCTTGGAAGGCCAGCATAACTCAGCTTAGAGAGACTGACTCATGATTGACCTCCGAATGATTGATTTTTCTGCCATATCTATTATGTGACAGAGGAATTGCACTTGATGTGAGTGGAGAGAGTCCTCATGCCAATGAAAAGTCCATATCACTTAAGTATTAAAGGTATGTGTCTGCGGTATGTATGCTTTAATATAGATAAGGTAGCTGTCAGTATCTGAGTCTACTGTTTGGAGCTGCTCTTGTTCTTTTTTCCACTGGAGTTTGGTTTATCAACAGTAAATTTTTTAATGCACTCAGAGAAAGGAAGCTAACTTTTAACATCCCTTCAGTATTTAATATTTGATAAGGTTAGAAAACCAACTTCATAAAGACATTTTAAATCACTCTGTAAATACACTCATACAAATCACAAAGGTTCGACCTCTGCTAGATACTGAAAAGCCAGGCAATTAAATCCACTATCAGTTAAGTAAAGACACATAAGAGATTTTAGAAGGTAAGGAGGGTAGGAAGCAGAACAAGTACTTTCACTTCCCTGGAGTGAGCAACTTTCCCCACTAATTACTATTTAATGATCATAGAGTGAATCAAAATATACTTGCTGAGTACATTCTACATAATAATGATATCCTATTTTTCTTCTAAATGCTATGCATAACCATGCTTGATACCTATTCATGCCAATTGACTGCTTTGGTCATTTCCTGGTGGGAGGGTTGTTCCCATGTTATACAAATATTGTTTCATTCTTTTAGCTTCGTCCAGTTTCTTATCCAATCCCTTATCATTGCCCTATGCTCCTTGAATTTAACACTTAGCGTAAATAGTCTTTTATGCATCTAACCAATAGAGTTCCTCAAGAATATTTTGTAAAGAATTTCCCTTAAATCCCTTTCTTGGTTTCTGCTTGTTTCTTGTATAACTTCTAAATTTTTTTCCCCACAACTAAGATCTTGAAATGGAATCTCTGCATCTTTTATTTTTTACTCCTTGAATATCCACAATTTTCTTTTTCACCTCTTTCACTCTCCAAGAATAGTCTCCTGCTCAGACAGCCAAAGCATTCTGACTCCTTCCTGTCCTTTCACCCCCATATTGATAACAATCTTTCATGTCTTACTTACCTTGTCCTTGCTTTTCTGCAGCTGAAAAATACATTCATTTCACTTTTATTGCTAGGTTTGCATCAAACGTTTATAGCTCAGAATTTTTTTTCAAGCTTCAACTTTAGTGTAATATGACAATTACAAATATGTTGTCTCTTCTCCCTTTTGTCACTACTGGAGGTCAAAATAGCATGGTATGCTTCATTCTGACCTACTGACATTGCTTTGTAGTCTTTACTCCCCTGCTGCTTAATTCTGTGTCTGGACTGAGAAGCAATCAATTTACTACCGAGCATAGAGAATGGGAATGGAGAGAAGAGGAGGGAGGAAAAGGAATGCGAAAAATGCAGATGCAACAATTATCCAAGTAGGTGTCCCTTTTCAACAAGCTGAATGGGAGAACTAGTATGTGGAAGCTGACTATGATTACTTCACATCTGCATCTGACATCTATATAGCAGATATTATTCGTGATTTGGGATTCATAAATCAGCCCTATTTACCTGGAAATTTAAATTAATTAATGTTAATAAATTATTCAGGCCCCCCATTTTTCAGCTGTCATTATAGTAAGGCTCTAATTTTTATCTTTATCAATTCCACATTAAAAGTTGTTTTAGAAAAAGAAATAGGGAATGGAGTAGGCTTTGAAAAATTTTGTTTTTAGCTTAAAACTTCTACATTGAGAAAAAACCTTATATTGTTCTCCATAAACCAAAAGCTAAAGAATTCCACTCCCCTTCACTCTCCTCTCCCCTCCTTCCCCCCCTCCCCCAGCCATACACAGACCTCTGAAACAAAAGGGATGCACTCTTTCTCTTGAGTGCTTTTTGGCAACTTTGTCTACCTAGGGTTAATGTCCTTTAGTAGCTGATGCTCCTATGCCAGCCTTCTTTTTCTCTTGATTATGACCAGCAAAGTACAATCATCTACATAAGACAGCCCAACTCTCATCATCATAATGAGACAGGGGACATGTAACAGTACTGGGATGAATGCCTGTATGCAAATCAGCTTGAAGTCACTTGAGTGCCAAGCTGAATGTTTGTCCACCTTGCCTAGGCCACAGGCCTGAGTGTAAATAAATCTGCTTCTGAATTTACAGAATCCAAGTGGTAGAATCAATGCTAATAAAACAAGAATCAATTCCCATATCTTTTTAAACATACATTCACGTTCACACACATATAAAACTTTGTCCTCAGAGTAGATGGAAAGGTTCTCCTGTAATTTCTGCCACTGTTTTTCCTAACAAATATTTATGATTGGGTTTGGCAAAAAGTTTACTGAGGTTTATTTACCTAATGTTCAAATGAGTGATTTTGAGCCAGAGGTAAGGGCACAGGTAAGGGTCAAATCAATACGAGGGGACAAATCAGTGCCTTCCTATTTGGATCATGATTAAAGGATCCCAAATGGGATATTACTTTAGAGTATAGCATCAAAGGTACAAGGTCTCAGCATTTTTAATCTAACAAGCTTCCTTAATTACACATTCTGATTTATTGCTACCATTGTTCTTTTTTTTTCTTT
Source organism: Pseudochirops corinnae (assembly GCA_028646515.1). Classification (NCBI taxonomy): domain Eukaryota; kingdom Metazoa; phylum Chordata; class Mammalia; order Diprotodontia; family Pseudocheiridae; genus Pseudochirops; species Pseudochirops corinnae. Next base: position 191,422,184 of record CM053587.1, read on the forward strand.
TGATGAGAAAATCTAGATGCCATGATAATCCAGACCTTAATACTATTATTAATGACTTTCTTATATATATATTTTTAGAAATGAAACCACGCTTTTTATTCTGACTGGCCACATTTATTAATTTGTTTTAATAAAATATTTATTTGCCATATACAGCAGGGCCTCAACCAAGTAATAGGCAAATGTGATTTATTTTGCATAAGAATTCAGCTATTGACCACTATTCACTAACAGATATTAAAATGAAAATTATATAATAAAGCATACTGGGCTCTGCTCTGATGGAGTTTTATTCTTGTCAGGGCAAAGCATAGGATTACTTTAAAAATATGTCCTCTCCTATGGTGCAGATAGTATATACTGCATGCCTTATTGATTATCAGTTATATCAAGAAACAGGAAAAGAGAAGCTACATATATTCTTTAAGTCATTGCAAAAATAATCAATTTTATAAGAAAACAGTAAGTTGGAAAGCAGATGTTTTACAAAAACATGTGACAATATGGCTACAACATCTTTGGAACTTTAATATTGCTAAAATAACAGGCATTCTGGCTTTCTTGTGCCAAAGGTTTTGCAAAAGCCAGTTGAGTAAGAAAAATTCTGTAAATTTTATAAGATGAAGTAAATTCATTTAATCACAAAATTTTCTCCTGATTTCATATTTGTACATTTTTTTTAAAGAAGTGGACATTCTAAATTAATCAATAGAAAGGTCTAAAACCCATAGTTATATCTTAAAAAGGCAGAGAGAATGCATTTATGAAAAAGTTAGAACTATGGATAATGCATTTACAAAATAATATTTGATAATTACCCAATTAAAATACCTACTCTGCAAATGAAATTAAAGAAAGTAAAGGTCTACATATTTTTGTAAGCATTCTACCTAAATGGTTATTATATTAAAAAAAAAAACTAAGTATTTTGAAATATGAATGAATCTGGTTCTCATTTGCCATGGATCTATGACACCACGGTCATACTTAGAGGTTGTATAAAGTATACTGTCATAACTAGGAAGAGAAAGACCAATGGTAGAGTATGTAAGGCATGCTGATATGCATAGCATGACTTCTATGGATAATTAGGTATTCATTTAAATCTTAGTCTATTTGAACGAAGAGTATTCACTATATATCTTCCATTAGTTTGTTGAAACAGAATTTTAGAATGGAAAATCTTGTTTTGTCTATTCTTAATATTTTCCTTCAATGAAAATGAATTTTATGTTACTTCTGGTAGTCTTACATTACTTTCTATTTATTTTGTGTATATCTTTTATATATGTATTTTGTATGAATGTGTGTGTACATTTGTCAGTCAATAAACACTTATTAAATACCTACTATGTACTAGGCACTGTGTTAAGCTATGTTTACATGTTTTCATATGTATATATATACCTATATTTACATAGATGCATATAGATGTGTACATGGGTATCTATATGCATGTATGTTGTCAATTCCATTTGAATATAGGTTTCTTGAAGGCAGGGATTATTTTTGCTTTTGCACTAGTGCTCAGGACAGTAAGCATTTGATAAATGCCTGTTGATTGATTGATAGACTGATTAATTGAAAAATAATTATAAGTAACAATAGCATCAATGTTGCCATGTCATTAATATAATCTAGCCCAGCTATCACATTGTTATTGTTGTTGTACATATATATTAGCATTTTGTATATAAAATTGGTAAAGTTTCATTAATAAATATGTATGTTATGTTTATTTTATGTTTAAGACATTTTGTGTTATTATAAAAGTATAATAAATTCTTAATTTTATTTTAATAATGCATATGACCATTCAGTAGATTGTTTTATAAAAAAATTGATGATGGTGTCTTTTCATAAAACAGAAAGACATTGCTACATGTAGTTTTGAAAAGAAAATAGATAAGATCAACTGAAAGATTTTGTGATTCTGAGAGTTTACTGTTGTTTAAAACTAGTATAATTTAGTTCAGTGATTGGAGTGGGAAGTGATAGGTAGGGAAGGAGAAGAATCAAGTTAGTTTTGATGGTAACTTCCCTTTCTCCCACAAAAGCCTTGGAAAGAAAAGGGAGATATCTGGGTCAAAATGTAATTCTATGAAATTTAAGCATGAATAGAATGTGATGGGGGTAGATTTAGACCTTAAAGCAAAGTGAAACAACATCCCAAAATGTGGTAGCTCATCTCTCCTCATCCTCTTCCACCATTGGTTCTGGAAAGGGTTATTGTAGGATATTAGCAGAATTTGAATGGAGTGACTCAGCAAAGCCTAGGTTCTTCTAAGTTATCCATGTCTAAAATGAGCTCACCCATCTTTCTAAACTAGAATCTGAAACTTAATCTGGAAAAGCTGAAAAAAAAAAAAAGCAACTCCAAGGAGGCTGTAGAAATGAGAATTAGAAACACATAAACAGTACTGATGACCTGCTTCCAAACCAGACTAGCCTAACTGGGATGAGGCCAGTATTGTTTTCTTTGGGACTGAAGTTAGTTCCCCAACCTTATCCACAGATCCATTTCTAGTCAAATCTCAAAGAAAATCCTTGATCTGAACCTGCTTAAAGAAAGACCATGGAAGACATACTATTTATTCTGTTTGTCCCTAATTCACCCATATATAGTCAAAGGCAGGTCAGGGTTTTTTTTTTTCTCTTTTTCCTATCATATCTTTCAGACTATTTTTATATGGTACTTTTATAATGTTATAACCATTTGAATATATACCAAAAATGGATCACTTTGAAGTTTAAATAACACTTTTAGAAATGTCATACTTGCATTTTTATGAAGGAAAACATCGTTTGCTGGCATGAATGTAAGTTGTGCCAAATATGCCAAAGTGTAAAATATGTCACTGACTATCATTTTATTTAAAAAAAAATAGGTATTCTTGGGAAGTTTCAGGTACAATATAACTTTTAAAATACAGATTTTCCTCATTTAGTGACTTTTAAAAATCAGAACTTGATTATTCCCACTTATCTTCCTTTAGGAAAGCAGCATTATTACATAAATTCTAAACTGGGCATCTTGCCACACAGGAAAATAGGGGGAATGGGGATGAGAGGTAGGATGATAGTGTGGATGGCAGGGTGGAGGGGGAGGGTTAATGGAAATGCACACTTCTGTAGAGGGACAGGGACAGGGGCAGGGTAGAGAGTGGAACGGGGCGGGGTGCATAGGAAGGAGGGACATGTAATCAATCTCTCACAATGTGCCCACTGTGGAGAGGTTCTGCGTAATTACACATGTACAGCCATTTGATGGCTTGTTCTTCCAGTGGGGGTGGCTGACGAGGGAAGAAGAGAAAGATCTAGAATTTAAAGCTCTATAATCAAATGTTAAAAATATATAGTAATAATAATTGTGTATATATAT
>CM053587.1:191432978-191451358 GCA_028646515.1 Pseudochirops corinnae
AAGACATATTGGCTTAGAATACCATATATTAACGTTATTTATGTTCTACTGTATTTTTATTTATTTTTTTAAATATTTCTCAATTAAATTTTAATCTGGTTCATGGGGGTAATCCAAAGAGTGCAGCTGTGTATTTGACATCTCTGATTTGTATGATGATATAGGGAAATCTTTTACCAACTTTTGCAGAGTCACAGAAGCATCTAAGAAACCATTCAGTCCTCTTAGATAAAGAAGGTGTTGCTGTACATTGTGATCACTGATTAAATACTTATTGATTGAATGAATAGATGGATGGATGAATGAAAGAACCCCACAAAATCTCTTACTACTTTTTTTAAAGACCTCCAGAAATTGTCCTATCTGCCTGAGTAACTTATATTTAACCATCTTCAATTGTCAGGAAAATTCTCTTTGCTTTGAAATCCCAATAGCCATAGTATGATTTTAATAAGAACAGTAACAAGAAGTGTGCCACCAAATACACTAGCAATTGATTTCTTTAAAAATAAAACAACTTTATTTCTCCTCTTTTGTAACAATAACCTTTAACTCCAACACTTTAGCCAGGAAGAGAGAGAGAGACAGAGAGAGAGAGAGAAAGAAAGAGAGAGAAAGAGAGTGAGGGTAGAAAACGTTCCCAGAATAGTTTGTTGGGCCTATTATTTAATTTCTTAGGTTTTTTCAGTCTAAAATTTTTAAAGAAATAAGAAAATTACTTTTACAAAGTATATATAGATAGACATATTTTATACAAATATGGTATGTACCCTACACACACTCATATTTTTTCCCTTTTACTTAAGTCTGACCAGGTTATTCCCTACCCAATCAGCAGATTCCTCTTGCCTTTGGGATGAAATATAAACTACTATTTAATTTTTAAAATCTACACATCTTTCTCCCAACCTATCTTTGCAACTTCTTTGAATATTACTCTCTCTCCTGCTTTCTACAATACAGCCAGGGTGTATGTGGTATTAAGAGAGGACTAGCACCTCTAGAGTGAGGCCTTGCTGAGCTCTTTTCAGGGTTGCTCATTTTTCTTTGGTGTCCACCTGTCACCTAACTCTCACCTGTGGCTCTGAGAAATTGTAGCATATACAGTGTCTATACCCCAGTAAAGTATCTCAGCAGAAGATCTAAACCAGGTTGAGGACCTCAAACCCATTGGTGAATTAGGGAGTTGTCTACACCAAGTATGTGAACCCTTCCTCTGACAGAATGGGGCATTGACATCAGTTTGTTCCAATGATCATGAAGACAGCTGACACAGGAGCTGTGAAATGCTTATTATTTTGTCAGACATCAAACACGCCAAGGTCATTCACTGCATCACAGGACATCACCAATCATCTTGACTTTTATCTCAAAAACTGGACTTTGATGACTCTGGAAGAGAGAGTGAGGCTGATTACTTTGTACAATTCTGCCTCACTTACAAACAATTTACAAGCAAGTCAAGACACCATTGAAGTCATGGTGTCATTAGTCCCATTCAAAAATGAAGGACAAACAACAGCAATCCCACCAATATTTTTAAACAATAAATGTGTCTTCCATTTCTGTGACTTCGCACTGGCTGCCATATGTGCCTCTCATGTACTTCCTTCTTTCTTCCATGTCCTAAAGTCTTTTTCTTCCTTTGAGACAAACCTCAGGTACTATCTTCTGCTTGAAGCTTTTCCTGATTCCTCCAACTGCTAATGTCTTCCCAAACAACATTGTATCTTTCTATCTTCCTTTGCATCTATCTGTCTAGCTACTTATCTCCTCCATTAGAATATAATTTCATTGGGAACAGGTACTATATCATTCTTTGTACTAGTATCCCCAATGCTTATTGCAGTGCCTGACCCACTGCAGATTCTTAATACTTATTTATTGATTTAGATAGAGAAGTGTAATACACCTTTATTTGTGAATATGTGCATGTATGTACGTATGTACATGTAGATATAGATAACACAATATGTGATTTAAGTCACAAAAGAAAAAAATTAATTTATTTTTGAAACTACATATACATATAAACCATAAGGAAGACTTTTTCAATCCGGGGTGTAACCCAGTGAGAAAGTAACATGAAATGTTTTTGTTTTGTTTTTAATATGTCAGAATCACTCGCACAAATTATTTCCCTGACTCTATCAGGTTCAGAATTACACACAATGCAAAGAATAAAAGGTGGGTGGTCCCATTAAATGATGGGCAATATATAGAATATGGTACTAAATACGTATGTGCACACATACATACATGCATATGTACTTTTTTTCAAGAAAAGTACAGAGTATTAAATCTAAAGATCATTTATTTAAAAGACATACAGAATTTCTTTAAGAAAATGTTATTTTTCTATCACAATACTTAGAATCATAGGCAAGATTTTTGTAGATTAAGGGAATAGTTGTCTTTTACTGTTTGATAAGGATGGTAAGCATGCCCAAAATATTTACTTTGACTTTCTATGCATATTAATTACTCTCCCTGGGTTGGCCATAAATCATCCTCTTCATTGAAAACTTGCTCCTCATCCTAATAAGCAAAAATTTCATAAACAAACAAATTGATCTTTAGTGGAAAAGGTAGCTGATGGTTTGGGAAATTAACATCACACTGAGTCTCACACATCTCCATAATAGCAGATTCAGTGGTAGTCTGTTTACCGCTTCCATGGACATAATGTTTCATGAATATCTGTTATTTTCCACAATCTGTTCTGCCCCGGAAAATTCACATTTCTTAAGAATTCTTTTGTCTGTTCCACTAAGAAAAAATGATATGACATTATCCAGGCAGCACAATAAGAGCCTCAAAAATTTTGGGCCATGGTATCAACAAAATGATCAAATCCAGTTCAGAGAGGTACAAGTGAAAATAGTAGAAAAAATTATCTCCTTCCTCATCCTTTCCATTTTTATCTTCTACTTTCTTTTTCTTCTACAGCTTCTCTTACATCCATTCCTTTTTATACCTCATATGCTCTCCACATCTCTCACCTAGACCACTTTGGTGGCTTCTACTGTGGTATTCATACCTAAAGTCTCTCCCCTCTCTAGTCCACCTTCCATACAGTTGCCAAATGATCTTCCCAAAGTACAGATCAGACAGTATCATTCACCTCAAAAAGTTCTAATGGTTCCCTATTGCCTCTAGGATAAAATACAAATTCTTCAGATTAAAATTAAAGTCTTCTTAATTTGGTTGTCCACACTTCTCTTTCTAGGCAGCACTCATTACTCTCTTCCAAATATCTTATAGTCTATCCATATAGGCTCTTTTGCTATTCCCTGTATATCACACTGCAATCTTATACCTCAAAGCCTTTGCAGAGGCTGTACTCCATGTCAAAAATACTCCCCTTACTACCATCTCTTAGAAATTCTATTTTCCTTTAAAGCTTAGGACTAATTCCTATAGGGGTCCTTTTCTTATACCTAGATATAATAAAAATTACTTTGTTTTTACTTTGTTTTTTTTTTTTTTTCAAATTTACTTTTATGTATAATTGTTGTTTTCCAGATAGAATGCAAGCTTCCCGAGGGCAGAGACTTTTTTATTTTGTCTTTATACCTCAAGTACCTTTACAATGCCTCAAAGAGGTCACCCATCTTCGGGTCTAGTTCTTTGCCCCGGGGCTTTCTCCAATGTTCTAGAGGCCTACCCAGACCAGACCCATTGCCAGCCACTGTCTCCTGTCTAGAGTCTCCCAGTCCATATTTTCTCATACATATAGCCTTCAGTGAGGCACACCTCTTGAGTAATCAACACTACAATAATACAGGAGGTTGCACCTAAAGGGAAAATCTTGAACAGTGTAATCACCTGATTCCCTAAATAGTCATCCCTCTCAAGTCAATGATGTTTTTCTTAGAATGCTTTCATGTTAAAACTTTTCTTTCCTCACTCCCTCCCTCTTCTGACATTCAGTTAAACATGATCCATTCTTAATGACATTATATTCCTTTCCACTCTTTCCAGCACTGGTCTCACATTCACCCATAACCTCTTACTCACTGTTGAGGGTGACAGAGGAAATCAGAATATTTTTTGATCCACATTGCCATTTCCAGGCTTTCCCTCTACCAGCATTACTCATCTTCCTTTAAGGTTCACCCAACACAAATATAAAATACAATTAAGATTATGTTAGCTGCCATTTCCCAAACCCCAGGATATTCTCCTTCCTTCTTCAGTGAGTTTAGCTCCTGGCTCAGTCTCCTACCCTACTGTCTTCATAATAAGGGAGGTCAACATACATATTGACAACACCCCCGAGTACCATAGCATTCCAGTTCCTCAATATACTCACATTCTATACCTCCATTCTACCTCAGCTATGTGCAGAGATGGTTGTAACATTCATATTGCCATCACCCAGAAGTATTTCACTTTCACACTCATAAATTCAAAAATCCTTTTATCTGATCACAATATTTTCCCATCCTAGCTTTTCACCTGCCCTATAACTCCTAACCCCATTCTTTATTCTCACTCTGACTTTGAATTTCTTCATTCCTCAGTTCTTCTCAAAACATCATCCCTGTACCAGTTACACTCTCCTCCTTTCCCTATATTGAACTCTCAGATTACTCTTACCCTCTTTCATCTTTACTACTGCTGAAGAGAAAATCATGAAACCATGATGACTGAATTCACTACAAATTTATATTACATAAACTTAACTAGTTCCTCACTAGAGACAGTCTTTTCACATCTCCCTAATTGATCCATGGTCCCATTCACTATACTGGCCATTTGAAACCTTTTTATCCCTTCTAAAGCCTACCATAGCACTACCTCACTCTACACTTTCAGTTGAGGATCTTGCCTCTTACTTAACCAAAAAATCAAAGCCAGGAGCTCCTCTTCTCCTTTCCTTCTCATGTAGTATCACTGAAATGTCTTTCCCCACTATTTCCTGATTGTATATCATTTCCTCCCCTAAATCCTCTCTTATTCCAAACTTCCACATTACTATTGAGAGTACCATGATCCTCTTGATCACCCAGATTCACTACCTCAAGTTCATCTTCAACTACTCACTCAACACTTCACATATCCAATTTGTTGCCCAGTTTTATTATTTTTATCTTCACAACAACTTTTATATACGTCCACTTCTCTCCACTCACCTTGCTGTCACCTTGTTGTATGAAGATGTGAGGCCTTGACTGCTACATCACTGAAATAGGCTGCTAGTTGGATTCCTTCCCTCAAGTCTCTCCACAACTGAATTCATCCTCCATCAGCTGCCAAAGTGATATTCTAAAGCAGCGGTTCTCAACCTGTGGGTTGCAACTCCTCTGGGGGTTGAATGACCCTTTCACAGGGGTCGCCTAAGACCATCAGAAAACACATATTTCCAATTGTCTTAGGAACTAAGACACCACTCCTCTATCTGTCTCCAGGAGCATCCCTCCACATGCAGATATGCCCAGACACGAGTATTAAAGGGTTGTGGCATTAGGAAGGTTGAGAGCCCCTGTTCTAAAGTACAGCACATCTGTTACCTACCTCCTCAATAAACTACAATGGAGCCCTATTATCTCCAGGCTTAAATATAAATTTCTCTGCTATACTTTTAAAGCCATTGACAACCTAGCTACTTCCTACCACTCCAGTCTTATCATTTATTCTCCTCTGTGAATTTATGATCCAGGAACATTGGCCTTCTTGCTGTTCCTTGCACATGACACACCATCTTATAACTCTGTTCCTTTCAACTGCCTTATTCAATGCCTTAAATGCTCTTCCTTCTCACTTCTGCCTCCTATCTTCCTTGGTCTCCTTCAAGTCTCAGCTAAAATCCTATGTTCTGTCGATCTTACCCAATTTCCACCACTGCTAGTGCCTTCCCTCTTAGATTACATTCCATTTTCAGTGTATATATCTTGCATATATATAGTTATTTCTATATTGTTTCTTCTATTAGAATATGAACTCCTTGAGGACAAGACCATGATTTTTCTTTTCTTTGCATTTCCTGTGCTTAGTAAGTGCCTGGCACATAGTAAGCTTTTAATAAATACTTGATGACTGACTGACTGACCTGTGACTGGCAGAAAAGGGGTGCTTAAAAAGGCTTGTTAATTGATCCTGGAAGGCCAGAGACATTACAAATATTCCCCTTTCAAAAAGAAGTCAGTGTTTAAAGCAGAGTCAGTTCCTTCCAGTCCAATTAAAAAGACCTCCAAGAGACACATTTCTGAATATTACTTCCTAAGTATCTCTATGTAGGATTGTGAATGGGCTAGTGAAGAAACTAAATATCAACAGAAGATGATAATGGGCCTAGATAAAAGGAATTTTGGAGGAAACCTAAAGACCATCTTCAAATATTTTCAAGTCAGTCGTGTGAAAAATGGTTTGAAATTATTCAGCTTGTCTAATGGGCATAAATAAGTTCATACACTTATTTCTGTTCATTCTAAGGAAGTATTTTCTAACAATTCATGCTATCCAAAAAATGAAATGAGCTACATAGAAAGGTAATGAGTTTATTTTCTTTAGGGGTATTCAAATAGAAGCTGGAAGAATATTTGTCAATGATGTTCTCAAGGGCATTCTGAGATATCCTTTCAAATTTAAGTTTCTTTGATTCATTTTAATATTGACAGTAGTCTTATCCAGAACACTTCATACAAATCTGCCCTTGGAGTATTAATTTGCCTCATTTTTGGATAATTTCCTTATTATCTTTTAAAATTCTTTCTCCCTAAATTAGTATTTTGTATTATTGTTTTTTTTTTTTAAATTGGAGATAAAAGGGAAGCAAATCTGTGATCTCATTGTGCAGGCAACTGTCTCTGCCCATTCTGTCAGACACTAGCATCTAATTTAGTGTCTTAGAGTTTTCTGATTCAATGAAAGGTAAGATGACTTGCTCATGATCACATAGAAAGCATGTGGAAAAGACTAGACTTCACCCCAAGTCTTTCTGAGTCCAAGGCCAATCCTCTATATATTACACCATCCTGCTGTATATTTTAGGTCACAAGAATACATACATACATGCATACACACATACATACATATGCGTGTGTATTTGACAGTCTGATAATGAGGACACTAGGTTGTCATTGCCCTAGAATGTATTAAGTTATTTCATCAGTGTTTTTGACATGCTTTAAGTCAGAACTTTAAACAGCCTCATTTCATCATCAATCATCATCATCAAACAGCACCATTTTTTCCCTCTTCCTCTGCCTCAAGAATACATGATCACTTGGCTGGGGAAAACATAAGCACTGTTAATCACCTTGGTGATTAACATGCGCCTAGGAGTTCCTATCCAAAAGCACTGAAGGTGAGAAGCACAATTTGTTCTTGCCTTGGTAGTTTCATTGGGCAGATATGATTTCATTCCAACAAAATAGAGGAAAAGAAAAAAGGATAATTGGGCCTTAATAGACACATTTTGAATTGGGGACCCAGGGTCTCAAAACATCTTTGATAAAATACCTTGTAGAACTATTCCCTCTCCCCAGTATTTTAGGTAGTCTTAGGTGAGACAAGCTTGGCATATGTAGCCTGCATTAAACAGATGCTGCTGCTGATGACAATTTCATAGGTGAAAGAGGTGAAGCACCTTGATTTACATTCCTTGCTTACAATGTCTTTTCTCATCAACATCATCATCATGCCCTTTCAAGGCCTGGGTACACTTAGCAAATCAGTGAAATCAGAGCCATCCATATGACATTTGTCATACAAGTGCTTACAGCATGTTAAAAACGGACCGTCAGCCAACTGGAAATGGTGCCTTTCTAAAATTGGCAGCATTTTCAGCCATAAAAAAGAAGTTGCAAGATTTTTACTACTTTAAAATCCTTTTTTCTCCCTCAGGATTGGGGGAGGGAGGATGGAAAACTACCTTAGTATTCTTTTTCTCATATTCACTGACTTAAAATTTGAAATTTTCTGTAGGGCTAAAACTTGTTCTCAGTTGAGTAATTTCTAGTTTTAACATCATCATTTCATACAATTCTTATCAGTACCTTAAATATCTGTTCATCTAACCCTGACCTCACTTCTATTCTTTTACTGAACCTGGAACTTTCCTCTTCTATCTCCTTTACTATTGACTCATTATCACAGTTTAACTCTCTCTTTTCCATTTCTTAATTTTCTTATGCATTTTTTCTTTCACTTTCCTTCTACCTTATTTTTAAAGCTGTAATTACATTTTACAAAGAAACATAGCAAACTACTTGCAAATTCACTTTCTTACTAATTCCCCAAAGATATATAAACTGTATCTACACTGAACTATTCCAATTCATCAGTTTGCTACCATTAAAAGAGCTACACAATTTCTCAAATGCAATCCAGACTGCTCTCTTCCTTCTAGTCAGTTCAGGGCCTAACATAGTGTTTATCTGAAGTACTTATGTATGTGTTGATATAGCAATTCAAGGAGCTGCCCTTTCAACTGCATGTCATAGTCTGGAAAATAAATGATTTTCATTCGTTTTATTTATTTTTCTCTCTTGTGTGACTTGTTAGAGAGTTTTCTTTTGTGTGAAGTATACTGATGACTCCTTAGGATAGTCTGTAGAATTTGTTAAAATCAGCCAAATGGCATCTGTAAAAGTGAGTATTGGGAAGTTCCCAACATATACTGGAAATTCCTCTTTTATTTAGACTTTACTGGGGACATCTCCATGCTGCTGTTGGCTCTCTTTGGTGATCATATTTCTCCCTTCTTTATTTCTTGTTTAATATCAGAGTACCTTGAGGACAGATGGGTGAACTTTCACTTAATATTAACTGAAACCAAGCCTTTAAATCATTATAGCCAGGCCCCCAGTTTTCTAACAATTCATTTATGTGCTATGTCTTTCCCTACTAGAATGTTACATACTTGAAGGCAGGAATTGTCTAACTTTTTTTTATGTGTAACTACAGAGTTTAGCAGTGTCCAATATAGAATGAGAACTTAATAAATGCTTTATCATTCCAACATTTCTATGGATGACCAGAAAATCATCAAAGTTATTTTCTCAAGTAAACCTATCAGACTCTAAATCTGCATTTTGTACTAGTGAGTCAAATGTTTGTAATCAACAAACAATAAACACAGTAGAATCATATATTTTCTATATTTTTCAGTCAGTTTTATGATAGGGAAGTTGGGGTCTGACATAAGAATCCATCTTTCTAAAAATAATTTTCCTACAGTGATAATATATGACGGTGAATCATTAAATACAATATATAATCAAAGTTGCCAATGATCCAAATGGCAAAGGAAGGACATATGGTAAATGCAGGGATACTGTAGCAAATTTCCAATGATGACTTCCATGCATGAAAATTGCTATCTAGGAAATGTATGATTAGGAAAGGAGGTAAACTGGTCACATAATGAAAGAATGACAGGCATGGTACAAGTACTGCATGCTATCAGACCAAGAGGCAAAGTTCTAGGATGTTATTACAGATAATCTATAAATAATGTATGGTTGAACATGAACAAAAATCATATAAGATACAATTGTCTGATTGGTGTGGAATTATATGGGATAACTACATTTATTTAGCATTATTGGGTTTGATAAAAATCAATAAAATGGCATCTGTAAATCAGAGTATCTGAAAGCCTTCAATATGGCCTGGGAATTCCTGGATCCATTAGAACACCAATCTTTAGTCATAAAAAATCAGAAAAATTGACAAAGATACAAAGATACACGTTAGAAGCCTAACGCCTTCGTTTTTACTTATATAACACTTTGCAGGTTTGTAAAATGTTTACATATGTTTGAGTGCTACAAATATCCTGAGAAGATCATCTATGCCAACCAAATAACTTTAAAGATGGAAAAACTGAACTCCAGAAAAGCAAAGTGACTTTTACAAGTCAGAGAAGTAATAAATAGCAGCACTAAGATGTGAACCCAGCTCCTCTAAATTTAAATCTAATTGTATTTTCTCAGCACCATTTAGCCTGACAATATTGGCTTCATCAAAAGCTGATTACTCACTCAAGGTAACATGGCATTGGAGTGGCCAGGAAAATGTTCACAGAGAGGATGCAGCTGTAGCCACTCCCTGAGAAATAGGTACAAGTGGAGCGAAAGTGGAAGTAGGAGAGAGGGGAGGATAGGTGTAAAGGCAGTAAAGGGTAAAGGTACAGAAGAGGAAATATACAAGGTATATTTGAGGGCTCATGTGCTAGAACAACTGAAGTCAATTCAACAAGTAAATGTTAATCAAAAGTCCGCTGCATGACTCTATTGTGGAGGACGTAGACTTATAAAAAGGCTCACTTAAAGAAGGAGAGGCAAGATTATTACAGAAAAACTAGAGAATGTCTAAGTTAACTTATAAGGAGCAGCCCTGCTTTCATGTAGAAAGGTACTTACTGACACTACAAGTACTACGGACATCTACCCAGACAATGAGTCACCAGAGGAAACCTGACCAAAACCACAGAGATAGTGGTGGGTGCAGGACTCTCTCTTCCTTAACCTTCTTCTTCTATTCCTGGTGCTGATTTTATGTCAGAGTGACTTTTAATACAGCTGCTTTTAAACATTAAAAAAAATCTCGTTTTTCACTATGAAACAGAAAAAAAATTACTAACAGAGTTAGTTTGCTTTTCTCATTCCTAAACCATATAATCCCACTTAATTTAAAACTTGTCATGGTTTAAACATCATCACTATTGGGGAAATTTCTTACACTTATAGAAGCTCATCACATTTTTTTTTCAAAGCAGAAAAAGAAATGCATTAATGGATGTGAATTATATCTTAAGCGCTATACAAATGTAAGAGGATGTTATTTATAATTCTTTGTAAACACTTATGCATTATGTAAATGTTGGCGATTATTATTATATATCAATGTCTCATTTGATCTTTACAATAACCTTGGTTGCCATGATAGACATCACAATTTTACATATTAGGAAAGTGAGGTTCATAAGGGTAAAGAGACTTGCTCAAGATCTCATAACCAGTTAATATCAGGCTATTTTCTGACCTTTCAACAAATACTCACTCCACTCCACTATAACTTCTCTAGTTAACCCTGTGATATGGAATAATACACAAAAAAAATGAGAATTAAGGCAATTCTCTGCATAGTACAGACCAAAATAAATATTTTCTTCAAATTCATGGATATTTGAGAGTAGTGGAGAAGGTTACATGATTGAACCACACTGCCCATTTGACTTTGCTTGTGTTTTCAGTGCAACTTACCTTCAAGAGATTTTAAAAAACAACAGCCCAAGCAGCACAGTCAGGGTTTCCTGTGGATGGATTTCCATTACTCTATTCATTAAAGAAAAACATGATCAGAGTGCAAAAGTTCTACAGATAAGTGGAAAATATGTTCTTCCTATCCTGTTGAGTGGAAACACATTCATTTTGACTGATTGCTCCTGCAAGACATTATTCTCACCTGTACCTGCTTTAACACTCTATTCCTTTTTGTCATACTGGTGATGTTAAAGTTAATAGCATGATGCTGAAAGATGCTGACATGTGATGTTTGAAACAAAAGTTTTTGAATTATTAATGAAACTACAAGGGCAGAATCAGATGATTCAATGGAAGTCATGATCTTAAAAAGACCAAAACGGATACTAAATTTTAATGAAGTCCAGGGTAACACTGAAATGCACCATTTCATCTGCCATTAACCTTTTTGATATGCTACTCTGAGGTCTTTAACTTCTTAAGACACAGTACCTTTTAATGATAAGGATAGGTGACTGTTCCATTTAAATGAACATGCTTAACTGAAACATGGCAGGGGAGTGAAAATCAATGGGGGCTTTGAATGAAGAGATATAGAAGGTTTGGCAGAGATCATTAAGGACAAAAAGGAGCTAGAGGAGTTATGATTTGCATGTAATTTAGAAAACCAGTACAGTTCCTGTTCATAACTATAATAGAACTGCTGTCATTCAAAAGAGTAATGAAGATTTCAAATGAATAGTAGACTTTTACAGATGTTTGATTGTCAAGAAAAGTTAGAAGAAATGGCATCAAAATTTTCCTTTAAGTATCTGCAAAAATAGGAAAAGAACCCTTTTTAATACCCTTAGAAATGCTCCTAAGGCAATAATTTCAGAAGCAAAATATGTTTGAATGAAGAATGTGAGGATCTATCAATAGTCAGACATAATTATTTTAGTCACATTCTACCTACAATGTATCTCAATGAGTCAAATGAGAGGATGTATATAAAGATACATTTTGTGAACTACAAAATGGTATACAGACTCAAGGTGGTAGCAGTGGTCATGGTGGCTATTGAATGAATTATTGCTGAAAAAAATTCTGTGATCATGTGAGTTTCCCTCAGCTTCATGTTCCAAGTTGAGCTGTACAGCACAGGAAGAATAATAGTCCAATAAAATTCAAGATATGTTTAGATGCCTAACTTGGAGTTGGGAACACTAGATTCTATTTTTAGCTTTGCTGTGACTATTTCAAGGGAGAGAGGGAGTGAAGTAAGAAGAGTTCCTGGAACCCACCCAATAGACTGAACAATGAAATAATTAGGCAAAAAGAATTTCTTCTGCCCTTTATGGCAAATGGCTAGTACATTAGGTTTTCTTTTTCTTCTGAACTAAGTAATAATTTGAGTTGGTGGACTAAATCAAATAGTTGTTTCCATATTGTAGAAATATGTCTTTTTATCACTATAATTTTCAGGACATATGTACTCATGTAATTCAAGTGCTTGAAGAGACTACAAAAATCATTTTATACAGCCCCTATTTTGAGCATATAAAAAAGATAGGTTACAAAACTTAGTAATAACAGATCTGATAATTTAGAATCCAGGTCTCCTGACCCAAAGACCATTATATAATGCTGTTTCATTGTGTATCAACTATTTAAGAAGTCCACATACCAGTGTTATACATCAAGACCCATCCCAATTGGAAAATGTCAGATGGATAGGCAAATACCTAGTTTGGCTAAATAGTTTAATTTCCTATAGGTTCCTGATATATCTCAAATTACCAAGTTTCATTTTATTGTGTTAAGATGCCTGGATTTTAGTGATGACCAGACAACCAAAGTTTAAGGATTTAACATAACTTGGAAAATGGTCACATATAGTTCCATTATCTGTTGAAGAGCAGCATGTTATAGTGAAAAGAAAAGAAGATTGACAGTCTGAGGAGTTATGCTGAAAACCCATTTCTGCTACTACTAGTGTCATCTTGAACAAGTCAGTTCATTTCTCTGGGTCTTGGTTTCCTCATCTGTAAGATGAGGACATAAGACTAGACAACCTCAGAGGTTCCCTTGAGCTCTAAATCTCTGAGCCTGTAAAACTATCACATTTGCCCTCACGGACCTAGAGAACTAAGTCACATGTGCATTTTTTTTCTTTAACATTTCAGCAACCAAAAAGATAAGTTACATGAAATTTGTCATAGTACTTTTTTAACTTCTCTACAGCTGTTACAGATTCAACTAATGTTATGACTTTGAAATGTATTGATTCTAGGCACAATACTTGTTAAATGACTTTGTTGAATACAAACTGTGATACTTAAAAGGTGGCACATTCTAGCCTTTAAAATCTTTAGATCTTCACTCCAGCAAACAGGTAAAGTATCCAGTCTAAGTGTTCCAAAGGAAAAGCAAAGTAAGGTATTCTTCACTAGTATCCCTGTTTCTCCCAAGGAATTTTGCTAACCTGATTATTTAATTTTGTACTGGCTTTAAGTAAAGCCTTGGAATGGGATTTAGCTCACCAAATCTTATGCCCACAACAAGAAAATGCTTTGTTTCTGAACTGCTATCCAAGGATGATTACCCAAAACACCAGAAAATTATTCTACTTCAATCCTTCTCCACACCCTTCAAATTTCTCCCATGAACACAAACCACCTGAAAATTAGACCAAATAAATTAGAAAAAAAAAAGAGCAAAGTAAATATAGCTGCTTCCAGAGCTTTTGGTTCATAGACCTTAAGGACTTTGAACAATTGGTCAGGAGATTACAGGAGTCTCTTTGCTAGCACTGAGGCAGGACTATGTTATTTTGTTCACACTCAGATTTGGGTTGCAATCCTGAGTGCCAGTCTCAGAGCAAGGAAGAGCACTGTCACACCAGAGCTTGCAGCTGCAATAGAGTGAGGACCCTCTTCATGGTTCCAGGACAAAAAAGGATGCTTGTGGTCACTTCCAAACCAGAGCACAGGTCAGGAGAGTAGTAAACAAACCTCTCCTAAAATCATAACATCTTGGAAGAACTGAAAATTTACCAGTCCCTAGAAATATCTCTTAAAACAGTTTCATAAAAACCCTTGAAGCTTGAGACAGTGAGCCTTCTACCCTGGAAGCAGAGTCCTACTTTAACAAAAAGTTAAAGGTCAAGAAATAGACTGGGGAAAAGAACAAACAACAGCAGGGGAAATTCTGATTGTAGAAAGTTACTATGGTGACAAGGAAGATCAAAACACAAACTTAGAAGAAGATAACAAAGTCAAAGCACCTACATCCAAAGCCTCAAAGAAAAATATGCATTGGTATCAGGTCAAAAAGGATTTTGAAAGTGAAGTAAGAGAGGCAGAGGAAAAAATGGGTAAGAGAAATGAGATTGATGCAAGAAAATTATGAAAAACAAGTCGACAGCTTGGAAAAGGAGACACACATACACATACCCCCCCCCAAAAAAAAAACACTGAAGAAAGTAATACTTTAAAAAACAGAGTAGGGCAATTGATAAAAGAGATATAAAAAGCCAATGAGGAGGAGAATATCTTAAAAAGCAGAATTGGCCAAATGGGAAAAGAGGCACAAAAATTTACCAAAGAAATAAACTCCTTACGAAGTAATATTGGTCCAATGGAAAAAGAGGCACAAAAGAAACACTATAGATAACAGTTCCTCAAAAATTAGAATTGAGCAAATGGAAGCTGATGACTTTATTTGAAATCTAGAAACAATAAACCAAAAGAATGGAAAAAATAGAAGACAATATGAAATATCTCATTGGAAGAAACAACTGACCTGGAAAAGAGATCCAGGAGAGATAATTTAAAAATTAGTGGGCTAGTTGAAAGTCATGGTGAAAAAAAAAAAGCCTCAACGTCAATTATCAAGGAAAATATCAAGGAAAAATGTCCTGATATTCTAGAACCAGAGGGTAAAATTATCATTGAAAGAATCCATCAATCACCTCCTGAAAGAGATTCCAAAACCAACATTCCCAGTAATATTATAGTCAAATTCCAGAGCTCCCAGATCAAGGTGATAACATTGCAAGCAGCCAGAAAGAAGTAATTTAAGTATCATGGAACCCTAGTCAGGAGAACACAAGATTTAGCAGCTTCTTCATTAAAGGATCAGAGGGATTAAAATGTAATATTCCAGAGAGCAAAAGACCTTGGATTACAACAAAGAATTACCTACCCAGAAAAACTGAGTATAATCATTCAAATGAAAAATGGATATTCAATGAAACAGAGGATTTTCAAGCATTCTTGATTAAAAGGACAGAGCTAAATAGAAAATTTTACTTTCAAATACAAGGCTCAAGAGAAGCATAAGAAAATAAAGAGAAGGGGTAGCTAGGTGATGCAGTGAATAGAGCACTGGCTCTGGAGTCAGGAGGGCCTGAGTTAAAATCTGGCCTCAGACACTTAACACTTACTAGCCGTGCGACCTTGGGCAAATCATTTAACCCCAATTGCCCTGCCCTCCCCCTCCAAAAAAGAAAAAAAAAATGTAAAGAGGAAAGGGAACTCATAAGGGATTTAAGGTTAAACTTTTTTATATTCCTATATGGGAAGATGATATTTGTAACACATAAAAATATTTTCATTACTAGGGCTGTTAAATGGAGTATATATAGACAGAAGGCACAGTTGTGAGTTGACTATAAAGAGACGATATCTAAAAATATAAAATTAAGTGGTGGGAGAGTAATGTAGTGGGAGAAAAGGAAAGGGAGAGGTAGAATTTGGTAAATTATTTCACATAAAGGAGACAAGAAAAAGCTTTTACAGTGGAGGGAAGGAGGGAAGAGGTTAGGGAGAGTAAGTGAACTTTACTCTCATCAGAAATATATTGAAGAGGGAATAACATACACACTCAGTTGAGTATAGACATCTGTCTTAACCTACAGCAAAGTAGGGGGGAAAGGGCATAAGAGAAGCTGGGGAAGGGGAGGCGAATGGAAGCAGATGAGGAGGGGGGATAGTCAGAAGCAAAACATTTTTGAGAAGGGAGAGGGTGAAAGGAGAGAGAGAATAAAATAAATGGAAGGGGAAAACAGGGTAGAGGGAAATACAATTAGCAATAATAACACTGAAAAAAATTGCAGCAAGTTTCTCTGATAAAGGCCTCATTTCTCAAACATACAGAGAAGTGAATCAAATTTGTAAAAATAAGAGCCATTCCTTAATGGATAAATGATTAAAAGATATGATCAGTTTTCAGATGAAGTAATCAAAGCTATCTATAGATATATGGAAAAAAGTTCTAACTCATTGATTGGAGAGATGCAAATTGAAACAATTCTGAGGTACTACCTCATGCCTATTAGATTTGACTGACAGGACAGAAAAGGAAAATGATAAATGTTGAAAAAGATGTGAGGGAAATGAGACATTAATGCACTATTGGTGGATTTGTGAACTGATTCAGTCATTCTGTAGACCAATCTGGAACTTTGTCCAAAGGGCTATAAAATCATGCCTACCTGAGTAATTCCACTTCTTGGTCTGTATTCCAAAAGAGATTTTAAAAAAAGAAAAGAAAGAGAAAAAGGACCTATATGTACAAAAAAAAAAAGTTTATAAAGCTCTTTTCTGGTGGAAAAAGAATTGGAAATTGAGGGAAAGGCCATCAGTTAGGGAATGGCTAAACAAATTGGTATGTGATTATGATGGAATACTATTGTACTGTAAGAAATGACGAGCAAGTTGCTCTCAGAAAAACCTGGTAAGACTTACATGAGCTGGTACAAAGTGAAGTGTACTATGTACAAAGTAACAACAATATTGTAAGATGATCAGCTGTGAATGATTTAGCTATTCTCAGCAATACAATGATCCAATGTATCTCTAAAGATCATATGACGAACTAGAGAAAGAGCTGAGTGTCTCAATACAGATTGAAGCATACGTTTTACTTTCTTTATTTTTCTTGACTTTTTTGTGTATGTTTTCTTTCACAACATGACTAATATGGAAATGTTTTGCATAACTACATATGTATAACTTATATTGAATTGCTTGCCTCCTCAATGAAGGGAGGTAAGGAGGAAGGGACAGAATTTGGAACTTAAGAGTTTTTAAAATGAATGCTAAAATGTTTTTACATGTAACTGGTGGAAAATAAACCCTAAATACTTTTTAAAAGATGCCAAGATTCTTTGAGACTGAGAATGGAGGGTCATTTTATTATTTTCAGAGTTTCCCATCTTTATACAACTAGCCCACTGTGTCTGGAATGTCCTCCCTCCTTTCCTCTTCTCTTAGAATCCTTTTCTTCTTTCATAGCTCCTCTCATATCCTGCCTCCTACATGAATCCTTTGCTAATCTTTCCAGTAGGAGATAGGTCCTCCCCTCAAATTTACTTTCTATTTATTTTGTAGACATTTTCTATTTTTCTCTCTGGGTTGATGTTACTTACTATAAGCTCTTTGATGGCAGATGCTATTTTATTTTTATTTTTGAATTGCTTAGCCCATTTCCTGGAACACTGTAGATGTTTATAAATGTTTGATTTATGATTTAATGAGTTGATACATAAAAAAGAAAAAAATGTTTTCTATTTCAAGTTCTAAATCTAATGATGAAAAATAAATATAGTATTATTTTATAAAACAGTGAGATTCAGAATAATTATATTACAACATAGCATGTTATGGTTTATCTTTTATTTCATATCAAACACTTAAAATACATTTAACATTATAAGTACACTAAGTTACTTATGTTGAATAGAGACTATAATGATTAAAAATGACACATTTTACTTTCACATCTAGTAACTTCAGTATATGGTTGAATTTCAGTTTGTTTCAACACACCTTGAAGATATAGCTTTTACTTTTACTGGACTTTTACACCCTTAAGGTAGCTGCCACCAAATAGAGAAGGCTGATCTATTAGCATCAAAGGAACTTGGCATTTTGAGATGGACTCTGAAAAATGTCTGGGTTATTGTTTTCATTTTACAGATGAGAAAACTATGACCTAGAGTTTCAACTTTCCCAAGTTCAACCTGTTACTAAGTGACAAAGTTTCTCATTAGGCACGTAAGATAGACATATCAGGTGGAACTCATTGAAATTAACACTTTCTTTTTTAAAAATCACTATAAATGATGAAAATATTTGTACATATTCAAAACAAAAAATAAACAAGGAAACAAAAAAAAGA
>CM053587.1:191451858-191473186 GCA_028646515.1 Pseudochirops corinnae
CACATTGCCTTCTATTTTTTCATTTGTTTGGATCTTTTTAATAGTATCTTGATTTCTCATAAAGTCATTTGCTTCGATTTACTCCACTCTAATTCTGAAGGAATTATTCTCTTCAGAAAGCTTTTGAGAATCTTTTTCCATCTGGCAAATTTGACTTTTTAAGGCATTCTTCTCCTCATTAGCCTTTTGGATTTCTTTTGCCATTTGAGTTAATCTGTTTTTTAAGGTGTTATTTTCTTCAATCAGTTTGTTGGCTCTCTTATCATTATGTTCTTACATCATTCTCATGTCTCTTCCCAATTTTTCCTCCACTTCTCTTATTTGGTTTTTAAAATCCTTCTTAAGCTGCTCTATGGCTTGTAATCAATCTACATTTTTCTTGGAAACTTTTGGTGTGGGAGTTCTGACTGTGTTGTCTTCTTCCTGATCCATGCTTTGATCCTTTTTGTCCCCAGAAAAGGAATCTAAAGTTGCATTGCTGGGTTTGCTTTGCTTCCTTTGCCGGCTCATGTTGCCAGTCAATTACTTGACTTCTGTTCTCAGTAGAACTCTGCTTCCAAAGGGGAAAGCTCTGTCCCAAATTGCTGGTGTTTTTGCAGCTGCTGGGGCTATTAGGAGACCACGGCAGCCCCCACCCACTTTGGCTCACTGAAAATACACCCCAGGACCACCACCCAAGTCCATGATCCAGATCCAGGCAGCTCAAAACAAGAGCACTTAGCCTCTGAAGGATTGCTTGGCCCCCCTGCAATCTGCAGGCCAGGAGCTTCTGAAGCAGTCTCGTGGAAGTGGCTGCTGGGCCACCACTTCTGCTGCTTCCTTGCCCTGGAAGCAGTTTAGCCGGACCTGCTTTTCTCCCCCAAATTTAGCTGAGTTCCACTGACCTTTCACATAATCCTTGCTTCTTATGAGTTGATAATTCTAGAAATCACCACATCTGCCACTGATCCACTCTCCTGAAAGCTTCAGCTGCAGCTTGTCCTTGCAGCCCAAGGCCAAGTTGTGGTTTTAGGCCTGGCTGGTGTCAGCTTCCAGCACCCTGCAATGAGCCCTTCTTGCCGAGCTGCTTTCAGCAAGAGATGTGATTTTCTGTAACTTTTTGAGTTCTGTAGCCCA
Organism: Pseudochirops corinnae; assembly: GCA_028646515.1. Taxonomy (NCBI): domain Eukaryota; kingdom Metazoa; phylum Chordata; class Mammalia; order Diprotodontia; family Pseudocheiridae; genus Pseudochirops; species Pseudochirops corinnae. The sequence goes on from CM053587.1 coordinate 191,452,975, forward strand.
TATTTTATGTGTATTTGAGGTGGTTGTGGGGGAGCTGTGGAATATTCCTGCTTCTACAGAGCCATCTTCCTAGATTTCTTAATGTATTAATTCATTAACCTCAAACATATTAAGTCCCGTAGGTAGATTTTATTTTACTATATTTGTGATTTCATCCATATTGGGAGCTTGGAGATTATTTTTGTCCAAGAAATATTGACACCTTCTTCAGCCTTCTTTTCTTAAGTAAATATAATGCTTATTGATTGGGAATGGGCCTTTCTAGCTCCTATCCTGGGGACAATCATGCTGCTGATTGACTAGACCTCTACATAACTATCCTGACTTAGAGTCACCCACCATGCTGACTGATGTCTTCTGGTCATTGTATAATACTGACTCTCCACCCCTAACCTACCCCCCATCCATCCACCCACCCACACACCTCTACTCCCATTTATACTTCTGTCAATAAACACCACCATTTCTGGAAATGACATGGCAATTAAATGCCCTATGGTTTCACTCATCAATCCAGTGACCTCAGACCAAATCACTTTTCTTAGTCCACCTATGTTTTATAGAGTATAGGTTTTCTTCTCTTATTATGATGTAAACAATTTAGTGAAAGGGACCATCTTTCCTTTTTGTACTTAAAAGTTAGTCTGTCCTATACTGAGCACTTAATAAAAGCTTTTCATCTATTCATTTAATCATTCTTGCAGATTTAGAGAGTTCCATGGAACAATGATAATAAGAATAACTAGCATTTATGTAACACTTTAAGATTCACAAAAAGCTTTTCAATTTTTATTTTGTGGATTATCATAAATAACTCTCAAATCAGTGAGAAGTTAAGTAACTTACCCATGGTCTTCCTGTAGATAATTTGGAAAAAGCATTAAGTATAGGTACTGAGACCATTATTTCACTAGTAGGAAAATTTCTGATAATGAAATTCTCTTCTCTGCAACTTATAGTCATAGAGAATTTCCTAAAGCACTGAGAAGTTAGGTCATTTTTCCACAGCTACATAACCAGTATGTGTCAGAGTCCTACGACTTGAACCCAGTTCTTCTTGCTCCATGCTCAAAACTCTAGCCACTATAGAATAATAAAGCCATGCCTAATTTATAACTGGGGGCAGTTAGTTGGCACAATGTGCCTGACCTGGAGTTGGGAAGACCCATCTTTTCTAGTTCAAATCTGGCCTCAGACACTTCCTAGCTCTGTGACCCTGAATAAGTCACTGAATCCTGCTTATCTCAGCTCTTCATCTTAAAATGAGCTGGAGAAGAAAATTGCAAATGTATCTAGGATCTTTGCTGAGAAAACCCCAAATGGAGTCACAAAGAGTCAGAACAACTGAAACAACTGAACAACAACAAGGATTTATGACTGAAGCAGTCTACTGTTCACTTTGGCAGACTGATGTTGTACAATGACTAAAGATTCAATTATTTCTATTAAACATTATCAGAAGTACAAAATGAAATAAGTAAGTAATGATACTAGTAGATATGTGGCAAATAGTAAAATAACTAAATCAACATATATTCCTTGAGTATAGACTATTTCCAAAACTGCTTGACATACAAAAGAACACAAAGATACTTGCGGTCAAGGTGCTTATTTTTAACTAGGCACACATATTTAACATGTAAAGATCCATAAAATGTTAATCAATGGAGCATATAAACAGAAGATGCACAATCTTTGGAACTATAATTACACAGAGAGGGCAAATATGTGACAAGTAGTCATTTTGTCACTAGCCCAGTTACGTTTGGGAAGGCACTTAGTACTGCACCTCAATTTCCTGTTATTCAAAATAGTATTTGTATCTCTTTAATCACAAGTCCCTGTAAGAATCAATTCATCAAAATGTATTTATTAAGAACTAAGTGCCAAATACCATGCTAAGCTCTAAGGATACAAGGACAAAGAATAAAATGATCCCTACTTGCAAAAAGCTTACATTCTAATGGAGTAGAAAAATACACATGAAATATGTATGGCATAAATACAATGTAACTAAGTGCAAATGTATACAAAGTAAATGGATACAAAGTAGCTCAGGAGGGTGATCATCAGCTGTTGGCAGAATCCAGACAGACTTTATGCAGAATATGGTCCACGAGCTGCATCTTCATGGAGAGGGACTTTAAGAGGCTGCAGCAATGAGGGAGTGCGTTTGAAGTATGGAAGATAATTGGTGCAAAGAATGGTGGCAGGAGATGAACTGTTACGAATGAAGAATAGAGAGGGGCCCAATCTGGCTGAATTGCTAAGGTTTGAAGGATGACTAGAGTCCAACAAAGCTGGAAAGATAAGGTGGGGCAAAATTGTGTATGAATTTAACAGCTAACTGGAGTGGTTCATATTTTGTCCTCAAGGATAATGGAATTGGTTGAGTTGAAGAGTAATATGGTTGCTCTATGCTTAGGGAAAATGATTTTGATAGTACCAGGTATGATGGACTCAGCATGGAAGCAGAAAAGTTTATAGAGAGACTGTTGTCAAGCTTGACATTCTAGGTAAGGAGTGACAAGGATTTATATTAAGGTGAAGCGAAGACAAGGAGTGGCGTGCAAGAGATGTTATGATGGGAGAAAAACAAAGTTTTGGCAATTGATTGGATGTATATTGAGGGAATCAGAATTTGCAATGCCATGTACGAGCATCTTTCCAGAAGAATGCTACAGTGAGCAGCTTTTAAGGTTCTGATCACACAGTATAGTAAGCACTATTTATTTCATAACAAATGAGCCATCTAAGCAGACAGAGGAGATCAGGAGGCAAACTAGGAGAAAGTAATGTTATTAAAATCCAGAGGAAATAGTACTTAGCAGAAAAAGATTGTCCACAGCACCAAATGTAGCAAATAAATGTAGAAGAATTGAGAAAAGACTACTAGAATTGGTCATTAAAAGATCCCTGATAACTTTGGAGGAAGTGATTTCAATTACTGGAGTTGAAAGAATCAAATAAGAGAACATAGGACGTTAACTTTGCAATACTAAACCACCAAATATAAAATATAATCGGGAAGTGTGGATTATGAGAGAAATTGGTTTATCTATATGCACTAGGAAAAGAAAATAGATGAAAATGAATAGTACTCAAATTATAGTATATTATATGTCTGATTATAGCATGCAGTGTTGATGTTATACTTTAAAAGTTTGCAAAGCCAAATCAGTATGCATATGTTATCTTTTTCAACACTTAGAACTTGTAAAGTAGACACTATTATTGATAATTTTAGAGATGAGGAAACTGAGGCTGAGAGATGTTAAATGTCTTGCCCAAAGCCACATAAGTGTCTGAAACAAGAACACTATATTTTTTGTCAAATGACCTTTCCATTATTACTGTTGTCAGTCTACTTAAATCATAAAACTTCTCTGGGCCTCAGTTTCTACATCTATTCAATGAAAGATGTGGGCCAGATCACATCTGAGATATTTTAGCTTGAAATCCATTCATCTAAATGCATGATGACATTTATCTCCATTAAATTTCAAATCACTAGATTTCACTCATTATTCTAGCCTGCTGAAATCTTTCTGGTTTCTGATTATTGGATTCAGTACGTTTGTGATAACCAACTTGCCCCCAGCTTTGGGTCATCTGTAAAGAGTCATATCCTTGATCTAGCTGAATATGGACTTTTTACAAAGGAATCATGTTGTAATAAAGAGAACTCCGGAGGAAAAACAAAAAGACTTGTGGTAGAATGTTAGCCCTACCATTTAATTACAGTGTAACTGTGTGGCTTGGGAAATTCACTTGATTTCTCTGAGACTCAGGTTCTTCATCTGCAAAATTCAGGTAATGACACCTACCTGCCCCATCTCTCTAATTGTTAGGATCTCATGCAAGATTACTGTTAGATTGTGAGATTATTCTAAGGATCTCTTGAAAATATGTAAGAAAGAGCTTTGCAAATGGAAAAGCCTCATGAAAAAATAGAAACTCTAGAAAACTTTAAACTTAAGAATAGATTAATGTAATATATTTTCATAATATTCCCCTTACTATTATAGTGAGTTATTTAATAGAATAAGAGATCTGGATCTGAAAGTGATCTTGGAGTCCACTTGGTTCTACCCCTTCATTTAACATATGAGGGAACAGAGGCCCAGGAGAGTTAAATGACTAGTTCATACAAGGCCTCACATACCAGTGGCAGAATTTGAACCCAGATTCTCTGTCTCCAGAGTCAGTGCTCTTTCCACTATGCCACAATTATGTTATCTTGTTATTAATACATCCCTCAATTTGCTGGCATCTTCAGTAAAGCATAAATTTTACAATATTTATTTTGAGGTAGTGATGGATGTGAGCTTGTTTATGTCTGTTCTTATTCTCTCTCTGTCTCTGTCTCTGTCTGGGAAGTCTCTCTATGAATTGTACATTTTTATTGCTGTTGCTTTAACTGTACACATTTATAAAGGTTGCGGAGGACAGAGACTCAATTTGAGGTCATTGAATATAATAGAGATAATTATTTCACAAATTAGAGATATTACCTTATTTAGAAATAAATCTAATTTTTTTAAATAGAGTATTGTCTGATAACTTCCACTCCCAGACAAGTTTTAGCTGGTTTAGCTATGCAGCTTTCATTTGTTTGGGATGGTGGCTGTCCTTTTCACATCACTCTCTTTTGAGAAAAGGTATCTTTTGTGCTAGCCTTTCTCTATGCACAGAAAATTGATAGAATGGATCACACAGCAAGCTTAGAAATAAAATGAAAAGTACACTTCTCCTTGAAGTAAACTTTTCTCTCAAGAAAAATTGTTGCAACATAAACCTGTGAAAAGACATTTTCAGAGCATTATTTAAGCATGAAGATGTTTGGATGGCTCTAACAGCAAGCAGTAAAAGGTGCATCTCATATTTCCTTCTCTCTCCCCTCAGGGTAAAATGGGGAGAGGAGGGAGGTTGCTTAGTATGAGAACCCATAAAAATTTTTACAACAAAGGTTTTGAGGTTAGTGAAGGTTATTTTTGTTTGTTTGTTTTTGTTTCTGGTTTTTTTTTTAAGTAGCTATCTTTACAGGAATCATTTCTTGAGCAGTTTAGTTCCCTTTATCACTCTTGAAGACTAAGAAAGAGTCCCATGGAGATATATGGTCCTCAGAAGAAAGTATTACAAACACAAACATACACACACACACACACACATATATACACACACATACATACACACACACCTCTCTAATTACTTCAATCTGTCTTTATCAAATTAACCCAGTCATGATTATTATTGTTACGACTATTGCTACTACCACTACTCATGATAAGTCCTTTTTTTGGAGGAAGAAAAAATGTTGAATTTCCCTACAATCTTAATGGTTAGTTATTTGCAAACTAGATCTGAGTCTGAAGGGCAATTCTTTTCTTTCTAATCACTAAAGTACAAAAACTACAGGAAACATAAATCATTAGCAAAAATGCAGGATCACCTCTTCTCATTGCAGAAGCTAGCCCTTCATCTTGTGGACTGGAGCCTAGGGTGTTATCCCCCCATATCCCTGCAGCCACAACACCCTCAAGGAGCAAACTCAGCAGCTCACAGTAACTTTGACTAAGGAACAGCTAAAACCTAGAGAGAATCTGCCTCAACATTTTGTCAGTTGAAAGTTATGAAAACATTCTTTAATGGGCTGCCATGATGAGCACCATTACTGCTACATTTTTCAGAAGAATAAATGTTAACACCTCTCATAAATGTTGTCTGAGCAATATAAAATCAAAAAATGTCACTTTTATATTTTTTTCCAAAACCTCCAAATGTTCTCTTCTTTGTAAAGGGAATCTGTTTTAGCATGCTTTTCAAGTAATTGAGGCCACTGGACTTGTAATTCAATAATACACAGATATCATAGCTAACTTACTTAAAGGTAGAAAAGTGTGTCTCATAGAGACCTACAGACCATCTCTCTATTTCATGAATGTAGATGGCCTCATTACTCAAGTTTGCCACAGGCAGAAAGCATCATCCAGGTTTAAAAGTGCCTTTTAAATACTTTAATCATTCTTGAGATCCATTTGAGTATTTTGATGAGTTTTCTCAAAACTCTCATTGATGGAATAATTATAATAAAAATCACAGCATAAAATAAAATTCAAGGAAACTCAAAAATTAGTTCCAGACCTTAATTATATCCTAAAGGTGGGTCCTTTTCAACCTTTAATAACTAGTCATCTTGTCTAGAAAACTCTAAGGTGAGCAAAGAAAGAACTGGACTAGAAAGGGAAAGGATAGGAATTTTGAAGTAATATCTGGGAGCAACCTCTTGAATAAAACAGGAAGTCATACTGGCTGATGAGAACAGGAAAGTTACAATAAATAATTCACCTTCTGGCAATGACACAACTTCACTGGAAGGTTTTAAAGAGGCAACTTCTAAAATGCAGAATTGGAATTTTGGAATAGGTAAGATCCGGAATCACTGGTGAGTCAAAGCAGAATTCTATTACCATTGTTGTTCCTCAATTTTAATCAATTCTTTTGGAGACAGGAAAGGGTAGTCATGATTTTCTTCACTCTGCACTAAATTGCTTAGGAAATCTTTGATTAAGCATTGAACCACAATGAAATCATGGAGGAATGTGGAGGCTGCCTAGCTAGGATTCTTTTGGGCAAATTCTCTCATCTTTCTATATCTAATTATATACACATGAGACTTTTCCTAATTTTGCTTCAGTCATCTTTCCCAAATGTAACCATATATAAAGCAAGATGCAATAAAAGAAGAGGGCAAGGACAGACTCTAAGGAAAAGGACACACTTCTAGTGCTCTCCTATATATAACAGAGAAAACTGAGTGTACTTGTAGTTATCAAATTTCTTCTTCAGCCCAGATCTGTCCATGCCATCCCTTTGTTCTTCACTGTTTCCTTATTATCTTTAGGATAAAATATAGACTCTGTAGCCTGGCATTAAAGATTGCCATCTGACTCCAACCTTCTCAAGTCTTTTCAGTCTTATTTCACACCGTTCACTTTCAAATACATATGTATATACATATATATATATATATTTACTTCCTCTATTTCTTTTTAATTTTTCTAGCAGACAATTTACATAAAATCCCCCCTTTAATTTAGTGTGACAACTTCCCATGATAAACTACTTAAAGAGCAGCTTTGGTCAAGAATGGAGTGAAATAGCCAATCAAAAAGATATCACCGCTAATTTTTTTAAGCCAATACATTCACCAATTATGTTCAAAAACATGAAAACAAAACATCTGCAAGAGATATTTTCTCAGTTTTGACTTGTGGTAGGGTCTTTCCCATGTTCATGCAAATGCTGGAACTGCATTCTGTCAAGTGTCTGTCGTGCTAGAGAAAGGGAATACAGCTTCACATGATTCATATTCCCTGGATCGAAGACTCTAAAGTCTTGAAATCCCAAATTGTCATTGCTCCATCAATGCCAGTGGTACAAAATTTGCAGCAGTCTTACTTGTCCACTTCATAAATAGACACTTGAATGATACCGTTTTGGTGTAGCATGTCTAGAGCAGTGTTATGATCCTTAATCTTGGCTCTCTTGTCCATGTTGCGGAAGCATTCCATAGCAGAAATGTTGTGCTGAGTGCCCTGTTTTGGAATGTCTAATTTGGAGATGAAGGTGAAGGATCCACAGTCATCATAATTAAAGAGCATTGGGAAGCAGTCATGGGCAGCAGCCACCACACTACTCTCAGAAACAAATGACACACTTAGGAGTGGGAGGAACATTGTTTTCAGCTATGAAACCCTCATGTTTTTGGAGGCATCAGCAAGTGATACGGTACTATCATGGCTGACCCAAGCAAGGCAGTTTCCACTGGCAGAGAAACTAACTCCATGTGCCCAACCACCACTTCAGGTACCACCAAACTCTGACATCAGTTGACCAAAAGGCATCTTGGTACCCCATGGAGTATTGGCTGGCTTTTCATCAACTTCTTTAATGTAGGCAGAAAAAACTCTTCATTTGAAGTCACAAGATCCAGCAGCCAGAAAAACATTGTTGTGGTGCTAATCGAAACTCAGGATGATAGAATGAATTGGCTTTTTTATGTGTTTGCTCACCCTTCAGTCATTTTCAGACTCAAAGTAGCACACAGAAAAGTAGCACACAGAAATCAGTCGAGCTCCACTATCTATGGCAAATTTATTCTCCAGGGGAGACCATTTCACAAACGTGGCTGCATGGTTAATCCTCAGGATCACCAGGGTTGATTTCCAGATGCCATCTTTCTCACTCCAGGCATAGGCATTACGGTCTACACCACAAGTTACTATTCAGTGTCTCTTGGGAGCCCAGTCAATACCTGTGATGTGTCCATTGTGTTCCTTCAGTTCATGGGCTGTCATCCACTGGTTTCCATTCTTCTTGTAAATGTGGACTTCATGATTATTAGGGCTAAGGGCAATTTGAGTACAGTCTCTGTTCCAAGCATGGCAGGTGATTGGCTCTAGTAAAAATTGATGTAAGGACATTATTCTTAGTGCCTTCAAAAGTGAAAAAGCTGGGATGGGGAGGGTTTGGACAGGTCCCAGAGTGGAGGATTCGCGGACTCTGGTCAGTCGAAGCAAATAAGCTCCAGCGGGCTGTGGGAGGAAATCAAATATATATTTTAACCAAACTGGATAACTACTGGATCCCATATTTTGTTTTCCCACTTTTGCATTTATGCAATTGTCCTTCCATCCCTGGTTCATATTATGCACAATACATATAATTCTCCTTTAATCTCTGATCCTGAATTTCTTCACAGTTCCATAGTAAATCTTCTGCCAAGCCATCAAAAAGATTTCAAAGTATTAATAACTATATTTCTAGACTAAGGATTTTATCAGTTATTTTCAGCAGCCAAACTTGATATGCACATATTTGACCTAATCAACAATCTGCCTAATATTAATAGATATATTCAAAGAACCTTTTGAATCACCTTCAAATCCAACTGCCTGAAACATAGAATGTACCTCAATTAATCCCAGATGAATATAAATTAATCTCAACCTTTTTTTCTATTAATGGCACTATCATTTTCCCAGTCATATAGTATCAAAACCTTAGAGTCATCTTTGATTCCTTCTCCGTGATTCCAAGTATCCACTTAGTTGATTCTACTTCCAGAATATCTCTCCCTCCTTCCCTTTGATACTTCTACTGCCCTAGTTCAATCCTTTACTCACTTTGACCATTGGAGTAACCTAACAAATCTGCTCAGTTTATCTCATTTTTTCCCCCTGGTCAATCCATTTGGCATACAACTGTCAGATTAATCTTCCTAAAGCAAAGTTATAATCACGTAAATTCCCTTACATACGTTCAAAGACTTCCCATTGGCTAGAAAATAAAATCCAGAACTCTTCAATTAGGCATTTAAAGGCCTTCAATTCGTTTTTTAATATTAGCTTCTATTATTCTCCTACATGTGCTCTATACTATCCATTTGTTCTAATCACTGTTCCTTAAGTTTGACTATTTCCCATGTTTTCCCAAATGCAAGCTTTTAATAGTGATGTATATCCATCCCTAGAAATGTTTTTACTTCATGTCTTCATAAATTCTTCCATCTTTCAAATCTCAGGTCAGGTATTTAAACTTTTCTATGAAGACTTTTCTCATTTCCATTAATGACTATGATTACTTCCTTCTCTGAATCCCCATAGAATTTTTTTTTTTAATGACCATCTTATGACACAACTATCTATAGCTGTTTGTAAATTTTTCATTTCTTTCCTACTAAAATGTAAGCTAACTGTTGTAAAGGACTACATCTTTTTTTACTCATCTTATTATTTCCACAGAGCCTAGCCCAGGTTTAATAAGCACTCCATAAATATTTTTTGTTCAACTTAATTGTTGCTATACAAAAATTCCATGGTCATATATGATCTCTTTCAATTATTCTAATAAAGTGTCAGCTGTGAAGCACTCTTTTGGACAAATGCCTAATGGAGTTAAGTGGTACATGCCTTTTTCTTCTCACTTAAGTAATTAAAACTTCATGTCTTCACTAGTTTTTTTCTAATACTAAGATGGGAATTGAAATAAAGAAAGTAGAATTTAAATATTTATCACTTTAAAATTATCATATGAAGAAGCAAAAAAGTAAGTAAAGGAAAGCTGCTGAAGGACCTAGACTGGGGAAGGGAGAGGGGAAGAAGGTAAAGAAAAAAGCATTTACTAACTGGCTACTATGTTCCATGAACCGTGCAAAACACTTTACAAGAATCTCATGTGATCCTCCCAAGAATCCTGGGGAGGTAGGTGTTTTTCTCATTCCCATTTTGCAGATGAAGAAACTGAGGCAGACAGAGGTTAGATGGCTCACTTAGGGTAACGTAGGTAATAAGCTTCTGTGGCTAGATTTGAACTTGGGTCTTCCTGACTCCAGGTTTAGTGCTCTAACCACTATATCACCTAGCTATCTCTATTACTCACAGACTTGCAACCGGGAGGAAGCCATCTAAATACTCCAAACAAAATTGAGATAATAATATCTGCCCAATCCACCTTCACAACATTATAAAAAAAAAAAAAAAACTAAAGTACCATGGAGAAAGCACTGTATAAAATATAAAGCCCCAGTGTTTTATAAGGTGTATGTTATTTTACTAAGACTTTTTAAAATGGCCAATATATCTTATGATTTCTGCACTTAGCATTTCTACAAACAAATTATTCTCTTAGCAGGAATTAGAATTAAACTTATAAAATAGAAAATCATATATAAGTTATCATTGTATATCAAATTAAGCTTGTGCCAAAACACATCTTAGCAGAGTGCATAACACTTGTTCAGCCCTCTTTCTTTGCCCATTTCCTCACATTTTGCTAAAAGCACAAGGAATTATCTTCTGTCCAGCTGTAGATCTATGATCCTTTGCTGAGAATATCAAATCTGCAAATATCAAATATTAAAACTGCTCAGTCCATTTGATTAACGGTTAATTCCATAAAAGACTAATTATATTGACATTTATGTAAAGTTAATAGTTAGAAATCAGCCTTAAATTATGTAGAAGTTAGATGGAATACAATTTTTCTAAAGCATCATTCTTTTCAAAAATTCCATGCAGTGTTTATTTATTCCTCTAATAATGGGTCTTATTTTTTTTTTATTAAATTGCACCTTATGGTGAATAAGTCATGATTATTCTGTAAAGAAAAACTAAAACCTAAAAAGATGAGAAGGTCCACAAGCCCCAAACCAAAATGCCCAAAGAGAATATTGTATGAGGAGGAAATATAAATTTGTAGTTCACTGTCAAGGGCAGCAGGAAATAGAAAGCACACAATCATTAAAAAAAAAAAAGTCGTTAAAGGTTCAAAGCATCTAGTGCCTTAAGCCATAACAGAAAGAAAGAACAAAGCAGAACTAACCAAATTTTGCCAGAAAGATTATTGTTTATTAATATCATGCATCTCAGGCATGAAGTTAAAGAATTAGAGAAACATTGAATAGACAAGTAGCATCCAAAGAAATCAAATCTAATGAGCTTAGGGAATACCAGAAGGGCAAACCAGATAACCACCATATCACTGAAATTATGTACTTCCAGACAACAAAATGAAAGCTGGGCTCTTTCAGCAAAAGAGAAGATGGTCTACTTTGGGAAATAAGAATTACAGGAAAGGAATGACTTTATCTATCAGGGCTAAAGCTAGCTGTGGAGTACCACTGGCTTTGATAAGAATCACTCTACACCCTGCAGATTTTCTCCTGACATCAAAGGGTGCCTCACCTTTAGATCTGCTCTGCAGGATATCCAGTAACAAGAGACATGAACACACAAATTATCTCATGTTACATTCCCTATGTTGGCTCTTGACTCCTTAAATGGTATCAAGAAAGCAAGATGCATTAAGATGAGGTATTTCTTTTTAAAACTGAGTGTTGCTCTTCTTGCGGGATTAGATTATGTGACCGGGCAAACAATACGACTTTAAACACACATAGTCAAATATCTGCTTTATTAAAGTGTTGTCACTCCTTATATAGGTGAAAACAGAGCTATATAGCTAGATTTTTTTAACCTGAAGCAATATAAACATTACTAAGGACAAAAGACACAGTAGGTACCTCAAGTCAGGGACCTGAATTCGGGGTTCAACTCCTAGACACTGAGAGGCTATTGCTGAGGACATGGAGGACAAGGAGAAGAGGTATGCTCAACCAGGCCATCACCTGAGGTTGAACTGCTAGAGGTGTAAAGACCATCTATTTTAATTATGCTGTTTCTTCTGCTCAAAGATTGTGGCTACATTCAACACCTCCTAAATTCAGTTCCCTGTAGCAAAATCTAGTCACTCTACTATAATTAAAGCTCTATATGAAAATACCCCTTCAAATAGGAATATAAAGGATTATTTCAAATTGCCTGGATTTAAATTTGCTTTAAAATTTCAACTTTTGTGAAGGAGAGGTTCAAAGATTTAGGAATATAATCAAAGGGTTATGTGTAATTTGTTTCAATAGTGCTACTTATCAGATATGAGTCAGATTTTTTTTCTGATTATTTATAAGAAACTTTAAATTTTCCTAACCAATGAGAACCACTGGGGATTTTTTTAAAAAATGCGATTCTTGGGCTGGCTAGGTGGTGCACTGAATAGAGCACTGGCCCTGGAGTCAGGGGGACCTGAGCTCAAATCTGGCCTTAGACACTTAACAGGCACTAGCCGTGTGGCTTTGGACAAATCACTTAACCCTAATTGTTCTGCCTTCTCCTCTCCAAAAAAAATTCAATTCACTATTCAGTAATTCTGGCATAAGGTCAAAGTGAATCACAAAAGAGACAAGAAGTGAATGATCCAAATGAGTTCAAAGGCTATTTAGAAAACTAAAAAATGAGAATTAGAGGAAAATTGGGACAACAGAGAAAACTTTGAGAGGCAATCAGACCCTACTACTGTCTTGGAATGAAACATCTTCAAACCAGTCAATAAAAAGTATTGAACTCTGGCTATGTGTTTCCAAGATTATGCTAGAACACTTACCAACTATGAAATCACCCAGCAGTCACCTTCATTGGAAGGGATATTGGTATATACTTGAAGTCTGACAAAGAAATGTGCTTTCCTATGCTGAATTTGGCTAGGATCCTTCCCAACCTCCATGAGACTTTTATTTTGCTCCTTTATTTTAGTAGGTTTAATCCTGGGCCAAGTAGGTCCATTCCTTTTCCTTTTATCACAAAAGAAGTCAGATGTACATGTAGTACTCTTCAATTTGAGTTAAATTTCTAGTTCATGATAGGTTGGGCAGGAAATAGAAAAGTCACAGAGCAGTGGCAACGACAGTCACTCCTTTGTGATGCCTTTTATGATCAGCAAATGCTTTTTTACCAGATTAATAATATGTCAATGATTTTGCTCCTATTTTCTTTTTTATTACATAATGCGCAATCAATATTATTGCAATCAGTTTGAAGATAACAAATCTAAGACATATTCAATCAGTCAAAAAATGTTTATTGTGTCTACTATGTACCAGGTATGGTGTTAAATTTAAAATAAATAAATAAATAAATGTGACAATTTTGTGTAGTAGTGAAGAGACACTATGGACTAAGAATATCAAGAAAGCGTGCATGCAGAAGGTGACATAGCTCAATGTGTGTAGACTACATGAAAGGGAGTTATATGGAATAAAACTAGAAAGGTCAGTTAGGGCTATGTTGGTGAATTTTGAAAGATTGAAATAGTTGCCATTTAATTCTAGAGGTAAAAGAGTCATTAGAGTTTACTGAGTAGAGCAGAGACATGTCAGAACCTGCAGTTTAGGAAAATCACTTTGGCAGCAGGATGGGAAGATGGATTGGAGCAGGGAGAGACTCAAGGTAGGAACAACAATTAGAAGACTATTGTAATAGTCCGGGAAAGAAGTGGTTAAGACCTGAATTAGCATGGTAGTGATGCAAGGAGACAGGGGCAGATATGAAAGCTACTGTAGCAGTAAAAATGATCTTATTTGTCAACTGATTAAATATGTAGAATGAAAGAAAATGAAAATTCAAGGATAAAACCAAGGTTTGAACCAGGCTGACTGGAATCATGGGGTGTCCTAAATAAAAATAGGGAAGTTAAGAATAAAAGTAAATTTGGGTCATCGAGAAATTATCTCTGCTCTCAACTTCTAGTGGGAGGAGACCAGAACATTTAAAGGATATTCAGCATAAAAATAAAGTTGTTAATAAATACGTACACAAAGAAGTTAAATACAAAGTAGTTTGGAAATAAATAAGGGCATAAGCATGTACAAGATTAGTAGTTGGAGTCATCTTCATAGAGAAGAAAGTGGACATCTGAGAGTTGATCATATCACTGAGTTATTAAATGTCTTACCTCAAATCCTAATTTGAATCAGAATTAGAACTAGAATTCATTTAACTATATAATTCTGCAGCATTTTTTCTCACTATAATATTGAAAAGAGTAAACATTTTAGCAGTTTCTATTAAGAGGCATTCTGACACATTACCTAGACTTTTGGACCTAGTGTCAGGAAGACGTGGATTCAAATCCTACCTTTTAATATTTATTAGCTCTTTAGACAAGCTACTATACTCTATTAGTCTCAAAGTTCTCATCTATAAAAACAGGATAATAACAGTTTTAGAATGTAGATGACAAGGTCATTATGAGCCTCAAATCAAGTAATACATGGAAAGCACTTTATATCCCTATATTAACAGAGGACATTTTGTAGACAACTGGTATTGAAATCAGGGGAAACTAGGCATAATTCCTATCTCTTACCCATACTAGCTTTAAATTACAGACTATTATTGACCTATAGTGACAGAAGTTTTTCCCTGGAAGATACCCATCCAAATGAAATCACAGGCCCAAAACAAATAAATAAATGATACTAACTAGTAAGTATTATGAAGGTGTACACCACTCTGTATTTTCCCAACTCTATATACTCTTTCTTGTGGCTGGAATGTTCCTCCCTTTCTATTTCCCTTGCCCTCTACTCCTCACAAATTAATTCCTGCCCATCCTATAAGGTCCTATATAAATACCCACTCCTCTAAGAAGGCTTTCTTAATTTTCTCAGTAAACTTTGACTTAGTTATGTCTAATAAGTTGAGCTAAATTGAATTGATATACCATCTTCAATGCTGTTTAGGAACACTATCAACATCCTGACATCTTTAGACTATGGAACTCAACCTGCTTATAGTCAACAGATTATCAACATAAGAGATTCCAAGGGCATACAAAACCTTGTTAAGTCAGAAGAAATGTTTAAAAATCAATATAAGAGCTAGCATACAGAGAGTTAATGGCAGAGAAAACTCAGGGAACATGATGAATGAATGAAAACATTATTTCCACATGATGTTTACAAAATAAATGATACTTACTATAGACTGTTAAAAACCAAAAAGAAAAGCATTGTCATAACCAACTATCAGAGAAATATGAAAAAGTCTTAGAAGCTTATGGTTTTAATAAAATTCCCAAAACACACAGAAACTGAATCACCCCATACCAAATAATCAATGCTATACTTATTGAGTTTGAATTCCAGTCTCAACCAAATTTCTGATCCTAAATAAAATCACTATGGCCAGATAAGAAGCTTTGAAATAAATATCAAGCAAGGAACGTAAAGAAACTGGCATGATTTCAGTACTGCAAGAGGCATGTTTCATTTAGTTAATTTAACATCAGTTAAACCTATAAAAGACACTATCAAGGAGGTGAACAGAGGAAGCAAATTTCATTTCACAAAGTAGTGGGTTTTGGGATTACAAATTCAAATCAGTGCAGCTTCCAGCAACAAACAGATAACAAAGAATGAGAGGCCTGTTGCAAGAGAGGCCACAGAGTACTGTGATGAATATTAAGGGAGCAAAAAAAAAAATACAAACTGGAAACAAAATACATTTAAATTTCTCTAGAGCACTTTGTAGGAAAGACTCTTCTTTGATGTTCATTAAAGCTGGTGACAGAAGTTCCTTATTCAATAGTGAGAAAATGACTCATTTCAGGAAATATTTTTCATCCAGTTCGGACTAAGGATTGGTATGCTCTTGACAAATGCAATGTTGGAAGATTTGCCAAAGAATATTCCTGTGCAAATAGAATGGTATTTTGAATGGGGAAGACATATAGACACATCAGAAGTAGAACAGGAAAATGCATTGTCTTTCCAAAAGGAGAACTTATAGATGTTGGGGTACCTTGAAAATAAAATATGTGGTTATTGTGTGTGCACACATGTGTATGTAATGGTATATATGCACGCATATTATCTATACAATACAATTCCACATATATATATATATATGTATATATGTATATATATATATATATATATATATATATCTGTAGTATATGTATAGTTAGGAAACATGAAAACATTTCAAGTGTGAATGAGAAAAACTCAGAAAAAAATTTTTTTCTGTAAATTTTTTGTCTGAAAATAGCTTTCAGCTCAAAACTAATATCCATAACAGAAACAGAGAGATGGACAGACAGACAGACAGAGACAGAGACAGAGAGACAGAGAGAGCACCTAGGGTGACTTTCCTCGAATGTCACACTTAATATATCACTGCTTGTGATACTTTGCATTACTTATAGAATCATGTAGTATAAGCAATCAAAATTGACTTGGGTTCTGTCTTCTATTTACCCACAAAAAGGTAGCATTGATGTTTATATCTGCCTGAGAATATAATATTTCAGTAGAGTATCAAGTGACAGTCTCCTTGAATCATCATCCCAGTGGCCACATTGGTTCCTCTACATTACATGTGCAAAATAGCTTTTGTATAAGTTGTAGTATTACTATCTATTAAATATTGTTCAGCTTGTAAATAGTTAAGCTGCTCTCCCACATAATTTCAGGGCTAGGTATATGTAGTTCAAATTTATTCTGACTAGGAACTATCAAGGGATGAAATACTATACTTCACAAAATTTTTAAAAATATGGAATCTGCAGCTCTATGGCCTTCACAATTCATTTAGGCTTACCACTTTCTGACTAAGTACTTCTACTGCTCCTATTCATAGAACTGAGACATCCAGTATGCTATGATAACATTTTTCATTAAACAAAGTAACAAAGAAAAGGAAAAACTGAAGCACTAAGAAATAGAGATTATATACTCCAGGTAAATCCTAAACCTTCTCCTGATTGCTTTCTTAGATCGTGATGGATGACGGAAGAAAATTCCTGAAACAGCCATCCCTGTATCAGGTGATAAAGGAATGAGGACAGAGGTGTATGTACTGGATTCCAGAACCAAACTACAAATGATGAAAATGGAATGCAGAAAAAGAAAAAAGCAGTATGAAAATCAGCCTCCCCACCACTACCACTTGCCACCAGCTAAGAGGGATTACGAAAAGATTTTAACTGTGTGACTCAGAGTCACACAGAAAAGACTCTTCTTTGATGTTCATTAAAGCTGGTGACAGAAGTTCCTTATTCAATGGCGAGAAAATAACTCACTTCAGGAAATATTTTTCATCCAGTTCAGACCAAGGATTGGTATGCTCTTGACAATGCTATGTTGGGAGATTTGCCAAAGAATATTCCTGTGCAAATAGAACAGTACTTTGAATGGGGAAGACATATAGACACATCAGAAATAGAACAGGAAAATACATTGTCCTTATAAAAGGAGAACTTACAGACATTCCGTGTGTGATCTAGTGTCTCTTTGTGATCTGACCCAAAGCTCGGATTTTTTCAATAGGATTTTGTCTGGCAGTCTCCAATACCAGTTGATAGAGGCATGGGCTGCAGCAACATTGGTAACCATGTACTCAGTGCTGGCCACCCAGTACTACCACATGGAAGCTCAGTTATCTTAATTCAATGGCAACTGATGATTGCCTCAGCCTCCCATATAGTGATCAGAAAAATTTGGATCCCCAGATACAGAAGGAAGGAAGGGAAGGAAAAGGACAGCAATCCTACAGGCCAGTGCCTGTTGTGAACAATCACTGAAACTCATTCAGGCTCCTGGTGAGAGGTACATTCCTAGGTCATAAGAAACAACTTTATCATTCTCCTTCCTGACTCACTTTCATTTGGGAACAGATGGAAATAAATATATTTTTTAAATGAATATGTGGCATAGGCCTAGGTTATAGATAAAGTTAAACTGACCATATTCTAATAGTCTTCAGTTATGACTAAAAGTATCAGATGTAATGCTTAAAAAGCATAGCTAGTAATATGCAGGTTTAGTCAGCTGGACAGATCTTAAGATGGATTGACTTAGAATCTTTAATAAAAAAAAAATTTAGTTATAAATTCTTATAGAAAGTTTATGTTTATCCATAACAAACTAAAAAAATTTAGAGTTTTAAATGCTGTCTAACATGAGGCCTTAGGAGGATTTAAAAGTTGACATTTTTTAAAATCTGTTTTCCTTCAAATAGAAGGACACCAAAACTTTCTATCACCCTCCTTATGTGAATCTATTGATTTACTTATTGCTTAACAAAGTAATTGTTACTATTGCTTAACAAAGTAATAGTTTAGTTCAATTTCTGTAAGTAGTATTTTTCATCACTGAAGCAAAGTATTTTGCTTTGCATTCCTTTCTAATCTTCAATGTTCTCCATTTTGGGTAGCCTGGTTTATTAGGGGACCTTCCTCAGTTTTAGAATGACCTAGACTTAAGTACTGTTTCTAATATATACTGACTGTGTGACCATGGAAAGGTCATTTAACAGCTCTGTGCCCCCAGACAATTCTCTAACACCATAAACTGCATCACAATAGTTGCCCAGCTACATTAGTAGATTTTCCCTAAGAACTTCCTAGAGAGATACAATAATGGGAGTAGAGGAAACAGGATACAGTCAATTTACCTCTTAAAAAAAAAAGTTCTCAGGGGTGACTAGGTGGTGCACTGAATAGAGCACTGGCCCTGCAGTCACTTAATACTTACTAGCCATGTGACCTTGGGCAAGTCACTTAACTCCAATTGCCCTCCCTTCCCCCCTCCCAAAAAAAAACAAAAAAAAGTTTTCCAAATTAAAATTTACTATGTTCAACTTTATAAAAGAGATCAAGATACCTGCTTAGAATGTTTCTATCCCAAAACTCACATCAATCCAAGGAAAGTATTTGTATCCTCAGGTCTTAGAACAGTGTTCAACACATAATAAGAGCTTAATAAATGTATGATGATTGTTCAGTTGATTGTTCCTTAACCTCTAGAAAACTGCTTGCTTATTTTCCTTCTTTCCTTCCTTCTTTCCCTCTTTCCTTCCTTCTTTGCTTCCTCTCTCCCTTCCTTCCTTCCTCATATCAACACTTTAAAAAAAAAAAAGATAGAATGTTATTTTTAAGAGATTGTATAAAGAATCACCAAAATCCTTTTAGGAACAAAAAACACTATGCCTGGTTTTCCAGGTCAAAATGAGGTGAAGGAATGGTTAAGTCTATACCTCTCACTTCTATTCGCCCTATATTCGACAGTTTTAAGTCTCTCTTTAAGTCTTTAACTCAGTGTTCCAGGTTTCCTTGAATTCTGTAGACAAACTGAAGCTGCTTATGCATAATCCTCCTATATATTCTCTGGCCATATATTATTATGCTGCCTCCCTCTGATGAAATGTTACTATGATAAATCATCCCAGGGAGCTGCAGCTCTGATGAGCTGTTGCTTCAGCACACCATTGAAGCTGTCATGAGCATGATGTATTAGTGAGGCATACTGATGGTGTGTTACGCAAAAGATGGTGCTGCCCAGGGAACAAAAGGTTTAGGAGAAGATTCCACATAATTACCAGATAAAAGTCAGCCTGCACACAGTGAGCGAAGAGTGCTTTCCAGGGTATGTTAAATCACTTCCTCTCAATGTATGCTATTTCTGGAGTGACTGTCATGGCTTTCCTAAGCTAAGCAGGAGATTGAAAGTTAGGGAAAACATATCTGTTGAGGACAAAGCCTGAAAGAGTAAAATTTGAATGTTATATTACAAATCACAAAAGTGAAGTTTGCTTTACTTTCCTCTTCCCCCACTGCCCCAAATCTTTGTCAAAATTTATGAATTGTTTTGTACAATGTCCCGGAGTTTAAATGAATTATTTTTACTGCCTCTGAGTGTCTAAATAGGTACTGGGCAGAGCGGGAGCACCATGAGGCAATCATATGTAAGTTATGCTGCTTACTATTAAATATACAACATAGATGGCTCAATGGTTAAGGGACTCATAGGTTTAGA
>CM053587.1:191483770-191512606 GCA_028646515.1 Pseudochirops corinnae
GGTGGGGGAAAGAGGGGGAGAAAATATGTAACTCAAAATCTTGTGGAAATGAATGATGCAAACTGAAATAAAATTAAAAAAAAATTCCTTCAGGATAGATGAGAGGGAGGGGAATTATTGCTGCTCTTTGCAATAACCTACTGATGATGTTGGCTTTATTATTCACTAAGTACTATTTAATAATCATTATATGATCCTGGCAAAAAATATAGTACTCTTTGCTAGTTTTGTGTCAACCTCACTGCTGTCTCACTTATACTTCAGAGAGATTCAATATTGCATGTTTCGTATTGGACTCTATAGGGTAGTTGAGCTACTGAACTATCCCCCTTCCCCAGTGAAACAACAACAACAACAACAACCTTCCCCTATAAAGCAATTTCATGATATGGACTCTGAGGGTGGCACTGCAGTGAGTCTCTAATGCATTGGCTCAGTCTCATTAGGTTATATTTTCTTATGTCAACTTCCCTTCCTCCTTTTATGTCTCTATTTTGCCCCTGGTATTGGTGTTTTTCCATCTTGTGAAACAAGACACTTGTTTTTAAAGCAATTTAGCTCCCCAGTCTGAATTTTCAGGCAGTTTTGATATTTAGGAATGTATCATTGAATACAAATATTTTTCCTGTTATGATCTTTGCTTCCTTCTATTACCCATCATTGCTGTTTTCTATTGGCATGTAGCACCTTCATCCTGGATAACCTTCAGACGTTCTTGTCTTTGTTTTCAGACAAAAGAGGTAAACAGACAAATGGCCTCTTTATAGATGGTATACAAGATAGACCTTTATAGGACAGTAAATTAAAGGGAAAATTGCTTTAAATTCTATTTTCAAGTAGTATCATATTTCTTACTTGATATTTTCAAAGTTCAGTTTAATTTACAAAGAGAAATTTATATATAAATGCATGCAAAACTTAATTTTACAGATACATGTAGATAGTGGAACACACACATACACACACATATGTATATATTTGTATATTTATACATAACAATTTCATTCTGTGCAAAAACTGTTAAGTGGGAACAGGAGATAAATTTTATCCTCGTGAATCTTTCATTTGGATGCAAAATTCATCCAATTTATGGTTTTTAGTCCTACAACACAAACTTATATTTAGAGTATTGATAACATATAGGAAAAATTATAAATCTTACAAACAATATAGAAAAGATGCAATTCTAATTAGAAATGTTATCTTTTTTTCTATGACTTCTTTAACACTTTGAGCCTATGAAATCTGCTAATTTCATCTGTGCATATACTGTCTCCACTGTTATTTATCTCACCTCCACTTTATTCCTCCCTTCCCTTTCTTTATCCACTTCTCAGCATTCTCTACTCCCCTTGTTTCAATAGATTGTTATAATCAGCTGCCCTGTCCCTCTCCTAAACCAAAGCAAAACAAATGATAACTTATGGGTAGCCAGACCTATTATGATTAGCCTTTCTAATCTTACCTTGCTGGCACTTGAATGATGGACATACCCTATGAACCTTTATTTATTGCATATTCCCTTGTAGCTTCTGACTTAGAGCAAAAGAAAGCAAAACAAAACAAAACAAAACAAACTGTGTATTTGGGTGGAGGGAGGGGGTGAGGTAGGCAAATTCATTTAAGCTACATCCATGAAGTCCTTTCTGGCTTTACAGAAACAGTCAGATCGAGTTCTTGACATAGCCTCCAATAACTCAGGATTGATTTTCATCAAACCAAGTGATTAAAACAACAACAACAATTAGTAGGTCATTAGTACAGATGTACTAATGTACTAAGTACTTTCTCATTTCCAATAAAGGAAAGAAAATTTGAAGTTGAAACATTAAAAATCAGTATTAATGGGATTTACATGATGATATTAATAAGAACCATTATTGTTATAAGCAAGTATATTACTCCTTTCTGGGACTCAATATGGTGTTGCAGATAAGGGTAGGGATTAGAGTCAGGAAGACCTGGGTTTAAGCCCTACCTGTGATGTATACTTACTCTGTAATCCTGGGCAAGGCCCTTAAAAATAATTTTTATACTACCAGGCTCTAGGTGACGCTTTTAAGACTTTAAGTTATAAATAATTATTTATTGACATCCTTGGAAGTGGTTTTTACATTAGATGAAATCACAGGGCCTGATCACCCCTTTCCCCTGGGTACCTGTACCTGTGTGCATGCAAAGTGTGTTTATATTTACTCTAGGCAAATTTTGTCAGTTATTTCTCAGGCCTCTGTTTCCCTACCAGGGCCTCTTTTGCAAGGCAGCCTGGTGTAATTTTGAAGGTCATATGATGTAATGGAAAGGACAACAATCTTTCAATCCAAAGGCCTAAGGTGAAGGGCTGACTTTGTTACTTATTAGGTGGGTGCAAGTCACTTAATCACTCTGAAGCAAGTTAGCTTCCAGATTTGTTTTCCTCTGAGATTTGGCTTCATCATATATAGTTCTGATAAAAGAGCTATCCTGTAACCAATATTCTTTCTGCAGAATATCTTTCTATGATTTCTTGTCTTTCTATGGAGGTGATTCTGGATTCTTCAAGGCTATACTTGCAGAGTACAAGCTCTAGTAGGTTCTGTCATGTTGGAAATGCTTGTAGTATCATCTTGCGACATACCAAGTCTAAGAAGCAAACTAATCAAATGTGGAAGGGTTCGTTATTGGCCAGACTGACAGGTTGCTAATGAATTCTTTGGCCAAGTCAAGCTATGAAACAATGTGTGATTCTTAGCACCCTTTACCACCTTTCTTGCTTTTGTGCACCAGAAAGAGGAAATGTAGGACTGTCATTTAAAAATTTTTTTTGGTTTCATTAATCATTTGGTATAGAACATTAAGAGAAGTTTCCTGTTCACATTTTTCAGATGAGCATTACCATACAAGATGACCAAATATCCCATGGAATTATATTTCTTGTTGTCTTTGGCTGCACAATAAGATAAATTCCATCCACTCCTTTATCTCCCTCTCCAAGAAGAGCCATTTCTATATTTAACTGTAACTTCTTTCTCTTCTTTGGTTTCAGTTATTCCAATAATGTCAGAAAGGATAAGATTAACTTCCACTAGTGGTATATCTACTCTATCTGTGCAGTACTTTCCCACTACTGATTATGTCCAATTTATCTGATGTATAGCTGGTTGCATGTTGTCTCCTTTAATAGACTGCTAAGCTCTTTATAAATATCTCTTCTTATTGTCACATCAACTCAGTGACGTAGATGTCATTGAACATTTTGTGTACATCCAATAGAACTACTGTAATGCTACTAGAAAGTGAGGAAGGCCCCCAGTGTATTGGCTGAACCTCTTGTGGAAAATTTATAGGAGCACATTGACAAGAACGAGATTGAATGGACAGGAAATGATAGGTAGCAATCATTATCACAGAAGTTGCTAAGTGTGAATAAATGGATAAAACGCTTAAAGTCAGGCATACCTGAGTGTTAATCCTACCTAAGACAATTACTAGTTATGTAATCCAGAATAAGTCACTTAAACTTTCTTGACTTCAGTTTCTTTATTCGTAAAATGTCAATGATAATAATACCTGTGTTGCAGGGTTGTTGTGTGGACCAAATGAAATAATACATGTAAAGTACTTTGCATATATTAAAGTGCCATATAAATTCTATCATCATCATCATCATCATCATCATCATCATCATCATCATCATCATTAATATTATAGTCATCACCACCACACCACCACTGCCACCACCTTCCTCATCCTCATCCACATCCTCATCTTTATTGTCTTCATGGAGAGAACACCTACATATATAAAAAAAAACATATTCATTTACGCATTTGAACATTTTTCAAGTGATATTGCATGACTAAATTGAAGTTATGGATAATCCAAAATACCATATAAATGCAATTCAGAGGACAACATAAAGGACAAAGATGGTTGTAAGAGAACTATGTGATCAAAAAAGGAGAAAAGCAGTTCATGTGGTAGAAATGAGGAATGGTTATTGAAGAGTACCTTGCTCCACTGGAAAATTCATCACATAAAAAGAATGCAAGGAAGAGTCCTAGTTAATGTATTGTGTGGAACTACTGTGTCTAATGTATGGGAAGAGTATAGACAAAACCATCATGAAATGGGATAGCATGAGGGGTTATGATTTATGTCTTAAGAGGTAATAATCACATCATTGATATCGTAGATCTATTGGACTATCTCCAAATAATATTCTGAAACTAATGCTTCCTACTTTATTGAGTTATTGTGTAGATCAAATAAGATGACACATGCAAATCTGCTAACAGCTTTCCTGTTAATGTGGTAATCATGAAATAAAGGCAATAACATTATGTCACAACTGTTTTAGGAGATGCTGTATTAAAAATAAAATCTCCCCAAGGGATTTATTTCAAAATCTATAAACTGACTGTCTTTGTAATACAAGGTAGACTTTTTCTGATCCCACCTGGCTTTTTTCAGTTCATCAACAAACATTTATTAAATGCTTACTATGTACCAGGCACTATGATAAATTCTAGGAATACAAATATAAACAGGAAGATAGTCTCTGCTGTAAAGGAGCTTACATTCTAATGGGGAAAGACAATATATAAAACATGATGGAATGCAAGGAGGTGAGAAGGAGAAGGGACTTGAAGAGGGAAGGTGGCATAGCAGAGAAAATCCAGAGGTTCAGGATCATAGCCCAGAGAAGAAGGGAGAACATGGCTAGCTTTGACAATTTTCTTAAAATGGAGGTTTTTTTGGGGGAAACCAGCTAATTAGAGAAAAGGATTGCAATACAGTTTACTTCCAGTGTGAGAAGTCCAGGACTATTGTGAGCTTCTAGGGTGATGACACTTCTGTGGTACCATGAAGAATCCTAGAGTGTCAGGAATGGAGCCTGCATGGGAATGAAGATGTATAGTATATCTCTCTTTTTCCCCTAACACACGACCTCAGGGAAGAATAGAATAGTAGGTTGTAGAGGCCACATGAAATAGAAAAAGGAGATCAAGTAATGAGGATAAAGGCCATGGACATTTTACTTTTCCTTCCCTTGGAGAGAAAACATAAGATGACAGTAGGATGTAATGTTTTTCATGCACAGATAAGTTTAGACAGTTAGAAAACAGAGGAGCTGAGATGGAAGCTTGCTATGGACACAACAATCTTTGGTAGCAGACTTTTGGGCATGCTGGAGCTGTTAGAAAGAATAACACAAGAAAATCATCGTAAGCTTCCTTCCCTTCTGTAATGATAATGGAATTTAAAGATCCCCCTGTATTGGCTTGTTTTTTTTTTTTTTTTGCTTTTTGGAGAGCAATTGGGGTTAAGTGACTTGCCCAAGGTCACACAGCTAGTTTTTGAGGCTGGATTTGAACTCAGGGCCTCCTGACTCTAGGACCAGTGCTCTGTTGACTGTGTCACCTAGCCACCCCTTATTGGCTTGGTTTTAGGGTTCAGTGTTGAAACCCAGAGCTTGTGAATCCCACTTGTGGGATAGACTTGTTGACGTGAAGACAATGGGCTGAACTGGGAGGAGCTTGGGCTGTGGATTTAGAAAGAAGTCCAAGCAGAGAGAAGCCCAAGCAGAGAGAAGGCCCAACCAGAGAAGGCCAGAAGGACTTTTGGACAACAGTATTGTGGAGGCAGAGAGGAGAATTGCCAGGGGCCAGAATTTGCTGAGAGAAAGACTCCTGAGGGCCGGTTGGAGCTGCCCGAGGCTTTTGAGAACTGCCACCTGGAGCTGCCAAGAACTGAGGAAGCATGGCTGTGATGCCACTATTTTGTCTGTCTGTTTTGATGTTGTTTTGCCACATTCATATGCAGTTGAAGGACAGTGCTAATGTTGTAGAGGTCCTGAAACCTTGCTGTTGGTTCAGAAGCCCTGAAGGAGAATTTTCTTGTTGTATGTTTACAGAAATCCTGGAAGAGGGTCTTGCTGATGTTTTCAGGGGTTCTGGGACTGTTCTGAAGGCAGAAAGTGAATTAATGAGGATACTGGCAATGCATATTGTGGCTTTGTTAAGCTTTGTCTCCCCAGGAACAGAGATTACTGAGAACTTGTCTCATGTCAAGATGAAGGAAGGGCCTTTCCTTGGGTTTTCAATGCTGGGATATCTTAACCTTATTATAGCTTAAGGGTAGATGGACTTTTGTGCTCTCCTGCCTCTTTAGAGAAAGTGCTTGACATTAATGGATGTTATTGTAATTCATTTGTGATCCAGGGGTGGGAAACTTTTGACTTTTTGTGCTCTGTCACTGACCAAATTAATGTACTTTGTTTATGATTGGAAACTAATCTCCATTTGAGAAGAGAGACTTTGACTGACTAAATGAATTTACTGTCCAGGGGTGGAGTAGTACTTGGATTGAATTGAGAACTTACTTACTAAATGAATGTTACATTATATTTTGATCTTCTCTGTTCTGTAAATGTTTTGCCTTAATCTGTCACTGAATAAATAGAGTTTGCTATGTTGGTATTCTGAACCTTGGAAATTGACTTTGCTTGGCATTACACCTTCCCCTGCCCAGTTCATAAGGATTGCAGTGTGCATCTATACATATACATGATATGCAGAAATATAATCACATGTATGTACATACATGGATGTATATATTGAGTCATGGGTGCATTGTGAATATGTATGTATGTGTGTGACACATACATACATATACCCATATATATATGTATATAAAATTTTATATGGTAGTACTACCACTCCATGAGATCAGAAAAAGCTTCATGAGTTTTTAAAGTTATTTAGGGATTCAAAAAGAATAGGAGAGGAGATTCTTGTAGGCATGGTGGGACAGCATATGAAGAGGCATGGAGAAAGCAGATAGAATATCATGTATAAGGAAAAGTGGAAAAGTCACTATGGTTCTACCAAAGATAGATAAAGGAGAACAATATGTAATAAGAATGCAAAGGTAGTTTGGAGTCAGGATGTGAAAAGTTTGAAATGTCAAGAAGAGGAGTTTGCATTTGATTCCAGAGGCAACAGAAGGCCTCTAAAGACTAGAAGAGAGAGAGGTTAATAAGTCAGTAAAGAAGGTTGATGAAATATCTTTTAGTAGTAAGAATATAGTTGTAGCAACAATAATGACAATAAAATGTGATATTTGATCTTTTTAGCTTGGGTGCTACAGTTATTTTGTGTGGGTTGAGAAGGCAAAGTAAAAAAAAGATGAACAGACTAATAACTAATTACTATTACATTTTATATATTCTCAGAGAAAGGAGAGTTGAATAAGAAAATAACAAGAGAGAAGTAACTTTAATGATTGGAGTTACTGAGACTAGTTTGGTGAAATATATCAGGTGAAAATGTTAGAAGGAAGTGTTCTAGGGAAATTAAATTTTAGGACTATTAAATTTATCCTTGAACAATTTTTTAAAATAAAAATCAGCCAAGTTTTCTATTTTCTTGCCTTTACGGACATTAAACCTTTTCATAATTTAGCTAACAAGAAGGCTAAACAAAATAAACATTTTAGAAAATATATTTCTTTTCATTTAGAAGATTCTTTATCTTAAAAAAAGGAAATCTAATCTAATCTTTGAATTGAAAACACTGATTTTAACAAGATTACTGTGTTTGCCTAGTCTGAGGGACTCTGGCTAAATTGGTAAATATAGGGACATAATGACCCTCTAAATCATTTAATGTTTCATCCAAAGTAAATGCCTTTTATCTCTATTCTCCAAATTCTTCAAAAGAATGGGGGAATGTTGATTGGAAGAGTACAGGGTGATGGTGGAAAGTTTCCGACAGGAAAAGGAGTATGGGAGAGAAATATTTGAGGCCTAATGGCTCCAAAGGTCTGAAACTCATCCAGAAATCTTATAGAGTTTTCGGGAATCATGAATGGAGAATATTTATAGTGCAAATTTTTTTCTGTTGGTCGTAATTCAAAATGATCATTTCTATGTGAAATCTTTTTTAAAGCTTTATTATTCCAGTAAACTGATCAGAAATGTGTGTACATATGAATCCCTTTGAATCTTTATTTCTTCTTATTTTTAACTCCTTGACATTACAATGATTTATAATAAAGTCATAGTGTCAAAGAATTCTAGACCTAGAACTAGAAAGGAATTCTAAGGCTGTATGGGCAAAACATCCCCATTTTG
The DNA here is from genome assembly GCA_028646515.1 of Pseudochirops corinnae. NCBI lineage: Eukaryota > Metazoa > Chordata > Mammalia > Diprotodontia > Pseudocheiridae > Pseudochirops > Pseudochirops corinnae. The sequence goes on from CM053587.1 coordinate 191,491,887, forward strand.
AGTGAAATAGTGTCCTATTTTTGTTTTCTTTTCTATTTTCTTTGAACGTAGTTTCATCATGAAAGCTCAGTATCAGTAACTGTGTACCATGAAAATCAAGCAAAGTTAATTATCTTATATGGTTTAAGAGTGGATCTACTATCTAGAACAAAGGAGGTGATAGTCTTTGTATACTCTGCTTTGGACCGGTCACATCTGGAGTATTATATTGAGTTCTGAGCATCACATTTTCAAAAGAATTTTAAGCCATTTACCATTTAAGCCATGACCAATGCAAGGAGGTGACTGAACACAGGGCTGAAAATATTTGGCTTAGATTTGAGGAGGTCTATGGAGAAACATAGCATCAGAAGGGATATCATCTGAAAACAATTTCATTTTTTCTACATGGCCCAGAGGATGGAGAGTAGTTTTTAAAAAGAACAAAATTTAGGCTTCATAGAGAGCAAACCCAATGTAAAAGTTCTTTATTTAAGTAGATAGTGGATTTCCCCTTACTGGAGGTCTTCAAGTGGAGAGGGAGCGTATTAATTTGTTAGGACTGTTTTAGAAAGGGTTCAAGTGTATGTAATGGTTAGATTATACAACTTCTGGATTCAGTGACTCAGAGACAAATGGCTTTGATTATGTTAAAAAATGTTTGTTGGTAAATTGTTTTTCAGTATTCATATTACATTTTTCTATCCATATTATTCTACCTGGTTGTAGAGTTCCCAGACCAATCTACAAAGTACATTTAACTCAAAATACATTTGTCTACACTATTAGACCTCTCCATCATACCCAGAATCCTCTTTATCATAGATGATCACTTCAGGCATGGAATATATACCATGGAAGTACCCTTCAACCCTGAAGTCCTTCCCCTTGTTTGGATTGCTCTTCCCAAGACCTCCATTTAAACTGTGTTCCAAAAATGAGTCATTTCTTCATTTTTCACCAGGCTATAGTTTAGAATTCTCCATCTTGCCTTGCAAATTTGTGGTAATTTCTTCCTCTCTCCTCCCATTGCCCACCTTTTCAACTTCTTGCTTTGTATTCTCTTAATCATTTACAATATCAGCTGCTTGAGAGCAAAGAATGTCTTTCCTTTTCCTATGTTTATATCACTATCACTTAGCAGGATGCCCAGCACATAGTAAGGGCTTTATAAATGCTTGTCTAACTGACTGAACTTCCTACAATGATGTACCGGGACTATAGTGCCAACTGACAAGCATTTATTAAATGCTATATTTATAATCATTTATTAAATGCTATGTTCTAGGCATTCTGCTTAGTGCTGAGGTTACAAAGATTGGTAAAATCTTGTAGTGGGGAACAGGGGGAGGGCATGTGGGACATACCAAGAAAGGCTTCGTGAAAAGTTAGAAAGTAACTTCTCTATTGAGAGAAGTCACAGTATAAGTGTAAGTTTTGAGAGAAGCCATATGTATATGTATGGGAAAAATGCATTTGGAGTTTTATTTAGTGTTTTGAATATTGCTTTACAGAGCCAGACAGGCTCCGTATGCCTCTCACGGTTCTAGGGAAAAAATGACTTTTCTATAACATTAATATCTCAAGCCCATACTGGCTGTTTTTCCTCCTTTCACTTACCCCCAAAATATTGTGAGCCAGTAATTAATATCCCAGTTCCCTTTAACAACTTAATGCTGCTTCGTTTTTACAAAGAAGTATTTACTACAACTATGTATCAAAATCATAGCTACATGTTTTCCACTAAAACCTTAAGGATATATTCAGCTCAATTTCTACATAGTACTGGTCCTACTAAGTTCATGTCCAAATGCAGCACAGCTCACAGAGGGGAGAATGCTTTTAAGCTTCTCTCCTGACAGCATTTTCTTTCCATAGAATTTATGAGCTAAGGAGTTCTCTTGAACCACAAAGTACATAGCCAAAGAAACAAAAAGAATGATGAAAGGGAGTGAGGACAAAGGTGATTCAGTTCTTGGGTTTTTTTTTTTTGAGCTATTTCCAATTCTAACTATAAAACTAATTTTTAAAAGCCTCCTATTCATCTCCTTAGCATAAAGGAACCATCCACTTGTCCCAGCATTCTCCACAGTTTTCCCAAGGCATTTACATTACACCTCATAACATTTCTTCCACAATCAGGCTTCTCAGTTTTGATATATAGAGAGATACCATCACAGGTACTCTGTACTCTGTACACCATTATATTGGTTATTCTAGGAATAGATATGTTTTGCTCTCTCCTATTCCCATACATGCCAAGTATAGTATTGAGGACTCTCCCAAATTTTATCACCTTCCAAACAATAAAAGAGAAATACTTCCAGTCACAAGTGTAATGGTTTATGGGATTTGAAGATCTCCATGACTCTTGAACTTGATGATGTAACAGGCAGGGGTGGAGCAAAAGAAAGCCGGAGCCAAGCTAGAGTCAGTGTGGTGGTGACTGGAAGCAGTGTGTGGTGCATACTCCTTTTTTTTTTTTTTTTGAGCCAACCAGAATGTATGCTAAGGACTCCCGCTGAGGATTGCCAGGAACAGGAACTGTAGGGGGCCACAGCTGCTGAGAGCAAGCTGAGTGGATGCTGAGCAGTTGCTGTGAGTGAGGAGAGGAGGATCTTTGTCTGAGATAGCCTGTCCTGTTTTGAAGCCTTGAGAATGTGGGTGTTTACTACATTAACTACATGTGCCAACTTCATAACTACTATGACAGCTTTGACTTTTTGGTTTTAGGACTCAGGGTTATGGTATTTGAATAAATGTTCTAGATATATTTCCTGTGTAGAGATCCTGTTACATTTTGTGATTAATACCCATACCAGCATATTTATAGTTACTGCAGACATTGTGAATAGTGCATGTTGATACACCAAGTCACTGAGATACCTTCCCAAGGTTAAAGATAGGAGCTCTATCCATCATGGCATGAAGAAAGAGATGTAGAATAGGGGTGGAAAAATGTAGGGGTCAGAAGGAGAGAAGTCAGTTTTTGCAGACCCTCTTTCATTCCCTTTCTTTTCAGAAGGGCCCAGGGTTTGACTTGTATGTTTGTTTGAGTAATACTGCCAAGTGACACTTCTCTACTTTCAATAACACCAGAACTGAATAGAACACATTCTCATAATTTCTCCCCTACCTAAATATTCATGAAGTAAGCATAGAGATATTTTGAACATTCCTAAGGTTGGCTGCTTTGTTTGTTTTACTATTGTAGCAATAGTAAAGCGTCTGGGATTTGAAAGACTTATCTTCCCCTCCCCACCCTCACACCCTTCTCATTTTCTTTTTTCATTTAGACTCAGCAAGGAAATGCATAGAGACATATGTGTAATTGTAATGGTGGGTCCTCAAGTACAAGAATAATTGGAGGAAGATTCATTCTCACTTACGAGAAACAGTAGACTTTTTAGAATTTTGTCACCAGAGCTTGATAGGGTGCTATGGAATGGAAATCAAGCTGGGGCTTGGGGAGAAGACAATACCAGAGGAGTAAGAGGAGGATCTAGTCATACTTTCTAAGAGACTTTCAATAAAAGCCAAGTGGAGGAGGTAGGGATGTAAGAAGGTTGATTGGATTTCAGGAATTCCTCTTTCTTCATCTCCTTTGCCATTATTGTCATAGAGTAGGGGAAGACGTGTACATCCAAAAGTCTCAGAAGGGAGAGAGGGAGAGACCATGGCAGCAAAGTTAACCGAAAATAAATAAGGTGTGTGTTTAAGGGGAGAGGTGGAATAGAGGTTGTGTGCTGAAAATGCTGAACAACTTGATAGTAACTTTCCTTGAATGATATCTTGATCTTCTATGATCTCCTCTGGGTATCAGAACTGGACTTTGTATATTTTCCTTTTGAATCACCCTTTTATTGTTCCTTGATAAAGATTTGGGAAAACTTTATTTCTTTTTCATCCTCCTAACTACTTTGTCTGATATAGACAGTGGCTAATCTCCTGGGTCTTTCTGGTTAAACACTGCTTTATAGGCCTTGATTAAGGGTGTTATGAGGTGTAAATATAGAGAAATAGCCACAATTCTGAAATGCATGGTTTCAGATTCCTGCCTCTGATCAAGACTGACTGTGTAACTCTGGCAGGGTCACTTAACCTTAAATTGTACCAAGAAATTCTCTTAAGTGGTAATATACTCTATCTGCAGTGATAGAGAAAGTTTCCTAATCTGAAGCTCTTATTAATTAAATTCCAAATTCTGTTTAAAAAAATGACCTTCAATTATGACTTTTTCCTAATAACCAATGAGAAACAAAGAAGGGAAATTAATGGTAGGATTCTAATACATAAAAAGCAATGACATAAGGAAGATGGGAAAATCTCTATGTTATGAGGTTTTTTTTTTTTTTTGTATGTATAAATACTATAGTTTGGAGAATCCAGTTTTAAGATGGCTATTTGGATACAAATTGGAGTTTGATAAGTTAAGGGTTGTTTGTCCTTTATTGTTATAATTATTAACAAAATTTAAAACATATCTATGTTCATCTCACATCCAACTATAACACAGATAATGTGAAGAACAAATCAAGATTAGCCCTATACTAATTAATCAATGACCTTATTTCCTTTTAGATAGAGTAATATGATTGCATTTTTATTCTGAGATATTGAGGGGTTAAAATAAAATTTAGTAAATGTTTTAAAATGTATTGGGTATTCATTATTCAGGGAACTCATTAGTTGTTGGCTATCATTTTCCCTCTGGTATACAAATAAAAGGCACAATAGTAAATCACTCTGGATGGCATCATTGATCCTAGACCACAAAGTCAGAACATTTTGCTGTCAATGGACTTATATCTTAAATGTGTTATTAGGCCAGTATTCTTCAGGAAAAAAATTGCCATAATGATTGGAAGTCCCCAAAATGTGGCATGATGATCAAAGCAGAGACCATGACCAGTTGAGACTAATGCTGTGATCTACTTGGCATTACAAACTGTTCTCATTTAAGCTAATGGGCAGAACAACAGAGAAACGGCTCAATAATTTGAATTCAGGGAGAGTAATCTCTATTGTTTCTGCCCAACAGCACAGTACATCAGTTCTTTTCTTCAACTTATTGCATATTGATGGAATGGTTTTCTACTGACAAACAGCAAAAAATTAAGTCAGCACTTATCCAGTCAAAGTGGCTGACTGAATGGGAAGGTTAATGCCTCAAACTAAGTTTAAATTAGTTCACATTTCTTTAATAATAGCATCTCTGCATTAAACTTATTTAAACAGTAAATGTTTGAATCATAGTTTGTGAAGGCCATGTTATATGTGTACGTGATGGAACACAGTTATGCTTCAGAGCCTAAGAATTCAGATAAAAATCACCGTAACTTTCATAAGCTTTGCAAAGGTCAACAAAGGGCTGGAAAATAGTTTGAAAACAAGGAGAGCTATGGAGGAGATAAGTAGAATTGATAATGACCTTTAAGCCAATAAAGAATGGAAATAAAAAAAATTCTTATCCACATGGAAGAGCAATGCATGTCATTAACAGGGGATTGAACAACAGGATTCAAGCAAAAGGACTCATTAGATCTAGAAATGAGAAACTGGCATTAAAGCAGAAAGATCCTATTCAGAGAAATACTATTAAGAGAAATACGTTTTGGCTAATGTTGGAGCATATTTTGCATGGCTTTACACATATAACTGACATTATGTTGTTTGCCTTCTCGTAGGATAGGAGACAGGCAGAAGGGACAGAGAATTTGAACACTCAAAACTTTTAAAAGTCAACGTTAAAATTTTTAAAACATACAATTGAAAAATATTTAATGAAGCAAAAAAAATGTTAAAATATAAAAAAGAGAAAATGTATCTTAATCAGAAGTATACCAAAACACATACCAACAAACACCCATATGAAATATGAATGTGCACATTTTTTAAGCTCAGCTTGACCTTTGGAAAGCAGGAAAAAGCTGTAAATCCCCCACTGTCCCATAACATTACCTGGATTTTTAATCTTACATTTTATTATTAAGCAATACTTTAAAAAGAACGTGGAGGCTATTTGATATTTCCTCATGATTTATCTTGTCTACTAACAGTGCAGCCGAAAAACAAATGTTAGTCCCCCAAGGATCAAAATACTATAACTAAAATAATCAAGGGAGGTTTTTTAAAATTAATGTTGAATATTTAAATGAATCTAGTTCTCAATAAAAATAAATAAGTAACACATTTCTGTTTTTGTACATCTTCAGAGTTTAAGAGCAAAGCCAAACAAATTCATGTCAATTAAAAAAATCTTTAGGCTGGAGAATTTTCCCCCCTTTTCTTATCAACATGTACTTGGTTCTCAAAATTAAGGTAGATTACTTGCTAAGATGAGTAATGGAGTTGGGTGAGGGGTTCTAAACATGTAAGAAAATGCATTGACCAGCATGTAGTTGTGGTCTACATACATTTTTATATGTACCTGCTGCCAGATTTCAAAAGCATCTGAATTTATTTTATCCCCCAAAATGGAACAGATCTAATGTACAACATCTCTTTTGCAAGTAATGGCAGGTAAATGACAATAGATAGACCTTGCTGTCTGGCAGCCAACAAAGCAAGTACAGATTTGCTTTGAGCTACCTAGGGGGTTATCTATGATACAAGAAGTGGAGCCATGAAAAGTGACAGGCCCACCAGGCAGCAGCTGCATTTGACAAGGAAAATCAGACTTGGATTAAATTAGTATAAAAAGAATTACACATATATCTCCAATTTATATATTGGGGGAAGTATATGTGAATGATAATATCTTAATGTGCAGCACTTTATATTTTACAAACCACTTTCACATACTTTTTGATTCTCAAAAGAGTTCTGAGAAGTTGGGCAGATTTTATATCTGTTTTATAGTGGAGAAAACTAGGCTTAGAGAAGATAATTGCTGAGGGTGAACTAGCTAGCAAATGGATAGAGTCAGGACTCACTCCTAGGGCTACTACAGGTAGAGATAAGGAGAGAGAGAGGATAGAGATTTGGTACTTTGATGGATTTATGATCTCATTGATGTGAGCACTGAATTCAACCACCCATACAGTTTTAAACTCCATGACTGAAATGATCTTGCTTCTCATTTCTACCTTCTGGCTTTCCTGACTTTCTTCAAGATTCAGCTCAAATCTTACCTTTTATAGGAGACTTTTCCTGGTCTCCTCTCCACTTCCCACTATTAATGCCTTCCCTCTGAGAATAGCATCTATCTGCTCTGCATGTAATTATTTGCATGTTCCTACCTCCATTAAAATGTAAGCTTACTGAGAACTGGAACTGTATTTTGGTCTTTATTTTTATTTCAATGTTTCACATTGTGCCTGGCACATATTAAATGCATTATAAATGCTTGTTGATTGACTAAATGTGCAAGTGTTATGCCTGTCCTCTCATATGTGCTCCACAATGGTCTGTAGTTAGGATTACCTGAGTTCAAACCTGGCCTCAGACACTTAAATAGCTTGTTGACCTTGGCCAAATCACTTAACCTCTATTGGCCTTAAACTATTGGAGAAGGAAATGACAAATTCCCTCAGTATTTTTCAAAGAAAACCCCATAATGGGGTCACAAAGAGTTAGACACAACTGAATGACTGAACAACTAAAACAACAATACATATAAAAGTCTGTCATTCAGTCCATCATTTTTTTTTGTTTGCTTTTTTTTTGTGAGGGGGGAGAACAAGGCAATTGGGGTTAAGTGACTTGCCCAAGGTCACATGGCTAGTAAGTGTTAAGTATCTGAGGACACATTTGAACTCAGGTCCTCCTGACTCCAGGCCAGTGCTCTATTCTCTGTGCCACCTAGCCGCCCTCAAGTCCATCATTTCCAAAGGTTCATATATTAAGTGCCTACTATGTGCCAAACTTTGAGGATACAAAAAGGGACAAAAGTCAGTCCCTGCCTTCAAGAATCTGTTCATGACTGAATGAAGCAGAAAACAAGCAAACAAATAAAGGACAAACAATGTATGTATGTATGTACTTATATGTCCATACATACACAGACATGCACATGCATATACACATATACACATATGTATGTGTGTGTATATGAATAACACATACATGCATAAATATGATAAATATATATGATAAAGATAAGTGTATATATGTATGTATATATATGTGTGTGTATATGTGTGTGTGTGTGTGTGTGTGTGTGTGTATATACGATAAATAGGAAATAAAAGAAGGAACTCAATAGAATTAAGTGGGGTTAGGAAAAGGTTTCCTTAGATAGTGGTATTTTATTTGTGACTTCAAAGAAGCCAGGGAATCCAGGAGGTAGATATAAGGGAGGAAATCATTTTGAATATGGGAGACATTGAGAAAAAAATCTCTGGAGCTAAGAGATTGAGCGGCTTGTTTGTGAAACAGCAAGGAGGACAGTCTTACTGGATTGAAGAATACATGATAAGGAGTAAAGTGTAAAAACACCAGGTAGATGAGTTTTAGGGACAAGGCTATGAAGTTCTTTGAATGCCAAACAGAAGATAGTTTATTTGATTTTGTAGGCTATAGGGGGCTACTGAATTTTGAGGAGTGGAGTGAAATAGTTCAACAGTCACTTTAAAAAGGTTATTTTCCCAACCAGAGTGAATGATGGGTTAGAGTGGGATTAGACTTGTGGCAGATAGATCCACTAGAAGGTGACTGCAAAGACAACGTGTAAGATGATGAAGACTGCATCAGACTGGTATCAGAATCAGAGGAGCAAAGGGAATGTATTTGAGAGATATTGTAGATCTGTGGATATGTGGGATGGGAGGTAGTGAACAGTCAAAGCTGTCACCTTGGTTGGGAGCCTGGGGAACTGGGAGGACAGCAGTGTCTGTGCAAAGCCAAGCATGAGCAGCTTTCCAGAGGATGGCTAGTATAGTGAACACTCTATTCAATAAAAAATCAGAGCAAAACATTCACAGTAAACCAAGGTACAACATGCGCAATGTTACAATTTATCACAGATAATCAAAATACAGCATTTATAACAACTTATCACAGAAAATGACCACATAGTTTTTACCACAGTGGTCACACTGTTTTGAACCAAGTATAATCACTTAGTAACTAAATCATTCAATCAACTCAATCATTCAATCATCCTTAAGGGGGCTTGCCTCCTTAAGGATGACAAAATACAATAGTCAAAGTTCTCTACTCATGGGGCGCACTAAGTTACAATATCAGTCACTACTCAGTACTCTCATAAGGGGTAGTGTGAAATACACAGACCATCCATTCCTCAATCACAAATGAGTTACAATCTTCTCAGTCAATACACAGTATCCAAGTAAAGTCTTCTTTCAGCTTGACTCAGGGTAGTCTCTCAGATTCCGTGGATCCCCTTCCATGGTCATGGCTCCTACCTGGATTCACCAAACTGTCACCTGGGTTCAATGGCAGACAGCTCCCAGTTCCTTGTACAGCTCTCTGTGCAGTTCCTGTTCCATGCTGAAGCTCACAGTTTCCAGTCCACCTTAGTCCTTCACAGTCTCTGTTCCCAGGAAGTCAAGGCCTAACAAAGCCACAAACAGGTTCATGTAAAGTACCAATATCACAGTCATGCTTCCTCAGTCTTTGGCAGCTCCCAGGAGAAGCTGGTGGCTCCACAGCAGAAGGTCCAGCTGGTTCCCAGAATCAAAATCACTTCACCCAGGTTTCCAAAATCAAAATAATTCTTTCCTCTTTAGACTCCTTGGCAACAGCTGCTTCTGCCTCCCCAAAGCTTGTCCCAAGGAGTCTGACTCTCCCTCTCTGGGACTTTTCCTTATATACAGTATTGCTCCTCCCTTTTCAGTCCCTTCCTGTTATGTAAGCAACAGAAGTTCATACTTTCTGTTGCTTTAACAGAGGCTTAATTTGAACTAGGTGCTAAGTACTTCTTAGCTTTCCAATATGAAGGGATGTTTAAATTTCATTACCATTACATTCTGTCACTAGAACTATTTTATAAAATCTTTGTATTTAGAGCTACAAGAAATCTTATTTATGATCTAGAATGGTAGAATCCAATCTTTTGGGATCAGTCACTCCTCCTCACCAATAAAACATATTTGACCAATCACCCTTGATTCATTTTAAAATTTATTTTAAAAGTATATGTACATACTTCTATATGAATATATTTTGTACATCACCATCATGAAACTGGTATTCAATATTGATGATCTTCTCTGAGCATCTAAATTTCACCATGATCTCTCACAAGCCCTTTTGACAAACAATACCAAAAGCCTTGGTCAGAATGAAGAACTTTGCATGCAGACCTCTATTCTGCTCCTGGCATTGCTCCTAGAGTTGTTTGACAGCAAACAACATATTGACATTCTTAGCCCTTTCTGAAGCCATACTGGCTCTTGGGTAGACAACCATTTTTCAAATGAAGGATCAGTTTATTAAGGTGGTCTGTGGCAAGGACCTTATGAGCAGAAGAGAGACCTTTCCCGTATCCCTGCCGTGTGATGGTCACAAAATAACCTATTTTCTTTTCCTTTATAGAGATGAACAATGGAAGCATCCTTGATCTTCTAGGGAATAACCTCCACTTGTTATATAACCCAGAATATTTCAGTCAATTTCTGTATGAGAATTGTGCCACCTGCCTTATGGATCTCCACAGGAATGGAATCAGCACCAGGTGCCTTTCCATGAGAGGAACTTAACAGCAATCTACAATTCTTCTTCAGATGGAAATTTGGCCAGAGTGGGATCAGTGTTGAATACCAGTTTTGTGATGGCCAGCTTTCATGAGTTCCGGATAAAGGATGATGCTCTCATGCTTTCCCAGTTACCAGTGGAGTGAAGGAGGGCTGTGTGCATGCTCCCATGCTTTTCAGCATGATATTTTCTAGGATGTTGTCAGATGCCTTCAATGAGGACTAAAATAGCATTTAGATCAGCTCCTGCACTGAGCAAAAGTAACTTGGAAAGGTTATAATCCAAGATTAACATGGAGGGAGAGTTGGTGCTCAACTTTTTGTTTGCATATTTGTGCTCTTAAGATAGTCTCTGAGGCTTAGATGCAACAGAGTATGGATCAAATCTCTGTTTGCTGGTGCTAATTTTGGCCTGACAATAAAAACCAAGAAAACAGAGATTTTCCACCAGCCAACACCACACCATACATATGGTTATAGCCAAAGGAGAAATTTTGGATATTATGGATAAGTTTACTTATCTGGATAGGAAGTTTGCAGGGGAATGTTGGGAGAGAGCAATAGAGTGCTTTATGTACATCTGACATCTGTATCAAGGAAAGTGCTCTGCTCCAAGCAAAGCAGATTCGCAATAGTACAAATGAAACATCAGATGTGCAAATCCAGAGAAATCTCCATCTGTTCAAACAGACTGTGCCTGACTAGTGGTAGAGCCTTCCGAGCTCATGTCAGACTGATAAGCCTGAACACACTGTACCTTGACCCTAACATCATGATGCCATTGGTCCTATTCAAGAATGAAAGATGAATTACAACAATTTTGTATGTTATAAAATATATACAAAAATAGAAAATAAAAAAATTAGATTGAATTACAAATTTAGAAATTATTTTTACTTATTTTTACTCTCACTAAAGTTTTATTAATGATATAACTTTGATATGGTAATAATGTAACATCTGTGATTAATAATAGCATTTGAAATCACTGAGCTCATAATTTCATATAGCACAGTAGTTCAAAAGATTTGCACAAAATAGTGAAGCCTGAAATGAGCAGAACCAACAGAACATTGTATACAGTCGTAGCAATATTGTTTTAAGAATGACTGAGTGAATTAATTATTTGATCTATTTTAAATGCCCAAATTATCTATGAAAGATACATGAAGAAAGATCCTATCTGCATCGAGAGAAATAACTGATAAATAGAAGCATGTTTAGAATAATTTTATACATATAGACTCATTTTGTCTAATGGTAGCCATCTCTAGGGTGAGGGAAAGAAGGAAAAAAAAGGAAAAAATGATAATTTTGTTGCATATTTGAAATGAATAGAAAATTGTGAATAGTAAATGAGCAATTTCATGTACAGTTGTCTTTTTATTATACTGTGTTGTGAAAATTCCTACTTTATTCTACAAATTAAAAATTACAAAAAAAGAAAAAATAAAATAATATTTGAATGAGAGCAATGTGTTTGGATATACATCGTTATTTATGAAAGAGGCAGAGCACAATTCTAAATAATAATTATTTGCTAGTAATAAATTGTTAATGATATATTGTTAAAGGACAGAAGGACATAGTGGGTAAAATGTTTGCCTCAAAGCCAGTAAGAAAGAAATTACAGAAGACTCCTGTGGTAGCACTGGACACAGGACCAGATACTGTTTGCCAGCTCCCTTGCATATACCCACTTCTGCATCATAGTGCAAGGGCAGCGGGGGAGCACTTTTGATCAAGAGGGAATGAGTCCAACTGTTTGATTCCTCTATTATGTATTTCCAATTAATAGGCCATAATTCAAGGGAAGCAAAGAATACTATCAAGAAAAAGCAGAAGCCCTGAAGGGCAGTATCACTTTTGACCACAAGGGACCACGAGCTATGTAGAACAGTATCATTTCAGGTTCCAAGGGATCAGGGACACTGGGGACGGTATCATTTCTGCTCACAAGACTTGGGGGGGGAGGTGTCTTTGAGGAGTAGTATCTATTGCTATCTCAAGGGATCAGTTTCTTTCCTGGGTAAGAATCAGAATACAGAGAAGAAGAGCAGTGATCATACCTCTCCCCAAATCACCCAACCTTGGAAGTAGTGAAAACTGTCAAATCACCAGAAGTATGTCAGGAAATAGCAGTGTAAAAATACTGAAGACAGAGACAGTGTTCCTCCTCCCCCACCCCCAAAACAAAGCCTAACTTTAACACAAAATTCGAAAATAAGAAACATAATGTGAAAATGATGGAGTAGGTCAGAAATTTCTAGGCTTTCCAGATTTCTTCCACAAACAGATAGAAAATCACCACAAAATGAACAGAGAGAAGCAATAATAAAGGGGTAAAGCAGTAGTTCTCTCAGGGCAACTATAGAGAACCTCAGAGAACAATCCAGGGGCTGAGGTTTGGTCCCAGTGAAGTGTAAAGACCTCTGCACCAACTCCAGTGAACCAATAAAGACTATACCCTGAGCAAAGCAGGCTAGGCCTCAAGAAATTTCACGTCAACTTTTATATCATTTATACCCTGAAGAAATTTCACTTCAAGAATTTTTATCTCACAGGCTCAAGAACTTCTTTCACTTCATGAACATTTACCTCACAATTTTTCATCTCAGGAATAGGAGATGACTGAGTGATGGAAGATTGAAGTACCCTTTGCTGTTCCTGGAAGTTAGGACCAGTGGTGCTGACCAGACTAGATCCCCAGTTTTGACTGTGACTATAGATAAAGAGGAGCGAGGAAAAGCCAGTTGAGTGTGGTATTACATGGAGCAAGAACACTTTGGGGACAGTGTGGCTGGGGATTAGGGAAGGAAGAGAAGAGTCCCTGAGGTTGAGACCCCAGACAAAATTCAGAAAACAACAGAAGGATCTGAGGCCTAGGGCAACATTACTCACAACTCAGGTTTAAAACTTGACAAAAATAATTTTAAGCTTCTTAAAAAATTAGACAAATTAAAAATAAAAATGAGCAAACAAAGAAAAAAGAACTCAACTAGTGATAGCTACTTTGGTGTAAAAGAAGATCTGGGTTCATATTTGGAGGAAGATAGTGAAAGTAATGTCAAGTGGTCACAAGCCCCAAAGAAATCTTAAAAAAAATTGAAAAGAAATTTTAAAAAATCAAACAAAAGAGAATAAGTAAAAATTTGAAAAAAAAAGTAATTCAAGAAAACTATGAAAAGAAATTTAACCGAACAGAAAAACAAATACACAATCTTAAGAAAGAAAGTAACTCCTCAAAAGCTAGAATTGAACAAGTGTAATCAAATAATATTTTAAGAACCAAGATATAATAAAACCAGGAAAAAAAAGAGAAGAGAATCTGAAACATCTCATTAGAATAACAACTGATTCAGTGAATAGATCTAGGAGAGAAAATGAAAGAATTGTTGGAGTGCCTGAAAGTCATTATCAAAAAAAGGATCTGGATACAATATTATAAGAAATTATTAAGGAAGATTGTCCTGAAGTTCTAGAACAAGAAGGTAAAGTAGAAACAGAAAGAATCCACCATTCACTGCTTGAAAGAAATCCTAGGAAGAAAACTTACAGAAATGCCATAACCAAGTTTCAAAATTCCCGGGTTAAAGAAAAACTATTGCAAGCAACAGAGGAAAAAAAAAAAAACAGTTTAAATACAACAGGAAAACAATTAGGACTTCACATGTACTACCTACTTCCACACTAAAAGACCATAGGTCTTGGAATGTTAAATTTCAAAGAGCAAAAGAGCTGGGGTTATATCCAGCAATAACTTATGCAGCAAAAAAAATCTGTGGGGGCAGAGTCAAGATGGCAGCATAGAAATGGGAGAACTCTGGGAGCTCCCCCCAATACCACCTAAAATACCTATGAAATTTGACTTTAAACAAATTTTAGAGCTCCAGACTCCACAAAAATGATGGAGTAACAAAATTCCCACCGAAGGCAGCCCGGCAGGCGGTCATCGCAATGTGCTGGAAGCAGAGCTCAGCCTCATGTGGTTTCAGCTCCAGGGCATTCAGGAGAAGCTGAGGCTGTAGCTTTTAGGAGAGAGGATCATCAGCAGCTGTGGTGATTTCCAGAATCACCAACCCACAAGAGCCAAGGACAAAGGGAAAACCATCATCAAAAATTTTCTGTAGTGGGGATAAACTTGATGCCTTCTCAGTAAGATCAGGGATGAAGCAAAGATGCCCATTATGACCACTAATATTCAATATTTTACTAGACCTGCTAACTATAGCAAGAGGACATGAAAAAGAAATTGAAGGAATAAAAATAGGCAATTTTCATAAAACTCTAACTCATTGCAAATTATATGATGGTGTAATCAGAGAAGCCCAGAGAATCAACTAAAATTAGTTGAAATAATTAACAATTTAAGCAAAGTTGTAGGATATAAATTAAACCTACATAAGTCATCAGCATTTCTGCTTATTACCAACAAAACTCAGTTGCAGGAGATAGAGAAATTCCATTTAAAATAACTATACTAATATAAAATACTTGGGACTCTACCTGCCAAGACAAACCCAGAGACTGATTATATGAACACAATTACAAAACATTTTTCACATAAATAAAGACAAATCTAAATTATTTTGGAAACATTAATTTTTCATTGGTAAGCTGAGCCAGTATAATAAAACAGACAAATGTACTTCTTATTTTGTAGCATATCAGTCAACCAACCACAAATATTTTATAGATCTAGAAAAAAGTAATAAAATTCATTTGATGGCATTGCTAGGTGGTGCAGTGAATAGAGCACTGGCCCTGGAGTCAGGAGGACCTGAGTTCAAATCAGACCTCAGGCATTCAACACAAAACTAACCCTGTGACCTTGGGCAAGTCATTTAACCCCAATTGCCCTACCTTCTTCCCTCTGAAAAAAGCAAAAAAAAAATCCTCTGGAAAAACAAAAGTTGAAGAATATCAATGAAAACAATGAAAAAAAAATATGAAGAGTGTTGGGCTAGCTGTTCCAAATTGCAAACAATATTATGAAATGATTATCATCAAAACTATCTGGAAGTGACTAAGAAACAGTGGTGGATCAATGGAATAGATGAGGTACACAATACCTAATAGTAATTGACTCTAGTAACCAAGTATTTGGTAATCCCAAAGATCCAAGCTTTGGGGATAAAAACTCATCATTTGAAAAAAATACTGGAAAAACTTGAAAGCAGTTTGGGAGAAACTGCATAGATCAACATGTCATACTGTATATAGCAAGATAAGGTCAAAATGTATAAACAGTTTAAACACAAAAGATGATATAAATAATTTAGAGAAGCTTAGGAAAATGTACCTGTCTAATGTATGAATAAGGGAAATGTCACTGACCAAATAGGAGAAAGACTGGATCGCAGGAGGTTAAACTGATAATTTTCAATACATGAAATTAAAAATAAAAAATCTTTTGTACAAAAAAAAAATCCTGCCAAAGCTAAAAGGAAAATAAGAAACTGAAGGAAAATAGTTTATACTTAGTTTCTCCAGTAAAGATCTTATTTTTCAAATATATAGAGAAGTGAACCAAATTAAAAAAAAAAGTTATTTCCCAGTTGATAACATGATCAAAAGATATGAATGGGTAGTTTTTAGAAAAAGAAATCAAAACTACTAATAATCACATGAAAAATGCTCTGCATCACAACTGATTAGAGAAATCCAAATTCAATCATCTCTGTGCTACTGCCTTACACCTATAAGACTGGCTAACATGACAGAGAAGAAAAATGAGACATGCTGCAGAGGGTATGGAAAAATTTGGATATAATGCACCATTTGTGGAGTTTTGAACTGATCCAACTTCTCTGGAGGACAATTTCTAACTATGCCCAAATTGCTACAAAACTGTGCATATCCTTTTACAACACAAAACTACTACTACATTTGCATCCCAAGGAGATCAAATGAAAGGGAAAAATCTTATATGTATAAAAATACTTATAGCAGCTCTTTTTTGGGGTGACTAAGAATTGGAAATCCAGGGAATTCCTGTCAATTGGAAATGACTAAACAAGTGTGTTATATGATTGAGATGTACTGCTATTTTGGAACAGGAAATGAGAAGCAGGTTGCTTTCAGAAAAACCTGGAAAGACTTATATGGACAGGTGCAAAGTGAAGGGAGCAGACCAGGAGAACTTTGTACATAGTAACAGCCATATTTTAAGGATGATCAACTGAAAGATTTAAGAATTCTGATCAAGACAATCTTCCAAAGCTGTTCCAAAGGACTGTTGTTGAAAAATGCTATCTCCAGAGAGACAACTGATGACCTTTGAATGAAGAATGAAGGGTATTTTGTAAACTTTTTCTTGTCTCATTTTTTGTCCATTTTCTTTTGCAACATGTTTATGAAATATGGTTTGTATGCCTTCACATGTATAATCAAAATTAAATTGCTTGCCTCCTCAGGGAGGGGAAAGGATTGGGAGGGAATTTGGAATGTAATTTTTTAAATCATTGTTATTTTTACATATAATTTGGAAATATTTAACAAAATAAATAAAATATATTTTTAAAAAATAATCCTGCTTCACTTTGTGGAGATACTTACCATAAACAAGGTAGAATCTCTAAGCAAAACTATATTACATCTGAAATCAATTCCACAGAAAATTTCCAACATACATTTATTTGTCTTTCATTAAATTCTATTAATTATTGATATCATCCCTTAAATTCCTATATGCATATTGATATTTTTTTTTCCATGAGTGTGAGAAAGTTAGGCCTCATTGGCTAGATGGTAGGGTTCAGAAGGAGAGTATACATGGTTAGGTAGGGAAGTTAGGGTAAGGCTAAATTTGTGAATGGTTTTAAATATCAAACAGAGGAGTTTATATTTTATTTTTTTTGAATGTATTTTTTGGAGGGGGGAAGGCAGGGCAATTGGATTTAAGTGACTTGCCCAATGTTATACCACTAGTGTGTCAATTGCCCATATTTGAACTCAGGTCATTCTGACTCCAGGGTCAGTGCTCTATTCACTATGTCATCTAGCTGCCACAATTTTATTCTTTAGTCAATAGAGAGCCATCTGAGTAAGGTAATAACATAAAGAGATGCCTACTATACCTATGAGGTGATTGAAGGAGGGTAGGTAGGTGTGTCATGAATAAATAATTATAGCACTTATGGAGCTTCCCTGTGAGTATCTTGATCACAAGTAAGTTGCTACTCTTTTTAGAGCATATTACTTAGGCAAAAATGAGGGCATGGTAAGAACTTAAAGGAATGGGAGTGGTGGATGGGATTGAGTATGGAATCATTTTTCATTGGTGGTTAGATATGATTGTGTTGGTAACAAGTCTAATAATTGCCTATTGGGGAAGAGAAGGATGGGTCTCTTTTCCCAATCCTTCATTTGGTTGCTTTATACATGCCTTGAGGTTTTAATATTCCTTACCCCAGGGAGGCTTGATTCCTACTTCTGGTGCTATTGATCTAGTCACACCTCTGCCAAGCTCAGAGAATTGAAGTGATTTGCCAACATATCCTTTGTTTTTAAAGTATTTAACTTTCCCCAATTAGATGTCAAGAGAAGTTTTTGGTATTAATTTTTAAAAGATTTTGAGTTCCAAAATTTTCTCTCTCTCTCTCCTTCCTCTCCCCTCTTCCTAAAATGGTAGGCAATTTGATATAGGATATACATGTGCTAACATATAGAACATATTTCCATCTTGGTTATAGTTGAAAGAAGGACACCAAAATGAAAAAAAAAAACACAAATAAAGTAAAGTGAAAAAAGTATGCTTTTATCTATATTCAGAGTCCATCAGTTCTTTATCTGGATGTCGATAACATTTTCTTTCATAAGTCTTTTGTACTTGTCCTAGATTATTGTGTTGCTGAGAAGGTCTGAGTCATTCATAGTTGATCATCACCCAATGTTGCTGATACCAGGTACAATATTTTTCTGGTTCTGCTCATTTAACTTTACCTCAGTTCATACAAGTCTTTCCAGGTTTTTCTGAAATCCACCTGTTCATTATTTCTTATTGTATAATAGTCTTCCATTATATTCATATACCACAGCTAGTTCAGCCATTCCCCAATTGATTGGTTTCCCCACAATTTCCAGTATTTTTACACCACAAAAAAGGGCTGCTATAAATATTTTTGGACATGTAAGTTCTTTTCTCTTTTAGATGATCTCATTGGCATACAGACCTAGTAGTGGTATTGCTGGATGAAAGGGTATTTACAGTTTTATTGCCCATTGGGCATAGTTCCAAATTGCTCTCCAGAATGGTTGTCTCAATTCACAACTCTACCAATGGTGCATTAGCATTCCAATTTTCCCACATGCCCTCCAACATTTATCATTTTTCCCAATCTGATAGGTGTGAGGTGGTACTTCAAAGTTGTTTTAATTTGCATTTCTCTAATCAAAAGTGATGTAAAGCACTTCTTTATGTGCCTACAGATTACTTTGATTTCTTCATCTGTAAACTGCTTATTCATATCCTTTGACTATTTTTCAACTGGGGAATGGTTTCTATTCTTACAAATTGAGTTTTCTATTTATTTGAGAAATGAAACCTTTATCAGAGACACTTGTAAAGATTGTTTCCCAGTTTTCTGCTTTCCTTCTAATCTTGGTTGCTTTGGTTTTGTTTGTACAACAGCTTTGTAATGTAACAAAATCAGAACTATCTAATTTAAATTTCTTAACGGTCTCTGTCTCTTATTTGGTCACAAATCTGTAGTTTGCTTAACTTCTCTTTAAGAATTTGGATATATACCACTTGGTGTTTATACATTTAGTATTTAGGTTGCTTCGTTTTCCATGGTACCTTTTAGCAAGAAGTTTCCTTCCTTTTCTCTTTCAATTATATATATTTTTGCTTTTGCTTTGTCTAAGATCAGTATTGCTACCTCTGTTTTTTTTTTTACTTCAGCTGAAGCATAATAGATTCTTCTTCAGCCCTTTACCTTTACTCTTTGTGTATCTTTCTGCTTCAAGTGTATTTCTTGTAGACAACATATTGTAGAACTGTGGTTTTTGATCCACTCTGCTATTCACTTCCATTTTATGGGAGAGTTCATCCCATTCACATTCACAGTTATGATTACTAACTGTGTATTTCTTTCCATCTTATTTTTCTCCGGTTTGCCCCTCTCTCTCCTTTCATCTTTTCCCTCCATGTCAGTGATCTGTTTCTGTTTACTGCGTCCCCTGATCTGCCTTCCATTCTGTCAGCCTCCTCTAATGTCATTTATGTAATTACATTTATGTAATCTCCTCCTCTTCTACTATTGGGTGAAAAAGATTTCTATATTCAACTGTGTATGTATATCTTTCCCTCTTTGAATCAACACTAATGAGAGCAAGGTTCAAGCAATGACCTTCACCCACATCCCCAATATTTCCATCCATTGTGATAGGTTTTTCATGCCTCTTCATGTGAAATAATTTACACCATTCTACCTCTCCCTCCCCTCTGAACCAATGCACTCCTCTTTCTTGTTCCTTAATTTTTTTATGTCATTCCCTCAAATTCACAGTGTACCCATACCCTCTGTCTATGAATATTCCTTCTAACTGTACTACTAGTTGTATAATTTTTAAGAATTGTAAGGTTCATCTTCTTACGTAGGGCAGTAAACAGTTCAGGTCCTTTCTTTTTTTTTCACCATTTTCTTTTTATTTATTTATTTATTTGTTTATTTACTCATTTACTTTTAATTTACAAGATTCAGTTCCACAACCACTTGAGTTTCAGATTTTCTCCCCTCCCTTCCCCCCCCCCCCATGGTGGCGTGCAATCATGTATACGAACTGCAAATACTTTCACATTGTACAATAGTTTGGTGATATAGAAGGACTGTAACCAATGAGTGATCATTGGGAAAAGAAAAAAAAATAAAAAAACCAGACATGAAAGAGAATGATAGCTAGTTTTGCTTCAGTCTCCATTTAAACTATAGTCTTTCTATATCTTTCTCTGAGTTTAGGTAACTCCTTCCTTCTTGAGGCTTGTAGAGTTGTCTTTAGCTGTGCATTGTTGAGGATAGTCCAGTTTATCAAGGTTGGTCATCATATGTACGATGTGTCTGTGATTGTGTACAGGTTTTG
>CM053587.1:191513106-191542792 GCA_028646515.1 Pseudochirops corinnae
GTGAGAGGGCTGCAGAAGCCTCCAGCTGGGTGAGTCTGCTGGGTGGGGTTTCCCAGTCTTCCGCGCTCTGCTCTCAGGTCCGTGCTGGTGCCACTCCTGTGTGCTCCGTTCTCCCTGCCCCGACCTGATTAGGCACTTCTCTGGGCTGGGAATCTGTCACTCTCTGTTTCACAATGGGTTCTGTCACTCTTAAATCCATTCAAATTTACTTTTTAGTTCCCAAGGACGAAATTCTTGGGGAGCTTGTTCAAGTCACTGCTTACTCTGAGCCATCTTATCTCCGCCTCTCAGTTCAGGTCCTTTCAATCCCTTATATGTTCTTTTACCTTTTTACCTTTTTACCTTTTTAGGTTTTCCATTGGGTCTTGATATTGGAGAGCAAATATTTTGCTCAATTCTGATCTTCTCATGATAATTGAAATCTGTCTCTTCCATTGAATGATCATTTTCCCCTTGAATATTATGCTTAATTTCACCAGGTAGTTGATTTTTGATTGTAGTCTTAGCTCCTTTGCCTTCCAGAATATCACATTCCATGACATCTGTACCTTTACTCTTGTAGCTGCTAAATCCTGTGTAATCCTGATTGTGGCTCTCTGATATTTGTATTATTTCTTTCTGGTTACTTGCAGTATTATTTTCTTGATCTGATGCTTCCGAAGTTGGGCTATAATGTTTCTTGGAGTTTTTGTTTTGGGATTTTTTTCTGGGCATGATCAGTGAATTTTTTCAAGGCCTAGTCTGCACTCTGATTCTAGATATCAGGGAAATTTTCCTTGATAATTTCTCAAAAGATGCTATTCAGGTCCTCCGTTTGATTATGACTTTCTAGTATAGTGATTCTGAAATTGTCTCTTTAGTGAATTTTTTTTTAAATCTCCTTTGTGTTTGGCCAATTCTAGTTTTTAAGCACTTGTTTTCTTTTTCCTAGCTGCTGACTCTTTCATAACACTCTTGCGTTACTCTCATTTCTTTTCTCATTTTTTCCTCTACCTTTCTTTTATGATTTTAAAGCCCCATTTTTGAATTCTTCCATGAGTTCTTTCAGGGCTTGAGATAAATTCTTGTTTTTATTTTTTGGGGGGGTGGGGGGTTGGTGGGGTTTGCTCATAGGTATTTTACAAAGTTTTCCTCTTCTGAATTTGTGTCTTAATCTTCCTTGTTACCATAGTTACTTTCAGATTAATTTGTTGTTGTTGTTTTTGTTTGCTCATCTTTTTTGACATTTTTCCTTTCTTTTAAATATGAGTTTTGTTCCTGAATTGGAAGGCACACTGTCTCAGGTTTCTTGTGTCAAAGGCTATAAGCCCTGGCTGTTTACCTGATCCTGTACTGATGTTACCCTGAGGCTCCCAGGGAACCTTAGTATCTGCTGCTCTACTAAAAGAATGGGGTGGAGGAGGCTGGCACTGATGCAGGCCATAAATATCTGAGAGATTACCTGTTGTTGAGCTTTGGTCCTAGTGTCTGGCACGTACTGAGGCTGGTGGGGTATTTTTGCATTTCCCAGGGGCTGCAGTGAAGCACTTGGTGTTCTGGATGAAGAAACTTCCTGTTTTCCTTGGGCTTTGATGAAGCACTGTGGTGCTTCTCAGAGCTGAAATTTGCCTGTTTCCCTGGCTATGCTGTGGCATATGGGGGTCCTGGTGTTTGGGTTTGCCTGTGCTGCCTCACTGGGACTCAGGATCTCCCACTGGTTTGCTGAGGTGGAGTTTGCTGATGGCTTACGGGCATGCTTCCTGTCCTGAAATGTGTTCCTTTTTTTACCTAAGGCAGACCTTTCTTGGCAATCTTGCTGTTGGCTCAGAAGCCCTGAAGAAGGATTTTCTTTTATGTTTGCAGAAATCCTGGAAGAGGGTCTTGCTGATGGTTTCAGGGGTCCTGAGACTGTTCTGCAGGCAGAGAGTGAATTGATGAGGACACTGGCAATGAAAATTGTGGCTTTGTTAAGCTTTGTTTTCCAAGGTACAGAGATTGCTGAGAACTTGCCTCTGGTCAAGATGAAGAAAAAACTTTTCCTTGGGTATTGAATGCTACAATGATAAAATGGTTTACTAGTGGCCTGGGGGTGGAGGTTTTGTGTATTTTCTAATGACTGTACTTAGTGATTAATGATACTTAGTAATTGATTGCTGAATAAGTACTGATTGAGTTAACTTAGTTGCCCCATGAGTGGAAGACTGACTATTGTACTCTGAGATGACTGAATGACTGGGTAAGGAGGCAAACTTTCTGAGGGATACCAGATGATTGTTCTTTGTTCTAAGTATTGTGACCACTCTGGTGAAAATTAATGTGACCATTCTAATGATAAGCTTTTGTGAATATTATATTGTGATTTTATGTGATAAGTTGTGATATTGTGAATGCTGTACCTTGATTTTCTGTAAATGTTTCACTTTGATTTGTTATGGAATAAATAAAGTGTTCACTATACTTTGTAACCAGAACCTTAACAGCTGTTCACAGTAGCATTCTTTTGGAAAGCTGCTCGTGCTTGGCATTGAACTATAGGTAAATATAATACTATTGAATTATGCTGAACAACTTTCCTTAGAAAGCTGAGGTAAACTGATGAATTGCAGAGTATGAGAATTGGGAATTCTACTTCCCCTATGAGGAAACTGGATTTTGCTAAGATTTAAAGCATGAACAAATTAAAAATGGCTGATAAAGTCAGGGTATGGGTGTGAATATTGCAACTAGTTTCTAGCCCATGTGGTCTTATACATGCAACATTTAGCTAGCTAGATTAGCACTTAGCAGAATTCAGAATTTTGTCTCTCAAAGGCACTCTTAGGTTAATGATTCTTATGGACTCTCACTGAATTTTCAAGCTTCAGAACTTTTTTTTTTAAGATTAAAGCATACTATTTTATTTTGTTTTTATTTGCTTTTTTGTCTCTGTTTTTTTTCTCAACATGACTAATATGGATGTTTTGTTTTTTTTGTGTGTGTAATTGCACATGAATAACCTTTGTCTAAATGCTTCACTTCTCAATAAATAGGATCAGGAGTGGGTGTAAGAGAGAATTTGCAAAGCAAAATTGTAAAAAAGATTGATTTTTTTGAGAGGAGAAGGCAAGGCAGTTGGGATTAAGTGACTTTCCCAAGGTCACAGAGCTAGTAAGTTTCAGTGTCCAAGGATGAATTTTAAATCAGGTCCCTTTGACTTCATGGTTGGTACTCTATTCATTGTGCCACCTAACTACCCCAGGTTTTTTTTTTGTCATAAACTTAAATATTGAAACTTAAATATAAAGTTAGAAAGGAAAAAAAGAAGTATGTTGTGTGCATAGCAGAACATAAGAGAGGATTCAAAATATGTAACAATAAGTTTTCATTTCAAGAAAGTCTGTCTGAAAAATAATGCTCATGTTCAGAATTATCCATCTTTTCTTTGCTTCCTTGTGAGTTTTCTTTTGTTCTCTGCTTAATACTTTCTTATTTGTTCTTTTTTTTTTTTACCTTCCCCTCCCCAGGAGACCACAATAAAGTTTAGATATGTTTCTATGTAGCTATAAATATATACATACATACACATACATATACATATACATATACATATATATACACACACACACATATAGACACATACTTTCCCAAACCTATTCTACTCCTGATCTTTGTTTTTATGTATGTGCATATGTCTTCTTTTCTATCCCTCCTGCCTCCTCTACTTTACTTCTGCACACTCTCTTGCCCTCCTATAACTTGCCTATCCTGCTCCAAGGATTCCTCCCTTATCTTCCCATTCCCTTAAATCCAAAAAACCTTCTATATCCCTATTTTACCTATTCCCACACCCTCCCCCTAAAGATCCTTTCTTTACCCTCTCCCCCCTCCCTATGCCCCTACCATTTTATTTCTTCTGAATTTTGAAGACTTTTATTATAATATATGTGTGTATACATACATACAAACATATGAATATATATGGATGATTATAAATGTATTATTCCCTCTTAAACCCATTCCCAATGAAAGAAGGTTACTAGAACTACCAGCTCTCCTCCCCCATCTAATTCTTCTGTATCAATTGTTCCTCTTGCACCTAATTTGTATAAAATAATTGCTCTTTTAAGCTGTTCTTAAGTGGTTTTACTTTTTAAATTCAAATCAAACTCAGGTTTACTCCAATCTTTCTTATGAGTTACTTAATTATTGATAAGAATCTTTGACATACATTTTACATAAATGAAAAGTAAACAGTCTGTCCTTATGAATCGCTTATAGTCAGTCTTTCTTATGTGCTTTATATTTCCCTTGGTTTTCGTATGTTGAATCTTCTATTAAGCTCAGAATTTTTTAAAGAAAGTATTGAACTTTTGAGAGTTTATCAAATGTCCATTTATTTTTCATTCAGGATAATACTTAACTTTGCAAGGTATGCTATTTTTGGCCAGAACCCCAGTTCTCTTGCTCTTCAATATGTTGTGTTCCAAGAACTATGGTTCTTTAATGTCTCTGCTGCTAAGTCTTGTGTGATTCTAATTGTGGCACCATCATATTTAAATTATTTTAATCCTGTTTGTTTGATTTTTTGGGTCTTTTTGAGGGGGAAAGGCAGGGCAGTTGGGGTCAAGTGACTTGCCTGAGGTCATTTAGCTAGTGTGTATCAAGTGTGTGAGGTCAGATTTGAACTAAAGTCCTCCACTTCCGGGCCCATGTTCTATTCACTGCACCACATAGCTGCCCCCCAAATAGTTTTAATTTTGATGCCTTTAGTATTTTATCCTTGAGCTGGGGTTTTTTGGAATTTGACTATGATATTCCTATGAATTTTCCTCATAGGATCTCTTTTAAGTGATAATTGATACTTTTTTTTCTACTTCAACTTGCCCCTCACCCCCTTATTCTAATGCTTCAGGAAAAATTTCTTTAATTTTTTCTTGTATTATTGCTTCAATATTCTTTTTTTTTATCATAACTTTCAATTAGTCTAATTATTTTTATATTTTCTTCCGTTGATATATTCTCCAAAACCATTGTTTTTCTTATGTTTCGCTTTCTCTTCTATTTTTTCATTATTCATGTTTTGTTTAATCCTCTCTTGATCTCTTATTATTTCCCTAGCTTCACTTTGCTGAATTCTTATTTTCAAGGTGTCATTTTCTTCTTTAAGATTCTGGATCTCCTTTTCCAATTGGTTGACTTTCCTTTCATACTCTTTTTGTTTTTCTTGGATTATTTTTATTTTGTTTTTTATTGTTTCTTCCATCTCTGTCATTTGATTTTTAAAGTCTTTTAAATGATGTTCTATGAATTCTTTTTGGGCAGGTGTTCATTTAATGTCATTTTTTGGGCATTTCTTTGCTTTAATATCCTCTTCTGAAGATTAACCCTGGTCCTCTTTGTTCCCATATTAACTTTCTATGGTTGGATATTTCTTCTCCTTTGCCTGTGCATTTTTGTGGTTTAATAGCTTAAATTTTGTAATCACCACTAGCCCTGGGGTATAGGAAATGGTGACTCTTGCTTCAGATTTTCAGTTCTCCCCTCTAGCCTGGAATTGATGAGGTGTAGGCTCTGGGAGCCCCCTTGAGTTCTCCTTGAATCTTTGAGATACAGGCTCTGGGACCCCACCTTGAGCTCCCCTTGAATCTTCCCACAGAAAGTTGTTAGCCTGAGATCATGGGCCTTAAGTTGTGGCTCTGCCCAAGTCTTTAGCCCTCCTTTGTTCCAACAGTGTCCCACCCTTAAACTAGCCTGGTCCACCATTGTCTATGGTCTCCAGGTAGCCTCCAGCAACTTCCTG
This sequence comes from Pseudochirops corinnae, assembly GCA_028646515.1. Classification (NCBI taxonomy): domain Eukaryota; kingdom Metazoa; phylum Chordata; class Mammalia; order Diprotodontia; family Pseudocheiridae; genus Pseudochirops; species Pseudochirops corinnae. The sequence continues at coordinate 191,518,865 of CM053587.1, forward strand.
CCCTTAATCATATTACTGGAGTCCAACCCCCATCTCAACCCCTGAAGACCCTCCCCAAACTCATTACTGGAGTCTGACCTCATCTGACGCCTCCTGAAGACCCTCCCCAAACTCCTCTGGAGCACCCCTAGATTCCTCCCACAACCTTTCTGTATATAGGATCCCATATCCCCTTCATGTGATGTGAGAGCACCACAGAATGCCCTAGCACAGACTTGCTCTGTGAGAGCACCACAGAATGGCTTAGCACAGACTTGCTCTGTGAGAGCACCACAGAATGGCTTAGCACAGACTTATTCTGTGACAGACTTACTCTGTCCTGCTTGCCCAATGCAAGCGTCACAGATACCTAGGCTCCTTAAGAGTCTACCCAATATGGCAAACTTTCAATAAATTTTACTTTTCTTTGGCTGAGAAGATTTGAGTCTAATTCTTTTGACTGGACCCAGTATGTTGGTATTTTGGGGTCTCAGGCAACTCTAACCCTCTTTGTGAGTGAACCTCTTCAGAATCAAAGCCAAATCTCCAACCTCCTGTAAATGCCCACATCCAGGGTCTTTTGGCCCCATTGCTTCTGTACTCATTTGGTGTGTGCTGGTTCCTCCTCACCACTGCTCCTATTTGCAGCACCACTGGGTCTGGCATTCCTTATTATTATCTTCTTGGGCTCAAACACCCAAATCCCTTCACTATCTGGAGGTAAAAGTTCCTATGGCTGGGGCTCAGGCAGTTTCTCAAGCCAACTAACCCCAGAACTTGCTGATTATTTTTAAAATGGAACCTAGCCTGTAGGTGTTTACTCTTTACAGGAACCAAACATCTTCTTGGGATTTTTCTTCTGATCTTCTCTAATTGTCCCAGGAGGACCCAGGTTAAGTTCCTGGTCTTATTTATCTCCACCCACACTTTGTTTTCCCTAACGTGCTTTTTAAAACTCTTTTGGGAGGAAAATCTTGAGAACTTGGTATTTTCTGACTTACTGTCCACCATCTTCCCAGAATTCTCTTTCCTAGAAGTTCTTAAACTATTTATTCTGCGAAGAAATGTTTCCCCTGGCACAGTGTCAGATTGAGAAGACATTTTACAGTATCATTTCTACACGTTCCTTCCTTCCCTACCACTTTTGTGCCTCTCCCATCCTTTCCCCACCCTAGCTTCTTCATTAGCCTCACCCTTGGTCTTGGCTCTTTTAACAAACTTCAGCTCTTTAAACCTAAAGATTCCCCACTGCATTCTCCCAGAACTTTATTTCATCTTAAATCCCTTGGCTACTGAATTAGATATGTCTACACTCTTTCTCCACATAGGAAGAAGTAGAAATCAAGCAGAAGTCACATGACTAAACAGGGAGAAATGGATCCCTTTTTCATTTTTACACTTTGTAAAAATCTCATACCTAGCTTCCCTTCAATTAGAATATGATCATTTGGCCATAGTTCCAGCAAGCTATTTTGGCAATCTTTTTACATGACAGCTTAGGAAAGAAGTATTAGTAAGATAGAGCAACAAAATAATGGACTATTTTCCCCTAAGGCAATGAGTAGCACACTGCCTCAAGGGGCTGTTTGCACGTATTATGCTGACTTTATATTTTATGCAAGTGACATGGTAATTAGAATAGCTATATGAAAAGGATCTCAGGAATTCTACTTTTTGGGAGGTCTGTTCAATCTGTATGCTGTTTTAAAGGCAAATGAATTCTAAACTGTTCTTTTTATTTAGTGTTGAGAGTTGGTAAACACAGGGATTTAAATGGACTATTCTCTGTAAAGATTGTATCATCTTCCTAATGTTGTAAACTGAGAAGGATCTTTCAGTCCTTAATCACTAATCATTTGTTAGTCACATACAGAGCTGTCTTTCACTTCATTAAGCTATAAGTTCTATCATTGCAGACTTATCTATGTTCCAAGAAAACATTTGATAGCAGACAAGCTTCCATGATGAAATGTCTTGATAGGATACATTCTTTTTGGTATGAAATATAGTCATGGTGAGTTAGCAGGATTTTACTCAGCACTGTTAGTAATTGAAAGTAAATGACACTTATTAAAGTAAACTTTTAAAGGGTATTTGTGAACTTGTAACCTGAATATTCCTCACCTCTTTTCACAAAGGAATCTACCACATTTAGTCATTTATAATAGGACTCCATATTGTTATTGTGACATGCTAAACTTTTCCTGTTAGTGTAATTAATTTATATTATGATTATATAACAGTTACAAAACCAACAAAAATTATAGTAATTTTGATTAATAACTGATAAATGGTAGCTATCTAGAGTTTTATGTCTACAAAACCCAATAGATGCCATCTCATTTCATTCTATCAACAATCTTCTGAAGTAATAGTAATGATAATAGTGTTTCCATTTTATGTATGTGATATCTGAGATGAAGAGATGTCCCCAAGGTCACATAACTAGTAAGTGGAGGAATAGACACTGTAACTGAAGAGTTCTCACTTTCAGTACTTTTCTAATACAATATATTAATTTTATCAAATACTTGTCAAATGACTCTAGGTATTTTTCTTGGATATTGAGTTATAATTGAGCTATACATATAAATACTTCCCCCATTTACTACATTTTACACCTTACCTTGATCATTTGATCTTTCTCTCCAAGGACAAAGAACTTAAGAAGGATGAGAAATGGGAAGAGAGCAAAATAAATTATTTTGTTATTAATTATAATCATAATCAGTCATTATTACACTTTAAGGTTGACAAAGCACTATCATTTCATTTTGTCCTTACAAATCTGTCCTTGCAAGTGTTATTACACATGCTTTACAGATGAGGAAACTGAGGTAAGCAGAGGTCAAGTAACTTGCTGAGGATAACACAGTCTGAATTCTGCTTTGAGCTGAGGTCTTTCTGACTCTAATCCCAGTTTCTCTATTCATTGTACCACCTACCTACTTTTTCATATACTTTACCATCTGGTACTCCTAGGTCTCTTTCTTTCCAGGGGATGATGAGTAACAGTTTTTAGGCACTCTATAATAATTAATGTATTTGTCGTCATTCTATACAAGAGATGCTTGTCTAATGACCACTTAATAGGGGATTATTAAAGACAGTGGACTATTAATCTTATTATTCTCACTATACATGAAACTAGGAGTTATATTTAAAAGGATGAATGGCTTACTGATTCTCCTTGTAAAAACAAATAAATATTTGAAGAGGGTGATTTTGTTGTTAGATGTCTTCTGGTCAGATTGTTTGATAATTATTTGGGTCAAGACTTATGGAAATTATTATAGTTTATATGAAGAATTTGACTCAGTCTTTCAAATAAAATAATGTATATTTTGATTTTCAATGACTTCACTGTTAAAGTGGACATAAAAGAAGATAGCAAAAAAGAATCTGTTGAAAATTATAGTTGAGGAGTAAGAAACTAGAGATGCCAAAAGTTTATAGGTTATACAGAAGCCTTACAACTTTTCATCATTAATATTTTCTCCAGGAAAATAATTAAAAGTCTCTGGACATGGAAAACACCATATAATGTCTCCAAAGTGAAAACTGATTACATTTTAATGGATGGGAAGCGAATCACTAATGATGTGGGAGTCATTACTGAATCACCTGTCTGTACAATGAAGCCATGGAATTGTTGCAGGCTTATATGAAAATAATACAAACCAGAGGAATAAAAATGAGAAAGATGTTATGATGTGCAATTAAAAAAAACCCAGCCTGACCTAGTTGGACACATCATTAACGCTGAAAAAGAATAAACTAATAGAGGAAAAGGACTTTGACAACAATTTTTCCAGTTTCATATACAATGTAACCAATGTAAATCAGTTTTTATAATAAGGAGAACAAAAGAACTTAGAAACTAGTTCAACCAGAATATGCTTGATTTCCTTGCCAAGAAGAGGAAAAGCAAGGACATATGACAGCCAAAAGAAACAACAATTTGTAACAGAGTATTTTACAAAATCTCTTAAAAAAAAGAAAATTTGAACTAACAAAAAGTTATTACCTCTTAAAACAATGCAAAATAGTAGAAGGGAGAGTATGTTTAAACTTGATGAAAGAACCAACTCATTAAAGTCATCCTAAGAGCATTTAGGGCAGGGAGCTCACATAGCAATTGTCCTGAGGTAGTTAGGTGGAATAGTGAATAAAATGCTTGTTTTGTAATTAGGAACATAGGGGATCAAACCTGACTGCAACAATTACTGGTTGTGTGACTTTAGGTAAGTCATTTAACCTCACCCCTCCTTATCTCCTCTTTTGTAAAATTGGAATGACAATAATATCACCTACTTCACAGGGTTGTTGTAAGGTTTAATTAAAGTAATGTATGTAAAATTCTTTGCAGATTTTCAAGCACTATATATTTTGAGGGAGAAAAACAAAAGTGAAAAATAAAAATTGTCTACAAAGATTTATATGAAAAATCATCTTATATAACAACATTGAAATGTAAACCACATTTGGACTCTTAACAACAAAGTTTGACACTGAAGGAAATAAGCTAGCTGAACTATGATGGGTGGACATAAAAGAATTATGTGCTGGAGGTGAAAAAATTTTGGGAATGTGGAGGGATTGATTTGGAAGTCATATGAAAGAGGTGAAGATACCAAAGAAATAGGAGAAAAATTCAGTCCTTATCACAAATGGTGACCAAGAACTACCTTATATATTCCTACTTCCCTATTCATGAAAACTTTTTAGAATAATATGCATATGCATTGAGGGCATCCTTCATGAAAGTAATGGAAAGATTAAGCAAGTTTTCACAGATGATAATTGACAATAGACCAAGTTTTTTATAATCTTACAACTGATTCATAGTACAGAATTTGGAACACAACAATGTTTATTGCTTGCTGAATCTATAAAAGATCTTTGATTTTATAGAACTCCAACCAAAAGCCCCTCATGCATATAACAAATTCACATTAGATACCTTGCAAGATAAAACACATAAAACTGTCCTGGGTGTGATTCAGAATATGAGTAAAATGGTGGATTCATTTTACAGCAAAGCCAGGAAAACTTGGATTGAATAGCTGTCATTTAGAGAATATGCATAGGAGAAAAAAACTTGGGAGAAAATTCCTAGAGACTTTTTGCTTGCAAAGTCTTTAAATTTCATCATTCAATAAATCTGTATTCCAAGCAGCTTTGGTGCTAGTTACCATGTAAATCTTATTGGTCACACTTGGATGTTGGGAATATTGTTTATGAAAAGAAAAAAGTTAAACAGAAGAGGTTATTCTAAATAAAAAGAAAAAAGCCATACATTAACAATATTAATAATTTCATCCAACAATAATTTGACAACTAATATAAAAATATTGTGTAAAACAGAAAGATACAGCTTGTCAAAGTCATTAAGAACTACCATAATGATGGTTTAGTGAAGAGTACAAGTCAAAGTAAGTGTCTATACATGGTGAGGTCCTTCAAGTGTTCCTTTTCTGTAGGTAAAATTGTGTTGATTGGACCAAGTCCCTGAACATGGCAGACTCTCCTAAACAAGATGCATTTTCTCTCAAGAGAATTTAGCTTGGCTAGTCAGACAGGTAAAATAAAATTAAACAGAGAGTGAAAGTCTGTTGTCTTCATTGCTGTGTTCCATTGTACACACAACTATGGAAAACAATAAGTATATATTTCTAGGACAGAAACTATACATGAGATTAAGTTGTGCCTAAAATTGAATATAAGAAAAATAGCATGGATCTCTTTTGGGAAATTACAGAGTAATTTTAACAACTGATAACATTTATGTGAAATAATTATTGATAACAGTATTATTCTGATAATGCAAGGTTACCAGTCATGAAATAGCACAGACTACAAAGAGCTGGAGTTGAGATTCATCCAAAGGTTAACAGAGATTTACATAGAGAGTGTAAGCAAATTGAAACACATTACAAATGAAGCTTATGAAAAATGTCAGAAGAAAAATATTATAAACTTTTTCATTAGAGAAATTTATGATTAAAAAATGGGCTGATCATAGTAAAAATGAAAGACAACTAATGGAAACCCCATGTGTTTTATTTTTATCTCTTCTGTCTTGGGAGAATTCAAATAATTCCATAAGCATATTGAGAGAACTCTTATGGCAAATTAATTGAAGCACATAGATAAATGTTTCATGAGATGGGTTAGCATGGATAGGATGAAGTCCACAATTGTTGGAACACAAGACTGGAGGAATATTTGGAATCTTTATTAAGTTATATCTAAGAATATATTTCTCTATGTGTCTTTATTGCTATCTGATAATTCTCAACAAAAATGACACAGAATTTTCATTACTGTTTGACATGATGTATAAATTTCAATCTTTTACTTCAACTATATATTCAGTGCAGATATTCCCCCCACCAGTGCAAACTACTATACTATGCTATACTATACTACAATATGCTATGCTATGCTATGTTCTGCTCTGCTCTGCTCTGCTATGCTATGCTATACCAATCTATATTTTTCAAACTGTGATTCATACCTGTAATTTCCCATAAAATTTCCAGAGAGAATCCACCTAAGTTTCTGGATGTGTTTAGGTTTTATTACATTTTATAGTTTCAAGAGGTCTCCTTAAGGTGTCTATCTCATAGCTCTCAACTTTTTTACATGGCCAGCCTGCTTTTGTTTTTTATCATATGTTTCCTTGATATGAACTTTTCTACCACTTTTGTATGTAGGTTATCATTTAAAAATGCTTGCCTCATCATTGAAAACTTGCATAATCTACTTCCACTTCTCATACAAGAAACACGCAGGATATATATACATAATCAGGAGTATTGGAAGAATTCTCAAAATTAACTTGTAGGTTCTAAATAATCTTTTATAGCTACTTAGATTATACCTCTTGTTGAATTCACACTAAAATACTTGGTGCCATCTAATAGCATAAATGGAATACATAAAATACTTCATTTAGCAACTCAAAGTATTAAATTATTAATTTTAGCTACTTGTAATTTTGCCAATACATAATCATGCAGAAACTTACTAAATCTTGAAAATATCTGGTAAGTACTTAATTTTTAAGAATGAAAATTTTTAAAAATCAGTCTGATCTATTTGTTAGAAAAATAGTACTGTGTTTTGACAGCACTTTGAATACTGATGATCTCCAAGAAAGCTTTCATTGTAACTTGAAAATGATTTAAACTTGCCGATCTACATAGTGTAGATTGCTGTGCCATTCTTCTGTAATATTATGAGACATCTCTAATGTCTTAGTACCAATACACGCATTGTGAAGGATTCAAGCCCACAGTCTTATAGACATGGTTGGATTGAAGAGGGGCACAATGTACTCAGCCCATGTTTACACATAACTACAAGGAGAAAGCAGGGACTATATGCTGGTGAAAAAATTGGTGAAAGTTTTGCAGAGGCAATTTGTATCTGAAAAAAAGTCTTTGTTTCAGCACTGTTGATAGCATGCCTCTTAATTCTATATAGACAGGTAGGGAATGAAACAAAATACCTGTAGTCAGGAAGACCATAGATCAAATGCTGCCTTGGACTAGATGTGTCCCCCTGGGAAAGCACTTAACCTGCATCTGTTTTGAGTTTCCTCATCTATAAAATGGGGATAAAAATAGTATGTACCTCTCAAAACTGTTGTGAGAAAAACCAAGATATTTTAAAAGTGTTTCCCAGTTCTTAAAGTTTGTTGCTGCTGTTGTAATTGTCATCATCAGCATCATCAACAGCAGCATGGGCAACATCAACAGAAGCAGCAGCAGTAGCAACAGCATCTCATCTCTTTTGACTTAAAATTTTCTTTCCCTTCTCTGGATTTCCCACATGGCCATCGTTTATCATTTTTCTCTTTTGTAATGTTAGCCAATCTAATAGGTGTAATGTGGTACCTCAGAATTGTTTTCATTTGCATTTCTCTACTCAATAATAATTTAGAGCATTTTTTTTCATATGACTATAGATAGCTTTAATTTCTTCCTCTGAAAACTGCTTGTTCATTTCCTTTGACCATTTATAATTTGGAGAATGACTTGTAGTCTTGTAAATTTGACTCAGTTCTCTATATATTTTAGAAATAAGGCCTTTATCAGAGATACTAGTTGTAAAATTCTTTCCCAGTTTTCTGCATCCCTCCTAGTCTTGGTGGTATTGGCTTTGTTTCTGCAAAAACTTTTCAATTTAATGGAATCAAAATAATTTTGCATTTCGTAATGTTCTCATCTATTGTTTGGTCATAAATTCTTCCATTATCCATGAATCTGACAGATAAATTATTCCTTGCTCTCCAAGTCTGCTTATAGTATTAGCCTTTATATCTAAATTGTGTATCCATTTTCACTTTATTTTGGCATATGGTGTAAGATTTTGATTTATGCATAGTTTCTGGCATACTATTTTCCAATTTTCCTGGCCATTTTAATCAATTAGTGAATTTTTGTCCCAGAAGATGGAATCTTTGGGTTTATCACCAGTAGATTACTATAGTCATTATCTACTGTGTCCTATGGACCTAACCTATTATACTGATCCACCACTCTATTTCTTAGCCAGTACCATGTGATTTTGATAATTGCTGCTCTATAATACAATTTAAGATCTGGTAGAGCTAGATCACCTTCACTTACATTTCTTTTCATTAATTCCCTTGATATTCTGGAGTTTTTGCTCTTCCAGATGAATTTTGATATTATTTTTTCTAGCTCTATAAAAATTTTTGGTAGTTTGCTTGGTATGGCACTGAATAAGTAAATTAATTTAGGTGGAAATGTCATTTTTATCATATTAGCTCAGTCTACCCACAAGCAACTGGTGTTAATTCATTAACATATCCAAATTATCTCAAAATTTTCAGTAAAACTTTAAAATTTACAGAGCCATATCATCTAAAATTTGTCAGCACCATTTAGGGTTTTGATGGTTTTACTGTGGATGTCTGAAACTTACTGAGATTTACATATTAGAGAACCAAAAGGTTCTGACAACAAGGCCTAGATGATGTTTCCTGATTTAGCACATAGTCTCAGGATGTGATTTATGGTTAATATATTATATAGTTTGCAAATTATGATCTTTCACTTTTGGGAAATCTTTACTTGACTTCTAAGTTTCCTTTTGCAATCTTCCTTCTATTTTTATTTTGTAGTAATTACCTATAAACTTACCACACTTACAAGAAGAAGGGCTGGTAACCAGGGGGATCTGAACAAGTTATAATTTCAATATACCACTGTTATACTTAATAAATACCTATACAGTATGAATAATTATACTAATTATTTTTCAAACGATGAATAAAACTTGCCTTTATCCTTGTTATTTAAAATATTTATTTCAAACATTACCAAACATAGACATAACCAATGAAGGATGTTTTGCAAGTATATGTATTTAAATTCATGGATATTTATCCATTCATGAAATGTCATAGTACGGTTTCACCATCTCTATCAATAGACTTCATTACCATTTGCTTTTAAAAAGTGTTATTTATGCATTACCCTTTTTGTTCTCATAATATCTTTACATTTTCATAGTACTTTATAAATTACTTTAAAATTTTTTCTCCATCTCTACTTCCAACTGCCCCACCCTCATACCAAATGAACAGTTTAAAAAGTCCTCATAACCACTATCTGTGAGCCAGCAAAACAAAATCCATATTGGCCATATCCAAGTTTATAAGTCTCATTTTGGATTTTAAGTCCATTACATCTCAAGAAGAAGGTGGATGGCATGATTCGTTTTTGGTACTCTGGACTCCTGATGTATTTTTATTTTTTTTTTAATTTTAATTTATTTACTTTTAGTTTTCAACATTAATTTCCACAAGAGTTACAATTTTTTCTCTCCCCATCTTTCCCCTACCCACAACCCCCAAATAGCAAGCCTACTGAATATACCTTCCCCCAATCTGTTCTCTCTTATATCCTTTCCCTTCACACCACCCCTTAAATTTCTAGTAGGGCAAGATGGGTTTCAATACCCCAGTACCTCTATATCTTATTTCCCAGTTGCATATAAAAAAAAATAAACATTTGTTTTTAAAACTTTGAATTCCAGATTCTTTTCCCCTCCTCCCTTCTCACCTACCCGCATTGGGAAGATAATCAGTTCAATATAGATTGTACACGTGTAGTTACCCAAATCATTTCCATAAAAATTATATTGTGAAAGACTATATATCCTTCCATCCTATCCTGCCCCACACTTATTCATTTTCTCCTTTGACTCTATCCCTTTTCAAAAATGTTCACTTTTAAGTACCCTCTCCCCCAATCTGCCCTCCCTTTTATCCTTCCCCCTGTTATTCCCTACCCTCCTATTTTCCTGTAGGGTAAGATACCCAATTGAGTGTGTATGTTATTCCTTTCTTAGGGCAAATTCAATGAGAATCAGGCTGTCCTATTCCCTTTCACCTTCCTACTCTTCCCTTCCATTGTAACAGTTATCTATTGCCTCTTTTATGTGAAACAATTTACCCTAATCTATTGCTCCCTTTCTTCTTCTCCCAATAAATTCCTCTCTCACTTTTTAATTTTATTTTTTTAGATAGCATCCCTTCATATTCAACTCATGCTGTGCCTTCTGTCTGTGTATACATGAACATACAAATGCCCACGCCCACATATATATTATACACATACATGCTCCTGTACATACATATATGTGTGTGTGTATATATCTATCTATCTATTTATGTACATATATATATATATACATATATATATATATATATATATATATATATACACACACCTACCTATATATATACCTATATATTTCCTTCAGCTCTCTTCATACTGAGGAAAGTCTTATGAGTTACAATGATAATTTTTTAAATGTAGGAATGTAAAAAGTTCCATTTTATTAATGGATTTCTTTTTCCTTTTGATTTCTTTTTCCTTTTTACCTTCTCATGCTTCTCTTGCTTCTTGTATTTGAAAGTCAAATTTACTGTTCAGCTCAGGTTTTTCATAAAGAATGCTTTAAAGTCCTTTATCTCAATAGCCATATTTTCCCCTGAAACATTATACTCAGTTTTGTTGGGTAGGTGATTCTTGGTTTTATTTCTAGCTCCTTTGACCTCTAGAATATCATATGCCTAGCCCTTCAATCCCTTAATGTAGAAGCTACTCTCTCTTGTGTTATCCTGATTGTGTTTCCACAATACTCAAATTGTTTCTTCCTGGCAGCTTGCAGTATTTTCTCTTTAACCTGGGAACTCTGGAATTTGGCTATAATATTCCTAGGAGTTTTCTTTTTGAGATCTTTTTAAAGAGGCGATCAGTGAATTCTTTCAATTTCTATTTTGCCCTCTGGTTCTAGAATATCAAGACAATTTTGCTCGATAATTTCTTGAAAAATGGTGTCTAGGTTCTTTTTTTGATCATGGCTTTCAGGTAGACCAACAATTTTTAAATGATCTCTCCTGGATCTATTTTCCAGGTCAGTGATTTTTCCAATGAGATATTTCACATTGCCTTCTATTTTTTCATTTATTTGGATCTGTTTTATAATATCTTGATTTCTCATAATGTCATTAGGTTCCAATTGATCCAATCTAATTTTGAAGGAGTTATTCTCTTCAGAAAGCTTTTGATATTCCTTTTCCATCTGGCAAAATCAGCTTTTTAAAGGATTCTTCTCCTTGTTGGCTTTTTGGGTCTCTTTTTCCATTTGAGTTAGTCTATTTTTAAGGTGTTATTTTTCTCAGTGTATTTTTGGGTCTCCTTTAGCAGGTTGCTGATTCATTTTTCATGATTTTCTTTCATCATTCTTATTTCTTTTACCAATTTTTCCTCCACTTCTCTTACTTGATTTTCAAAATCCTTCTTGAGCTCCTCAATGGCCTGCAGCCAATTCATATTTTTCTTGGAGGCTTTTGATGTAGGAGTTCTGACTTTGCTGTCTTCCTCCTACTCCACATCTTGATCTTTTTCATCCCCCAACAAGGATTCTATTATCTGTTAGTTCTTCCTGTGCTTGTTTATATTGGCAGCCAATTACTAGGCTTTTGAGCTCTTTGCCATGGTAGAACTCTGCTTCCAGAATGGAGGGAGCTATCTCTCAAATCACTGGAGTTTTTGCAGCTGCCAGAGCTTTTAAATGGGCACCCTCTCTACAGCCCCTACATTCTCTGGCTCAATGGCCACACACCCTAGGACCACCTCCCAAGACTAAGATCTGGATCCTAGCAGGTCAAAGGAAGACCACTTAGCCTATGAATGGCCACTTGGTCCCCCTACAATCTGCAGACTAGGAACTCTGAAGCAACCACACTGCACCTCTGTTGCTTCTCACTTAGGGGCTGGCACTCCCCCTGTTCCAGGAACATTCCACACTAACCTTTTATTTTGTCTTTGGCATTTGTGGATTGAGAAGTCTGGAAACTGCTACAGCTATTGGTGATCCACTCTCTGGAACTCTGCTCCAGCCAGGGCTGGTTGGTGCCACCTGGGGATAAAACCTTGGCTCAGGCAGGACTGTGTTTGGCTCCAAGTGTGCTGCCAGCCTGCTGGGGTTCTTTCAGTGGGAGATTTGTTTCTCTCTGTCACTTTGTTGGTTCTGTAGCTTTAAAGCTTGTTTAGAGTCATTTTTTTTTACATGTATTGGAGGAAGTGGAAGCCAGAGCCATGTAGAAGTCCTGTTTCTACTCTGCCATCTTGACTCCACCCCTGGACTCCTGATTTATGATCACAGAAATCAGAGTTCGAAAATCTTTGATTTTTTTTCTTTATGGAGTTATTGTCATTATATACATTTATCTCCTGGCTCTTCTTATTTTACTGTGCATCAGATCATAAAGGCCTTCACAATTTCTTCTGAAACTCTTCATCCCATCACTTCATATGATGCAGTAATATTCCATTATATTCATGTACCACAATTTGTTTAGTTATTCCTCAAGAGGTGGGCAACACTTTATTTCTGGTTTTGGTCCATCAGGAAAAAGTTCACTAGGAATATGCTTCCTCTTTCTTTGATATCTTTGGGGTATAGACCTAGAAGTGATATAAGTGAGTCAAATGATATACATGGCTTAGCAAATGTTGGGGCATACTTCCACATTGTTTTACAGAATGACTAAATCAATTCACATTTTCACCAATAATGCATTAATATGCCTTTGTTAGCTCCTCCAAATTTGTCATTTTCCTCCATTACACTCTTTGCTAATCTGATTGGCATGAGGTTAGATCTCAGTGTTTCTTTAATTTGCATTTTTCTAATTATTAGTGATTTGGAGTATTTTTTTAAATGTAACTATTGCTTGCTTCGATTTCTTCCTTTAAAAACTGCCTATTTATATTCTTTGACAGCTTATCTTTTGAAGATTGCTTGAATCTTATTTCATGAGACCCTTGTGTGATTGTGAATTTAGCTCATGTACTCCATATTTGTTGTGTATATTCTTCTTTTGAGGTTTTTCAGTGTAAAGAAGTATGAACAACCAGGCTTCCATCTTTCCTATCAGATCTGGAAGATATTTATCCTTGTTTTATTTTTAACAACTCAGTCTTACTCAAAAGCACTCCTCTTATAACTTATACAATATCACTTAATTAAAACTGCTCTTTTATTTTGTTACTTACACAAAAATACTCATCTTCTTATACATGCCAACTGCAAATAATGTTTCTCTGCTTTGCCACAATCTACCTTCAGTCATCTCTCCACAGATCCACAAAAAGGGTGGAATATTTGGGCTTTGTTTTTAGGTAAGATTTACTCAAGAGCAGGGAACTTGTCTCAGAATGGAAAATTTAAATAGCTACATCAAGTTAATCTCTAAAGAATAAATTTTGTGTTGGGATCATTGGGGTAGCAATGATAGTGGTAAAGCAGCAAGATGTGGTTGGGTGTGGACTTTTGACCATGCTGAAAAAGGTGACAGGGTTGTGAAAATAGAAGTGGAAATAGGGTCCCACAGAACCATGACTGTGGCAGAGACTGTAGCCAGATGGTGGAACCTAAGTCCTGCTCCACTTGAAAAATGGAAAAGAAGTGCCGTATTTAGCCCCATGTGTTGTCCTGTCTATGTCACTAACATTAATATTTTAGGGACTGCTTTCAATCATAGCTTGAAACCCCAGTAAAGAGAACAGTTTCCTAGCATTCCAGGAATCAGTAGCAGTCTATCTCTCTGCCTAAATATAGTGGAGATCTTTCAGATGGAGTAACGTAGGGAAAGTGAAGCAACATCCCTCTCGCTGTTGGAGCCTTAACCTGGAAATGTCTCAGCTTTCAAGATACTGAGGAATCTTTCCTGCCTTCAAGTTTTGTTCTTTGGTCTCAGACTGTGAGAATCAATAAGTACTTATTAAGTTCTTATTATAGAACCTGGATTATTACTTCCTTCTCTCACTATTAATTAACCAACATCCTTTTCATAAGGCACTATGAAATTTATGTCAAGATTTAACCAAGTATTATTTATTTATGTTTTTCAAAATAGCATAGGATTACACTCATTCTACATTACTTATTTCTTTCTCCATCATCCATCAAAGATGATCAATAATGCCTCATTAAGCTCATCTGCTAGTTTTTTTTTTTACCCCAATAATTTGAAATATGATTTACTTTGGCCATTTGATTTGAGCTCATCCATTACAATTAGGAGTTCACATAGTAGTACTCTTCTTATCTTGGCTTTCACCTCTCTATATTACATTTTAATTCCATTCTTTCCCATCTAAAAGTCACCTTCTTGATTGAGATAGCTGAAACACAAAGAGTATAAAATAGCTCCATTTTCTTTTAATCATCCATATCCACCATGGAATTCCTCATTTTCCTTTGATCCTCCTCTTTTTCTTTTCTTTTTTTTTTTTTTTGTTAATACATTTAATTAACAATTATTTTCCTAAATTCAAACCTACATTTTGGGTATTAATTTAACCTCTTTATGGTATCTAGTTTTTGGTTTAAAAAATGTTTTCTTTCAGTTTACAATATTCTATTCCACAAATTTTCTCCCCACCCCCTTCTTATCCCTAATGGTAACATGCAATGCAATATAGGTTCTACATGTACCTTCACATTAAACATTAATGAAGTTGTAAAGAAGAATTATACCAATTGTAATGAACAACTCCTCCTCTTTTTCTTGAAATAAAAAATCCAAACAATAGCAACAACAAAAATAATTGGGGTTAACTTACCTTTCTAGTCTCATATCATTCTGTACATAACACTATAGATAATATTTTATATGACAAGGCTACACTTTTGTATTCATCCTTCAAAACAATTAAATCTATCCAAAAATAGAATGAACTGTCTCAAGGGACAGTAAGTTTCCCTTCATTCAAGATATTTAAGCAAATTTGGATGACTTGACTTTTTCTTAAAAAAACAAAAAAAACCAAACCACTGAGTTTTCTTCTAATTGTGAGAATCTGGGATTTCCTGATCCATTATGGACCTGTAAAGGTAATGAATAAAAAATGGTCTTTCAGAACTTGTATGCCCGGTATGAATTAATTTAGATCATGACATTCAGTTTGTAAAATGCCCACTTAGATTTTTAAAAGGTTTATGAAATTATTATTTCAAGACATGTTGGAACATGGAATATTTGTCTAGTCTGATGATATACTCATATACATCTTTGGCTTGTCACAACTTGGCAAATTAATTGAAACTATACTCCAGTAAATATGCCAGCATTAGCTATTTCTGAAATTAGATAAATGACCAGTTGAGAGGGAAGAGATGGAATTGCTAAGGCACAATGTTGGCTAGAAAGAAGGCCATATGGTTCCACATTTAATGGAAGTTGTGCTGCAGTAGAGGACTACTATTTCTATTAAAGATCTTCAGCAGCAGTTCATTGTCAATACTGCTACTGTTTTATTTACACCACAAATTTGGAGCAGAGAGACATCATCTTGAAGAAATGGAACATCATCTTTATCTACAACTGCAAGAACCTAAAATACTCAAAGATTGCTCAGCAGTGGAACATCTTTTGAATACTTTTCACTAATTCCAACTTTACCATCACCTAGATTACCCTATATCACAGTCCATGGATATATATTACATCTCTTTGCAACCGGAATAATAATAAGTATTTTATCTATTATTATTATTATTATTATCAAAATCACAACTTAACAATAGTACACATGCTCAAGTTACTGAATACAATGTCCACAAGATTCAGTAGTACTGGAGCTTCTGGAAAGTCTTTAAATGTAGATTTTTGTGGTTAGCAGTAGTAATAGTAGTAGTAGTGTTGTTGTTGTTGTTGGTGGTGGTGGTGGTAGTAATAGTAGTAGTAGTCGTAGTAGTACTGGTAGTAGTGATTACTGACATTAACAGAGCCCTTCAAGGTTTGTAAATAATTTACATACGTTATCTCATATAAATCATGAAAACTCCATAAGATAGGTGCTATTATCTTGATGTCTGGAGAGACATTGCAACTTGCTTAGAGTCTCAAAGCTATCGAGTGTTGGAGGTTAGGATTGAACCTAGGCATTCCAAGTATTGGAGGTTAGGATTGAACCTAGGCATTCCTAGCTTCATGTTGAACACTCTATCTATTCTGACACTCTGATTAAATGAAGAGTCAATCAACTTGAAAGATCAACCCATAAAGTCTTTCCTTTGATGTTTATCTTATATTAGCAATTTCCTAATGATAATTCAAAATAGATGTTCTGGAAAAATCTTAAATTTATGTCGAACAAGGAACTCATTTTGTTTTTGCTGAAACTGTCTTTGAAACTTTCCCATTTCTCTCAAAAATGCCACAATTCTTCCAGTTTACTAGGTTCATAATTTTAGTGTTACTCTGAACTCTCACTTTCCTTGAATATCCATTCAGTTGTCAAGTCTTGATATTTATACCTCCGCAGTATCTATCACATCCTCATCATTTTCATTGCTCACACAGCCACCATGCTACTTCAGAACCTCTCCACTTCTTAACTAGATTATTTCCATGGCCTCTTAGTTGTTCTATCTACTTGACTCAAGTCTCTCCTAATTTTATTCCATCTTTTACACAGCTGCCAAAGTATATTCTTTAACCTTAGATTTGTCCATGTCACTCTCCTACTTGACAAACTCTAGTGGCTCCCTATTTCCTATAGGATAAGATTTGAACTTGTATTTTAGCTTTTAAAATCATTTGCAACTTAGTTCCAACATGTATTTCCAGTTTCATTTTATTTTGCTTCCATTCTCATCATTTGTGATATATCAAAATTCATATTCTCTCTCTTCTTCTCATACAACACTTCATTTCCTTTCTCCTCTCTCTGGAATGTACTCTTGCCTCACCTCCACTTAGAACCCTACTTCCTTCAAAGTACTGTTTATGTGACCCTTCTTACTTTCCTTCCTTCTTGTTTTATTGTTAGTGCATTCTAAGGTGGCATAGCAGATAGAACCTGGGACTGGAATCAGGAAGAACTGAGTTCAATTCTGCCCTCAGGTGTTTATTACCTCTGTAACCCTTGGTAAATATCTTTGCTGATTTGTCCCTACTTGCCTGAGTTTCCTTGTCTATAAAATAGAGATAATCATCTACTTTCTAAGGTTGTTGTGCAGATAAAACAATACAATATTTGTAAAGTCATTGCAAACCCCAAAGTGCTATATAAGTACTAGCTATTATCATTATTATTCTCTAACCCTGTACCTAGAAACTGTTTTGTATGGCTTTTATACTTTTGCTCTATATACACATATGTGTATGTTAAATTTTTATCATGATTATCTCCAAGGTCTAATAATATCTTCATTAACATAGAAGTAGAATTTTAATATATGTCTTCATCTTTATTCTATAAAGGATAAGAGATAGGCAAAGATGATCTGATCACATCTTATAATTTTACAGAAATGGAAAATGAAAGCTTATAAGCAGCATGCTTATTTTCCCCAGAGAAAGACCAGGGATGGGAAATGTTAATCAGCATAAGGGAAATTGTCAATATTTTGTAAGCACTTTCAATGTTTGGTTATGCATAAAAAATAATGACCAGTTGTTCTCAGGAAAGAAAAGAATACATTTATAGAATTTAGCAAATTTATGTGCATAGAGTTTCCTTAGTGTTAACGTTTTTCATACACTCAAGAGGATTTATTGCAGAATTAGTCATTATCCCTCAATATGTTGTGATTCAACCTATTGTAACATTATTTATTGATGTAACTGGAATTTTGTTTGGCTTTTTTGTACCATATTCCTGCTCAGTGTTGACGTTACTTGAAAAAATGTAAACTGAATTGGAAAGCAAAGGAGACTGCTGCAATGGCCCTGGTAAAATACTGATTTTATGAGCTGTATACAAATTGCAAAATCAGTGAATGTCTCCAAATCTTGATGACATTACTTGTATAATGCTTCAAAGGAAGATGGAAATCCTGTTTCCATCTCCTGCAGATGTAGCTTTCTGAGAAGACATTCACAAGCCAAGTATTAGAAATTATATTCTTGCCTACTTGACTTTCTTTCCATTAGCTTCAATTCAGCAAACAATTATTGAGTTAGCTACAATTGTAAAACGGGGCATAAAAAGGAAAAAAAATAACATAATGTCTATCTTCTTTAAGCTTATAATCCAGCAAAGGAGATTAAAAAGTTATAGAAATATTTCTAATACTGGGTAGAATTTGATTACACCCATAGAGGTAAAAAAAATATGTTGTTATTTTAGAACTGTAATATCAAACTAAAGTAGAAATTAGGACACTGAGTGGTATGTGTCCCTACTAGGCACATACTGACTTAGAAAATCATATATTAAAATGATCTGTTTTCTATTATATTTTGATTTGTTTTGTTAAATATTTCCCTATTATATTTTAATTGGTTCAGGCCACAATGGTCTAGTAGCCTGGATATTTGATACCTTTCCTTTAGAGGATGGAGGGATCATTTCTGCCTGAGGGATCAAGAATGACTTCATGGAGGACATGATATTTGATTTGGGTCTTGACAGGCACACCAAAATAGACTGTAGTGGAACATTAAATTAGAAATGAATATTCCTAGGAGATTGCATAGTTAATATGTACTCTGGGATCTGATCCATTACCCTGATGTCAATGAGAGTATTAGCTTGATTTTGGAAAAGAGAAAATAATATTGAGTTGGGAAGGCAAAAGAAAATAAACTGGAGACATGTTGCAAGAGAACAGAAACCAGTATACCTTATCCACTTGGAAAATATAAGAAAAGATATAGAGACAATAGGGCAGGTAAAGAGTAAACTGAAAAATATACCTACCATTATAAATGAATATAAATATTCATTTATAAGTGAATGAATGATTGCATGCAGTAGGAATTTAATGATTGACTACATGGATAAATGGTGCAGTGCATAAGAGTCCTGGACTTGAAATAAGAAAGCCCTGAGTTCCAGTTCTGGCTCAGATGTCTTTTTTTTTTAAGCTCTATTATCCGGGGCAGATCACTTAACCTCTTCAGTTGCCTGTAAAATAGGGATAATAACAACATCTGCCTTGTGGGATAGCAATGAGGATAAAATGAAATAATATTGTAAAGAACTTTGCAAACCTTAAAGCACTGTATAAATGCTAGTTATCATCACCATTGTCATCATCATCACCATCATCACCATCAATATCATCACCAACATCATTGTCATTATCCTGGACCTCATAAGCTATGGTGATTTGACCTGTCCTTCAAGTCTTAATCCAAATATACTCTCCCTTGCTATGTCTTGAATTTTCACTGCTAACACTGACCACTTGCATCTATGAAGCTTCCTTTTACCTTCTTCATACGTTTTTCAAAAAATCATTATATTATATGATACTTTTACTATATTTGTTTATGTAATTTCTCTTATTGGAAAATAAATTCATTTTGCAGAAACAGTATAATTTATCTTTATAAATGCTCAAACACAATATAGAGTCTTAAATAAAGTAGTCAATAAGTGAATGAATGATTGCATGCAGTAGGAATTTAATGATTGACTACATGGATAAATGAGTGAAAAAGTATTTGTTAAGCATTTGATATGTACTCTTAAACTAGGTGGTGGATATAGAAACAAAAGCAAAGAAGTCCTTTCAAGTAGCATATATTCTAATAGGAGAGACAATGTAAATAAGAGAGTAGTGGACAGTGAGTCCAGTGGTGTCCATTTTGGTTTTGAAAATTATAATGATGGAAGGGTGGAGCTAAGATGGCAGAAAGGAAGCAGTAGCTTTTCCAAGCTCCTCCAAGAATTCTGTCGCTAAAAGATAAAAAGTGAATTTGAACAGATTTAACAGTGGCAGAACTCATTGGCAGACAGAGCATGACAGATCCCCAGCCCAGGAAAGTGCCTACTCAGGTATGGGCAGGCAGAATGCAGAGCACACAGGATCTGAAAGCAGAGTAAGGCAGACTGAGAAAAAGCCCCAGCCAGCCAGCAGACTCACCCAGCCAGAGGGGTTTGTAGCTGTCTCACCACAGGACAGAGGATCATTGGAGCTGGGTAGGAGAAAACTTGGGGCCCACAGCAGGGTCAGCAGCTTTTCCTGAGGCTAACAGACCTCAGCCTGGATGTGTGAAAATTACATACTTGAACTTCCAGAAGTCAAGATGGGGGAATAAAATTTAGTTGCTCTGATTCCCTCCTCCCTGATCCAGAAAATTCCAGAGTTAAATGCCCCATCCAGAGTGAAATCTTGAATTAGTGGAAATAGCCTCAGGCTTGGGTGTCACTGAGGAAAGGGGAAAGGAGAGACTATGGAGTCTAAACCCAGGAGAGTGGAGCCAGCAAGTCCTAACAACAAAAGCCCAGATGTGCTTTAGCACCACCTGGCCAGTCAGCAGACTGCAGCCCTGGCCTGCCCTACTGTTGGCCTCCTGCTACTGAGCCTGCCTGAGCTATATCCCAGCAACACAGAGGTGGAAACCTGAAGGATCCAGACCACCCCTCCCCCATAAGTTACTCTGTAAGCCTCAGGGTAACTCAGGGGAAACATTGAGAGTCCTGGCCCTGGCCTCAGTCTACACACACCGAGGCCACAGCTCATGAAGTTAACAACCAAAACCCTACCTCCCAGCCTGAGAACATCAATACTCCAGCACCCCAGAAGCAGATATCCACTCTAAAAATCCAGGACATAGGAAACTACAATGGGGAAGAAGGAAACTGCAAAGGCTAGGAAAATCAAATCTTTTTATAGTGAGCAAGAACAACCAAATTCAGAAGGCAACATGGACTCTATACTCACAGTGGAGACCACAGAAGGAAATGTGAATTGGTCTCAAGCCCAAAAAGCATTCTTGGAGGATCTCAAGAGGAATTTTAAAAATGAAATTAAAGAGGTAAGAGATAAATTTAAATCTACAGTCACCAAACTGGAAAAAAATCTCACTGAAGAAAACAAATCTTAAAAAAGTAAAACTGGAGAACTAGGACAGGAGGTGCAAAATCTAAATGGAGAAAATACCTCCCTAAAAATGAAAACTGAATATATGGAAAAAAAAACTGATTGAGGAACATAATTCACTAAAAATTAAAATCAGTCAAATTCAAGCCAAGGACTCTTTGATACAGCAAGAGTCACTCAAACAAAACATAAAGATTGAAAAATTAGAAGAAAGTGCAAAATATCTCACTGGAAAGACAATTGACCTGGAAAACATATCCAGGAGAGAAAACCTAAGAATTTTCGGCCTACCAGAAAGCCATGATGAAAAAAGCAGCCTGGACAGCATCCTCCAAGTGATTGTCAAAGAAAACTGTCCTGAGTTCCTAGAATCAGAAGGGGAAATAGTTATTGAAAGAATTTACCTATCTCATCCTCAAAAAGATCTCAAATTGAATACTCCAAGAAATATAGTAGCCAAATTCCAGAGCTACAAGGTCAAGGAGAAAATACTGAATGCAGCCAAAAAGAAACAATTCAAATATCATGGAACTACAGTTGGATTACACAGGACTTAGCAGCTGCTACATTAAAAGATCATATGAAATATCAGAATGTGATATTTCGTAAAGCAAAAGAGGTAGGACTGCAACCAAAGATCAAAAACCTAGCAAGACTGAGCATATTCTTTCAGCCAAGGAGATGATCATTTAACAAAATAAAGGACTTCTAGACTTTTCCTTATGAAAAAGCCTGAGCTCAATGGAAAATTCAATCTTCACTTACAAGACCCAAGAAAGACATAAAAAGGGAAACAAGGAAAACATATACTCACACATACACATACACACACAGATACTCACACATGTACATAACTTGGGACTCAATAAAAGCAAACTGTTTACATCCCTTTATGAGAAGCAGATACCTGTCAATACTGAAATTTGTATAAGTACTGTGACACTTAAAAGGGATATACATAGAAAGAGGGTGTGGGTATAAGTGAACTAATCTGAAGATTTAAAAAATAAGCCTATTAAGGGGAAGAAAGGGATTGTAAAGGGAGAAAATGAAAGGTAGAGGCAGAAGATGGCAAATTATGCCACAAGAAGAGGCATAAAAACATAATAAAGTGGAGGGGTGGGAAGGAAGGAGATGAGCATCATATGATTGTTACTCTCATTGGTTCTGATTGATAGAGGGATCAATACAAATGGCTAAGTTTAGATTCTAACATGAAAAGACACAAAAACTCATAACAATAGAGGGAAAAGAGGGAGAGAGAAGAGCACTGTATGAAATTACCAGCATTGGTTTGGGTTCAAGGAGGGAATAACATACTCTATTAAGAATAAAAATGTATTGTGCCCTACAGGCAGTAGGAGGGATAAGGGGGAGGAGTGTAAGAAGGGGGAGGGTGACTAGTAGGGAGGGAAAGAGTAACAAGGGGAAAGGGTATGTAAAGAGTGGGGGACACAGGGAGGGAATACTGAGGGAGGCAGTAGTCAAAAGGAAAACTCTTAAGGAGGGGAAGAGAAAAGGAAGACACAAAGATAGAAACAGGGGAGGGAATAAGAAAGAGGGAAAGTCACAGATAGTAATCATAACTGTGAATGTGAATGGGATGAACTCTCAAATAAAAGAGAGGTGGATAGCAGAATGGATGAAAAACCACAATCCTACAATATGCTATCCACAAGAAACACATTTGAAACAAGGGGATATGCACAGGGTAAAGGTAAAAGAATGGAGTAGAATATATCATGCCTCAGCAAAAGTAAAAAAAAAAAAGTAAGGGTAGCAATCCTTATCTCAGATACAGCAAAAGCAAAAATAGATATAATTAAAAGAGATAAGGAAGGAAACTACATGCTGCTAAAGGGCACCATCGAGAATGAAGCAATACCATTACTTAACATATATCCACGAAGCAGTATAGGATCCAAATTCCTAGAGGAAAAGTCAAGGGAATTAGAGGAAGAAATAGATAGTAAAACAATACTAGTGGGGGACTTCAATCTCCCCCTCTCTGAACTTGATAAATCTAAACTCAAAATAAACAAGAAAGAAGTTAAGGAGGCAAATAGAATTTTAGAGAGGCTAGACATGATAGATCTCTGGAGAAAACAGAATGTGGATAAAAAGGAATATACATTCTTCTCAGCAGTACATGGCACATACACAAAAAATTGACCATGTACTAGGGCATAAAAACCTCACAATTTGGTGCAGAAAGGCAAAAATATTAAATGCACCATTCTCAGATCATGATGCAATGAAAATTATATGCAATAAAGGGCCATGGAAAGATAGGCAAGAAACTAATTGGAAACTAAATAATTTAATCTTAAAGAATGAGTGGATCAAAAAAGAAATTATAGAAACAATCAGTAACTTCTTTCAAGAGAATGACAATAATGAGACATCATACCAAAACTTGTGAGATGCTGCAAAGGCAGTTCTTAGAGGAAGTTTTATATCCCTGAATGCATACATGAAAAAATTAGAGAAAATGAAGGTCAATGAATTGGGCATGCAATTGAAAAAGCTAGAAAAAGAAGAAATTGAAAATCC
>CM053587.1:191543292-191569977 GCA_028646515.1 Pseudochirops corinnae
TGTCCACTATCACCCCTCTTATTCAATCTGGTACTAGAAATGTTAGCAGTAGCAATTAGAGAAGACAAAGAAATCAAAGGAATCAAATCAGGCAAAGAAGAGACTAAGCTATCACTCTTTGCAGATATTATGATGATATACTTGGAGAATCCTAGAGAATCAAGTAAAAAACTTCTTGAGACAATAAATAAATTTAGCAAAGCTGCAGGATATAAAATAAACCCACATAAATCCTCAGCATTCCTATATATTTCCAGCAAAGTCAAACAGCAAGAGATAATAAGAGAAACCTCATTTAAAGTTGCTGTAGACATAAAATATTTAGGAATCTACCTGCCAAAACAAACTCAGTACCTTTATGAACACAACTACAAAACACTTTTCACACAAATAAAATCAGATCTAACTAACTAGAAAAACATCAATTGCTTGTGGCTGGATTGAGCGAATATGATAAAAATGACAATTTTACCTAAATTAAATTACATGTTTAGTGCCATACCAATCTACCAAAAAATTACTTTATAGAACTAGAAAAAATTGTGACAAAATTCATTTGGAACAACAAAAAGTCCAGAATATCAAGGTAATTAACGAAAAGAAATGCTAGGGAAGGTGGCCTAGTCATACCAGATTTTTATCACTATTATAAAGCATCAGTCATCAAAACTGCTTGGTACTAGCTAAGGAATAGAAAAGTGGATCAATGGAATAGATTGGGTACAAAATACTCAATAGTCAATGATTATATAGTCAATAATATACTGTTTTATAAGCCCAAAGAACCCAGTTTTTGGGAAAAAAAACTCACTATTTGACAAAAGCTGCTGAGAAAATTGTAATATAGTATGGCAGAAATGGACATAAACCATCATCTAATGCTGTACACCAAATTCAAGTCTAAATGGTGCACAATCTAGGTATAAAGGCTGATACTGTAAACAATCTGGGGAAGCAAGGAATAGTTTACCTGTCAGATTTATGGAGTAGGGAAGACATTATGACCAAAGAAGAATTGGAGAGCATTATAAAATACAAAATGGATAATCTTGATTATATGATTATATTAAATTAAAAACTTTCTATACAAACAAAGCCAATGCAACCAAGATTAAGAGGGAAGTGGGAAATTGGGAAAGAATATTTATAACCAGAGTCCCTGATAAAGGCCTCATTTTTAAAATATACAGGGAATTCAGTAAAATCTACAAGAATACAAGTCACTCCCCACTTGATAAATGGTCAGAGGATATGAACAAGTAATTTTCAGATGTAGAAATTAAAGATAACTTTAAGCATATGGAAAAACACTATAAATGACTATTGATTCAAGAAATGCAAATCAAAACAATTTTGAGATACCACATCTCACAGGTCAGATTGGCTGAGATGACAAAACAAGAAAAAGACAAATGCTGGAGAGGATGTGGAAAAATTGGAACACTAATGCATTGTTGGTGGAGTTTGTGAACTGATACAACCATTCTGGAGAGCAATCTGGAACTACG
The DNA here is from genome assembly GCA_028646515.1 of Pseudochirops corinnae. Classification (NCBI taxonomy): domain Eukaryota; kingdom Metazoa; phylum Chordata; class Mammalia; order Diprotodontia; family Pseudocheiridae; genus Pseudochirops; species Pseudochirops corinnae. Next base: position 191,544,801 of record CM053587.1, read on the forward strand.
CCCAAAGGGCTATAAATAATTGCATACCCTTTGACCCAGTAATACCATTTCTGGGGTTGTATGCCAAAGAGATCACAGAAGTGGGAAAAGGACCCATATGTACAAAAATATTTGTTGCAGCTCTCTTTGTAGTGACAAAAAACTGGAAATTTAGGGGATGTCCATCAGTTGGGGAATGGCTAAACAAGTTGTGGTATATGAACGTAATGGAATACTCTTGTACTATAGGAAATGGGGAGGAGATGGACTTCATATTTACCTGGAGAGCCTTATACAAATTGATGCTAAGTGAGAAGAGCAGAACCAGGAAAAATTTGTACACAATAACAGACACATCATATGTGTGACAACCAACCTTGATAAACTGGACTCTTCTCAGCAACACAGAGTTACAAGACAACTCTACAAGTCTCTGAATGGAAGGAGATATCTACATTCAGAGAAAGATCTAGAAGGACCAGAGTTTAAGTGGAGACTGAAGCAATCTACGTGCTATCATTCTTTTTCATATTTGGTTTTCTCTCTTTTTTCCCATTGTTCACTCCATTGGTTACAACCCTTCTATACAACCAGACTATTGTACAATGTGAAAGTATTCGCAGATCCTATACCCGATTGCATGCCACCATGGGGAGGGGGAGAATGGAAGGGAGAAAATTTGGAAGTCAAGGGATTGTGGAACTGAATCTTGTAAACTAAAAGTAAATAAACAAGTCAATGAAAAAAAGAAAAAAGAAAAAAAGAAAAAAAGAAAGTTATAATGATGAATAGAATTTGGGGGGAGTAGATTAATATACTCTTTCTAGTAGCAATAACAATATTCATTCCTTTATAGCTCCATAGCTGGAAAGCAGGAGGGTATGTGACATGGAGGGTATATGCATCTGGGTAAATAACTTAACCTCTGAGTCTTAATTAAATCCCTAGGATTTACATACTAAGTTAGGCATAAGTTCCAATCTTTGTTATCTGTGTAGATTAAAGTTATTCCCATGCTGAAAATTTCCTATTCTGTGGAAATAATAGGTCTTTCACATATTCTTTATGTATTTACATAATTTAGGCATCATAAAACTATCTGGTCTTGATCTGTCAGGATCTTGACTTCCATTGGAAAAGTGACGCTACAAATATTGTTAATAAAAATCTCCTGGGACAGTGAATAGATAGTAATTCTTTATTATTCTAATTTGCCTAACTGATTATTTTTAAAAGAGTGGGAGTGAACTTCAAAAAGTCTGTGCATTTCACTCAGATAACAAAGACCTCAAATTAATTTAATCAGCATTTATATTTTGATTAAATACAAAGCATGAACATCAGCAATCAAGCTCTAAATATCAATTAACAATTGAACACAATATAATAATCATGCTCTATTCTTAATTTCAAACCACTTGGTTGGATAACAAGTAACCTGAAATTTTTTCATCAGCACTAAATATCAGACTGATAAAATATAGTTACTATGGCAACTCCTACATAATATTATTTTGCTCTCTTAGTAACCTTTCACCCAAATAGTCAAGTTATCCAAATAGCCCCTTCATAGCTTTGACAACTAATTTATTATCATAGCCTCAACATAAATCACAGGTTAAACACTGATTTTATTTCATGATTACACTTTCTTTATGATTATATGTCTCTCCCAAGCTTTCTTTGACCATACCAATGAGTCTGAACTTAATTCAATGAATTATTTCCATCAGGTACTTCAAGAAGACAACCATGCTCCAGTAGAAAGATTCCTATACTTGGAGTCATAAGTGTCGAGTAAGCATCCTTTCTCTGTCACGCATTTGTTGTGCTACCTTGGTTACAGTATTCACTTGGCATCAGTTTCTCCCATATTAATTGGGGATAATGTTTTTGTATTATCTTCCTGATAGGGCTGGAAGGATTGAAGGAAAGTACATACATATATATATGCATACATATGTGTGTATCTTGTATATGTATTAACAAAGTATAACAAAATATAGGTCATCATCATCATTCATTCATTATTATTTTTATCCATTCAATTCTAAAACTGTATCCTTTAGTACTTCTTCTTGGCCAAACCCTCTGACAGGCACTCTTTTTTCTATTAATATCTAGAAACCAACCCATGACCTAATGTAATAAGTATTCTACTAATCTAAATGTGATTAGCTATGATTTACTTTTTCCATTTGAGGAAAATATACAAATGACACTTATGAGAAAGACTTATTAAAAGCAAAAATAACAAAACATGTGAGTGTTTATCAGGGTTTTAGTTTGATGAAGCCCTGCCAGTATTACCTCCTCCATATAAAGCAATGCAGAAGACTAAAATGTTGTGGCTAAGTGGAAAGATTGTTCAGCAATTCTTCTTTAAGACAAGAATAAATCAGTTGACAGAGCTGGTTTCATGATACAATCAAAAGCAACCAGAAACAACATTTCCTGGCCTCCTAGAATGAACGAAAATTGGGGTTAGAAAAGTAGATGGTTTAGTGGGAGTCAGAGATAATGAAAGAGTCCTGCAGTGTTAAACAAACATTTTACAAGAATTAGAGAAGTGATTCTAATATGTACAGTATATCCTTTTTGAAATAATTTTGGGAGGACATGCACAAGAATCATACATGACCAGAAGATGAGGATGGGTTGTAACTTGGCATCCAATGTAGGGATATCCACAACAATGAGAGCACATTTTTCAGGCATTAAAGTACTATTTATTTAGTATTTAATTTACCCTATATTTTCTACCTCTATGGTACTGTTATGCTAAAGTATCGTGAGCCTGTACTGTACTCAAGATGCCTACACCAAAGTGAACACCATTGACTCCTTCTTATTCTTCAATCTAGCAAGTATCAAGAAGAATGGATATTATTCCACCCTTCTCTGTATCTGGCACAGCTATATTCAAAGAAGTTTTGTTCCCAAAGCATATATTAATTGCAGGATCTCTGCAAATATCAAACTTATTATCTTTCAATATTTAAAGGAAAATCACAATTAGGAGGATAACAAGAAGTATATTTTTCATGCTTTATATTAATCATCCTTTCATATAAATTGGATTACAAATCATTTCATACCTTATCCAAAGGAAATCCACAGAGAAACCTTCAATTTTGCCAAAGTTTTGTACACATTTAAAAAAGCATGTTAAGGAAATGAAGTGGCTGATGAAATTTGTGCAAAAGAAGAAAAGAATACCAATTCATAAGTAAAAAGCTATATATTTTGGAAAGTCTGACACATATGCTAATTTCTCCCCAGGCAACTTTAACTTAGTCAGCCAGGACTAAGGCAGCAGATGGATCATATAGACACTGACCTCAGTGGAATTCTGGGATTGAAATTTTGACAAAGATGAACTATTGTCAAACAGTGAATCAATTATGGAGTTCAAAAATAAATATTCTTCCTTCATCAGAAATTTGGATTTTCAATTTCTTAGAGAAAATACAATATGTAATGATTAATGCAAGAAATTATTAAGGGGAATGAATGAGTCTCCCCATCTGCTCCCCTTTTATTTCTTTTATCACGTCTAATGGTGTTGTCCCAGTTGGAGATATAATTCTACACTTAGTGCTTTGGCAAATTGAGCCAAGTGCATTCTGGGATTGTTTGCTCCTTAGAAAGTGTATTTTTATCATTTGATTTTCACACCTGTTAAGGCTCACACAATGTAGAGAGAGTTCTGAGAAATGAGCAGTACAACCAATCAGGTTTAACATTAAATCTAAAATTGAGGGCAGAGATATGAGTGCCAACCTTTATATGGATGAAATATTGAAAATTCAAAATCCTTTTAAAAGAGTAAACAAGGCTTGTCATAGGCAAGATTGTGATTTTCTTTTTGTTGGCTCCTATCTCCCAGCTTTTCTTTCTGGAACCACCTTCTAAAATATTTGCAATTCTCTTTGGCTGAGGCACTGATGTCCCCATGAAGTTTTCTTTCCTTGACTTGCATTGACCATCAATCTATACCTGATTTTCCCCATTCTTACATGTTTCTATTCTGCTTTTTTTTTTTTTAATCTCGTGCTTATCTGTGCTAAGATATCAATGATGGTTACTGCCTGGATCATCATTAGTTGAGAATGCAGGAGAGTGGAATCTTGGTCAGGTAAAATTTGTGGTACTGTGAGTCCTTCAAACTTTGACAATCTGTGATTCTGAAAACCAAACTATGAAACTCTTCTACTTTTTAAAATCTTTCCTCTTCTTCCTTTGGAACTTATTTTTCCTTCTTATTCTCTGTGCCCAATAATACACAGGCCTTGAGTCTTCATCCTCTTTTGAAGTATATATCAGCTTTCAATTTTACTCTCCTTTTCAGGAGTATCTAACAAGAAAGGTCCATCTTTCTAGACCTTTTAAAGAACCTTATTTTCTTAGTCTATTTTAAGTTTGTAGTCTTAGATTTTTTTTTTTACATAGTTTATGTTACTTCACATTTCCTTTGTCTTCTGGAATGTCTTTTCTCTTGGTTTCTTTTTCTGAACAAGAATGAACTTGGTAACATTCTCCTATAGTCTTTCGCTTGGCTCCTATGCCTCATCCTTCATTGCATTTTATAAATATATTATTTCACAAGAAGATCATTTAAATTAATTTTGTGATATTTTTCATAGTCAGACTTGAAGGCAATTCTGGAATCTGATCATTTGACTACTGTAAGATTTTCTGGAAAACTGGGATTCTCATCATCTTCTTCATGTGTAGCTTCAAAGCGGAAAAGGTCATTATCAAGGGTGTGAACATAGGTTTTTTTAATCTATTTTAATTGTTATGGTTCCAGAAATTTTACCAAAATATCTCATTTTCCACTAATTTCTAACAGAGTCAAGCTGGCTTTCTTCATCCTTTTTCATTTTTCTTTTCTTGTCTTTGTTTTACTTGTTTCTCTTGGCCTTCAAGCCTTTCAGAGCCAGATTTGTAGACTCAACCAAATCTATTCACTCAAAACTTTGAAGGCTGCCAACCTGGCAACATGAAAGCTGTTGTAGGACCAATATTAAGCAATTAATTGTCTAGGGATACTTGGTTGCCTCTGTGCTGCCCCAAACCTTTATCAATGACTTGAATAAAGAAATAGATGGCACAGCCTGCAAATTTACTTGGTTGTATCAGCAATGCAGCATTCACAATGCCTACAGTAACTATAAGTATGCTGATACGGTTATTAATCACAAAATGTAACAGGCTCTCTACATAAGAAATATAGCTAGACCATGCATTTAAATACCAGAAAACTGAGTCCCAAAACCAGAAAGTCAAAGCCAACACAGTAGTTATGAAGTTGGCACATGTGGTTAAAGTAGTAAACACCCACATTCTCAAGCCTTCAAAACAGGACAGGCTACCTCAGGCAAAGATCCTCCTGTCCTCACTCATGACAGTGGCTCAGTGTCCAGGCAGTTTGCTCCCAGCAGCTCTAGCCCCCAGCAGTTCCTGTCTGTGGCAGTCCTGAGCAGGAGTCCTTGGCAGAGATTCTGGCCGGCTCAGAGGAAAAGGAGTTCGCACCATAACCGCAGCTGCTGCCTCTACTGCTGCTTCCAGTCATCACCGCATGGAGACTAGCTTGGTTCTGGCATTCTCTTGTTCCACCTCTTCCTGTTAAGTCAGCAAGTTCGCGGGCATGGAAGATCTTCAAATCCCAGTATCGTTACAATGGTATAAAATTAGAAGGGATAAATAACAGACTAAATAATGACTTTATTAAAAAGGATCTCAAGAGGCTAGAAAGTTGGGCCAAATTTAATAAGATAAATTAAAATTCACAAAAAATATGAAAAAATAACACATAACTATGTATTAAAATACAAATAAAAATCTTATTCCTAAAAGCAACTTCAGTTGTAAAAGATAGAACTGATACAGCTAGAGAGAAAATTATATGAAAAATATCTCAAGGTTCCAGAAGACTATATGTTTCTTATGGGTAAACAATTTGATATAGCTGTTAAAGAAACCAGTCAGTAAATAAACATTTGTTAAGCACCAGGCACTGTGCAAAACATTGAGGGTATAGAAAGAGACAAAAGGCAATGCAATCAGTGGTAAGAAAGCAGGGTTAGGAATTCATGAGAAGAGAAAGAATAGAGTTTAATAGGTTTACTAAGGGATTAACATGGGGAAAGAGGAGAGAGAGGCTAGACTAGGAGAGATGACCTGGGAGAGTACTGTGTATAAAGCCAATAGATTATAGTCATATAAAGGATTTTCACAATTCTTTAACATAGATGCTTTAACATAGTGCATTTGTGGTTGATGGAAATATCAAAAAGATTACTCTTTTGCATGTTACTCAAGAGGGATGGAAGAATAGGTCATGGGAAGTGAGTAGGTTAAGGAATTGAGTGGTTAGGGTGTTTGAGAATCAATATATTTGTTAAAACCCCCCAATTGTGAAGGAAGGAGTTGAAGAGAAGAGAAATTGTGAACCAGGTGCTCAACACAATGAGGAAGGAACAGGAGTGACCTGTAGAAAACAGCCACCAGAATTTTGATTGTGTGGTACATATGAATAGTATGGACTTCAAAAGATAAGTTATTGAATGATGGAGATAAGAGAAAAACTTGGAAGTAGCAATGGGGAACAAGGCATATTCCAACTTGCCATCTCAACCAATAAACTGAAAGGAATTAGTTAAACTATATTTGGAAGTACAGTACTGGAAAGGGTCGCCAGGGAAGTTGAGCCATCAGGGTAAGTTAGTTTTCAATTATAGCTAGAATATGGAAGAGGAAATGGTTTAGAATAATAGAAAGTTTGTTTCTTCTAGGAAATAGACATTCCAGATGGCATAATGGAAGGGATGGGTGGTATTTCGTTGGAATTTTGGGGTAGGAAGCTTGAGGGGGAGGGAAATAAGTAATCAGGTGGTAAAGGATGTTTAGAGGATGACCTATTTCAGAATCACTGTGATGTGTAGGGTCTGGCCAGGTATGAGAATGTTCATCATTGAGAAGAAAATTCTACATTTCTTCCCAAAGGAGCCTGGAAACAAGTACAGCATGAGATTAATGGCATATATTGAGATGGTCAGATAAGAGGTACTGTTTTACTACTCTTCTTCCATCCACCACTAGAGATTAGACAGGAAATGGAAATTGAACATGTACTGTAGGAGATTGAAGACCCATTTCCTATTGACTCTGTTTCTCTTTTCTCAAGGAACAAATGGAACAGGACTTTTTGAGGTCAAAGGTCAAAGCTGCTATTCTTCACACCAGGGATTCACCACATTATGGTTGGGAGACCATTCTGGCAACAAGAGATGGAATTTATCTTGTGCTGGGACAGATGGTAGTCACTTCCAGACTCTAGTAGTCTTCCCTCAGTAAATATATGCAGCAGGAAATGGAAGACTGATGTAGATTAAATCTCCCTCCTCTTCTCATCTGATATGAGAGATGGGGGGAGGGGAGGGGAGTGCTGAGCAGGAAGTCTTGCTGACACAGTGGAAAATTGGAAGTAGAGGAAAGTCACCTTGGGGCAAACGGAGTGAGCTCAGCTGCTTGTTACCTTCCTTTAGGGTATACTTGGATCTAAGAGATGGAAGGTTCCTGGATAGTCATAATAATCTTTAACTGAAATTTTTCAGTTCTCCTGATCCATCTATACTAAAATGTAGGGGAAGCAAGTAATTCACATAAATACAATATTTCCAGCAGATTGCAAACTGGAATAAAAAAAAATTCAGCTTCATTTTAAGGATACTGTTTAATATTTTAAAAGGCTACTTTTATGTCTCAGGAGTCAAAAAAGATCAAGTTTAGGGGGGCAGCTAGGTGGCACAGTGAATAGAGCACCAACCCTGGAGTCAGAAGGACCTGAGTTCAAATATGACCTCAGACACTTAACACAAAAAACTAGCCGTGTGATTTTGGGCAAGTCACTTAACCCCAATTGCCCTACCTTCCCTCCTCCTAAAAAAGCAAAAAAAAATAAAATAAAAAATAAAAAATAAAAAATAAAAATATATATATATATATGCATATATATATGATAAAGTTTTGAATAATAGTTATTTACATCAAAATATGTCTAAAATGCATTGATTAATTCTATTTAAAATGGCATTGGTCCATTTCTTCTTATAAGTAAAACCCATATTATAAATGAACATTTACGTTCAGCTATTTGGAATTATCATTGTAAGGACACTAGTCAAATATATGAATTGTCTACCTGTTATCTTTCCCCCTTAACAAGCAAGTGATAAATCCAATTTATCCAGGTCTTCACAATTTCTTATTTTAATGTAAATATTATTCTCTGGATTCTACAGATGAAGGAACTGAAGCATGCAGAAGATAAGTGATTTAATCTCAGGTCACTCTATTATTTAAGAGTCAGAGTCTAAACTCTTGAGACTTGTAGTTCAAGTATCATTTGCCTATAAGAAAGCTGAGACAGGGACAAATTATGTGCCTTATCCATGATCACACAGCTATCAAATGAAAAAATGATGATTAATTTGAAAAAAAGACTTATGACTCTGAGTTCAGTGCTCTTTTTACTATGCCACATGAACATAAGGGGGAAAGGAAAGAACATTTCACGGCTCAGATATCTGTATGATGTGTGTGTGTGTGTGTGTATGTGTGTGTTTGAGAGTGCAGACCAAAATACATCTTCCCAGGAAATACTACTCCTGAATTCCCTCCAAAAATTGAGCTAAGTGGCTTTACTATTCATTTGTTGAGGTTATTGTCATTGTCTATGAAATTCTTCTCTAATACAACTTCTAAGGAGGTGGAGTTACTGCTGCTGGGGTGAATGATGCTCCACACATCAGCCACTGACGACAAATTTATGCCTGGAGAGGGGCAGCTTCACTGGGACTTTCAGGGAAGACACAGCTTTAGTGTGCTAAGACAAATGTAACTAAATCCCATAGAGATGGTCCTTATACAGATCAGCCTATAATTTTCCTCCTCAATCCCTCAGGGTGCTGCTGAAATTTAAAAAGTTCTTCCTCTGAAATGTCAATTCCTCTACTTTTGAGATTTCTGGAGATAGTCCTCCTTTATCTCCATTCCTAGGGACTCAATGTCTAACCTCCATGTAGCAGCAGGAGTCCATTCTGTTAATCTGCTAATAAAGATGTGTTCAACAAAAATAACATATTAAATACATGTGAAATAGATTTTAAATTTCTTTTTGTTGAAATCAACAAATGTTTGGGTGGTCATTCTTGATATAACATTATGCAAGGGACTGTGGAGGATAGAGAGATATAGTCTCTGACTTCAAGGAGATCATAACATAGTTAGAAATGTAAGACAAAAACATGGATTCATCAGTTTAGACCTGTTGGTATCTTAGAGTTCATCTAATTCAGCCCTCATTTTACATATGAGGAAACTGAAGTAAAAAAAGTGAAGATTCTACATATTAGGGGCCAAATTAGTCCTCAATTCTAAGTTCTCTGAATGCTAGCACTTCTCATTTCATAAAGCATACAATTTAGATAATAATAATGATAAATATTTTAATATTACTTTAAGACAACAATAAGATTGGAGGTCACAAGATGGTAAAAAAACAAAAGGACATGAGTTGTCAGATGAATAGTAGAAGTAGAAACAGTTATAGGATTTCAGAGGAGGAAGATGCCAATTTTGAGTTGGGCATTCATAAAAGATTTTATAAAAAGGGAACTATTCAATTTGAGTCTTGTCATAGGGATAGGTTTTTTGAGGGGAGGGGAATAGATTTTTTTGTTTTCATTGTTATAGGGAGCTCTGTGAGAGAATTTTTTTTTCTACACTGATGGATTTCCCCTCTACAAACTCATAGAATTAACACCATACTGGGTCATAAAGCCACTATTTATCAGAGGCAGGACTAGAACTCAGGTAATCTGGTTTCCAGGGTTTGTTCTCTACCCATCTAACATGTGGTATTTAGAGAGAAACAGTGTTGTGTAGTGGAAAGAACCATGCACTGGGATCTAGGAGCCTTAGGTTATGCTCTCCCATGATATGTGTGACTTTGGGTAAGACACAGGATCATTAAAGAACCTCTCTATTCCCCTCTGTAAAATAATAGGCTAGACTAGAAAAATCCCTTGGTCTTTCCTCTGTTTGTGATTCTACAATTTTATTTTTCTTATTGAACATTTCTTTCCTATATGCTTTACACTTTGTTGGAACCAATAAATAGTCCCTGTGGGAATTTAGGAGATAGAACATACTAAGGAGGTCAGAGGAACTTAATGAAAGTTCATTGATAGTTAACTATCCACTTCATAATGATTTTTGCTTGGAATTTTGGCCTGTTTAAAATCATTTTATTTTGAGTATATTTGTACTTCTTATGATGTAATGTGCTGTTACAATGTGACTGGTAGATTTACATAAAACTTGTGTTTTATGTAAATATATTGGTTAGAATGTTGCTGAGATTCATCTACATTCATGTCTATTTCTAAATAAAATTTTCTAATAAGGTTCTGGCAGTGACATTCTACTATCGATATGCAAACATCGTCATACATTATGCCTTGTAATGGAAGATAAATTGTACAAAAACATCCTCACTGTAGCCATCAAGGACAAAATTTGCCCAATTAATACATGATTATGTTCAAATGCTTGCTATTACTCAATTCCCTCCTACTCCAAGTCCCAAGCTCCCACTTACATCATCAGCTGAGTAATCTTTTCCCTCCAAAGGGCTGATGGAATGGAGAGGAATTTGGATAGGAGTGGATGAAGTGTCAGCTGGGGAATAGACTACAATTTCTTTTTCACTTCATTGAGGTTTTTGTATCGTAGAACTGATTTCACATTTTAAAGTTCACCTGTATCCAAGTAGAACAAAAACAATTTACAAATATAGAAGACTAAATCTTATGTAATCAGATCTCTTTGCTTTGACACATAGAGGTATTCATCCATAGTTATTTCATTGTAGTCACAGAGTAAGTGACAAATGCTATGTAGTTCACATAGACAAACTTTTTGTTTTTTAAATTGCCTACTACAAGAGATACTAAATTCTTGGGTCTTTTACATTTTGTGAATGAAATATGAAAATTGAAGAACTTATTCCATCCTTTGTTCCTCTCACATGAATATTTTTACTATGAAGGTATCATCAGAATAAGCAAACAGAAAAGTTCCAAGTGCTATAGCTTTGCCATCATTCATTAAGTTAATTCTCAGGGATGCTTTTACACTATTTTAACTAATTTCCAAACAAGAAATGATAACTACATACAGCACTCATTTCTCACTGGTGGCTTCTTTGACTAACTTCCTTACCATGTCCCTTCTCCTCTTCCTTTTCAGCTTCTTTTTGTCTGTTAGATTGTAAGCTCCTTCAGGGAAGGGACTGTCTTTCTTTTTACTTAAGTATATCCCTAGTGCTTAGCACAGTTCCTGGTATGTGAGAGGTAATTGATGCTTATTGACTACTGTAGGTTTCCTCATTGATAAAATGTAAATAATGACAAGTAATCACAATTCAGGATTCTTATGGAAATTGACATGCTTTTAAAAGAATATGACACTTAGAAAGACAGTGAGGTATAGTGAATAGAGATCTGGTATTGGATTTAGGAAAAAATTGGATGCAATTTGGCTTTTATTATAGGATGTCTGACCTTGGACCAGTGACTTAAATCTCTTGTGCTCCAGGTTGCTGTCTAAGAATGTAAATAGCAAAGACAGTAAAGTCAGAGATAAAATCAAATCAACTCTGGGGAGTCTAAGTTATTGATACTGACATGACTGATAACACTTTAGAGACATGGATGTGCATTCAGAAGACATAGATTCAAGTTCTACAATTTATTAATTGTGCAACTTGGGGAAATCATTTACCATCTATGACTCAGTTTTCTCATCTGTAAAATAGCATGAAACCTGCTGTAAGTAATTCACAGGGTTGTCATGAAGATGAAATTAGAACTATTGACCCTCTCTTTTTAACTCTCTACAATCTGACTTTCAACATCATCATTCAACTAAAATGGCTCTACTCAAAGTTGCTAATGATCTCTTTTTCTTGTAATTCTTTTACATTTTAAACTTAAATACAAATTATGAAAAGAAAAATAATATTGACATGTGCACAGGAGAACATAAGAGATAATTCAAAATATAAGACAATAAATTTCCATTTCAAGAATGTCTATATAATAAATGCTGAACATTGTGTTCAGATGTTCAGAGATGTTTATCGTTTCTTTACTTTCTTGTATCTACAAAATGGCTGAATCAATTCACAACTTCATCAACAGGGTATTAAAGTCTCATTTCCCCCATATCTCCCCAACATTTGTCCTTTACCTTTTCTCTTCTATTAGCCAATCTATTAGGTATGAGATAGTAGCTCAGAATTGTTCTCATTTGCATTTCTCCAATCAGTAGTGAGTTAGTCATATGGCTATAGATAGCTTTGATTACTTCATCTGAAAACTGATCAAATCTTTTGATCTTTATCAATTGGGGAATGGCTCTTACTTTTGTAAATTTGACTCAATTCTCTATATGTTTGAGAAATGAGATCTTTATCAGAGAAATTTGCGACGAAAATTTTTTCACAGTTATTATTGCTAACTGTATTTCCCTCCATCCTATTTCCCCATTTGTTTATTCTATTCTCTCTTTCCTTTCACCTTTTCTCTCCTCAAAAGTATTTTTCTTCTGACTAGCCCTCCCCCAATCTGTCCTCCTTTCTACCACCTCCTCCTTTCCTACTTTCCTGAAGGGGAAAATAGATTTCTACACTCATTTGAGTGTATATGTTATTCTCTCTCTGAACCAATCTGATGAGAGTAAGGTTCCCTCACTCCTTCTCAATTCCCCTGTCTTCCCCTCAAGTATAAAAGTTTTTTTTCTTGACTCTTTTATGCAAGATAATTTACCCCATTCTTTTTCTTCCTTTCTCTTAATCCCAGTACATTTCTTTCACCCCTTAATTTTATTTTTTAGATACCACCCTTCATATTCAACTCACACCTGTGCTCTCTGTCTATGTAAACTCCTTCTAATTACCCTAATGATGAGAAAGACCTTATGAATTACAAAGATCATCTCCCTATGTAGGAATGTAAACAATTTAAAACTATTATGTCTCTTATGATTTACTTTCCTCTTTATCTGTTTATGCTCCTCTTGAGTCTTGTATTTGAAAGTGAAATTTTATATTCAGCTCTGGAGTTTTTATCAAGAATACATGAAAGTCCTCTATCTCACTGAATTTCCATTTCCCCCCTGAAGGATTATACTGCTGGTCTAAAATTTGTTTACGGTCCTTTTAAAAAAAGTAATTGGAGAGGTTTGGGGGAGATCTGAGTCAAGTCTCTATCTACTCTGACATCTTGGGTCACCACTCTCATTTCTACTTCTTTAGCTCTCTTACCACTTCCATATTCAATCTATTGCTAAGGCCTATTGTTTTTTTTTCTTTGTATCAACTCTCATATATGTCACCTTCTCTCCTTTGACACTGCCAATACGCTAATGCAAGCCCTCATCACCTAATTCCTGGACTATTGCAATAGTCTGCTTTTTGACTTCCCTGACACAAGTCTATTTCCCTCTCCTAGCCAGCCCCATTCAAATCTATCCTGAATTCATCTGTCAAAGTGATCTTCCCAGAGTATATGTATGATGAAATTATCCACTGTTACATTAAAATTTAGCATTAGTGACTCCATTTTGCTTTCATCCACAATTTTGTGAAGTTTGTTTTCAGTTCCATGTAAGTCCCCTGATTTAAATTTTGCAAAATTACTTCCCTTCTCAACTGTCATCTGACTTAAAAAAATATCATAAGACTACCAGTTTCCTTCACCTCAGTAAGAAACTTCCTCCACCAATGAGAAACCAGATTTCTCAATCCCTATAATGCTCTTTCTTATTTTTCTCTTCCTCCAAATTGTCTGTTAACTGTGAGAAACAAAACTTCTTGGTCCTTACCTACTGATCGCCTTCTACCAAGGTTTTTTTTTTTTTTTCTCCAATCCTATGTATTGCTGAATAAGTTCCTGCTTAGATGTCATTACATGAAGTCTTTATTACACTATAACAGTTTTGGTGACCAAGATAGGATTAAGACTGTGAGGCTCTGTGTGGTCATGGAACCTTAGCTGAAAGAACACCCTGAGTAATCTGGTAAGATTTCTACCAATGGTGTTCCTCAGCAAAGGCCCTCCTGTCCCTAGACCTCCACATCCTCCTGAGCAAACATCTAAATAGTTAAGTGAATGATCCCTGTGTAAACTGAGAGATACCTCTTACAGAAGTTTGACTTGGGAACAAGGGGAATATCCCATAATGACTAAGAACAGAGCTCTCAAATTATTCAAGCTAAAATATCTATATATCAATCTATATGTAAATACACACATTTGTATACATGTGTATGTGTGTGTGTGTGTGTGTGTGACTGTGTGTGTTTCAATGGGTCCAAAATTTGGCCTGAAGAAGAGGCTTTAAATTACTGCAAATAAAAGGTTCTGACGTTACTTTTAGAAAATTGAACATAATTTTTTATTAAACTTTTTTCTATGTGTCTCACTTGTAATATTGTCTGTTTTTATGTGCTCTTATCCACTGAAAGGAAAAAAAAAAGATGTAAAAAGTAAAAACCTTTCTGAGGAACTTTTCTAAGCATTTAGAAAGAAAATCTCTCTCTCTCTGCTTTGCAAATTCTAGTCAAGTTAGGGAGAAAGACAAGAGACGCAGGTTTACAAAAAAAAAAAAAAAAAAGAAATCATTGTTCCCAGTCTGTGGAGCATTGTAAAATTAATTACAGACTAAATTTGTTTTCTTTAGTATAAATTTCCAAATTATAGGTTGGATGTTTCTATAAATGCTGAAATGTTTTAATGAGTTTTGAAGGACTACTTTGTGCATTTGTTTTAAGAAAAAATAAGAATAAAGCTCCATAAGAATTAGGCAGAAAAAGTGCTTAGATCTCTTATCCCTAGAAAATGACTGATTTATTGCTTTAGCACAAGGGAGAAAGATGATTTCACTGATTAGGGGAAAAATGGAGCTAGTTTGAAAATAGTATCAGTAATGATGCAAAAGCATAAGGAAAAAATAATCATTTTTCAACTTGTAGTTGTAATAGTACTGAAATTTGAAGATGGCCTTTGTATTGGCAAGTTAACTGGTACTAGTACTAGCACTTAGTATCAAGCTAATTATGTCAAGTCTCAGTTAAGAAATAGAAGGTATGTATCCCTGTTGATGATGAAACAGGAAGGGGCTGAACAGGGAGGGGCTAATACCATATATAAGGAAAAGCCCAACCATGGAGAGTCATAATTTCTTGGGGCAAGCATCATAGATGCAGAGCAACTATTGTGTGTGTGTGTGTGTGTGTGTGTGTGTGAAAGAGAGAGAGAGAGAGGACAGAGTGAGAGAGAGAATTTCTCTCAGAGAGCATTTGGAGGCTGGGCTGCTACTGCTGGACTGAAGACTGAAGTGAGAATTGAAAAGAACTGAGAAGAGAAATGAGAATTGAGAACTGAGACAGAATTTCTTGTAGCAAGCTCCACTGAGGCTGGAGCTGCCAAAGACTTCCAAGGGCTAGCTGGAACTGCTGAGGACTTCTGAGGGCCAGCTGGAGCTGCCAAGGACGTCTGAGGGCCAGCCAGAGCTGCCAGAGGAAGCATGACTGTGGTGTTGGTAGTTTAGCTCTCTGTTGATTTCACAGGCTGAGAGTGATTTTCATAAGGGTGCAGGCAATGTGTTAGAATGTTGTTGTGGCTTTCTTAAGCCTTGTCTTCCCAGGAACAGAAACTGTGAGAGATTTGAGGTAGACTGGACACTATGAGCTTTAATGTGGAACAGGAACTTCACAGAGAGCTGGGGAGGTGGCAGTTGGTTAGATTTGGATGGGAGCTGGGACTGTGGAAGAGGAACCATGAAAGCTGAGAACCTGCTGCAAGTCAAGGAAAAAAAGACCTCTCTGCAGGTACTGAATAGTGACTGATGAAATTGTGACTTACTTGTGACCTAGGGGTGGTGGCCTTTGTATTTTCCACTACCCCTTAAGGAGGTACTAAGTAGTGACTGATGAAATTGTAACTTAATTGCACCCCATGGGTGGAGGACTTTGACTTTTGTACTTTGTGATTGAATTAAGGAATTTGTGATCAACTAAATGAATGCACTTTGCTTAAAACTATGTGACCACTCTGGTGAAAACTACATGGCCACTTTAGTGATAAGTTATTATGTCATTGTGAATTCTGTACCTTGATTTTCTGTGAATGTTTTACCTTAATTTACTGCTGAATAGAGAGTTTGCTATACTATGTAATTAGAAGCTTGAAAGTTGTTCACAGCAGCAGTCCTCTGGAAAGGTGGTCGTGTTTGGCTTTACAGGAGTTTAATTTTATCTGTTACTTAAGAACATCTTATTATTAACTCTTGTCCATGAAAAGAGAGAACCTTGGTTAAATGAAGAAACAACTTAAATTAAGTAAAATTTAATTTGGAAGAATGTTTTCTGCTACCATTGTATTTCTTTTTTGAAAAATATAACAGAACTCAATTGTTTACATAAATTAATGGTAAAGTCAATGAAAGGCATTGGAATAGACAATGTTTTTGCAAGCTTTTAAGAGCCCCAAAGGCAGCAGTCTTGAAATTTATTGACTTTTTGTAATAAAAACTTGTGCTAAATTATAAAGAAAAAAATTCATTGGGGTAAAGATTAGTTCTATAAATAACCTGGGATAAAATTTGGAAATAAAGACTAGAGGAATTAAACAAGCAGAAGATAGCAAGAGAAGCACCAGAAAGGAAAGAAAAAAAGAAGGATGCAGTTTTCAAGCCCTTTAGTCAAAGTTCACTAGAAGAATATAAAAAAGACAGAAAAAATACAGTTTTAGCAAGTAGCAATGAGAGGGAAATATGTAGAAAAATTAAAGAAAGTTGTATTTTGTTTACATTGAGTGTGAACGAAGGGTTTGAAGGTAAAGGACTTTGGAGTTTGGGGAAAGAAATTTTTATTCTACTGATATAAAAAAGAATAGGAGAAACTTTATTTGGTTTTTCTTTATCATATGTAAAATGTAGAAATATATTTGAAGCACTGAATTATTTTAGGATAGCATAATTTTTATTTTTTAATAAGTAGCTTTTTCTGCCTATGTACTCTGTCTTTTTTGACCTTTCTGGAGTTGCAACTGAAAAGCCTTGGGGACAGGTGGGGATGGATTAAGAAGAAAAATGAATTAATGCCATTTAAAAATAAATGAAGAAAAAGTTATTGGGAGCTAGGAGTGCTACCTTGAATTTTTTGAGCATGAGCTGATTGAAAACAGTGGGTCTTTGTGAAAATTGAGATTTCAATGTTACTGTGAGTGACTACAAATCCAGATTTTGTTTGGTTGAAATTCTGTTC
The DNA here is from genome assembly GCA_028646515.1 of Pseudochirops corinnae. NCBI lineage: Eukaryota > Metazoa > Chordata > Mammalia > Diprotodontia > Pseudocheiridae > Pseudochirops > Pseudochirops corinnae. The sequence continues at coordinate 191,562,181 of CM053587.1, forward strand.
TGAAGCTAAAATATAATGTGGTCTCATTTACAGTGAGGTATATTCTCCTTTAAGGATAATTGTGGTAAATCAGAACTTAATACAAATAACTTTTTCTATTTAATATTAAAGCAATATCCTGGAAAATGCACAGATCAGGAAGACCTGAGTTAAAATCCTGTCCCAAAAATTTATTAGCTATTAGCTAATTATTATTAGCTATTAACCTTAAGGAAGTTACTTCACTTCTGTTTACCTCAATTTCCTAATATATAAGAACAATAAAAATAGCACCCACCTCCAAGGGTTGTTGTGAGGATCACATAATTGTGAAGTGCAATCAAAATACACAAAAAGTACAAAAATGTCTGCAAAAGTGATTTTACTCACCATTTGCACATGAGATGTGCACACACTTACAGGTAGAACAAAATCCAATAGGCATGAAAGATCAGCATCTCTTGTTTCAAGAGAACTATTGGGCATCTTATCCAAATGGCACCCCTGAGTGAAACAACGCTGGCAAACAAATGCCAGCTTAGAGAAGTCAGAGCTGGATACACATTATTCTGGAGTGGCTGCAGTGAAGAGGAACACCAGGAAGCTGTCACAGGTTTTGAAATAAAAACTAATCTAGTCAAAAAGCTTGTATGCCTACCAAAAGGAATAAATGACAAGCTCATGCCAATGTGATTCCCATTTAGGACAGTGCCACACTACCATCATCAGTGCCTATGTTCCCACCATGACAAATTCTAAAGAGGTTAAAGAAAAAAAATATGAAGATCTGGATATCCTTATTATCAATATCCCAAAAGAGGACAAGCTTATAACTGTGGGTGACTTTAATGCTAGAGTAGGCTCAGACTACCAGACTTAGCAGGAAGTCCTAAGGGAGGAATGGAGTTGAAAATAGCAGCAGCAATAGTCACTTACTACTGAAGACTTGTGCATTTCATGATTTTTTCATCACTAATATTGTCTTCCATTTACCTAAATGCAATAAAACTTCATGAATATACCCTCACAGCAAATATTGTCATTTAATAGACTATGTGATTGTAAGGAGAAGATACGGACAGTGACAAAGGTGATGTGTTGTGCAGAGTGCTGGACTGATCATAGACTTATCCTCTCTAAGTTAAATATTCAAATTCAACAAAAGCATCAACCACAGGGCAAAATGACTACCAAAAGAATTAATTTAAACAGATTAGAGCTCTTTTCTGAGACTGAATAGTTTCTTGCTAACTTGGAGACAAAGTTGAGCTACTACAATTGGCAACACTGGAGCAGAAAAAGAGTGGGTAGCTTTCAGAGATTTGGTGTATAGCACTGCATTTGCTCATCTGGGTCAGAAAACTCACAAACACCAAATAGTTTGATGAAAATGGTGGAGAAATTCAGAAATGGCTAAATAAAAAGTGAGGACTACACAGGGTTCACCAACAGGATAGTTCATCCATCTCTAAAAAGGTAGTATTTAATGCCATCAAAAATAAAGTACAGGATTTTTCTCCAAGCCTGGTGGCCGATTCTCTGATGCTTTGGTTGCATCCCTGGAACAAGATGGTAAAGGTCAGACTCAATATATTTGGCCGTATGGGATGCCTGGTGACCAGAGCTGCATTCATCTCAGGTAGAGTAGTCATCTTGACCATCAATGACCCCTCCATTGACTTCAACTCATGGTTTATATGATTCAATATGATTCCACCCATAGCAAGTTCAAGGGCATTGTAAAGGCTGAGAATGGGATGCTGGTGATCAATGGAAAAACCATTACCATTTTCTAGGAGCAAGATTCCACCAATATTAAATGGAGAGATGTTGGAGCTGCATATGTTGTAGAGTCAACTGAAGCCTTTACCACCATGGAAAAGTTTCAGGGTGACTTGAAGGGTGGAACCAAGCAGATCATCATCTTTTCCCCTTCTGCTGATCCCCCAATGCTTGCCATGTGTGTGAATCATAAGAATTATAATTCCCTTACAATAGTCAGTCATGCCTCCTGCACTACCAAGTGCTTGGCCCCCTTGATCAAGATCGTGCATGACAACTTTGGCATTGAAGAAAGTCTCATAACTACAGTCCATGCCATTACTGCTACCCAGAAGACAGCAGATGGCCCCTCTGGTAAGCCATGCTATGATGGGAGAGGTACTGTCCAAAGCATCATCCCTGCTTCTGCTGGTGTTACTAAGGCTGTAGGCAAGGTCATACCTGAGCTCAATGGGAAGCTCACAGGCATGGCTTTCTGTGTTCCTATTCTCAGTGTATCTGTTAGGTATCTGATCTGCTGCATGGTGATGATGATATCAAGAAAGTGGTAAAGCGAGCATCAGAGGGACCCTTGAAAGGCATCTTGAGCTACAGAGAGGATCAGATTATATCCCATGACTTTAACAATACCCACTCTTCTACCTTTGATGTTGGTGCTAGTATTGCTTTCAATGACCATTTTGTTGAGATGACAATGAGTATGGTTACAGAAACTATGCAGCAGACCTCATGGTCTATGTGGGTTCCAAGGAGCAAAATGAAAAGCTGTGTACCTTCATCCCCAACCAAAAAATGGAGATCCATTATTGGAGAGCCTATATTCCTAACCTATGTTCGTATCCTGGGTATTCCATGTCTCATTTAAATCCTTGTCCCAAAGAACCCCTGTAGTAGGGGAGAGAAGCCTAGATTTCTGCATTAGTACCATCAATAAAATTAACACATTCAGTGCAAAAAAAGTAAAGTAAAAAGTACAGGTGAAGCTTAGAGAGATACAGATTCTTGGCTCAGTAAAAAGGTAGATGAAATTCAGTTTTTTCACTGATAATAACAATCCAAAATGCTTTTATGATGCCCTGAAGGCTATTTATGGGCCAAAGACCTATGTTGCCTCTCAGCTACTCAGTACTGAGTACTTTGAAGTCAATGTGCAGTGCAGATTAACAGCTAATAATGAGCAAATATAAGGACATTTTATTTATCTTTTATTAAAATTTAAAATAACCAAATTCTAAACACATACAGGGTATATCTAGCAGCTGACTCAAAAAACCAGAAACCCTCTTCTCCAAGTGCAAAGACAATATGTGGTGCAGAGTGCTGGACAGATCATAGAATTTCCTCTTCAAGTTAAATATTCATATTCAATAAAAGCAGCAAGCACAGGACAAAATGACTACCAGAAAAACTGTCAACAGATGAGACCTCTTCTTTGAGAATAAAGAGTTTGTTGCTAACTTGAAAGGAAAATTGAGCTAATACATTTGGCAATGGTGGAGTAGAAAAGGTGTGGGCAGCTTTCAGAGATTTGGTGTATAGCGTTGCATTTGCTCATCCGGGTCAGAACATTTGCAAACACCAAGACTGGTTTGATGAAAATGATGAAGAACTTCAGAAGCTGCTAAATGAAAAACAACTCCACAAGGTTTACCAGAAGGATAGTTCACACATCTCTAAGAAGGTAGCATTTAGAGGGCAGTGTCAAGATGGCAGAGTGAAAGCAGAGACTCACCTGAACTCTCCAACAAACTCTTTCAAATACCTCTAAAAAAGTGAATCTGAAAAGAATTTTAGAGTGATAGAATTGACAAAGAGAGTATGGCAGATTTCCAGCCCAAGGCAACTTGGAAGGTTGACAGGAAGGGTCTGTTGTACCAGGAAGGGAGAAAAGTGCAGTCTAGCATGTAGTCTGCACCAGTTCAGGCTTGACCACAGCAAAGTTGGAGTAGACGCCAGTGAACAGAATCATCAGTGGCAGTGGTGATTCCCAGACCTCTCAGTGTAGAAGGGGGGTTTGTCAGAACTGTGTGAGAGAGAAGCTCAGTCCTGTCTAAGGCCTGTGTGAGGGTAAGCAGCTACTCTTGGGCCTATCAGACCTTAGACTGAATATTTGAAAGTCACCTATTCACATTTCTGGGAGGCAAGATGGTGGAGTTAACTGGGACCAGTTCAGAGTGGTAGGTGTCTCAGCAAGCCAGCAGAAAGCCCCACCTCAGTGAATCAGTGGAAAATCCTGAGCCCCAGTGTGGTGGAGCCAGCAGGGGCCAAAACCAGGACCCCCATGTGCATTTGCACAGTCAGGGGAATCAGCAGCCATGAGCACAGAAGGTGGTTCATCAGCAGCTGAGCCAACCCATGCTCTAGTGTAGCCCTAGGGGAGGAGGAGACTTCTAGTGGCCAAAATACCCTTGCCCACACTTCACACTGTGAGCTTCATTGTAACCCCAGGGAAATGCAGAAAGACCTCACCTGGCCTTGGCACACATTAACTAGCTCCAGCTAAGCAACAGTTAAGCTACAGCATTATATAGCTTCCAGCTGCCAGAACTAGAGGCCACAGCACATAAAGGTAATCTGTCCCCTAGCCCCAAGCACAAGAAGTGTGGGACAGAGCCCCTCGGTGTCTTAGAAGCAGCGATCCACTTCAAAAGCCAGAGGAAAGGCAATAATAATGGGCAAAAATCATCTTAGAAAAACAAAGACCATAGATTCTTACTATAGGGACAGGGAGAATCAAAATATGAATCCAAGAGAGAACAGAATTGACACTACATATCTGAAACCACAAAAGGGAGTACGAACTGGTCTCAAGTCCAAAAAGTAAACTTGGAAGATTTCAAAAAGGATTTCAAAAGTCAAATTAGAGAGGTAGAAGAAAAATTGATCAATTCTTTTAAAAATATAATTGACAAGATGGGAAAAAAATATAGTGAAGAGAACAACTCCTTAAAAAGTAAAATTGGTCAAATGGAAAAGGAGATACAAAAGCTAACTGAAAAAAACATTTTTTTTTTGAGGGGGGAAGGAAAGACAGTTGGGGTTAAGTGACTTGCCCAAGGTCACATAGCTAGTTAAGTGTCAAGTGTCTGGGGCCAAATTTGAACCAAGGTCCTCCTCACTCCTGGGCCAGTCTCTATTTACTGTGCCACCTAGCTGCCCCAAGAAAACAATTCATTAAAAATTAGAATTGGGCAAGTAGAAGTAGTAGCACTGTTACTTATTTTTAGTCATGCTTAGGCCAGATTTATTTGTGACTGACATACTCCTCCACTTCTAACAGCCCATGTGATTAGCTGTGACCTGTCTACTTTCATCATACCTAAATCCACAATCTCTTCTGGGAAATTCAATACTCACTTAATGCTTTATATAAACAAGAAGTGGAGAGTATTTGACCCATTGGTCAAGGTTGGTTGTCAACTTTACTTAATATGCCATACTTGCAAGTTGGTGATCCCCCTAGGTTTTAAATATAGTTTTTAAAATAGAAGGGAAAAAAGTTATGTGGGAGTAATATTTTAAAAAAACAAAAAAATGAAGAAATTATTCTATTAAAGTATTCCTTGTCTCCCTCAAATTAGTAATGAAATTCCCTACTTTACAAAGAAGAAAGTTAGGTTTTCTGTTTTTTATCTGCAATTGAATATGTAAATATAGAATGCTTTATAATGCCTTTTTCAGAAATAATAAGTAGAAATTAAAACCATTTCCTTACCATTTTAGTGGGGTCTAATATGTGTTTTAAAATATTTAAATGGCAATATGTCTAATTATAAAAGAACATTATTAGCAAATTAATAAAACCTTCAATTCTCAGGTCTTTAACAAATATAAGCATTGCATTTCATGTGACCTGATACTTGGGTACGTAGGTAGTTGAAGCGGCTAGAGAACAGGTCCTAAGGTCAGGAAGATCAGAGTTCAAATCTGATCTTAGATACTTACTACTTGACCCTAGGCAAGCCATTTAACTCTATTTTCGTCAGTTTCCTTATCTGTAAAATGAGCTGTAGAAGGAAATGGCAAACCACTAACTGTACCTTGTAGTATATTTGCCAAGAAAACCCCAAATGGGATCATGAAGAGTAGCATACAACTGAAATGACTAAACAAAAATCACTGTGTCCTGCGATCAATAATCACCTCAGGTTTCAAATCCTTTACCCCTTTGTCCTGTATCTAATTCTACTGTGCCAAACCCTAACTTATCACTTGCCTTTTTCACTTTTATTCACATGTTAATGAATTAAACTTGAGGAAAGCACAACACCTTGCTAACCAGTCCAAAACAAAATTATGTTACCTAATCTTAATCTTAATCACTGGAGTAAGGCAATTAACCTACTCAACCCAAAATGATCTGCTATATTATTCTCCAGAGGGGCTCCTCTAAACTTCCTTCTCTCTTAAAGATGCCCTTAATAACCCATTGCCTACCTTGAGGACATTGTTTCATAGGTATTCAAAAAAATGAGGTCATTTACCAAGAGTTCAGTTCTCCCCATTACCTCCTTTTCTATCCCTCTGATATCCTCACTCATTATCTCCTCCCTCATTTTATCAGCAATGCAGCATTCACAATGCCTACAGTAACTATAAGTATGCTGATATGGTTATTAATCACAAAATGTAATAGGCTCTCTACATGAGAAATATAGCTAGAATATTTATTTCAATATCAAAAAACTGAGTCCCAAAACCAGAAAGTCCAAGCCAACACAGCAGTTACAAAGTTGACACATGTAGTTAAAGTAGTAAACACCTACATTCTCAAGCCTTCAAAACAGGACAGGCTACCTTAGGCAAATATCCTCCTCTCCTCACTCATGGCAACTGCTCAGCATCCAGGCAGCTTGCTCCCAGCAACTCTGGCCCCCTGCAGTTCCCATCCCTGGCAGTCCTCAGCAGGAGTCCTTAGCAGAGATTCTGACTGGCTCAAAGAAAAAGGAGTTCACTACTGCCACTGCCTCTACTGCTGCGTCAGGTCACCATCACACAGACACTAGCTTGGTTCCATTGTTCTCTTGCTTCACCCCTTCCTGCAACATCAGCAAGTTCTAGGGGTGGAAGATCTTAAATCCCAGTATCATTACACTCATGAAACTTTCTAAAGAAAAGGTTGCCTAAGTCCTTCATAATGTCACACATTTTATGCATACCTTTGGTTCTAGACCAGGGGTGGGGAAACTTCTCATGTTGAAAGGCTGCCTCAATTTAGCTGTAATCAAATAAAGCCACATTCAAGAAACTTCAATTAGATAAACTTAAAAATGTATGTTATTTTGTGAAAATCTAATTACTATGTACTTAATAATTTCATAAAATGAAATCTGTTTGTTAATTTTAAGGTTAAATAATCTCTCAATGACTTTATTGCATTTGCTTTTTGCTGGAAAGTATTTGCATATTTGATTGCAGCATGAAGATCTGCAGTTTCAGTTGATCCTCTAGATGGGTATCAGTCATTTGTGACATTAAGAGCATCTTGATTTGGATTAGGTAGGAGAATACAGATTCATAGCAATATGTGGTTTAAAAGCAAGAAAGCATTTTTTTGGGCATGTTGCTGAAGGTATGGATATTCTACTGCATTTTTTTCACATTTCATCTGAATCTTTCTTTGCATCAAACAATGACTTTAACATGTCATCTATAAAGAGTTCAATCAATTCTATTTGTAGTTCTTTAAGTGCCTTGGTCATATCAACTAGGTGAGACTGAAATGCTAATTTGAGTGTGATGTCATGATTCTCAAAGTCAGTGAAACTTTCTTTGTATTCTCCAGATAATAGGTGTATAACAGCTGTGTATTCTCCAAATGATTCATTTTTATCACCCTGTTCATTCAATGACCTTTGCTAACTGGGAAAAATGTTCACTTGAAATTTCCTTTTGAAAAAAGATAGCTTTTTAAAAAAACATGCTTGTTTGTTTTTTTTTTTTGCCACATATCATATTGTTATGGGAATCTGAAGATCTTCCCTGCCCCTAGGCCCTTTGCTAAAGTGGCTACGTGACTCTGAGGACCCTTGGATA
>CM053587.1:191570477-191583445 GCA_028646515.1 Pseudochirops corinnae
CCCCTGAACTAGGTAAATGATATGTTTGATTAAAGTAAGATTGTTAACCCATTTTGAGTTGCTTTCCTTTAGAAAAGCAGATCTAAGAACCTGTGCTAGTAGCCGCCCTAGGTATGCTAGGGTGCTTGCTGTTACACATATGTAGACTTAGTCATACCTCTCAAAGTAATATTCAAGTCATTTTGCTTTGACATGATAACACATAGAAATGCAGCATTCCTATAGAAATCTTTTAATAACTCACATTGCTCTTTCTGTTCTTTATAAAATTTAACTACCTATTCTCATAGAGATAAAATTTTGGCTAACATCTGTCCCTGTGATAGCCAATGCACTTTAGAATGATACAGAAAATCAACAATGAATACCTTTAGCATGTTACAAAATTGATTATGCTATGTTGCATTTGCATGAATATATTCAACAATACTTATAACTTGTTGCAAAGTGTCACTTAAAACAGCTTTAACACATAAATCTTGTTTATTTAAGATAAAATGAAAAGAAATGATAGCATCTGGATCTGTTAATTCTTTTTTTTTTTTATCTGTACAATAAACCCTTCATTTTTCCTGTCATGGAAGGTACACCATCTGTACACATATTCATTAGATTTACCAAATTCGGTCTAACTTCAAAACATTTATCTTGAAAGTTATCGAAGATATTAATTCCCTGTGTTCTGTTCACAAGAGTGCCCAAAGTGAGGAATTCTTTGTAGCAAAGAAAATCTTCTATTATGATGCAAACGAAGTATAAAAACTGTGCTGAGTTAGTTTCAGTTGATTCATTCAAAGCAATATTGCATGAAGTTGTTCTGTTAAGTTGAAGGCTAATTCATGCTGCAAATCAGTTAAGGTTCTCCTTGAAAAAGGCAGTTATACTTTAAAATGTAATTGGGTTCTAAGCATCCTTCAACTTTGACAATGCATTCTTTCACAATTTCTACATCACTGAATTGCTTCCTTTTTTACCTCTGAGGATATAAGCTACTTTATAAATAGTTTCAGTATCATCATTTCCAGGTCTTATTACTGCTTGAAAGAATTGTCTTTGCTATTGCTTTTCATCTTTTCATTTCTGCAATACAACCTTTTGCACCTCTCCCTCTAATTTAACCAAAATTTGTGGTCCTTATGAGTGTTATAATGCTGATGAGCATTGAATTCTTGAATGTTGTTATTGCAGTATCACAAAGCAAGCAAATCATCTTATCGTAACAGAAACAAGATAATATTGCAATTCTCAAAACTCATGTAAAAAATCTATTTTCTTCTTTCAGTGTTCCTTTGGTCTTCTTTGACATAATGGGCTGTTAAGCAGATAGAATTAAATAATGCTGTCAAGCTGTGCAATTATCCACAAATTCCATTTCAGACAGAAACCCAGTGCACTATTGTCAAAGCTGATAACAGACTGGTGTACTCAACCACCATAAACTCTCAATATCCAGCCTCATGCAGTAATGGCACCAGTCAGGAGAGGGAAGTTTGAACTAAATCATAAGTGTGGCAGCCATCCATTTAGCCCTTATGACTTAATAATGATCTAAATGTGCTGATGTAATGACAAGCAAAGGAGTATTTAATGCCTTGTTTCAATTATTCAAGTATTTAGCACCGTGTTTCAGTTCTTCAAGTGCCTTTGAGCCCTGCCTTGTGATTTGAAGATGGGGGGAACTTGCTGACTCAACAGGAAGGGTAGGGCAGCAAGGAGAAAAGCATGAACTGGGATAGAGCAGAAGTTAGAGGGAGAACATTTGTGATGTCTGGCACTTTGTTCTGTATTGATTTGTGTTTGTTACTTTGTCAGACAGAAGCCTTCTGTTGTTTGTGTTACTTTGTCAGACAGATGCACCCTGTCTGTTGACTTGTGTTGATTTCACAGTCAGAAAGTGAATTGAGATCATGGTGTTGGCAATGTGAATGAGTATCGTGACTCTGTTAAGCTTTGTCTTCCCCAAAACTGAAACTGTGAAGGGCTTGTGGTGGTCCAGCTTTAATATGGAATGGGAACTGGACAAGGAAGTAGAAGAGGAGCTGGATGAAGAGCTGGACCAGGAGCTGAGAGCTGCCTACCTGTGAATCCAGGTGATGATTGGGTGAATTCAGGAAAGATCTGAGAAAATGGAAGAGAAACCATGGGGTTTGGGAGCCAGCCCAAGTCAAGATGAAAGGACCTTTCCTTAGGTACTTAGTGCTGACTGGCAAGATCATGATTTACTGCAGACCTAGGGATGGGAGAACTTTGTACTTGGTGTCCTTAAGGATGATTTGCTCCTAAAGGATGTTTGTGTATCATTCTTACTCGTACTTGGTGTCCCTTAAGGATGATTTGCTTCTACAGGATGTTTGTGTATCATTCATACTGAATGATATCTTTCGTTTAAAACTATGTGACCACTTTAGTAATGAGTTGTTATATTTCTGTGAATATTGTACTTTGGTTTCTGTGAATGTTTTGCTCTAGTTTACAATAAATGAAGAGTTCACTATACTATGTGATCAGAACCTTAAAGCTATTCATAGCAGTAGCAGCGCTCTGGAAAGCTGCTTGTGCTTGCCTTTACAGCTGATCATATTGGGAGGATTATTTCATTGAAACTTATTTTATTCTTTGGCATTTTAAATATGTTCATTTTAGGAATAAAATAAAAATATAAAATATGAGCAAAAGTGTTCTGTAAAATTTAGATTCAGTCAAAAGGTCACATATAAGGACCTAGAAGGCCACATGTGACTTTAAGGTTACAGGTTCCACACTTCTGTCTTAGACCTTCCCATATCCTCCCAGAGATCACCCCATAACCTTCCTTCCTTTTCTAAAATCTTCAAATCTCCATCTACTCCTATCTGTCCTCCAACTCTTTTATCTACAGATTACCTAACTCCATATCACCTGTCCTTAAAATTCCACTATATTCCACCCTCATTCTATGTTTCCTGCTATACTCTTAGGTCTCTCCTACCAATCTCAGCTAAGTTCCTTGAGAAAGCCATCATCACTTGATGTCTCTACTTTCCCTTCTCTCACTATCTTCTAAATTCTTTGAAATCTGGCTTCCTAATGTTCTTTTTTCAAACTTCATCCACCTTAATCTCTTTGAAGCATTTGACATTATTGAGTATCTTCTCTTGGATATTGATTCTCCTCTAGGATTTTGTGATGCGCTCTCTTCTGATTGTCTTACTATCTCAGCGTTTCTCAATATCTTTGGTAGTTTTTCATCAATATCATACTTACTAGCTGTGAGTATCTCCTAAGACTCTGTTTGGAATCCTCTTATTTTTTCGCTCTTTTCTATGTTACTTGGTGAGCTTACTCACCAGCTCCTAGAGGCTCATTCATCACTTCTATAAAGATTTGATTCCTAAACTTATATATCCAGCTTATCCAACTGTCCTGAGCTCCAGTCCTATGACATCAATTCCCTTCAAACTGAATGTAATAAAGCTAAATAAATCCAATATATCCAAAACAAAACTTAAGATCCTTTCCCCTAATGCTTTCCTATTCTCATTGTCTCTATTACTATTAAGGGCAACAATGTAATGTCAACTACCCAGGCTTACAATCTTGGTGTTATGCTTAACTCTTTGCACTCACTTATCTTACATATTCAATTTATTGTCACATCCTGTCATTTTTATTTTCATAATATCTCTAGTATAACTTCGCTCTCTCCTCACACAATTTTCACCCTCGTTTAGACTTTCATTACCTGTTGCCTAGAAAATAACAATAGTTTTCTAATTGATTGCCTGGCCTGAAGTGTCTCCCCACTTCAATCTATTCATTTGCCAAATTAATTTTTCTGATCTATAGATGCAATTATTTCATCCTATATTCCTAATTCAATAAATTCCAGTTGTTCCTTATTATCTTCAGGTTCTAGTATAGATATTCCTATCTAGCATTTAAAGTTACTGTTTTGCTACACTAACTGAACCCTCCTTATCTTTCCAGTTTTCTTTAATTTGGCTTCCCTCCTTGCACTCTATGATAAAGTCAAAGATCTGCTTTCTGTTCCTGTAATACAACATTACATCTATAATCCTTGTCTCTTTGCTCTAGCTATCTGTCATCCCTGCAAGCTCTATCCATCTATCTCTGCTTCTTAGTTTTCCTGTCTTCCATATTCAACGAAAATGGTACATTCTACAAAAAGACTTTTCTCAGTCCTCCTATTGCAAAGAAATCTCCTCTGATATTACTTTTTACATACTCTTTTTCTCTTTTCCATGTACCTATTAATCTATATGCTATCTCTCCCATTAGAATGTGAAATCCTTGAAAAGAATTGTTTTTGCTATTCTTTTTTGATATTAGTCTTTAGCAGGGGCTGTCATATGGGATGCATTTAATAAATTTTTGACTGTTAATTGACAAGGGTTAGAAATTAAAAAAATGAAACAATCTCTATTATCAAGGAACTTCCTATGTATTGGTATAAACAAACTAAGACACATAATCAATCTAAGGAAAAATAAGACAGGAAAAAAATAGGACAGGAAAAAAAAACCAAAGTAATCTCATGATGAAAGGAGAAAGTGAAGAAGGCCTTCAAGAGGGGTGGACCCTCTGTGCTGATTTTTTTTTTGACACAGCATAGTTGAGAGTCATGCAGGCATGATGGCTTGCAGCCTGGTGTCAGTCAATCAATATTTATTAAGTGCCTACTCTGTGCCAGTCATTGTGCTAAGCATCATAGATGAGAATTCCTAAACGGGTGATCATGTAGACCCATTTGAGCATTTGAGTTATATATAAAGCATTCGTAGAATATTTCTTTCTTTAAAAGAAAAAAAAAGCAATTGAGTTATTTATGCTTATTTTGCTCATAAATGATTTCCCAGTTAATCAGTGGCCCTGAATGGAAAATTGTTTCACTGCTGCTGATGTCAACAGCTTCTTGTTTTTGAAACAGTATTTATCCTCCTGCTTCTGAAATTCTAGAATCTCAGAATCCTTAATATATCAGAGCTCCAAAGGATGTGAAAAGCTATCTAGTAAAACTAATAAATAAATTAGAAACTTCATTTCAGCACACTGAACTTACATATTTTACAAGAAGTTAAGTTCTTCTAAGGGTGACCGTCTACAAAATGAGATAGTCCATTTCAGGTTTGGATAGCCCTAATTATTAGGAATTTCCTCCATGTATGAAGTTTAAACAATTATTTTTGATGTTATTACTTTCTCCTCTCTCCCTCAATACATTTAAAAAAAAGAAAAAAAAAGACTTCATAAATCCATAGAGATGAGAAACATATCGCCACATTTACTCTACCCCAAAATATGCTTCATTCTGCACTTTGACTCTGTAACCTATCAGAAGGTGGATAAGATGATTCATTATTCATCCACTGGAACCCAATTTTATTAATTATAATAACCAGAGTTCTTTTCTTTTAAGTTCCCCTCCTCACAATGTTGCTGTTATTGTATAATTTGCTCTGTTCACTAAACGGTAGCAGTTCATAGAGACTCTCCTAAATTTCTTTGAAAACCTTCATATCTTATCAGTAATATTATGTTTCATTCATATGCCATTTTTTCAGATGTTTTCTAAGTAATGGTTAAACCCTTAATTACAATTTTTAAGAAATATCTGCAATACATATTTTCACACATAGTGGTTCTCATTCCTCTTTCTTTGACTCTTTGGGGGATATCTGGTATATCTGGGTCAGCAGGTATGGGCAGTTAGTCACTTTTCAGACATAACTCTAAATTGCACATTAGAATGGTTGGATCATTTCATAGCTCTTCCAAGAATGTATTAGTGTGTCTATTTTCCCTCAGCTATTCCAATAATTGTTATTTTTGTTTTTTTCCATCTTTACTAATCTGATTGGTAGAAGATGGGAAATTAGCATTGCTTTAATTTGAATTTTATCCATTAATTATTTGAAGCATTTTTAATATCATTCTCACTAACTTGAATCTCTTGCTTTGAGAATTATCTGTTCATATTTTCGACTATCTATGGGAGTATAGCTTGGATTTTTATGTATGTGAATTAATTCCTAATATGTCTTGGTTATGAAAACTTTACCAGGTAAATTTATTATGAATATTTTTCTCCAATTGATGATTTTGCTTCTTGCTTTTATTGATTTTATTCAAAAAGAAAAAAAAATTTTTTTTTTTTGATGCAAGTGGAATCACTAATTTTGCCTTCTGTGATTTTCTCTCTCCACTGTGTGGTCCCGAACTTTTCTTTTATCTATAGCTGCCAATGTTCCCTTCCTTGTCCCTCTAATATGTTTACATCAAGTTGAAATTTGCCTCCATTCAACTGGAATGGCCTCCTTACTCTGTGTCACATTTGAAATTCTTTAAATTTCTTCTTATAAAAGTATCCTCTCAAAAAGTTTTCCCTGATGCCTACTATGCAATGCAGTTTCTTTTATCTGAATCCCCATAGTACTTTATTAGGACACATCACATCTTTCTAGTACATTTGAATGAAAGATGAAAACAGGGAGAATAATTAAAAGAGCATCTATTTGTCTTAGCCCCCTACTAGATTGTAACCTTCTTTAGGGAAGTCATACTGTGTTAAATTTGTCTCTGTATCTCCTTCAATGCCTACCACATTGCTTTTCACGATAGGAAACATTCAATTGTTTTTTGAATGGTTGGTTATGATCTAATATTTCATTTTTGGGGGGGTTATTTTTAAGCAGTTACATTATAGGATTGGCTCCTATTAAACTTGTAGTCAAATAAAATACCCTTGGTATTTCTTTTTTTTCAGATGAACTACTTTCTGGCTGAATTGCCCCATTTCATTTACGCAATTTACCAACAAAAACAAACCAAAAAATTCATATGCAATAAAAACCTAAGTGCATAGTTTATATATGGCTTCCATGTAAATAAATATGTTCTACATTTACTATTCTCCAGATCTCCCAAATAAATCTTAATTTGATACCAAATCTTGACATGGAGTGACCTTGGTTTCCAAAATACTATGTTAAAGGAGTACAAATGCTGTCAGGATCTATCAAAACTTGTAAAGGCCATGAATGTTTTCTCAGTAAGTTTGGTAAATGGGTCATAGTCTTCCTCTCTACTTCAATCCTTACCCTCATCCTTGGTTATGCCAATCCTGACTTAATTGTTCAAAAACCTTAGACAGTTTGTTCACTAGACTTAATTCCCTCAACTTCCATTTTTGCTGTAAATTAGAAACCATAAACATATATATCTTATATCTTCCAATTACCCTAAAGTGCTACTCTTCCATATTCTTAAATCTTTCTGAATACCATACCTCTAGCTCCCACAGTTTTTACTACCTAACACATTCTGAACACACTTTTAATCTCCACTATGATTTCTCTCCCTTTTATCAACTGCTTTTTCTTCTTACTATTCCCACTACTCACATTTTAACCTTCATTCCCTTCAGAATTATGACTGTATAATTAATTAAAAATACACATTCAATCAATCAACCAATCAACATGCTTAGATTAAGTAACACAAATGTTCCAGGGTAATGTAATGTAGTGTAAACACATTAAAGGGGCAAAGAATGAAACTGATAGTTACAAATACAAGAAAAGTTCATGACCAAATAGGGAAAAGAGAAAATCACAGATCAAATAAATAATTCTAGTTACATCAAAATAGAAAAAAATTCTTTCTGTGCAAATTCAATGAAAGCTGGAAGCAAGATAATTAACTGGAGGAAAATATTCATAATAAGTTTATCTGATAAGTTTCTCATATCCAAGACATATTTGGAATTATTCACATATATAAAAATCTGAGTGATTCTCCCATAGATAGTCAAAAATATGAACACACACATCTGTTTGTACAGATCTGTCTATCTATCTATCTACCTATCTATCTATGACAGTTAGATGACTCAATGGATAGAATGCTGCCCTGAAGCTAGGAAGACCTGAGTTCAAATCAGCTTCAGGCACTTATTAGCTGTGAGCAAGTCACTTAAACTCTGTTTGACAATTCATTGTAGAAGGAAATGGCAAACCACTCCAGGATCTTTGGTGAGAAAACCCTATAAGCAACATGCTCCATGGGGTCCTGAAGAGTCAAACATGACTGAATGAATGAAATATGTACACACATGTATACATATATTTACATACACATATGTACATATATGTACATCTTCACATATATACATACATACAGAGAGATAGAAATATAGGTGATATTGCTATAAATGGTAAAGTATACATACAGTTGTAACCATATATAGCCATATTTAGACAGATAGATAGATAGATACTCACCTACTGTACTCCACACATAAAAATCTCCCTCAGTCATGGCTCCAATTTTAGAAATTGACATAAGCCTTGAGTTTCCTTATTTAACTTCTCTGTTCATTAATTTTTCACCCATTTATTATCAGAAACTACTTTTAAAATTTGCTATTCCTTCAAATGATCTCTCAAATTACTATAATCATTGCTTTTTCTCAATACTCATTTTACTCACTAATTCTATAGCTTTCAACACTGTTGACTTATTCACTATTTCCATGTTTGGATTTATATCATAGTGGTCTGTTCTGACACTTCTCTATATCCTTCTGTGTTTTCTCAATTTCCTTTGCTGGTTCACCATCCACATATAATCTTGAAATGTAGATGTGTTCCTGGATTCAGAATTAGGCCATTCCCCCTCCCCACATCTCTTGTGTATGTGTGTGTGTGTGTAAGTGTGTATACATAAATGTCTATATATAGTGATTTCTAAGTAATTTAATTTGTTTTGATGGATTAAGATTTCATTTTTATATTGATAGCTCTCTAATTCATAAAATTAACTCAAATATCTATCCTAAATTCTAGGCATTCATCATTGATTGAATCCTAGATCTCAAAATTTAGGCTTCCCACTCAACATTTCCAAAACAAAACTCATCATCCTGCTTAAATTTTATAAATGATTAAATTTCTGATTTGGTCTTCTTTTCTTAAGTCTCTCCTCAATCCACTCCATCCTACATTCAGATGTTAAATTGATTTTCCTAAAGCACAGGACTGATCATTTAACTCCACTCTTCAGAAAATTCCTGTGGCTCCTTTTTACCTTCTGTATCAGATTTAAAACCCTCTGTTTAGCTTTGAAAGTCCTTCATATCATGGCCACCTCCTGCCTTTCCAGTCTGTTAACAGGTTGCACCCATCTAGCTCCTATTTACTTTTCTATCCAGTGTCCTCCGTGTTGTTCTTCACACAAGAGATTTAATCTCCTAACCCCAAGCATTTTAATGCCTATCCCCCTCCCCCATCATCTCTGCTTCCTGGCTTCCTTCAAGTCTCAGCAAAAACTCCACCACTTCTGGCTCTGTGGGCAGGGGCTGGACCTGCTCCTCCATCCCACCCCCGTAAATTCAGTCAAATTCCACTGATCTTTTGCTTTGTCTTTGGCATTTATGGGTTGAAAATTCTGGAAACTGCCACAGCTGCTGGTGTCCACTCTCCTGAATACTCCAGCTGGAGCTTGTCCTTGCCACCCTGGGGCTAAAACTGCAGTGGGGGTGGTCTTGACTCCCAGTGTCTGCACTGAACCCTTCATGGCCACCTGTCAGGCTGCCTTCAGAGGGAGATTTATTTCTCTGTCACTTTGTGGGTGCTGGAGCTCTAAAATTTGTTTAGAGTCATATTTTATAGGTATTTGCTGTGGTTATGGGGGGAGCCATGGAGTTCTTCTGCTTCTATGCTGCCATTTTGATTCTGCACCCAGAAGTGATCTGTTTAACCGACTATTTTTTTTTATTACCAGAACTTGTCATAGTACCTGAAACTTTGTTATCAATTAGTACGTGTTTCTTGACAGAATTCTCTATTATCATTGAGGAAATGGTCATATTCTTAGTCATGGATGTTAAATGTCTTGGAGTCATCTTTTATTCTTCTTGATCCTTCTCTTCTCATTCAATTGCTTTGTCCAGGCAATTCTACCTCCTAATCTTCTGTTTCATCTGCTAATTTCTTTATGTGATTTAGTCACCATTTCGGTTAATATCCTCATTATCTTTTACGTGGATTATTGCAATGTCTTCCTAATTTGTTTACCTATCCCCAATGTTTTCTCCTCACAAGTTCATCCTTTATATGACAACAAAATAATTTTTGTAAGGTACAAATCTCACTATAGCATCACCCTTTTGTCAAGAATCTTTTGTGACTCCTTAGGGAATATTTGTAACCATATTTATCTCTACGTTTACATCTATGTCCATTTCCATATCCATGTTAATATCTATCTCTTTATCTCTGTTTCTTTCTTTATCTCTACCTCTACCATCTTTGTGACTGTCTATCTCTATATGGAATTAAAGGCTTTCCACCATCTTTCTCTAACTTCCGACTTTCCAGATTTTCTTAATATCATTACCCCTCCTTTTCCATATTCTCCTTACATTGAAAGCTATTCCTGTACCATAGTATTACATCCTAAATTACTGAATTTGTACTAACTATTCTACCTGCTGTGAATATACTCCCTCTTGCTTTCTGCTATTCAGAAGTGATTCATCCTTCAAGGCTCAACTCAAATGCCACTTCCTCCATGTAGACTTCCTTGGTCTCCCTCCTTCTCCTTCTTTTTGAAAGTTTCTTTCCCTTCTATTTGAAGTAGTATGCCTTGGTCTCTTCTTTATCCCATTCACTCCCTGCTATGTATTTTGATTTTGCCCCAGTAGAAAGTCAATTACTTGGGGATATCAATGATATGTTTTTTTTTCTTCTAGGCAGAACAAAGTTTTGTATTTAACAAAGGTAAGTTGTTTATACTACCTTTTTCATACTGTTAGTGTCTTCCAGGTGTGGTGAGCATCTCTTCATCTGGGTAATTGGTGATTGTTTCTTGTCTAAGCTAGACTAGGTAAGTTGCTTCACAATTGAAACAAAAGTTTGTCTCCAAATGAGTCTTCTTGATGTTTGCACCTGTTCTTCCAATTTTGCCCCTTTGATTTCCTTGGATTTTTCTGATTCCGACCAGGTCTTTTGTTAATCTGTTTTATGAAATTCTTCAGTATTGCATTCTCTTGACTCTTACCTAATTGATTTCTGACAAATACAGTTTTTCTGTGACCTTCAGTGACTTTGTATGCTCTGCTTTCTGACTGCCTGCTGTTTTTCTCATCTAGTTATTCATGTGTCTTCCTGGAATTTTGACTCTTTACCTGGTTTCCCCATTCACTACCTAGTCAATATTCTTAATTTTAGCTAATTTGGGTACTTACTTCTTACCTGGTTCTATGCTCTGCTTCTTCTATTTATGTTATCAGAGATGACCATTAATACCATACTAAAACTGACTGAACTAATGGACCCAGATATCCAGTTTTAGAGCTATATGTCGAGGTATATGTCTACTGCCACTGTGGTGTTCAGAAGCAATGGTCTATGCAGACAGTTGCTTCCTGAACACTAAAGATGAGACAGGATAGAAATTCTTGGTTCCTATAGCAACTGAGTCTGGCTATGAATTTTCACAGTCATCAAAAAGATGTTAAGGAGTTTAAAAGACATTTTCTAAATAAGTGGGTTAGTGTACATTTATGGTAGGAAAAAGTCTGTAGGTCAAAATGTGCTAAGATTTCCAGAATTTTTTTTTTAAATCAGTTAAGATTTTGTGATTAGTTAGTTCAGTGACACAGACATAGAACAGAGTGGTAATGAGGCCAAAGTCATTGTTTGGATCCTTATTGACCATGTAGCTTTGCTTTATTCCTTGGTCACAGATTATGCCTTTAGGCCTGTCTTGAAAATTCAAACTATTAGTCAGAATGTGTGACTAGGAAAAAGAGGGAAGACAGTACAGAGAAAAGCTATCACCATTGCTGAGGAAATACAGACCTAACATCATGATTTTCTTATGGTCATTCAATGAGATCTTTGTATATAAAGGCCATCTGGCAATGTGAGAACTAAACTCTGAGATGTTTGAAATTTCATTGTAAATATAGTTTATATCTGCCCAGTTGGTATATGAAGTGGAAGTCATTTGTTATTTTCACTGAGTTTATCTAGATAGTCTTAAATTAAATTTATATAGCTCTGAGGTTCTTACAAACATAGGAAATGCTTTATACTTTTAATTCGTCGTATTAAATGGTAAAAAGTATGAATCATTTTGATTTGGCATGAACTAACACAGTATATTAAAAAAAAAATCCCAAAAGAAAGCCTAAGATGCTTTCCAACAATATGGTCTGGCACAAGCAAAAGCAAAAAAAAAAAACAAAACCAAAACAATAACAACAAAAACAACTAGAAGTTCTATATTCTCTGCTGTTACTTCAGTGATTTCAAAATATATTTGAATATATTCACAGTTCTTATTATTGACACTTCAAGAACCACATATGAATTCAAAAGGGGAACAAGGATGAAGAAATATGTTCCCATAGAAACCGACTTTTATTTCCTAAGCATTTGCCTTGATTTCTCAATTGGTAATATTGTCAAATCACTGGTCAACTTAGTTTTTGCCAAGAGAGGTTTTCATGATATTTGGTTTTCTGCTTTGAAACTTTTATAGATTTACAAGATTTAATATTAAAATAATTTCATCATGGAAAAATTATTATTGAGAAGGAATGACTAATCTCACATTTGCATGCTTTCCTTAAAACAACTCTGAAAGTTGGGCTTCTGTGTGTCATCTCCACTTTTCATGTGAGGAAACTTTAGCACAAGGAACACTAAGGTCATATTCCTAAAAATCAGTCAGAGCTAAGACTCCAACTCAGGTTTTTGAGTGCAAATGCAGTATATATATATATATATATATATATATATATATATATATATATATATATATATATATATCACTATTCCACACTACCTTCACTAATGCGAAAACTGTTTTGATGATATGGCTTGTCAAATGATGCCTTCACTAGAGCACTGATATCTTTCTGATTCTTTCATATCTTAATAGCTAATATCCCCTTTAGGAAT
>CM053587.1:191593815-191621935 GCA_028646515.1 Pseudochirops corinnae
TTCCCTTCACCTATCCTCATACTGAGAAAAGTTTCATAGGTTACAATTATCATTTTTCTATATTGTCATATAAATAGTTCAACTTTGATAAGTTCCTTATGATTTCTTTTCCATGTTTACCTTGTCATGCTTCTTGTATTTGAGTGTCAAATTTTCTTTTCAGCTCTTGTTTTTTCAGCAAGAATGTTTGAAAGTCCTCCACCTCACTGAATGAGCACATTTTCCCCTGGAACATCATACTCAATTTTGCTGGGTAGGTAATTCTTGGTTTTAATCCTAGCTCCCTTGATCTCCAGAATATCATATTCTAAGCCCTTTGATCCCTTAATGTAGAAGCTGCTAGATCCTGGGTTATACTAATTGTGTTTCCACGGTATTCAAATTGTTTCTTCTTGGCAGCTTGTAATATTTCCTCCTTGATCTGGGGACTCTACAAACTGGCTATAACATTCCTAGGAGTTTTGTTTTGGGGATCTTTTTCTAGAGGTAATTGGTGAATTCTTTCAAGTTCTATTTTGCCCTCTGGTTCTAAAATATCTGGGCAATTTCCTTGAGAATTTCTTGAAAGATGCTTTCTAAATTCTTTTTTTGATCAAGGCTTTCAAGTAGCCCAATAATTTTTAAATTGTCTCTCCTTGATCTATTTTCCAGGTCACTGGTTTTTTCAAGGAGATATTTCTTATTGCCTTCTATTTTGTCATTTGTTTGGATCTGTTTAATAGTATCTTGATTTCTCATAAAGTCATTTGCTTCCATTTACTCCACTCTAATTCTAAAGGAATTATTCTCTTCAGAAAGCTTTTGAGTTTCTTTTTCCATCTGGCAAATTCGACTTTTTAATGCACTTTTCTCCTCATTGGCTTTTTGGGCCTCTTTTGTCATTTGTGTTAATCTATTTTTTAAGGTGTTATTTTCTTCAGTCAGGTTGTTGACTCACTTTTCATGATTTTCTTGTATCATTCTCATTTCTCTTCCCAGTTTTTCCTCTACTTCTCTTATTTGGTTTTCAAAATCCTTTTTAATCTTCTCTTTGGCTTTTAGGTAGTCTTCATGTTTCTCAGAAGCTTTTTGTATGGGAGTTCTGACTATGTTGTCTTCCTCCCATTCCATGTTTGATCCTTTTTGTCCCACAAGAAGGTATCTATAATTCAATTGCTGTTCTTACTTTGCTACCTTTGTCTGCTTATCTTGCCCGCAAATTACTTGATTTTTTAGCTCTGTGGAACTCTAATTCCAGAGAGGAAAGCTCTATCCGAAATAGGTGGGGTTTTCACCACTGCCAGAGCTATTAGGAGATTGCTGTTTTTTGTTTTTTTTTTTTTTGCAGCCCCCACCAGCATTGGCTCACTGAAAACACACCCCAGGACCACTACTCAAGACCACGATCTGGATCCAGGTCACTCAATGCAATAGCACTTTGTCCCTGAATGATCACTTGGCCTTCCTGAAGTCTGCAGGCCAGGAGCTCTGAAGAAGCCATATGGAGTGGCTGCAGGCCTCTGCTTCTGCCGTTTTCTTGTCCTGGATGCAGTTTCGCCAGAGGACTTTTCTCCCCCAAATTTAGCTAAGTTTCATTGACCTTCCACTTAGTCCTTGTTTCTTATGGCTTGATAATTCTGGAAAATGCCACAGCTGTCACTGATCCACTCTCCTGAAGGCTCCAGCTGCAGCTTGTCTTCGCACCCTGGGGCCAAGCCACAGTTTCAGGCTGGGCTGTTTTCGGCTCCCAGCATGCTGTGATGAGCCCTTCCTGCCAAGCTGCCTTCAGAGCAAGGTGTATTTTTCTGAATTTTGGAGCCTTAAAATTTGTTTGGAGTCATATTTTATGGGTATTTGAGGTGGCTATGTGGGAGATGTGAAACCTTGTTGCTTCTAGGCCACCATCTTGGCTCTGCTCTCCGTTCTAGATCTTATCAAAAATAGAAGCTATCAAAAAGATCAAAAGTATATTAATGAATAAAAAAACTTGATGAAATACAATACTTTTTCATTTAAATAAAATGGAATTGCATAGTAATAAATATATCTTTTCTTATAATGTAAAAGCTGTCAATCAAAAGCTAAGAACTAACAATATTCATAATGTAGAAAGAATAGAGGCCCATTTGATAAGTGAGATAAATAGAAATGGTTCCATTTTCCTTAATATTGTTTGAGAACACTAGAATTGCACATATCACAATTAGACAAAAAAAAAAGACATTAAGGGAAGAAGCACAAGAAATGTAATTTTTTGACATTTACAAATGATATGAAACTCATAAAACCCTAGAGGTACGACTAAATTAATTAAAGCAATCATTAACTTTGAACAAGGAGAAGAATTGAACAAATATCATTACTAATGCCATCACCTTTTTTGTTTATTGCTAAAAAAAACATTCAGGAAGAGAAAATAAATTCGCTTAAAAATTTCTTCGGAATATATAAACCACCTGGGAATCCAACTGCCAAGACACACTCAAGATTTATATGAATACAACTCAAAACATTTTTTAATAATGGTAAACAATAACTGTAATAATTTGAGAAAAATTAATAGTTAATGTTTTGGCTGTGCCACTATAAAACAAATAACGTACATAAGTTAACCAATACAATTACTACCTACACATTCAATTTACCAAAGAATTGCTTTATAACTCTAGGAAAAATAAAATTTATGGGGGGAACAAAACGTCAAGAGTTTCAAGAAAAGGAACAATGGAGATAGCTTTTAGCTATGCCAAATTTTATTGAAACTACACATTAAGGAATAATCATCAACATAGAATCAAAATAGAAAATTAGATCAATATGAACAAGAAAGCATCTATAATTTTAGCTATTTCTGGTTCTCTATAAATCTTGGATAGTATTCCTTTATGATCAATATAAATAAGAAACAGAAGCAATACTTGTATTGTGTTTTTTTTTTTTATTAATCCAAATACGGAAAGCCCTTATATAAGGAACTACTGATTCAACAAAATCTACTGAGCAAATTAGAAAGAAGTTTGGTGGCATTTATGGTTAGACCCACATTTTACAACATATACAAAATAAACTCCAAATTGATACATAAACTAAATATAAAAGTGAAAGAAAAAATAAATGACATAGGAAAGGCATGGCTTTCAAATTTATGGCTAGGGGGTAATATTTTTTTATATAGCACACATACAGATTTGTTTATACATTGTCTAGATTTTCCCCTCTATTCCTACTCTGTCACTTCTTTCCCCCCCTGATTCCCAGGCTGTAGTTTGTAACAGAGATTTTTTTTTTTTTTTTTACATAAGAACAAGAAAAGTGATTCAGTAAAACTAATCAATACTTTCAAAAAAAATCTAACTTTTATGCAATGTTCTCTACCTACAGACTTCAGCTTCTTCAAAGAAGTGGAGACCTGCATCTTCGAATATCTCTTCTTTGGGGCTAATGTTTGTCTTCATAATTTCACAGTATTCAATTTTAATTGTTTGTGGATTATATTTTCTATTTACATTGTCGTAATTGTTCACATTGTTTCCCTGGTACTGCTTAATTCATCATTTTGAATAAAGTCATGATATGGAAAAATTTTCCATAATTTTTATATTTATCATCTTCAGAACAGTAATATTTCATTATATTCATGTGTAATAATTTTTTTAACCATTTCCCAATCTGTGGATCCTTTGTTTCCACAAAAATGTTATTACAAATCTTTTAATATGTATAGAGCCTTTCTTTTTGTCAAAGTAAATATCTAGCCTTGACTATTTCTGAGTCAAAAATTATGGACATTTTGGTCACTTATTTGCAGAATTCCAATTTTCATTTTTACTTTTTGGAGGGCAATTGGGGTTAAGCAACTTTCCCAAGGTCACATAGCTAGTAAGTGTTAAGTGTCTGAAGCTCAATTTGAACTCTGGTCCTCCTGAATCCAGTGCCGGTGCTCTATTCACAGCATCACTTAGCCTTCCCCAAATTTCTTAATGTTACTGATAAATTGTGTTAATTAATTAATATTAATGTTAAATTCACATTCCCCCAAACAATGCATTAGTGTACCTATTCCTTCTAATACCCTAACATTGCCTATTCCTCTTTGTCAACTGATTGTGAAATGAAACATCAGGGTTATTAGTATGTAATTCTTTTAGAACTGTTTGTTTATATTCTTTGACAGCTTTTGGTCTTGTATATTGATGTTCATCATCATCGTCATCTTAATTGCTTCTCCTGCTGCTACTGCTTATTATTGACATCATGTTTTAAGTTTTGCAATGTACTTTACATTTTTATCTTCTTTGATCCTCACAAAATCACTGGTAAGTGCCTATTTTGCAGAAACCAGAGCAAACTGAGTTTAAATTACTTGTCCAGGTTCACATAGCTTCTAAGGGTCTGAGACCAGATTTAAACTACAGTCTTCTTTACTTTAAGTCCAACACTCTCTCCTCTGTGACTCTTGGCTTTCCATATCTCTTTATATGCCTTGGATATCATACCCTTATCAGAGCTATCTGATGCATACTTTTTCTAGTTAACCACTTTCCATTTCATGCTAGATGCCTCTGGTTTATGCACAAGCTTTTAAATTTCATGTAAAAAAATAATTTACTTTTTTCTCTTATAATTGTTTCTGTCTTTTGTTTGGTTAATAAATTCATCTCCTACTTAAAGCCACTGAAGGTAAGTCTGCTTCTTTTCTATTTTTAATGGCATAATCTTTAATATTAAGATCATGCATCCATTTTGAATTTGTTATGAGATACAGTACAAGATCCTGACTTAAGCTTTTTTTCATATTGCTTCTCATTTTCCTAGATCTTCTTATCAGATAGGAAATTCACCCCAACACATTTTATACTTTCATATTTATAAAATACTAAGCTATTGAATCCCATTGCTTCTGATTTTCCTTGTGTAAACTATTCCTTTGATATACTTTAACAAATTTTTTTTAGACCAATAACAATTTTGGGTGATTATCACTTTATAATGTAGTTTAAGATTTGGAAGTAGCACTCTCCTGTAATTGTTACCTTTCCCTCATATTTATCTTGATATTATGTATAATTTTATCTAGTTTAAATATGTTTCCTTGTAACATGTATTTGTAAAATATGATTTTTTTCATTAGTATGACATTAATCTAAATCTTAACTGTGATAACACTGTCTTCATTGTATCACCATGGCCTGTCCATGAACACTGAATAACATTACAAATATTTAAAATTCATTTGTTAATTTAAGTGATATTTTAAAAATAAATCTATATAAATTTTGAGTGTTCCCTGGAAGAAAGACTTTCAAATATTTTGTGTATTTTAAAAATTGAGATGAATTTTCACTTTGCATTGTTATTTTTATGTATTTGCCATTATTACACAGAAATTTTGATTTTTGCTAAAGTTATCAGTTGTCAGAATTACTTTATTTGACTCCATAATATTTACTAAGTAATTATCATCCAGTAGTGATAGTTTTTATCTCCTTTTTTGCCTACCAACATGACTTTAATTTCTTTCTTTTGTCTTGTTGCAATTGTTAATATGTATAGAACAATATCAAATAATAGGAGGAAAAGGAAGACTCTTGATTTATTATTATATATAGGGAAGATTTTATGGTATATCCAGTGCTTGTGAGGCTTGCTTTTGGTTTTAGATAGATACTTCTTATTATATAAAAATGATACTAATACACTTATAATTTGTAGGATTAATTTTAATACAAAAGACTTCTCTGCTTTTTCTGCATTTATATAATTATATCATTTTGATTTCTTTGTTTTGTTATTAATATGCTTATTTTTCTTCTAATATTGAACTATCCTTGTTTCCCTGGCAAAAATCCAATTGTTCATAATGAATAATTTTCTGCATAACTTTATTGTAGAGTTTTGCCAGGATTTTATTTCAAATTTTTGAATCAGTAGTCATTAATGTTATTGGTTTATAGTTCCCCATCCTTGTTTTATCCTTCCTTGTTTAGGCATTAGAATAATATCTGTCTCATAAACAGAGTTTGACAGACTTCTTTCTTTCTCAATTTTTCACAATAATTTTTGTTATTGGGATTACTTATTTGTTAAAAGTCCTGTAAATCCATTTAGACCACATTATTTTTTTTCTTTGTTAGTTCCTTTAAGGCTAGTTCTTTTTTCTTTCCAAGACTGAATATAACTCCAATCTAACAAAAGGATAAAGATGATCATAAAAGACAAAAGGGATACTTTTGAATATATAAAATTTAAAAGTCTATGCACAAGTAAACAAATGCACAATCAGAAGATAGCAATCAGAAAAGAGTTATCTACATGTATGATAATAGGAGCCACTAGAAAATAAATAGAAACATATTGAGAAAAAAAAATCTTTGTAGCGATTTTTAAAAGTGAAAAATTTTTACTATCTCAGGTACATAAATAACTTTTATGTTACATAAGAGTAAGAACCATTTCACGACAGAAGTAGTCAAAAGGTGTGCAGAGGCAAATCTGAAATGAAGTAATGCTAGCTTTCAGCAACCATATGAAAAATGCATTATATCACAAATAATAAGAGAAATATAAATTAAAGCAACTGTGAGTTTAGAGTTTATACTCCTTAGATTAGCAAAAATGATGAAAACAAACCTTGTTATTAGAGTGATCATGTGAAGAGAGGTTCACAAAATCCTTGTTTCTAGAGCTATATGTTAATTCAACTATTTGGTAAAATAATTGGAAAATATGCACCAAGAGCCACTAAATAGTACCTACTCTTCAAACTGTTCATTCTATCAGGCGACATATATTCCTGAGGCCCAGGGCCAATGGAAAGAATCTGTACTCCCAAAAATATTATTAACAACATTTTTTGTTTTAATTAAGAATTGTGAATAAAATTATTTGGATTCCATCGCCGAATGTCTGAATAATTTTTGATACATGGAAGAAGGTATATGCAACATTAGAAATGATGACTACAACAGATATGGAAGATTATTAAAAATAGATGCAGGGTGAAATGGGCAGAGTAAGAACAATTTACATGATGACTACAATTATATTTTTTGCAGAAACATATTTGAAAAATCTCAGAACTCTGACCAAGCTGGTGACCAGTTATGTCTTCAAAAGACTGGTGAGGATCTATTCCTCTCACATCTTGGCAGAGAGGTTATAGACTAAGGCAGTGTTGCCATAATAAAATGAAAACAGCTCCCTATTGCTTACATATTGCCTTAGAAAACTGCAAATTAACATTACCTATATGTTATTGTATTTTTATGTATTTTGTTAAACTTTTTTTTTTATTATATTTTAATGTTAACTCCCTCCCATGGGGAGTTGTATGGTTTGTTTTCTGCCGTGTGCCTCAGATTTCACTTGGGTTAGCAATACAAAGTCAGATATGCATTCTTTGACATGGTCAAAGTTTTTATTTGTTTGTCTTTATATACATATTTATTTCAAGGAATAATTTTTATTTGGGATAGAGGAAGAAGTGAGTTAGTGGGTAGTCATTGACACTGAAAAAAAGCATCACTAAAATGAACAGACCACTTTTGTTAATATATTTTAAACATTAATATGATATGCATGTCTTTAAAAACTGCATACTACTAAATATTATTTACTTATTTAATCACCTTCCTTATTGTATGCATCTTGAAATACTTTTTTAAAATTTTATTTATTTTAGTTTACATCATTCATTTCTGTGAGATTTTGAGTTACTAATTTTCTCCCCATCTTTCCCCTACCCACCACCCCAAAACAGCCATCCCACTGTATAAACACTCCCCAAATCTATTCTCTCCTATGTCGCCCCCATCATCCCTCTGACTTTCTGGTAGGGCAGGACGGATCTCCCTACCACAGGGCCCGTGTATCTTAATTCCTAGTTGGATGGAGTTAATAATAATAATAATAATAATATCAATAATAATAATAGTATATATATATGTATATACACATACATATTTTTAACATTTGAATATAGGACTTTAAATTATAGATTCTTTCTCTTCCTCCCTTGTCACCCACCCCCATTGGAAGGACAAGGAATTACATACAGGCCGTACGTGTGTAATTACACAGAAACTCTCTACAGTGGGCATATTGTGAGAGACTGATTATATGTCCCTCCTTCCTATCCTGCCCCGCCTTGTTCTGTTGTCTACTCTGTCCCTGTCCCTTTACAGAAGTGTATACTTCCATGAACCTTCCCTCCCCCCTGCCTTCCCCTCCATCATGCT
The DNA here is from genome assembly GCA_028646515.1 of Pseudochirops corinnae. NCBI lineage: Eukaryota > Metazoa > Chordata > Mammalia > Diprotodontia > Pseudocheiridae > Pseudochirops > Pseudochirops corinnae. The sequence goes on from CM053587.1 coordinate 191,602,032, forward strand.
CCCTCTCATCCCCATCGCCCCTACTCTCCTGTGTGGCAAGATACCCAGTTTAGAGTTTATGTCATTCCTTCCCTAAGCCACGTTCAATGACCCTTTCCCTTTTGCCTTCCTGTTCTTCCCCTCCATTGTAACAATTATTCTTTGCCTCTTCTATGAGATGATTAACCCCATTCTGTCTCTCCCTGTCTCCTCTCATTCTAATCCTCTCCCACCTCAGAATTTCGCCTTTTAGAGTATTGTCCCTTCTTATTCAATTGATTTTGTGCCCTCTATGTATTCATATATATATATACTCATATATGTGTTTGTACGCATATATAAACACTCCTATATAGACATATGTGTATGTATATGTGTGTGTGTGTGTGTATATTTGTATTTCCTTTACCTATCCTCATACTGAGAAAAGTTTCATCTGTTACAATTGCCACTTTTCCATGTTGTCATGTAAATAGTTCGTCTTTGATAAGTGCCTTATGATTTCTTTTCCATGTTTATCTTCTCATGCTTTTTGTGTTGGAGTGTCAAACTTCATTTTAAGTTCTGTTTTTTTCAGCAAGAATGTTTGAAAGTCCTCCACCTCACTGAATGACCATATTTTCCCCTGGAACACTAACCTCAGTTTTGCTGGATGGGTGATTATTGGTTTTAATCCTAGCTCCCTTGATCTCCAGAATATCATATTCCAGGCCGTTCAATTCCTTAATATAGAAGCTGCTAGATCCTGGGTTATCCTAATTGCGTTTCCACAATATTCAAATAGTTTCTTCTTGGCAGCTTGTTATATTTTCTCTTTGATCTGGGGACTCCAGAACCTGGCTATCATATTCCTAGAAGTTTTCTTTTGGGGCTTTTTTTTCAAGAGGTGATTGGTGAATTCTTTCAACCTCTATTTTGCCCTTTGGTTCTAAAATATCAGGTCAATTTTCCTTGAGAATTTCTTGAAGGATGCTTTCTAAGTTCTTTTTTTGATCATGGTTTTCAGGTAGTCCAATAATTTTTAAATTATCTCTCCTGCATCTGATTTCCAGTCAGTGGTTTTTTCAAGGAGACATTTCACATTGCCTTCTATTTTTTCATTTGTTTGGATCTGTTTAATAGTATCTTGATTTCTCATAAAGTCATTTGCTTCCATTTGCTCCACTCTAATTCTGAAGGAAGTATTCGCTTCAGAAAGCTTTTGAAATTCTTTTTTCCTTCTGACAAAGTCGACTTTTTAAGGTATTCTTCTCCTTATTGGCTTTTTGGGGCTCTTTTGCCATTTGAGTTAATCTATTTTTTAAGGTGTTAATTTCTTCAGTCAGGTTGTTGACTCTCTTTTCATGATTTTCTTGCATCATTCTTATTTCTCTTCCCAATTTTTCCTCCATTTCTCTCATTTGGTTTTCTAAATCCTTCTTGTTTCTTGGAAGCTTTAGGTGTGGGAGTTCTGACTGTGTTGTCTTTCTCCCATTCCCTGCTTTGATCCATCTTTTCCCCAAAGAAGGAATCTAGAGTTTGGTTGCTATTCTTACTTTGCTTCCTTTGCCTGCTCATGATGTCCAGTCAATGACTTTTTAGCTCTGTGGAACTCTGCTTCCTGAGAGAAAAGCTCTGTCCCAAATCACTGTGGTTTTCCCAGCTGCTGGGGCTTTTAAGAGACTGCTGCAGCCCCCACCAGCTTAGGCTCACTGAAATCGCAGCCCAGGACCATCACCCAAGACCACGATCTGGATCCAGGCCACTTAATGCAAGAGCACTTGGCCTCTGAATGATTGCTTGGCCCCCCTGCAGTCTGCAGGCCACAGTCTCTGAAGCAGTCATGTGGAGGTAGCTGCAGGGCCTCCTCTTCTGCTGCTTCCTTGCCCTTGAGGCAGTTTGGCTAGACCCACTTTGGGTATTTGATGTGGCTGTGTGGGAGCTGCCATACCTTGCTTCTTCTGCTCTGCCATCTTGTCTCCACCCCCTTGAAATACTTTTGTTGGTTGTTGATTGTCAACCTCAAAATGAAAAAAATTTGTTAAGCCAAGTGACCCAATAACTCGTTATGTTACAACTGATGAAATCTTTCAGTTGACTACTAAACTACTAATACATTATAATTGTCGTATGGAATACTTCATTGATGTGTAAAAAAGTTCCCCTGTTGTTTCACTCATTCATGGATAATGATAGAGGAGGTATATAAATAGGGAGAAGACTACATAGCCAAAATTGAGCTTTTTGAAGTAAGCTCCCTCTTACCATACTAACCTTTCCTCTGAATCAGTAAAATAAGTTTTATGTGGATTTCTCTGAACTCTATTAACTGATTTTCCTGCTATATACACATACCACTACTTAGCCCTGCATGAAAGCCTTATCCTGAAACCTAAAAGGCCTATTTTGGGTCGAATAAAATACAAGATGTATTCCACCATGAAGAAAAGAGTGTATTTTCAACCTTTAAAAGGATGGAGGTGTTACTCAAGGCCTCCTTTCAGTAGTTACGGATGCAGGTGTTGCTTTCAAGAGCATGCTTTATTTTCAAGTAAATGCAATGGAATAAAATAGATTTTTAAATAAAAAAACAACAGGGCATATGCAATTTCACCACCATATAGATCATGAGGTACATTGTTCCTAGGCAGCTGGAATGTCTTCAATGCTGATGAAAATGAGTTTCCATCAGGTGCAAGATAACATTCTGGTTGGGGTGGCTAGATGGCACAGTGAATAGAGCACCTGCCCTGAAGTCAGGAGTATCTGAGTTCAAATTCGGCCTCAGGCACTTAATATTACTAGCTCTGTGACCTTAGGGAAGTGACTTAACCCAAATTGCCCTGCCTTCCCCCCTCCAAAATGCAGGAAAAAAAAAGATAACACTCTGGCAAACCAAGGAAAACATTTATGAAGGTTACAAAAAGTTGCAAAAACATAAAGGGGTTAGCATAACAGACTCCAAGAGAACTAGGGAATTCTATTGAATCAGTTATTTGAAACATAATGCTGTAATATTTATTCTCATATATAGATGCAGATTTCCTCAGAACCTTGCTTTTGTCCCTGATTTCTGGCTCACTCCATTGCTCTGCCTACTGCCATCTTCAATGTGTGAATAGGGTGAAGGGAAAAAAATGAGCATATGAGATACTTGAATCAATTATGTCACTACATGCGAGCAATTCTGGCCAAAAGTTTAGTGTAGGAGGAGAAAGTGAAACTTAGGTATAAAATGAGGTTTAGGATTGTCTGTGGATTTCAATTTGCTTTGACCTCATCATTTATGTTTTGTCAGAAGAAATATTTTTCTAGCCAAGCGGTTAAATCTTGACAAAATCAATGTACCTAAAAGGTTTATTTCAGGCTGTGTATATTTCAGTGTGTTCTAAATGTCTGGAAAACTTACTCCAAGTGTTGCATATTTATGTATGTGTGCATTTATATGTGTAAATCAGATGTTTAAAAACCCTGTATAATAATAATTTTCATATCAGAGGCTCGCATGCATCCAAAATGTCTAGATATACTCTCTCGAATTTTTTGCTTTTCTGGCTTGTTGACTTCATCCCCCAAACCTGGAAAATCTATGATCTGGCCTTATTTTATGTGTTGTTAACAATGCCACTTGTAGCCACATATTTCACGAAACACAAAGCAAATAAAAAGTTATTTGTGCATTAAACACACACATGTACAAAAATAAAGCTCTTAACAAAGCTCATGGAAAATACTAACACATAGCAAAGGGAACCCCTTGTTTATTGGTTATATATATATATATATGTATATATATATATGTACATATATGCATGCATGCACACACACATACACACACAAACCCATGCTGCTAGATAGAGTTCCTGGCAGATGTTGCCTCTATTTCTCAGCATTTATTATTTCTGTAAATCTGTACAGGTACCAGAAGGTGACACACATTAACATTATTTACCATCTTTCCATAACTTTCAAACAGTGGTACCTATCACTACTCCCATAGATTTCCAGACTCCAACAAATGGTATAAGTTATCATTCCTCCTGAAGCTCCTCATCAAGGTATAGTATGGAGGAAATCTATATTCTGAACGAATCAATTCATTATTTAATAATTAATTAGCAAACATTAATTAAGACTCTAGTGTGTACCAAGCAATATACTGATTACTGAAGATACGTAGATGAAAAAAAGAAAAACTCTTTCTATCTTTAAGGAGTTTACATTCTGTCAGAGGAGCCAGTGAGCACATACATGAACATTTATAGAATATGAACATAATAGAGATATTTTGGAGACTTGTGGGGGGTTCATCAGCATCTTGTAAATAAGGAAAAGCCTATTATTAAAGATAGAACCACAGCTCCATGACTCTTTTACATTTAAATATTTAGTGAAAAAAAAAGTTCAATACAATCAAGTTTCTGAGGATGAAGCAGAGCCAAAATGCATCTTCTTCATCATTGGAAATATTACATAGTTTTATTTTGATTATGGTGGTAGGGTCAAAAATAAAGGGGTCAGTGACATTTGGAGCATATGTAGGTGGTATTTGAAAGGTAATATATTTTTCTTCTAGATTTAATCCTGTAGAAATTCATACTCTCAAAAGAGAGAAGAGAAACATATTTCTGTATAACAAACATAGAGTTATTAACTGTTCGTGTATTTTGATCATAAGTTAAGTAGTTGGGTTGAACTGTATTTTTAAAAAATAACTTTTAGTTTTTTGGTAATATTAACACACACAAACACACATCTTTACATATCAGTATTCATTTACTAGTAATGTAAAACAAAACAAAAGCAAATTGGACAGATCCTCTGTGGAGGACATATGGGGTAACATTAATGAACTTCCCAAGATATGAGGATGTGAATAGGTTTTGAATTGTATAAATGGAAGCAATAGGAAGGAAGGAGGGAGAGAAGGAAGGAGGGAAAAAAGGAAGAAAAGAAGGAAGAAAGGAAGGAAAGAAGGAAAGAAGGAAGGAAGGAAGGAAGGAGAGGAGAGGGAAAGAGGGAAGAAAAGGGGGGATAAAAGGGAACAAAGAAAAAAGAAAGTGAAGCAGAAAGTGAAGAAGAGAGGAAGGAATGAAAGGAAGGGAAGGAAAAAGGGAGGAAACAAATGTTTATTAAGTGCTTACTGTGTGGAGCAGCTAGGTGGCACAGTAAATAGAGCACTGACCCTGGAGCCAGGAGGACCTGAGTTCAAGTGCAGTCTCAGACCCTTGACACTTATTAGCTGTGTGACCTTGGGCAAGTCACTTGACCTCAATCGCCTTGCCTTCTCCCCTCCAGAAAAAAAATGTTCACTGTGTGTCACTATTGTTTTGCTGACATTTTGAGTAGTGTCTGACTCTTTGTGACCCCATTTGAAGTTTTCTTGGTAAACATACTGGAGAGGTTTTCCATTTCCATTTCCAGTTCACATTAGAGATGAGGTAACTGAGACAAACATGGTTAAATGATTTGCCCAGAGTCACACAGTTAGTAAGTGTCTTCTGCTGGATTTGAACTCAGAAACAGGAATCTTTCTGACTCTGGCCTCACACTCTATCATTGCACCACATAGTTGCCGTTACTATGTGCCAAGGATTATGCTAACCACTTTTATAAATATCTTATTTGGTTTTCACAATAACTCTGTAAGGTAGGTGCTATTATTATCCACATTTTGCAATGAAGGAAACTTAGGCAGGCATTGTTAAGTGACTTTCCCAGGATCTGGCAGCTAATAAGTGTCTGAAGTCAGATTTGACCTTAAATCTTCTTGACTCTAGTCTCTGCTCTCTATCTATTGCACCACTAGCTGTCTATAACCAGATCAATGAAATATTTAAAACATAGAATTTTTAAAAACATAAATTTCTATTTTTCTAGAATGTGTATATGTGTGTAGTTCAAGGACCATTTTCCTGCATGCTTCCCATTCAAACTACCCACTTGGAATTTTGGATATCAATATTGCCATTCCTAAGTTCATTTTTCATTGTATTATTTTATTTTATTGTATAATAATAACTGTGCTTTCATCATTGTTTAGAAACTCCTGGGTTGAAACCTCCACCCATAATTCAGATTTATCATCTGTAATTTATAGTCTTAGAGAGATTCTTGGTGCAATGTGAAGTTAAGTGATTTGCATATGATCACATAGACAGATTGTGTCAGAGATGGGCCATGAAACCATGTCTTCATGACACAGAGGCTGTCCCTCTTTCTACTAAACTATGAGTCATAATACTCTTTATTTTTAAAGCCTTTTTTTAGGTAACTTGTGTCACATTATTAGGTAATCTACAGGCAATGGAAAGTTTACTGTATGAAGAATTGTGGGAACTTTTTCTCTATTCTCAGCTCTCTCACTAAAACCTTGTATGAACATTTTTTTCCTCTACCTTTCAGTTTTGTCACATGTAGAATAAGAATTATATTACAAGGTTATTATGAGAATCAAATGAGAAAAACATGTGAGATTGTAACTTCTCAAACACTATGCATATATAATTTCTAACATGACTAAGTCCATTTATTGAATTATTTTAATTTTTTTGTTATCCATCAAAGATTGCAAATACACATTTTATTGTTCAGTATCATCTTTGTCATTTTCATTTACTAAATATTTTTTGTTTTGTCCTTAACTATTAATGGCTTTTTCTTAGTCAATGAAATCAACCTATCAATGTAGCTTAGTATAGTGCCTGGTGCATATTGTAGGAATTTAATACATGTTTGCTGACTGACTGACTTTGGTGTCATATTTATTGTTCTATGAAAGTTTATCTTTATTTCTTCAGAGTGCTAAGCATATTGATAAAACAGGAACACTGAACCAGTGTTACTACAACATTACAGAATTTCCTTAATACATTGATAAAAGCCTGGTTCTCTCTGGATGATTTGATAGAAGAACAATATCCACTCTGTAAGGTTGTTAAATGGGCTTGACAAGGCATATGGCATAAACAGTATATTGCAACTTTCCATACTGGAGAAAAGGCAATGCATTCTTTGGAAATCTATAATTCCCATGTCTAATGTATATATTCAAATGTATTTTAAAGACTATGTTTTATGAAAGATCATTCCATTTAAGAATCTATTTTAATTTATAATAAAAGTCAAGAGCTTCTGGTGTCTAAGTGTGCCTTAAACTATGTAGTTTTTAAAATAACTGTAATTAGAGCTGACTAATAGATGATGGAAATAGATGTGTACATCTATGTTCTATAAAAGTAGTAACTCTATATAACTCTACATATATTTTCATAACAAAAATGTTTTATGCTACAATGACTTTTACTGTAATTTAAAAAGATATTTTAAAGACCTTTTCTGATTGTTACTGAGTCCTTTTAATTTGGAAGTAGAGAGGAGGTAGGGACTTTAAATGGAATATGCCTGAAATTTACCCTGTAGGCTTCCTTACTAAACCCTCCAAATTCACCTAAGTTTTGCTCTGCAAGACACAGAATCACTTCAGAAATGCCTAAACTATTGCCTTCTTTTTCCTGTTTTTTTTTTTCCAGAGTTCATGTTTTATTATCGTGAAAGATATGTTGATACTTTCCAAGATTTCTGACATTTTCGTGGCTATTCCTTTCACCAATAAAGGCCAATATCACGTGTGCCTCCTCTCCTGTGGAATTTATGTTTGTTTTTCCCATTTTCCTCATGTCTTTCTTTTAAGAGGATCTTCCCAATAAGTTGGAGGTAAGAGCTCATGGTATTTCAAGATTCTTTGCAATACGTAAATGATTTCATCTTGAATCATGGACAAAAAAAAGTCACAGAGACTTAGTAAAGAAGAATGAAATGTAAAGAGCAGTGAATTGACCACCAGAGCTGGATTCACCCAATTATCACTAACAAAAAGCAGGAAGGTGAATTTACAAATTCCAGGGCAGTAAATGAGTTCAAATGCTAACAGGAGTTAGGGAGAGGATCTGGCAGAAAGTACAGGTACAGGAGCAAGAGAATTAGGACTCTGGACCACTTGGTGGAGGAACTGCTGAGTCAGTAGTATCAATTTGCTTAAAGGACTCTAAATTCACTCTGGTTTTTATCTTGATATGTCCAACTTTCCAAATGATTAATACCCCTCCCTGGTCACCTTTATTTGTTTTCTCTCCGGATTATATACATATTCATTCCTTCATATGTGGAGTGTTTTCCTTTTTTTGTATTTGTTTCCTCAGTGTTTAAAACAGTGCTTGGTAATTACTTAACAAATGTTATTCATTCATTGATATTTAATTAGCATATGGAATTCTTTGTGGAGGAGAGTCCAATGTAGTTTCACACTTCTTTTTGCAACTTTTAGTCTCACAGAGTTGCCTGGAGAAATAGTTATCAAGCTCACAAAATGCTGATCAGTAAAAGGTACATAAGGATCTCTGTGGGCCACATAATGACTTAGAAAATCATATATCAGTATTATCTGTCTTCTATTCTATTTTTACTTATTTAAAAATATTTCCCAATTGCATTTTAATGTGGTTGTATGTGTGTGGGGGGGAACTAACGTGTGCTGAGGGCTGCTTAAATTTTCTGTCCAATAACTATGGTAGAACAATGAGTGGTTATAATGTGGATACAAAGGTGCCCCAAGGGTTAATATTAAGGGTTGCTTTTTCAGTACCTTGTGAGGCCCTCCTGAGTCTGAGCATGTTTTAGAGCATCTCCCCTTATCTTGAAATACCATAAAACTTCCCCCTTGTGCTGGACCATGGAATTCCTTGTCTTCCCCCATCCTGGGTCATAAAATTTCCCCATCTCCTTTATCTTGTGTCATCCATCTTCCTCATCCTGTCCCTAAATCTCCAACCCCCATTAGAAACCCTAAAAATTACATCACCATCCTATAGGCTATGTAGCTTTCTGTATATATAAGTCTAGTCCTTTTCTTATATTGGTGCCTTTATTTAGCTCCTTGCTAAATCTCAGATCCATATCCATATATCAATAAAACTCATATTGGATAAAGAGAAGGTCTAAGTGAATTCTTTCAAATTTGAACCAGCTCTCCCAACTCTGACCTTAATAGTTAAATGACTTGTTTTTTTTAAATTTTATTTTAGACTCAAACACCAAAACACAAATATAGAATAGAGAAAAGAAACAAAAACATATTATAAACTTAAACATTGGAATTTAAATACAAAGTAAGAAAGAGGAAAAAAAAACCTACCATGTGCATAGGATTCAAAATATTTAACAATAAATTTTCATTTCAAGAAAGCCTATAGGATAAATACTATATGTTGTGTGGAGAGCTGTCCATCTTTGCTTCCTTGTAAGTTTTCTTTTTTTCTCTGCTGTGTGCAGTACTTTTTATTTTTCCCCCTCCCCTCAAAGGCTACATATATACATATACTTTCCCAAATAAATTCTACTCCTTGTCTTTGTTTATATGTTTGTATATATCTCTTCTTGCCTCCTCTACTTTACTTCTACCCACTACTTTGCCCTTCTACTACTTGCCTACCCCTTCCAAGGATCCCTCCCCTTTCCTCCCATTCCTATAAATCTAAACACCCTTCTATGCCTCCATTTACCTATTCCCACACCCTCCCCTCTAAAAATCCCTTCCTTATCTTCTCCTCCCCTCCCTTTGGCCATACCATTTTGTTTTCTTCTGAATTTAGAAGACTTTTATACTCTTCCAAATATATATGCATTGCCTCCTCTTAAACTCATTACTGATGAAAATGAGTTGCCAGAACTACCAGTCCTCTTCATCCATGTAATTCCTCTGTATTAGCTCTTTGTTTTACAGCTCCTTTTTAGTTGTTCCTGAAAACTTTTAAAAATTCATGTCATACTCAGGTTTGCCACAATCTCTCTTATGAGATACCCAATTATTAATAAAAATCTTAAATATACCTTTTGCATTTTATAAATGTAGAAAGTAAATAGTCTCTTATTATATCCCTTGTAATCAGTCTTTGGTATACACCTTATGTTTCTCTTAGTTTTTGTATGTCAAACCTTCTATTAAGTTCAATTTTTTTTAAAAAAAAAGACTTGAAAGTATGACAGTTGATCAAAAGTCCATTTTTTTTTCTATTCAAGATTATGCTTAACTTTGCTGGGTATGGATGGTGGCATAGAAACAGGAGAACTCTGTAAGTTTCCCCCAATATCACCTAAAATACCTATAAAATATGACTCTGAACAAATTTTAGAGCTCCAGACTCCACAAAAATAATGGAGTAATGAAGCTGTGGCTGAAGGCAGCCCAACAGGTAGTCATCTCAGTGTGCTGGAAGCAGAGCTCAAACCCATGTGGTTTCAGTGCCAGGGCATCCAGGAGAAGCCACAGCTGTAGCCTTCAGTAGAGCTGATCTTGAGCAGCTTGATATCCAGACTCACAAACCCATACAAAGCAAGGACAAGGAAAAGGTCAGTGTAACTTGGCTAAATTTGGGGAAAAGGGTCTGGCCAAACTGCCTCAAAGCTAGCAGCAGTCTGAAGTGGTGGCCCTGCAGCCACCAACATGTGGCTGCTTCAGAAGCTCCAGGCCTGCAGACGGCAGAGGGGCCAAGGGATCCAGAGGCTAAGTGCTCTTGCTTAGAGCTGCCTGGTTCGGATTGCGGTCTTGGGTGGTGGTCCTGAGGTGCATTTTCTGTGAGCCAAAACTGGTGGGGGCTGCAAAAAGTGGCAGCCTCCTAATAGCTCCAGCAGCTGCATAAAACCCAGTAATTTGGGACAGAGCTCTCCCCTCTGAAAGCAGAGTTTTACTATTAAGCCCAAAAGCCAAGTAATTGACTGGCAACATGGGCAGGCAAAGGAAGTAAAACAAGCCCAACAAACCAACTTTAGAATCCTTTTTTGGGGACAAAAAGGACCAAAGCATGGAACAAGAGGAAGACAACACAGTCAGAACTCCCACACCAAAAGCTTCCAAGAAAAATACAAACTGGATAGAGGCCATAGAGAAACTTAAAAAGGATTTTGAAAACCAAATAAGAGAAGTAAAGGAAAAATTGGGGAGAGAAATGAGAATGGTACATGAAAATCATGATAAGAGAGTCAACGAACTGACTGAAGAAAATAACTCCTTAAAAAATAGACTAACTCAAATGGTAAAGGAGGCCCAAAAAGCCAATGAGGAGAAGAATGCCTTAAAAAGTCAAATTTGCAGAAGGAAAAAGAATCTCAAAAGCTCACTGAAGAGAATAATTCCTTCAGAATTAGAGTGGAGCAATTGGAAACTAATAACTTTATGAGAAACCAAGATACTATTAAACAGGTTCAAACAAATGAAAAAATAGAAGACAATGTGAAATATCTCCCTGAAAAAAACCACTGAACTGGAAAATAGATCCAGGAGAGACAATTTAAAAATTATTAGAATACCTGAAAGCCATGATCAAAAAAAGAACTTAGAAAGCACCCTTCAAGAAATTCTCAAGGAAAATTGCCATGATATTTTAGAACCAGAAGGCAAAATAGAACTTGAAAGAATTCACCAATCACCTCTTGAAAAAGATCCCCAAAAGAAAACTACTAGGAATGTTATAGCCAGGTTTTGGAGTTCCCAAATGAAGGAGCAAATATTACAAGCTACCAAGAAGAAACAATTTGAATCCTGTGGAAACACAATCAGGATAACAGAGGATCTAGCAGCTTCTACCTTAAGGGACTGAAGGGTCTGGAATATGATATTCTGGAGATCAAGGGAGCTAGGATTAAAACCAAGAATCACCTACCCAGCAAAACTGAGTATAACGTTTCAGGTCATTCAATGTGGTAGAAGACTTTCAAGCATTCTTGAGGAAAGAAACAGAACTGAAAAGAAAATTTGACATTCAAACACGAGAAGCATGATATGGTAAACACAGAAAAGAAATCACAACGAACTTATCAAAGTTGAACTATTTCCATGCCAACATGGAAAAATGAGAATTGTAACTTGTGAAACTTTTCTCAGTGATGATAGGTGAAGGGAATATAAATATGTATACATGTATACATACACATATGTCTTTATAGGAGGGTATATATGTATATGAATACATATGTGAGTGCAGGTATTTATGTGTATGTAGACAGAGGGCACAGGATCAATTGAATAGGAAGGGATGATATTTTAAAAGATGTAATCAAGAAGTGGGAGAGGAATAGAATGAGAGGAGACAGGGAGAGACAGAATGAGGTTAATCATCTCATATAAAAGAGGCAAGGCATAACTGTTGCAATGGAGGGGAAGAACAGGAAGGCAAAAAGGGAATGAGTCAACCTTACTCTCACTGAATTTGGCTTAGGGAGAGAATGACATAAACTCTAAACTGAGCATCTTGTCACATAGAAGAGTAGAGGGAAGGGAGATGAGAGGTGGGGTGATGGAGGGGAGGGCAGAGTGGGGGGGAGGGCTGATGAAAGTTCTCACTTCTGTAGAGGGACAGGGATGGGGATAGGGTGGAGAGTGGTTGGGGGGACAGGATAGGAAGAAGGGACATGTAATCAGACTCTCACAGTATGCTCACTGTGGAGAGGTTCTGCATAATTTCACATGTTCAGCCTGTATTTGATTGCTTGTCCTTCCAGTGGGGTTGGGTTACGAGGGAGGAAGAGAAAGAATCTAGAATCTAAAGTTCTATAATCAAATGTTAAAAATAAGGTGTTATTTTCTTCAGTCAGTTTGTTGACTTTCATTTCATGATTTTCTTGCATTATTCTCATTTCTCTTCCCAATTTTTCTTCCACTTCTCTTACTTGATTTTCAAAATCTTTCTTGAGCTCCTCCATGGCCTGTAACCAATTCATACTTTTCTTGGAAGATTTTGGTGCAGGAGTTCTGACTGCAATATCTTCCTCACATTCCATGCTTTGGTCTTTTTTGTCCCCCAAAAAGGAACCTAAGGTTTCCTTCCTTTGCTTGCTTTGCTTCCTCTGTTTGCTCATGTTGCCAGTCAATTACCTGACTTTTAAGCTCTTTGCCACAACAGAACTCTGCTTCCAGAGAGGAGAGCTTTATTCCTAATTGCTGGGATTTTCACAGCTGCTGGAGCTATTAGTTGGGTGCCCTCCCTGATGCCCCCACAAGCTTTGGCCCACTGGCCACACACTTCAGGACCTCCACCCAAGACAGAGATCCAGATCCAAGCAGGTCAAAGCAAGAGCCATTACCCTCTGAATGGTCACTTGGTCCCCTTACAATCTGCAGGCCAGGGGCTCTGGAAGCAACTACACAGTGGTTACACATTTGCCATGTCTCCACTTCTTCTCTCCCCAAGGGCATGGGCCAAACTGCACTCTTGCATCCCCACACAGTTCCAACAGTGTTCCTCTCTGACCTTTTACTTGCTCTTTGGTGTTTATGGATTGGTAAGTCTGGAAACTGCCACAGCTTCTGGTGATTCACTTCTCCTGAAGTCTACCTGGCCACAACTTGTTCTGCTAGTTTAATTTTTTAATTACCTTAGCCCTGAGGGATGGGGGATGATGCCTCTTGGCCCAGATCTTCAGTTCATCCCTTTAACCTGAAACCAAAGTCAAACATCTAGCCTCCTATAAGTGCCCACAGCAAGGGGCTTTCTGACCCACTGCTTCTGCATTCATCCCCACCACTTTTTGCCACACAGCTGGGTCTGATGTTCCTTGTCAACAGAAGTTCCCTAAATCTTCATAGTCCAGACATCGAACTCCCCTCACTATGGGAGTGGGGTGGGGCAAATGTTCCTGTGACTGGGGCTGAGGCACCCTCTGAAACCAACTATCCCCAGGGCTCGGTGCTTTTTGTTAACAGGGATCCTAGCCAAGAGGTGTTTACTTTTCACAGGGACCAAACCTTGTTCTGGGATTTTTCTTCTTATCTTCTCAAATTGTCCCAGGAAGCCCCTGTTGTGCCCCTATTCTTATTTATTTTTACCTGTATTTTGTTCACCTCAAGGAGCTATTTTATCATTTTTGTGGGAAAAATGTTGAGAGTTTGGAATTTTCTGACTTATTCCATGATGTTCTCAGATTCTTCCCCCACCCCAAAGTAACTTATTCAGGAACAGTCTTATGATGAAAAGATCCTAGACTTACAGTTGGAAGAGAAGGCCTATTTATTCTTCTCCCCTAGGAATTTTAGGTGCCACAATAGCATCACTAAGTAGATATTTTAGGCTGAGCAGATTTTTCTCGCAAAATTATATTCATCCTAATAGATGGTCAGCAACTTATAAGTCTAGTCCTCTCAGAAAGTTATCTACTTTTCTTCTTTATTATTTATTTATTTGTTTATTTATCTTTTGTGAGGCAGTTGTCCAGTGGTGGTCATAAAACTTGAAGGAATTTCAAATGCCAGCTTATCCAATACCCTTATTTTACAGATGAGAAAATTGTGATTCAGGGAGGTTGGTTGACTTGCCTATGATTACATAGGTAATGGACCTCCCAGAAAGCTTTGGAACCCAGGATATTTGATTTAAAAGACAGTACTCTTTCCCTCTAAACTAATTCTTTCTTCTATTTAAAAAAATCCTTATCAGGTCAGACAAGGCAGGAGGAAAACACTGAATATGTTTAAGGTAATTTACTATAATTTAATTTAATTTAATTCATACTCTTCCACCATCCCATACCTCCCTTTTTGGCTGATTCATTTGGAAATGCTATGAAGTGGTAGATAGGAATGCCCAGATGAAAGTCAGGAGATTGCCACTAATGAACCCTGAAGTCTTGTGACATGTCACTTAACCTTACTAAGCCTTAGTTCTACATGTGATGGGATGGTTTCTGACATCTCTGCTCGTTCTATTATTTGATGCTATGAATTGGTTGATAAGTCAATAATGGTGAATAGTCAATGTACTTTAATAATTCATTATCTGATATGGAACAGTTTTAAAAATCTTATTGTTAATAGCACAAAAGAAGCCAAAAGAGAAAAAAACAAATGTGATTATTACTGTATTTTACGATAATGATGGCTACATTGGGGTTGTTTTGCATATATTTGACTCAAGACCAAAGTAGGACTATGCCAATTTGTTTATAAAGACCATGGCTGTACTTCCATATCTAACTACAGAATATAGGCCTGTCATTGTTCTTCACGGCCCTACCTTTTTACCTCCTGGTTTCTTTGAAACCTTCGTTTGGAAAACAGAAACAAAAACAAAACATAATTACCCATATGAGAAGGAAAATAATACTCATTATTTGACATATACATTATACTTTAGGATGCCAAATTTCAAGGAGTTCAGATACATAATACATATGATCCCAAAGTATAGTGTCTAACTTGACACAGACTGGTACCCTGTTAGTTCAGATTGGATAGTATAATGACATGAGGCACTCACAAATCATCACATAGATTACATAAGGCTTATTCAACCAGAGTAGAAGAAGTATAATCAACAAGGATATTGTAGCACTTTAATTTGCCTTCCTCATCACCATATGGGAACAAATCTAACCACTTGTGCAGGGTGTGGTGATTGATATGATCTTGGGATATCCCACAAGTCTAAGGAGCCCTTATAGGCCTTTTTATGCCCTTAGGAGACTAGGAAGCCATCCTAATGGTAAAGGCTACAGGGAAATTGCATTAAGGGAGTCACAGCTGAACCTCGGCCCCTGACCAAATCAAGTCTCAGGACACCTTTGCTTCCTTTGAAAGACTAAACAAACTAAACAAAAAATAATCTAACTTTTAAGGTGAAGAAGGTTAAGATATTGCATTCACCATATATGGACTTGCTTAATCATAACATTCTACAAGAGAAATCAGAATTTTTTCATGAACAATTTTAAGAATTGAATTTCAGTATTGTAACTGGATTATCCTAATTATGAAATAAAAAGAGGTAAGCTAAAAGTAAAGCATGTGGCTACACATGGAATTCATTGACAAAACCAGATTTAAAAAAAATAACATATACACAAACTAGGATAAATAATTGATTACAGATACAAAAGACTAGCACAGTCTTAATCACAATGATCACAGGAACACTGAAACTAAGAATAAAGTGTAACTTGCAATAAATGGCAAGGAAACTGAAGAAGTTTCAATCTATCTGGGGGAAAAAGGAAAAGATCTAAAGTATACTGTATTACCAATCTAAGATTGATGGAGTGGCAGGTCTTTAATGGTACTGTACTTCAGTTAAAATCCTCCTGACTCCAGGGCTGGTGTTCTATTCACTGCACCACCCAGCCTCCCTGAAAATCTGTGCTAAATGTTAAATTAAACAAGCTGAGACTGTGATGTTCTCCTGTGTACATGTTTGATATCTCCAGATAGAACAGATTCAATGCCATAGCACAAACTTCCCTTCCTTCATTTGTCAATTTATTTCAAGAAAAAAAAATATTTTGTGACTGGTTTCCATGTAAAGAATCATAACCAGTGTTAGGGATACACAGATAAATGAAACAGTGCCTAACTTCAGAACCTTACATTCTATTGGAATTTAGGATTTATGAGAACTTGGTCTTATGTTTCCCCACGGGTCCTAATAAAACACTCTCTGGGTCAGTAAACAACAAAAAAGACAAACAAACATAGTTTGGGCCCCCACCTATGCTTCTTTTATTAAATTCACCATAGGCCACATTATTTCCCACTACACTCTACTGGCCATTGCCTTTTCTAGTTATTTCTGTTGTCTACTAGACGACATTAATATGTTTCTGGTCATCTCCTGGTCTCTAGCTATGGTGTGGTCTAAGATACTTTTACTACAATTTGTTTGTCTTCATCTGCTCACTCTAGTATAACTTGTAACTCTATACTATCATCTTCTGGAGAGTAGAAATTAGGAAGCCTGTTCCTTGCCAGGAGATTGATGTTCTTAGACTAAGATTTACTTAGTTTGTCTTTTTTCACCACTTTTGTTTTACAATCATTGGAAGTGCATTACAACAAACAACTACTTGGCTTGGAGTCTGGGAAATACATTTTACCTCCTGAAAAATTCTCGACTAGCATTTTATTTCCCCTAAGCTTCTTTCAGAAATTCAGCACAGAATAAGTATAAAGGATCTGTGAAGTCTCTTCCAAACCTATAATGTCCTTGGTTGACATATAAATGACACAGAACAGTTGATAGCATCACTTCTTATCCACTTTGAACTTGTTTACTTTATAGAAAAAATTTTCAGCTTCATATGATCAAAAGTATCTATTTTATTATTTGTGATTTCCTCTAACCTTTGTTTGGGTAAAACTTCTTTCCTATGAAAAATATGTCAGATCTGGTTTTCATCTTTTAAAAAAATCTGTTATATATTTTTTATTCATGTCACATATCCATTTTGAATTTTAGTATATGAAGCAAATTTAAGTTTTGCCAAATTGCTTACCAGATTTTCTTGAAGGTTTTATCAAATGTAGTGTTCTCCTGCAAATATTTTGTTTTCTGGCTTGGTAAATTGAATTTAGTTCTTTCTCATTCTTGTTTATTTGTTCACTTCCATCTGATTTATTGTGCTCATTTTTAATCAGTATCAGATCAATATCACGTTTCCTGATTTTTAATATAATTTGAAGTCTAGATATACTGTTCCCTATTGAAATCCTTCAAAGTGATATTCCTGAAACACAGTTTTGAATATGTTATTCATCTGTTCAAGTAGTTCCAGTGGTTGTATGAAGTTTTGGGGTTGGATTAAATGCCCTTTGGGTCTCCTTCAAGTACTCAATTTCTGATTTTATACCCATATTAAATTGCTCCAGATAAAAATATCAACTCCTTCAGTTTGCATGTAAAACTCTACACAACCAGATTCCAGTCTACATTTCTAGTCTTTTACTGGTTAAGGACCTATTTATACATCCACTCTCTTGTCTTCGCAAACTATCCTTCTTACTTCCCCTAATCTGACAGTCTATCCCCATTTCTGTCCTTTGAACAGTGAGTCCCTAGATCATCCATAATAAAATACAGTCCTCCTCTCCACTTCTTAGAGACTTGAGTTTCCTTACAAGATTTATTCAAATGATAGCTTTCTCATAGAAGGCCCTTCATGATTTTCCTAATAATTGGTGTCTCCTCTCCAAATATGATTTTTACCTTACATTTACTTTTCAAATAATTTACATCCACTTATATGTGTACTGCACAGTGCTAAAGGGCAATAACAGTTCCCCTTTGGTCATTGTATGCCCAGAGACAAGTAGTGGAGCTGACATATAGAAGACTCTTAGTCAATACTTGTTGATTGACTGCCTTAAGCAGCAGGAAATTTCCCATCATTGGAAGTCTTCATGTGGAGCCTAGATAATTTCTTGTAGCTTCTGTTTATTTTTTAATGTGCAGTTCATCCAGTCATGGGTTACATTAGGTGACCTTTGAAACTTCTTCTGGAACAGATTTTATATCTGACTCAGATATGAATTAAGAGAAATATAAGTAGTAAATTATTTTGTAACAAATAAATTGTTTACTTTTAGTTGCCCTGTTAAACCATCCTAGCAGGGGTATTTTATCATGCCCACTATCCTAATGGTCACCTGGATTAGTGCAAAGAGAGCTGATCTAGGAGTCAAGGAGATCTGCATTCAACTCCTTTTACTGGCTGTGGGACTCTTGGCTAGTCACTTAATTGCTGGGCAGCTATTTAAGACTACAAGTTGCAGATGAAGTACAGACCTATTTGATATAGGAAGTTTTCTTCATTGGGGAGATCACTATATAAATCAAATTAGAGATCCAGTTCCTATTCATTCTTCTAGTATTAATCTTGTAGATAACTTCTAAATTCACAAGACAGTCCCATGCTTGAATAGACTGCCAATATATTAGGCAGTCTTATGATAGCTCCTGGTAGGAAATAAATAATTTGATCCAATATTTAAAATAATTATTAGCATGAATTTTAAGTAACAAATAAATAACAATTTCCCATTAGTTTTTCTTCCTACAATGTGTTTTGTGTTCTCAGGAAAAATGTCAAATTTTCTTTTACCTCTGCAACAACCTTTCTTTATAGTACTCTTTTAGAGGGCAGATGTGTCTATGCACTTTGTTGGCACTGGTCTATATTCAGTGTTTCTCTCAGACATCTAGTGAGGTGTACATGATTGAATAGTATCACCTTTGCATGTTGTCAATTTGTGAGTCAGTATAATCTCCTAATGTGGGTCACTGTAACTTAACAGGCACAGCACTGTTTGAAATTCTTCTTAGCATCTTGTCCAGAGACACCCACCATAGCATTCCAGGGTCTTTGCAGAGCATCTGTTTTCTTCAAAGTACTATACAATCTTAGTAGAGTGTGAAAATAGAACACAACCTCCTATCCTTTAGACAGAATCACTCACACAGCTTGAGCTATTGTACTATTCATGGGAATTATTTTGATTCTGAACTTTACTTAAAAATTATTCACATTGTGTCTTGAGAATATAAAATATGTTCTCTTTCTGAAGCAAATTCTTTTCTCCAGATATCAGTTGATTTCTCTAGAGCTGATTCAATGCTAAGTACAGTACCTGGCATATAGTAAGTACTTGATAAGTGCCAGTTTTTTAAAATGATTGATTATCTCGCTCTTGTAAGCTCTTACTGCATTTTGTTTTTGACTTTCTCAATCACAAGCACATTCTATCCTATATTAATTTTTTTCAGTTGTCTGTTCTAATAATAGATTGTGTTTATATAATACTTTCTGGTTTGAAAATAGCTTTATAAAAATCATATCATTTGGTTACCACCATAAGTATGCAATGAATTAAAAGCCAGTTTCAGACACTTATTAGCTGTGTGACCCTGGGCAAGTCATTTAACCTCTGTATGCTCCTATTTCCTCATCTGGAAAATTGGAATAAAAAAGAACATCTATCTCCCAAAGTTGCTGTCAGGCTGTAACAACAAGCACCCTAGCATGCCTAGGGCGGCTACTAGCACAGGTTCTTAGATCTGCTTTTCTAAAGGAAAGCAACTCAAAATGGGTTAACAATCTTACTTTAATCAAACATATCATTTACCTAGTTC
>CM053587.1:191622435-191672833 GCA_028646515.1 Pseudochirops corinnae
AAAACAAGCCTGGCGCCACAGGCTCCACATGACCACATTTAGCCTATTAGGGAACAGAGTATACTTTCAAATATCCAAGGGTCCTCAGAGTCACGTAGCCACATTAGCAAAGGGCCTAGGGGCAGGGAAGATCTTCAGATTCCCATAACACAGGCCCAAATGAATAATACTTGAAAAGAGTTTAAAATAGTGGATGTCATACTTTCATCACTATACAAATACAGGCTATTATTTTAATGTTATTTTAATGACATTAAGTGCCTTTACCTGAATTACACAAATAGTAAGTGTTTTAGCCAGGATTGAAATTCAAGTTTTTCTGATTCAGTCACCAGCCCACTCCCTCTATCTAGATTATTAATTCCTTGTGATCAGAGATGATGCTGTATTCTTTGTGTCTTTCATTGCACTTAGTACAGTGTCCTGAAAATATTCAGTATGATTGATTGGTTGAATGAGCTTGAGCACTGATGTATCATCTACATATTCCACTAAAAAGTGTAGGCATACATACATTCCTTTGTCTTCACACATACACACACACACACACACATACACACACAATTTGTGACTTCACTTAGACAACAGATATTTTGCTAGTACTTATAGCAGCATGCATGCATGATTCCATGTCCTGTTAAGACATTTCTAGATTGAAGGTTCTCCTTCTGTGAAAGCTGTGACTTGGACTTAAAATTCTGTAAAAGGCAGGTCAATAAAGCTAAAGAGTACAATCTGAGCCCTTCCCTGTCCATGCTATATGTGGAGAACCACTTTTCATATAAGGACAATCTAGGCCTCCCCAACTAGGGCAGCTTAGGACAGTCTACTTCCTAGACAGCATTC
Source organism: Pseudochirops corinnae (assembly GCA_028646515.1). NCBI lineage: Eukaryota > Metazoa > Chordata > Mammalia > Diprotodontia > Pseudocheiridae > Pseudochirops > Pseudochirops corinnae. Next base: position 191,623,282 of record CM053587.1, read on the forward strand.
TTTCTTCTAATATGTTGGGGAGACACCAATTAAAGAGACTGTTTGAGAAACTGAAGTTTGTAGCATAGAGATTTCTCCAAAGATTAAAAAAAAAAGGATAGAGTGCCAAATGCCAGTCAGATGAGATATAATTGCTGACAGTGGAGATAAGGTAGCCAGTCTTACAGTGGGTACCAAATTAGGACCCATTACTTGCTTTTGTACACTCAGGAGTGGTTTTTAAATTTTTAAATAAAGTTTCATTGTATTTAAAAATGTAAAAACCGTTCTTAGCTTACAGGCTATACAAAAACAAATGTGGAATAGATCTGGCCTTCAGGCCACCATTTGCCTACCCAGTTGTCCTGATTCTTGTCTTGCCACTGGACTTCAAAGATTCTGGAGGAGAGAGTGAGGCTGATTGTGTAGCTTTGTGATGTGACATCACTCTTGTGATGCCATCGGTTCTCTTTGAGAATGAAGGACAAATAAAAATCTGTGAGTAGTAGTAGCTTCCCTCTGGGGAACCAATCTGCCAGCTTGAGTTGGGGTTTAGCACAGTGCTGGCACATAGTATGCATATAATAAATATTTTACATTCATTCATTCCTACACGCTCATTTACATGTTGTATCCCTCCCACTTCATACTAAGCTACTTAAAGGTAGTGATGGCATTATTTTAGAGCTTTGTATCCCTAGGACATAATAGAATTTGAGTGTTTAATACATTTTTAAAAAATTTAATTGAGTTAAAGACTGTCAAATAGCAGAAGCAAATCACTATTCTCTTCATTATTCTCTGCATTGGCTATGCAAAAATTTTAAAATGAAGCAGCTGGATAGAGGGATTACATAATGGATATTACATGGTCTTATGTTCGGCTATTTAGGTTGTTCCAGATAGCAAAATTTTACTTAATATTTAACATTTTCTTGTGTACCTATATGTCTTTCAGCATCTACCAAACTTGATTTTATATATTATACAGTTATTTTAGAACTTAATTATTCTAAGAAAGGGGAAAAAACTCCCCATACTTATATAATTGAATTTGGAATCTATACCTCTGGGTTCCAGTTCTAACTTAGTCAACTGTGTAGACTAAGTGGGGGCACCTAAGCTGCTGTCTGGTGCTCATTTTCCTCATCTGAAAATTTCCTCATCTGAAAGTGTTTGGTAGAAAAAAACAATCATCTCTGATGTCTTTTCTAACTTTAAGATCCTTTATTCTGAAGTAAAAAAAATGCTAAATTAAAAAGTGTTAACCCCAATTATCTGTATTATCCAGGCAGTTAGAATTCTAAACAAATATTTCTTGGTTTTTTATGGCAAAATGGTTTGCTTTAAACACAAGCTTTTGTGAAATTATTGAAGTAAAATTTAAGTATGATTTTTAATAATTATTATACTGATGAGTCTCTCAACAAGCATTTATTGTTTATTAGGTGCCAGCCATTGTGCTAAGTGCTGAGTATACAAATAAAATAAAATAAAATAAGTTCCATGATTGAAGTAACTCACATTCTAAAGGAAGAAACAATGTTTACATAATTGAGTGCATATACCATTAATAATTACAATAATCAAGTTTTATAAGGTTTCTATAACACTTTATGATTTGAAATGCACTTTACATACACTAACTCATTTGTTCCTCATAACAATTGCATAAAGTAATTACTATTTTGTTTCCATTTTCTAGATAAGAAACTGTGACTGAGAGGTTTACTGACTTGCCCAAGGTCACACAGCTAAATAAGTATCTAAATACAAAATTCAAAATCAAGTATTCCTGATTTCAAGTTCATCATGTTATCCACTGTGCTGACTCAGACAAGATCCATAGAAGATATCCTTAGTGAGGAAGGCCCCCTACAGAAGGTGATGCTTGAACTGAACTCTTAGATGAAGCCAGGGATATTCAGATGTGCTGGTAAAGAACTGGGTACTTCCTGCATAGGGTACAGCAATTACAAAGGCATTGAAAGAGGGGAAAGAACATCATATTTGAGGAACATTAAATAGGTCAATATGGCTGGATTTTAGGGTACATGGAGAGGATTTATATGAAAGGGGACTAGAAAGATAGGTAAGGTCCAGGTTGTAAAAAGCTTTCAATTTTAAGCAGAAGAGTTTCTATATGATCTTAATAGTGATAGGGGGAAACTGGAGATGAAAGAGTAGGGACTGATACAACCAGACCTCATTGTAAAAGTATTTTCACAACCAGGTGGAGAATTAATTGAGGTAGAGGAAGACTTAGAGCAGGGGGCCAAAGAAAAGGCTAATGTAGCAGTCCAAAAGAAAATTGATGAAAGCCTGAACTAGTGTGATGAGAGAAGGGGAGAAATATTGTGGATAAATAATTATAAAATATGACAAGTGTTTGTATATACTAGCAAATAAGAGTGAGAGCTGAGAATGACAAGTTATAAATGTGGGTAACTGTAAGAATGGATGTGTCTTTGACAGTACAGGAAAAGTAGAATGGGAATAGATTGGGGAGATAATATTGGAAGCCAGATTTCAGAAGGTTTATAAGTGAATGAGAAAGGAAATAGAGGCAACTAGCTGTAATGGTAATGAAATTTGAAGATCCCTTTGTATTGGAAAGCTAAGAGGTACTTAGCACCTAGTTTCAAATTAAGCCTCTGTTAAAGAAACAGAAGGTATGAACCCGTGTTTGCTGACTTAACAGGAAGGGGATGAAAAAGGAGGAACAATACTGTATATAAGGAAAAATCCCAGCTGGGAAAGTCAGAATTTTCCTGGGATAAGCATGTGGAGGAATGGCAGCTGCTGTACTGAAGACTAAACTGAGAATTGAGAAGAGGAATGAGAATTGAGCACTGAGACAGAGTTTTTTGGAACAAGGCATGTGGAGCCTGGATAAAGTGATTTTGATTTTGAGAATGGAGCTTATGGTGCTGAGGACTTCCAAGGGCCAGCTGGAGCTGTAGAAGACTGAGGAAGTATGACTGTGGTGCCAGTAGTTGTGCAAATGTTGTGGATTTGTTAATGTGTATGAAAGTTATTTTGGTCTCATTAAGCTTTGTCTTCCCAGGAACAGACACTATAAAGGATTTAAGATGGACTGGACACTGTGAGCTTCAATGTGGAAAAGAAACTTCACAGAGAGCTGGACAAAGAGCTGGGAACTGTCTGCCTTTAAACTCAGGTGGCAGTTGGTTAGACTGGGGTGGGAGCTGAGACTATGGAAGAGGAATTGTGAAAGCCTGCCCTGAGACAAGATGAAAAGACCTCTCTGTGGGTACTGAGTGGTGATGAAATTGTGATTTACTTGTGACTGAGATGTGGATGGCCTGCATATTTTCCACTAACCATTAAGAGGGCCCTGAGTAGTGACTGGTGATGGAGAAGTGACTGATTTGTAACTAAGTGTGCCCCATGGGTGTTATGATTGAATGATTGAGTTATTAAGTGATTGATTGACTAAATGATTGTACTTTGTTTGAAACTATGTGACCACTTTGGTGAAAACTATGTGGTCATTTTAGTGATAAGTTGTGGATGCTATATTCTGATTTTCTATGATAAATTGTAACATTCTCAATGCTGTACCTTAGTTTTCTGTGAATGTTTTCCTCTGATTTGTTACTGAATAAATAGAGTGTTCACTATACTATATAATCAGAACCTTGAAAGTTGTTCGCAGCAGTAGTCCTTTGGGAAGCTGCTTGTATATGGCTTTACATTAGCATAGATGTTTTTTTCATGGAGTTTAGCTGGTAAAGGGAGGAAACATTGGTCAGCATCTAGCAAAGATTGTAAAATGTAGAGAGACTTTTTTGTTTGTTTTACAATGGGAGTTGTAGAGTAGGCAGTTTTTAGGCAGCAAAGAAGGAACCAGTGGATGAGAAGAATCTGTACATTAGAGGAAGAAAGAGATAATTGTTGGAGAAGACAATTTTGGAGAAGACAAAAGGGTAGAAATTGGGCCTTTTTGAAGAGAAAGTATGTTTCTTCATATGAGAGTGAAGAAGGACATAGTGGAGGATGATTCCAGGGTGATGAGACAAAAGAAAAGGAGAAGAGAGACATCTTGAAAAATGGTCTAAAAATTGTTAATGAAGTATGAGATATCCTTAGATAAGAGGGTGAGGTGAGAGGGTACCATGAGAGGCTCCATAAAAGAAGGGTTAGAATATTTGCTACACTGAGTGGGATGGATGCTTGCTTATGGAGGAGTAGAATAATTTCCTTGCTAAATTGAGGACCTGATTGAGAATAACTAGAATAAAGCTATAATAGAATGAATCAACTGTTTCCTGACTTTCTTAAATCTATATATATATATTTAGTTCAAATTTACTCATAATTTAATTTCATTGAAGTTAATGAAAAAGATATGACTACTACCAATAATTATTTTAAGCAACAGTAGCTTAGATTGTAATGTGTGCAAAATAAATAGCACCTGAGTGTGATTCTGTTCTGTGATGCTTACTACCTCCGTGATCTTGGGCAGATCATTTAACTTCAAGGGGACTCAGTTCCATCATCTATAAAGTGAAGGGATTGGGATAAATGACCTCTGCGGCATCTTACAACCATAAATACTTAACCCTTACTACTTCATGCATATGTCAGTTTTTTAAAATGATTATTTCAGCTCACGATCATTTCCATTACTTTACAAAACTTTTGTTTTTATTTCAATGAATTTGTAAAAATTTCTACTTTTTCCAGAACCACATTAAAAGAAAATGATAACCTAATGCTTCTTCACTTGCTTTCAGTGATGGTTGTTGTTGTTCTGTTTGTCCTTTCTTTTTGAAGAGGACCCCAATGGTATCAGGGAAATGAATCCCTTTACATTAATACCCCACTGCCTTTAAAATAAAGAATTAATAATCAGCAACAATTTTAGGCTGACTGATTTAATTTGAAATATATTAAATCCATCAGAGAGATCACCAGAGCACATCCATTTGAACAAATAGTCCTGGCTGGTTTTTAAGGCAGACTAACTTTAAAGAGTCAGGAAGAGAATTTAAGGATACAGAGATAAAGCAGGTTTATGTGGAACAGCTATAAATCTCAATGTGCTAGCTTTAGGTTTGTTAAGTGACCCTTTATCTTTTCACACTTTTTGCCCGACCATTGAATTTAGAGAATCATTCTGATGACTTGAGCCTATTGTAAATATATACATGCATATATACACATGGATGTACACACAAACATATGCATATAGATATATGCACATGCATTGGTATATCCACGTGTCAAATACATATCTCTATGTTTATATGATATGCCTAAGTGACATGAAAATACCATGATAACTAACAATAATATGATAATAATAAATATTAATGGCTGGAAGAGGTGTTAGGGATTAGCTAGTCTTAGCCCTTCATTTTACTGATGGGGAAATTGAGCCATAGACATGTTAAGTTAATTTCGCAAAGATACATAAGTAGTACATGCAGAGCTAGGACTCAAGCTCAGGTCCACCAGTTTCATATATAACATTCTTTCTAGTAGACCACATATGAAGGCACAACCAAGTCATATGGTATAGTTTAACAATATTGTAAAGAAATGAAAACATGGTGCTGTCAAAATGAACATGTGGTAATGTAGGTTAACTGCTAAACTAGTTGATGATGAAATGCTCTGAATGGTTGTATTATTCAACATTTAGACTATTTGGCTATGTTCAGCCTCACAGTACTAGATTAACATGTTAGTAATAACACTGATGATCTGAAATGATTTCCTCTCTTTTCCATTTATGCCATCAGGAAAATTCAGACCAGATATAAAATTGCCCAGCTCTGAGCCAAATTATGCCATTGATTTCCACATAGAACCAAATATATCAAATCATGTTTCAAATATCTTCTGCTTAATAGTGGCTACAGCAATAATTAAATAAAACATCTGGTTGTCTTACTAATAGAAAAAATGGTTTAACCATATAAAGAGGGCAAAAAGAAATAAATAGCACATGATAATATAAGGTCATTTTTTTTTCTTATTTGAATATATTTTCCATTCACAGTAATAATAAAACTAGTGAAATAGTATAGTTCTGGCATTTTACCTTACTTGAGGCTTTTATCACCTATAGGCTCCAATTAGGCTTGTTATTACCTATCTCAATTCTCTTCAATTTAAACAGGAACTATCATCATCACCACCTTTATCATCACCACCTTTATCATCACCATCCTCATCTTTCTAAAGCACAAATTGGCTTTCTTCACTTCTCTTCTCATAAAACTTCAGAATTTCTTTATCATTTATTATCTCAGTTTCCAGCTTGGTATCTAAAACTCTTTTTTCATATTTTCTCTTTTAAAAATTTATTTATTTACTTTTGCTTTGCAACATTCAGTTCCACAGTCCCTTGAGTTTCAAATTTTCTCCCCTCCCTTTCCTTCCCTCTCCCTGCCCCCCCATGGTGGCATGCAATCAAATCTATTATTTACAAATACCTTCACACTAAACATTAGCCAAGTTGTAAAGAAGGATTATAAGCAATCGACTGAACAATGAGAAAGAAGAAACAAAACAAAACAAACAAAAAAAGAGAGCAAGTAATTTGTTTTGATCTGCATTCAGACTCCGTAGTTCTTTCTCTGGATGTGGATATCCCTCTCTAAGATGAGTCTTTTGGAGTTCTCTTATAAATCTGCATTGCTGAGAGGAGCCCAATCAAAGTTAATTGTTACACATACAACATGTCTGTAATTGTGTATAAGGTTCTGCTGGTTCTGCTCTCCTCATTCAGCATCAGTTTATATAAGTCTCTCCAGGTTATTATGAAGTCTGTCTGCTCCTTATTTCTTATAGCACAATAGTATTCCATTCATTAATATACATAACTTGTTTAATCATTCCTCAATTGATGGATATTCCCTTGATTTCTAATTCTTTGTCACGACAAAAAGAGCTGCTATAAATATTTTTGTACAAATAGGGCCTTTTCCCATTTCTATGTTCTCTTTGGGATACAGCCCTAGAAATGGTATTGCTGGGTCAAAGGGCATGCACTTATTTATAGCCCTTTGGCCGTAGTTCCAGATTGTTCTCCAGAACGGTAGAATCAGCTCACAATTCCCCCAACAATGCATCAGTGTTCCAATATTTTCCATATCCAGCATTTATCACCCTCTTGTTTTGTCATCTTAGCCAATGTGAGTGGTGTGATGTAGTACCTCAGAGTTGTTTTGATTTGTATTACTCCAATCAACAGTGATTTAGAGCATTTTTTCATATGCTTATAGATTAAAGCTCTTTATAATCTGATTTCAGTTAACCATTCCAGATGTTTTTTATTTACCTGATGTTTTGTTTTGATTTGATTGTGTTTGTTATTTTCTTGGCACAAGGATTTCCCCAGTAAGGCAAGCTCAGGAGATTGCTCTGCAACCTAAACTCAGCTGGAGATAGTGAAACGTTAAATGACCTATCTAAGATGTTTCAGAGGTACAATCTTAAAATCTAGTAATTTTCATCTGATCATCTCTACACTTTGCTACGTTGTCTTTCAAGTTGCTTCTCTATGTATATGCTACTTTCTAGCCAAATCAGAAAGATTTGTCTTTAACATCAACATTCTTTCCCCTGCTCACATAAGCTTTTCCAAGCTAGTGAGCTATGGCTCTAATGTTCTGTGTTTGTCCTTACCTCTTAGTATTCTTAATATTCTTCAAGACTGAATTCATTTGTCACTGCTTTTGTGAAGCCTTTTATGATCCCTGACCACTTCCAATTCCCTATTTTGAATGTTATCTCCCTCTTCAAATTACTTTGTATTTACTCATCTGAGTATGTTAATATTTGTCTCTTGTTGGCAGAATCCAAGATCTATGAGGATAAGGATTAGTTTTATTTTATTTTGTTTTTCTTTGTATCCCCAGAACCTAAAACAATTGCTCTCACATTGTAGAAAGTTGAAAAAATGCCTGTTGAATTGAATTGAATACTTAAAATATCTGTGACCTAACCATGAGGATACTTCCTTCACTCATACCGGACACAATGACTACATTTCTTAGTGTGTGTTTTCAGGTTGTTAAGGCTCCTCAAAAAATTAGTACTAGAGGCTAGTAACTGTGGTAATGAGTTGTCTCTGAAATTATCTCAGCTGCTGCTCAACTGACCATTCATCACCCAGACAGCACTCAGAGACTTTCTGTCGTGGCAGAAACAGCTAGAGATTTCAATCCAAAATAATAGCCTTTTAGGGTCTCAGTTTCACCTCACCACCATGAAGATTTGTTGTAATAGGACTATAGTTGAAGAATTAATTATTGTAATTCAAATGCATTTTTTGGAAATGATTAAGCAAATAATGAATCTAGGAGATTCTGTTGTGATCTGGCATTGCAAGTGTTCATGGGATTAAATATTTGAAGCTAGAAGGGGTCACTTTACAGAAGAAGAAAATGAGACCCCTTAAGGTTAAGTAACTTGTTCAATTTCATACATAAGAGGCAGGATTTGCATGTGGATCCTATGATTCTGGTCAGTACTTCCTATAGCTTCACTTTAAAAAGGAAAACAGCTACAGTAATGACAAGCCAATGACTTCCATGTGCATTAAATTCCCTGAAACATTTTTTTATTAAAAGAAAATATAAATAGCACAGAGCAACTACTTTAGTGCCTAATAGTTATTTAATCATCATTATCATAATATTGTAGTTGTAGAATTGGTAGAAGCCTGGGAGACCTAGCCCTGACCACATACCTTCTAGTTAAGGAAAGTAAGGCCCATGGGGATAAGAATACTTGACCACGGGGCAGCTAAGTGGCACAGCGAATAGACCCCTGGCTCGGGAGTCAGGAGGACCTGAATTCAAATCTGGCCTCAGACACTTACCACTTACTAGCTTTGTGACCTTGGGCAAGTCACAACCCAAATTGTCTTGCCTTCCCCCCTCCAAAAAAACAAACAAACAAAAAACCCAAATAAACAAAAAAGAACTGAAACTAAGCTACCAGTTTGACTGGATGACTTCCTAGGACCCTTCCAACTTTGAGATTCTAACAACTACGTAATAAAAATGACTAAACTCTTTGAAATTATCTGTACACATAATAAAAGTGGAAAATTAAAAGGTTTGTTTGGGTATTCTAGACAAAAGTTTAAAAAAAAACCCTTAATACTGAAATGATTTTGTTTTCTACTTGATTTTATATCTAACATCTAGGTGAACAAATAGACATTGGGGGATTCTACACAATGTCACATTTCAGGAAGAACAAAACTGTCTATATGACTCCATTTTTAAACTTTTCGTTTGGAAGTTTAGTAAATAAATTTAACTGAATGCAATAAAGTTATTGAATTTGCTGAAATAGCAATTTCTTCTTCCTTCCTGCATGATACTAAATAACTGGTATGCCTGGATTGCTAACAGATTCTTCCAGTATCATGTAGGCAAGGCAGCACCTATTTGGTGAACTATACAGTGTGTTTTCATCAATGTGGTTTCTCTATCCAGTTATACATATTGTGACTCATTGGTACCCAATCATCCTTTGCCATCACTAGCCATTATATCCCCGTAACTCTGCCACATTGGAAGCTCCCAATATATTGGAGAACTTCTTTCATTCTTTTGCCTTTATGTAGATACTAAGAAAGCTAAAATAGTTGTCCATATGTTATCTGTCATTCTTGCCATGTGACCAACATGTCTTTACCTCACTAGAGGACTGCATTTATTTTAAATTGTACTTTTATTAACATCATGTTCTTCATATATGACCATAAATATAAGTAACAATTACAATGATTGAAGATTGTTGTGTAGCCTTTATGCAACTCTCTGGGTCCTCTCAATTCCCATTCATACTGATGAACTTAGTCTCTGAAATAAATGGATTGTATCTTCTCTTTATGCTAGAATTATAAGATTTTGGGAGTGCATTGCTAATACTATTGGCTTGAGCCCCCATTCTAGCATATTGTCCCCAACATCAATAATCAGTCATTAATGTTCCAGTTTCATTTAACCAATTAATGTCAACGAGCTATTACAAAGAGATATTTATCAAAAAGACAGAGAAAAAATAGAAATACAAACATCACCTACCCCATACACAAATATTTCCCGACAACTGTATGCAGTTTCTATGAAGATAAACTCCACCAAGTAGAATCCTGAATGTGACAGTCTCTAAACAGAATTACTCCCCATTTTTTAATAGGACCTTACAACTTGATTGCAAGTTCAGTCCACTCTGTGCTTTGACCTGGTCACTCTGTAGGACTGTAGAGGCAGATCAAGCTGAGCTTCCCAGACCTGTGATGCCTAACTAAAATTCCATCTTTTTCAGGAAACCTTTCTGAATCCCTCTTAATTCGAGTGCCTTCCTTCTGTTAATAATGTCCTATTTCATCTATTTGTGGCTGAATTTGTATATATCTGTTTGAACGTGCTCTTCCCTATTAGTGTGCAAGCTTTTTGGGGGTGGTAACTTTCTTTTGCCTCTTTTTGTATCCCCCTGCTTAGCGCAGTGTCTGATAACATAGTAGCTGCTTAATGAATGGAGATTGATTGGTTCATTGCTTCCCCCTGTTTTTTTTATGCCGGGGCGGAGGGGGGGGGGAGGGGGGGTGGTTGGGTGGGGGGGGTGGGAACATAAGGTCTTAGACTAGTCCGTTACTTCTTCATGCAGGATAAGACAGAAAAGAAACAACAGAGATAGAAGGGATAATTAAAGCATGCTTTCAGAGGCTACAAGGTCAACTCAGGAGGGAAGAAAAGTCCACTGGTACTAGCCACTAGCACATTCTCCTCTTATAATACTACTTGCCTTGTCACATGAATCTAATCAAGCAAGAAAGAGAGAGTTAGTAGGCGTCTTTTGAATGTATTTCCAGTTCTGGCCCAGCAGTCAATCTATTTCTTTACCACATATTTAGTGAATCAGAAACAATGATAGGATATATATGCATGCTCTGAAATGGAGAGCAAGGATCCTCCATGTATCATCTTTGGACACTTCCAGAAACGGACTTACCAAACATATATGCTCTCAGAATTGAGCCATCTTTGACCAGTCCTCCCTTATAACAATAATAGTGATCAATACATCACTCTACAGTGTTTTTTAAACTCTTTAATATAGGTCAGGGTCCTCACACATAGTACACACAGAGCAAGGGATTGCTTACATATAAGCTTTGGATCAAGATGTCTCCATGTTTCCTCTTATTTTTCTTTGTTTCTTCAATTTCAAGTTTTCCTGAATTGGAATTTAGGTTTATTTTCATAAGTTCATCACATTTTCTAGTTCTCTGCAACTCTTTGCAATGGCCAAAATCAATAGAAGATTTGTAATGAACCTTCATGTAAATCCTTCTTGTAGAAGAAGGTAAGAAGTAAATCCCAGAAGATGAATCCCTAACAAATTTCCTTTTGTAACTCAGTTATCTATTGTAAATATTTTAAATTAATCTCTTTCTACTGAATTAATCATTTGAAGATTCCCTCTAGCCACTCTTTGTCTATTTAAGAAAGGAGACGGAGACTTTGCAGGATGCATAATTTCTGAATTTTTTTTCCAGGCCACATTTTTACATTCTTAAAATGCAGCTTATATTTTTGAAGTCAGGGCTGCTTCTTGTTAGCAACTCTATTTTTGTTTTAAATTCCAGTACTGAGGAGAGCATTCTGATGATAGTGATTGTATCTTTAGAATGCAAAATGATATCTTCAGTAAAATTGAAAATACACAACAGAAATCCTGCCTAAAGTACATTTACCAACAAAATTCATACTCTACAACAATAATAAAAAGATAAATAACTTATAATGTGTTGACAAATGTGGAAAATATTTTATACAAACTTTGCTACTATGTTGACTAGCTAAAAATCCAAGTCTGTATTCTGCCTGCGACTTTTGAGTATAATGACTGACATATCTATTATGTGAACTACTACTGATAAACTATCTCTTTAATTCAGTCCTTGCACAAATCTGCCTTGATAGAACAGAACATGCTTACAAGGCATATAATTCTTTTCTTATACAGAGTATAATTACTACAGGAATTACTGATCTAAATCTACATAATCATTAATTGAAAAAGCTCATCTTTCAACAAAGAACATTCTAATAACCTTCAAACACAGATGGCGAACTTTCTTTTAACAATTTATTTATTTACAATACTTTGTAAGTTTCAGTTCCTTGGATATATTTGCTGAAGTTGCCAAGCCTTTATTTTATGATAAAACTTTTATCTCTTTGTTGCATTGCACAAAGGGATTTCAAATGCAATGTTTTATTCATTTTCCAAAGTCCAAAGCTCCTTAAAAATCTCTGAAGTTTTTTTTTCCCTTCCCCCTTCTTGCAATAAGGAACAATGGGGTGTTTGTGAATCTTTCTACGTAGTCTTCATTCCCTTCCCTGTTAGCTAGCATTAAAGAGCTCGCTTTCAAAATGGGATTCCAAATGAACAGAAAGTGTTTTAAAAATATATTGCTTAGAGTTATTTTTCACTTAAAAGATCTTCACTTACTATCTGTTGTTCTTTAAAAAGGAGGAAATGGCAGAGGTGAAGGGTTATTGCCAAGCATTTTTTTGAAAGCCAGGTTTCCCTTCTCTCTCAGAAGATCATCTCACCAACACTGATTGAAAACACAAACAAGACTATCAAGTCCTTGACCTATGCCTATTGATCTCCACGACTATATTTTACTTAAATTTACTTAAATTAGGAGAACGCAAACTGAATCAAATCACAACTCTGAGACAATATAGCTTGGAATCCAGATTTTATTCTAATGTAACTATTACATTTTTGGCTTCAATAATGTTTTCTAAGAAAGCTCTTTAAATGGATATATTTCTTGTAGAGGGCATAAAATTTTCACAAATCATATGTCTTTTTCAAAAATCATTCTAAATATAGTTCTAAACATTCTAGAGTAGCATGATGATAGAGTATTCATTTTTTGTTTTCTTTAAAAAGGAGGTAAAATGCTGAATTTGGAAAATGTTATAATTATTTTTGTTACTGATTCAAAACATTGTTCTGAATTATCTGCAATGCTGATTATCTTTTATATTTGTATCTATTCTCTCATTAGGAGACAATAATAGAACCCTCTCCATAATGACAATGGAATTTAGTATTTGAAGGATCATGACGGCTCATGCTATATCATCTTAAAACTGATATGGTGAATTTTTTTTTTCTGGTTGCCACAAGGGAAAGGACAACTATGGTTTAATATTAGTGTTTTACATCTCATTAATATTTATTCTCACAAATCTTATTCTCATAAATTATTTTGTTTGTTCTCATAAATAATAATTTATTATAAATAAATAATGTTTTTGTTAGCATTTTACTTCTTTGAGTTTTTATAATTGTATACTATAATGTTTTTGTAGAATGAAATTTATTGTTTCTCAAAGTAAGGTCAGGAGAGAAAAAGTTATGAATGTAAATTAACCAGATTTACTTTCTACATTTATTAAATTAATTTGCTAATATAGACAGCTTGATTTTCTAAAAAAAAAATCACCATTTGAAATACTTTATAAATTATATGTATATATATAATATATATATATATATATATATATTCCAATATGGAATAAATTTACTTGCTTGTGTTATCTTTATCAAAATATTTGCCAAGTGTCAAAGTGTTTCTGGTTCACTCTGAAGCACTCTACAAACTCATGGTTCTCATCCTTATATTTCATTATAGGGTCTATGATTAAAATCTAGTTCTTTTCTCCCAGGATTCTTATAGCTACATCTATAGATCTTTTGGTTAGCAGTTAATGTGACATGCTATGTAATAAATAAGGTGAATATGATGTTTTAATAGTCTTTTATGATCATTTTCTGCAATAACGTGAATGCATTTCAATATTACATGCTTATCATTATTTGATGTATTTTTGTTATGTTCAATGACTTTCTGTTCCAATTTTAAAAGAATGAATGTGCCGAACCTTCATTAAACTCAGGAAACCTTTATTTATTTATTTATTTGCTTGTTTTTATCATATTCAATCTGTGATTCAGATACTGTGATCTCTAGAATTAATACTTCAGCATGCGGCTGTTAGTTAATGAAAATTATCTCTTTTCATTACATCTATTAATGCCATTTACAGTAATCAAATGGAAAATAGTAAAGGTTACTTTTTACATTAATATATTGGATCACATACTAGAATTTCAATAAAACAATTTATATATTTGGAAAAATATGACCAATATAGGTTACTGAAAAATAAAGATGAAAATAAAATTGATAAGACCAAGAGTATTTGGTTTCAAGGTAGTAAACAGGATTGTGCTGGAGTCAGCTGAATTGTCTTGAGTTGGTTAAATTAACAACATGAGCATTTACATTTTTAAAAATGACAAAGTACAAATTGAGGCTTGATTTATTGCATTGTTGATTGTTTAGACTTAAGAAAGTAATCTTTATTATTATCAATATTTATTATTAATTAATAACTCAATTATTTACCTTAAAATCATCTTCTGTATATTTTTCCCTCAGCAAGCTTATTGCTAGACATTTACTAGAATTCCATTAAAGATAGAAGGCACATGGAATAGAGGAGCAGAAAGTGTGCATGTGCATGTGTGTGTGTGTGTGTGTGTGTGTGTTCTTCTGTCTGTTTCGTGTATGTGTGTGTGTTCTGTCTGTTTGTGTTTCATGAGAAAGAGAGACAGAGATAGAGACAGAGAGACAGGATGAGAGAATGATTATGAATGACTGTATTTAAAAAAATATATTCAAAGTGTGGAAGGATTTACAGCAGATTGTAGTTCATCAAAGTGAAGAGGTGGTATCAGATTTGATGTCAAGAAGAGCCTAGTTCAAATCCCACCTCAGACACATAGTTGTCTGTAGTTGTGTGAACTTGGGCAAATCACTTTACCTCTCTTACATTCAAATTCCCCATCAATAAAATAAGCGTAAATTATATCCAAAGTATTTGCCTTAAGTTGTTGAGAGGATAAAATGCGATAATTATGTTAAGTATTTTTGTAAACTTTGAAGCATTTACATAAATGACAGACATTACCATGGAGTCACAAAAGCAAGAACAAGAGTAGAAAATGAACACAGCTAATAGAAACACCAATTAATATGAACTTGCTATTCACTTACTTTCTCCATGTATATATTCCTGATATTTTTTTTCTGAAAAAAGGAGAAAATGTGTGTAAGAATCTGACTGCTTAACAAGGCTGATCTAAGTTCTCTCGTAGTTTTCTAGTCAATAAAAGACTCCATTAACAACTATTTATGTATTTCTTTCTATGGGAAAGCTAGGTGGCAAATTGGATAGAGTGATGGGACTGAAGTCAGGAAGACTCATCTTCTTGAGTTAAAATTTGTTCTTAGATACTTGGCCTTTGTATGACCCTGACCAAGCCATTTAACCCTATTTGCTTCAGTTCCTCATCTGTAAAAACGAGCTGGAGAAGGAATGGTAAAATAGTGTCTTTGCCAAGAAAACCTTCAAATGGGGTTCTGAAGAATCAGACATGAATTGAATGGTTAAACAACAACTACATTATGGGAAAAACCACTGTTCAGTGAATGTCCAAAAAAAAAAATCTCTTTTTATGGCTCTGTGATGCTTGGGATAATCATAAAAGAATATATATATATGCGTGTGCGTATGTATATATATATGTATGTCTATATAAAAATATATATGTATAATTTAGTAAATAAAATTTCTGAGTAAATAGACTGGGACATACACAGATCAAAACAGGGACCTGAATTTGGAAAGTAATATAACTATATCTTATTCATGCTAAATTTGAAGTAATTGGTAAACAGAAATGATGTCACATTTGAAAAGTGCAGCGTACGTGCACAACATTTTTCCTTATAGGAGAATACTTTCAAGGACTTGAAGAAAAGCTCATGGTTCTCTAGTTGGCTCCCACAGTTCAATAGAGTGAGAGTGAGATGATAGGAACAAGGGGATTTTGTCTGTCTCAGGGTGGGGGATAGGGCAAATGTTATTGAAAAAAACTATTATTTTTCATAGATGTCAGAATGATAAAAAAAATGTTAACTTGTCTCTCTAATGAAAAAGCAAACAAACTGATAATGAATCCAGCAGGACTTTACAATGACCGTTTTAAGCTGCTATATCAAATTAGGGATGTTACTGCAGGGTTTTTAGGAATGAGAAGTGGAATACTATTTTGTCAAGATTTGTCAGAGGTTATAGATTTAACTACAGAATACTTAGTTAAGGAAGGGAGGAAGATTCAGTGTGAGACTAGATTTTATATTTATTTAATTCTGATTTCTAATGGGATCTCTGTTCCAATTAATATTTCATGAAACTAGTATTTAATTATTATGAAAGATATTAGTTGAATAATTATATAAGCATATATTTTAAACATGCATTAATATTTTCTCCTAATTAGTCATGTCTGGAGAGGAGGCTGTTTGTTTTCATAATATTAGAGATCTTCACTATCAGATGATAGTAACTAGAATTGCATGCATATGGACCAAATAGGCAAAATAAAACTTAACAAGAATTGTACAATCAATTCATTCCTATGTGGCAAATGTTATATTTGCTATATTCCTAGCATTCTGCAAGGTAGTATATGTTGTGCAAAACTGATGATTCTTGCTCTCAAGATCCTTTTATATAAGCACCCTATCTATTCTTAGCTTCATTTACTAAAGAACATTAACTCACTCAGGGCAGAATAATAATAAAATTATTTAAATCTTGATGTTCTAATACTTTTCTCTAAATTGAACTCAGGTGCTCTGATCTGGATGACTTTATGTCCCAGTGCAAAATGGGTTTAAATTCTCAAGATATTTTTATGGAAAAAAAATGACATGCCATCTTGTACTCACAAAACTTAATTATTCCTTCCTTATATTGAATTATTTAAAACAGCAATATACTTGAAGATAATTTTAAAAATGATTTCAAGATATGAAAAAGAAATGCTGCTAGTAGGTAGCTGCTGTTGTCTTTATTGTTCATTGTCTTTGATAATGGTGCAGGCTACTTTGTCCATTGTGTGTGTGTGTGTGTGTGTGTGTATGTGTGTATGTTTTGCCTTCTTTGAAAGATCTTCAAAACTTTTGGATGCCTTCAAAAATTTTATATATTACTTTCAGAAAGAATTTCTTCTGTCAGTACTTTGTCCCTACAGAGTTCTATTCCAATAGTTCACAGAAGTATGAAAGTGACCCTGGGTTTTTAAAGACTATGTCAGCAAAAAACAAAAAACAAAAAACAACTCTGGGAGACTCTACCATGCTGGGAAGTATGGGAAACATTCCAATATGATTCTAGAAAGGAGAGAGGATTACAACACAATACATTTAATGTGAATAACCTTTTCCATCCCTGTCTACTTAAGAAAGCTATCCTTTAAAATGGGGATTGGTTCATTATCTAATAGAGAAAATAATATAATGGTGCTATCCCACCCTAGATCCTTCACTTAACCTTGCTTCTATAGGCAGAAGTTCAAAACACTAATACCATTTCAAATTGTAACATGTATTGCAGCTATCACCAAAGGCACCAGCCAAAAAGAAGATTACTTATGAGAATCCTCTTTCCACTGAAACTCTACTCTGAGTATCATTCATCATATGGTTGCAAGCCACCTTGGGTGAAAATTTTCTCCTTATTTTGTGTTTTGTTTGAAATTTATGATTAAAATATCAATGAAGAATTAGTTTTGTTTTATTTGCAACTTTTATAAGAAGTCTTATTGTGCTTAAGATATCCCCTCCTGCCTCTTAAAATAATTGTAGCTTTTTCAGTCATTCTTTGAGCAGGCTGCCTATTTTGAGATAGAATACACTGGTTACCCAGTATCTGTCATCCTTAGGATAATTATTAATATTCCTATTATATGGGTCTCATCTAGATAATAACCACTTTTTACTATGGTTACTAAGGGTAAAGAAAATGTCAAAACCAATACTCCTAGAAGATTAGTCACAAGTTAAGCAAGACTGTCTTTCAGTTCAGTCAATCATGTCCTGGACAGTCAGCATGCCTGATATCCTCAAAGTCAGACAGAAAGCAAGACTTTTCTGATAGCTATATTGGAATCAAAATTATTGGTTGGTTTTCATTTCTGTAAGGTGGAACAATGTTCCCCTTCAATGACACTGCTACAAAAGAGCATTGCCAGTGAAGATTCCCTGTTGCCTAAGCTCCATGGACATGGAAGTTCTTGCCATTGTGGTAACATATATAATAGTAAAGGAATTTGAAGATCCCTTTGTATTGGTAAGCTAACAAGTACTTAGCACTTAGTTTCAAGTTAATTATATCAAGCCCCTGTTAAGAAACAGACTGTATGAACTCCTGTTACTGACATAACAGGAAGGGGCTGGAACAGGGAGGAACTAATACCTTATATGAGGAAAAACACAAGCTGGAGAGTCAAAATTTCTCTTAGTGAGCATTTGGAGGCTGGGCTGTTACTGCTGGACTGAGGACTGAACTGAGAATTGAGAAGAACATGAGAAGAGAAATGAGAACTGAGAACTGAGGCAGAACTTCTTAGAGTAAGCTGCATGGAGACTGAGGAGGGGAGGTCCAGGTTGAAGAAAGTGATTTTGATTTTGAGAGCAGAACTTCTGAGAGCCAGCTGGAACTTTTGCTGAGATCTTTCTTCTGGGAACTTCTGCTGAGAGCTTCCAAGAACCAGCCAGAACTTCTGGTGAGGAGCTACTGTGAGTGAGAGAGGAAGATCTCTGCTTGAAGGAACCTGTTCTGTTATGAAGGCTTGGGAATGTGGGTGTTCACTGCTTAACTATGTGCACCAACTTTGTGGTTACTGTAATGACTTTTACTTTCTGGTTCTGGGATTCAGTTTCATGGTATTTGAATAAGGACTTGAGGTGGACTAGACACTAATATGGAATAGAAACTGCATGGAGAGCTACACAAGGAACTGGGAGCTGTCTGCCTTTGAACTTAGGTGGCAGTTGGTTAGATTAGGGCAGGGGCTGGGACCATGGAAGAGGAACCATGAAAGCTGAGAGCCTGACTTGAGTCAAGATGAAAAGACATCTTCTTGGGTATTTAATGCTGACTGAGTAGTGACTGATGCAATGTAACTTACTTGTGACCAAGGGGGTGGATGGCCTTTATACTTTCTACTACCCCTTAAGAGGTTACTGAGTAGTGACTGATGATATTGTAACTTAATTGCACATCACAAGTAAAAGACTTCAACCTTTGTACTTTGTGTCAAGTAAGGAGGCTTGCCATTCTAGTGACAAGTTTGAAATTATAACATTCTGAATGCTGTACTTGATTTTCTGTGAATGTTTTCTTTGATTTACTGTTGAATAAATAGAGAGTACACTATACTGTGTAATCAGAACTTTGAAAAGCTGTTCACAGCAGGAGTCCTCTGGAAGGCTGCTTGTAAGTGACTTTGTAGTGTAACACTTCAACACAGTCCCAGGAGGGAAGGATGTAGTTGTATTCCAGCACATTTCTCTTTCACTTTGGGACCACCTGGTTGTACTATATCTGTCAATGAACTCCAGTTGAATATGTAAGTCATATATCATTTTTATTTTCACTTTTTAGTGGGGCTTTAATAACTATATAACTATCTAAGAAGAGAACATATCCTCCTAATGTTAAAAAAAAATTAACAGAGCAGACTGGTCACATGTCCAGACTTTTAAATTATCACCTAGAACTAAAGATAGGAATTTTCTATAAATAGTGAGATTCACTATAATCTCTTATCAAGCCTCAGAACATTATAGACCTTCTTTGACACTTAAAATAATTTTGCTTAACTATACACACAGGACAAATCAAATGTATGAAGATTTCCTACTGGCCAAATATATTAGGAAGTTGGATGGATAGTTCATAGAGGTAGCCCAAGAAATACTGCAGATGGACAATGAACTTGACAGGTTGTTGAATACATACAGGACAGAAGACTGCATTGCACTGGAGGAATTGTGCTGTGATGTATGATTCCCCAAGATTCTCTCAGAAAAAGTCAATCTTTTAAAAAACAGCATTCTGCTAGTAATACTAAATGGTTATAAATCATTAGATACTCAGAATATCTGAAACAATACATTTGTGAGTTATGCAAAGGCAATGGAATCATGCAAAGTGTATAGTTGGTGGAGTAGTCTGCAAAATATTACAAATAAACATGGCTAATGCAGAAATATGTTTGCATGACTTCAACTCTATAATGAATATCTTCTTGCTTTTTTAATTGCTGAAGGATGAATGGAAATGGAGAAAATTCAGAATTGAAAATAAAAATTAAATTAAAAGTGAAAAAAAGCACTACCAATAAACAATTTTATGGAAGTGATATAGAAGATTAATCAAAGAGGTGTATGAATAGAAGACGTGATCTAGTTTCATAGTGAGAATAAGAGATGATCTAATGTATAGCATCCTCCATTAGTATCAATGTATTTACAAGGGATACAGAGGAAGGTGCCAACATTTTGAGAGGACCACCTTTGAGGAATTAATGGGAACAGATGGATAAGAGTTACAAAAAATGAGAAGGCAAAGATAGGTTACAATCAGAAATACTGGAAGGGATTGCAAGAAACCATATAAAATGCTCCTACTTTACTTTTAACTAATATCTAACAGCAAACAGATATTAGAGTTGTTGAGGCAGACTAGACTCAGTTACAAGTAGTCAGATAAGGCTTATTAGCCTACTACTATTCTGGAAATTAATTTGTAACTAATTCTACCTACTCTTTGACAAAGTAAAAACAGGTTTAGGCCAGAGAGATTTTTTTTAAAGTGTGTGTGTGTGTGGGCGGGGGGCAGATAGCAGAAAGAAATGTCTGACATGTATAAAAATGTTTGAAGTAGCTCTTTTGATAGTAGCAAAGAACTGCAAGCTAAGGATATATCCTTCAATTTGGGAATATCTGGACAAATAAAGATATGTGAATATATAGGATACCATTATACCATAAAGTAATTGCAGAGAGGAATATTTCATAGAGACTTGGCAAGTCCTCAGAGAACCAATATAGATTAAAGTGAGCAGAACCAGGAGAGCAATTTACACTGTATCAAGAAAACTGTAAAAAAATACAACTTTGAAAGAATTAAGAACATAAATCACCTTAATGACATACCACATATGATTCCAGTGGACTGATAATGAGTAATAAGTAATCTCTCCTTCCTTAGAGATGATGAACATGATTTGCAAAACAAGACACATTTTATGGACATCACCAATGTTCATTTAACTATGTATGTTTGCTAGAAGCATTTTGTTTTACTTTGTTCATTTTTCTCATGGATAGAGGAAAAATTTAGGAGAATGAGTAAAATCTTTTTAATTGAAGAGAATAATTGAAAAAGCAATATATGTATACATATATATGTACACATATATAGTAGTTGTCCATATGTAATGATAATTTATAATTATAAGGTTTCTTCTACTGATACTCCATAATTATAAACATAGGTTTACTAATTTAGTTAACCATTCTAGTTTATGACACAATTTGCCCCAGAAAGGGTAACACATTCACCCATAGTCTTTTAGTAATAAGAACTAGCTAATTGAAAACAGAAGAATTTGTACTTGAGGGAACAAAACATAGGATAGACAAACTTTTATGCTGGGCGGAGTAACTATAGAGTCATAGCAATGGAAACACCAGCATGGTCACACTCAGACACACATGGGGGCAATATAGCAAAATGAGGCAGCCATGTAGATGCAAGGAATACCTAGTCATAGCAAGAATGCCTATGGGAAAATATGCCATTTGAAGTGGTAATTAAATACAGGGACTATAATTTGAGATCTGGCAATAAGAAGGGAAACAGATTCTTATGAGAAGAAATAATGTACACATCAGTCTGCATTAAGGCATTAAGTGCTAGGAGTATACACAAAGTCAGAAATACATTACTTTGTGGTGATACCAAGGTTTTAAAGTCCTGATTCTTTCATGTTAGTTGTTGTACATTCCGAATCATTGACTTGATTCAGTCATTCTCCTAGACTCTAGGAGTGCTTCTCAATCTTCCTAACGCCATGACCCTTTAATACAGTTCCTCATGTTGTGGTGACCCCCAACCATAAAATTATTTTCCTTGCTACTTCATAACTATAATTTTGCTACTGTTATGAATAGTAATGTAAATATCTGATATGCAGGATGTATTTTCATTGTTACACATTGGACATAACCCACAGGCTGAGAACTGCTGTGACCTAGAAGATGAGTCATATTGTGTGTCATACGGTCTCTTCCTTTCTTAGAGATATGATCATGTGGAATGCTCATTGCTAATTGCACTTTAGCAATATAAAAGAAATAACTTCAGAACCATAGAATTAGCAAGTGATAGGGAAATTGCAAAACTGGGAGTTAGAAGAGAGGAAAACAAAGGAGTTTGCTATAACATGGTGCTGCAACTGTGAACATTGATCTTTTTAATTATTTTTTTATTCATTTTGTTTTTTTTTTTTAAGGCAAAATGGAAACTTCTGTGCAAGTTTTTTTTTTTTTTTTTTGGTATCACAGAAACCACAGAGACCTCTTGGTCAAATCCCCAAAATGTTTCCAATAGTGTGGATAGCTTAGTTGTTGCTGTTTGTAATATGAGGGCATTAAAAGAAATATATTAAGAAAGTAAAGGACAAACTATTTTCAGCATCTTTTTAAAAATTTAGTCATTACTCTTCACCACTGTGAGAATGGAGAGAGGATTCATTATCATTATCCCTTCAAAGAGAAATTATTTATAGAACTACTTAACCAACCATCTTTATAAAAACTTCTGGCTATTAGTGATAAAGGGAACGACTCTTATTTACTTTAACTTCTCAGTCTTCTCCATTGTGGATAAATGTCCCATATTTACAGTATTCAAGGAGGAAATTATGTCATACATGTTTTAGTTACCCACAATCTGCAGTCTTGTGATGGGTTTATTAGTTATTTCTCTGATTTCTGCTGCAATTCTTTCTCACTCTGAGCTTTGTTAGACAGCCTCTCTAGCATTCTTTCTTCTAGTCACTTCTTGCCTACTCTTTTTCCACCTGTTTTAAATTTATTCTCAACATGTTATATACTGCTTCTTCCTTCTACCGTCATTAATTATCCCAAGATAATGAAAATATTTCTCCCTTTAGAAGGAATGACTGCATTTTCTCCCCCCTCTCCTTCTGTTCAACCAATTGACAAATCCCCTCTATGCCTCTGAAAAAAAAATGCTAATTTGGGCCACAGACAGCTGTGCATTCTGAGTACAGAGCTATAATACAGTAATACAAATTCTCTTTTAAAAATGTTATAGAAGTTGTTTCCTTGGTTATTAAAATGAATTTTCTTATTATTACTTTTTCTCATGTTCACATTTTTTTCTGTTAATTCATTGTGTATATTTTTAATATTTTTGATAGCAGGAATAGATCACTTGCCTAAATGTTTATTTTACTAAGGCAATGAAGCTAATGTTACAGTAGATGAAAGACAACTTGTACAAAATTATTTATCTCAGATAAATATACTAGGATCATGCTTGAATTTAACCTAATGTTGAACTTATTCTCCCTGTGAATTTTGTCACTTAAAAAAGTCCAATTACAAAATCAAATAGATTTTTTCTTAGTTTTAGAAAAAAATCATATAAATAATCATCAGCACAGATTAAAAGCCTCTCAGTTAGTACCAGAATAGAAATGAGTTTCTTTGTTCAACTAACTCTTTTACTGTATCCAAATCTAACTACTGATGTGGAAAAGAAAAATAAATTTATAACTCATTCCTGGGGGATGGGAAAAGACAGAAAGGATAGTTGACTTTATTTCCCATTTATACTTCTCTTAGGTTAAAAAAAATAGAATAACTATTTTATGAAAATGCCTTATCTAGCAATTTTTTGAAATAAATCCTTTTGTATCAATCATAATGTATAGTTTGCCATTATGAAAGTTTTTGAATGCTACTGTTCAAATAGAAGAAAAAACAATTACTTGGTTTATTTCTTTGAATATTTGCAGAACTCAATATTTGTTAATGAATAAATTACCCTTTTTGTTCTGGTTTGGATATTAATCCATTTAAAACATTTATGGACTTTTTGAACAATTTGCATTTTAAAGGCTGATATATTTTGAACTGGTAATAAAATAGATTGCACCAACTTATTTAGACCACCTATATAGTATAAAATATGGAAATTGAGTACTCTGATGAAGGATCTAAGTAAGAGTCAATGTAATTGTTTTTCTCTTTAGTACATATGAACTTTGACTTGACTTGGTATTTAGAAGAGATAACAGTTCTTAATATCTTTGTATGAGAGGCTACTTCTGTAATTAGGAACTGGGGGAAGTTTTAACAGAACAGGAATGAAATAGTCTCAAAGAGAAATTTATAACCAAGGATACTGGGTGATTATGAAAGATATAAAATGAACAAAAAGGAAAAATGTCATGTTTCTTTCTAAAAGAAGCAGAAGATTAACTTTTATCTCTCTTGGTAGATCTTTTGGTTTTGACACTGACATTCTTTTCTTAGTTCAGATTAGACAGTCTACAGGTCACAGGCTCGGTAAGTAAGTCTTGCTCCCCAAAAAGTACTCAATTAGTCTGATTTACCTCAGTACCTACATTTCCCTGGAGAAATAAATTGAAAAGTAATGGAGTTACATTTTCACTTTCAGCACATTTGGCATATTATTGCTGCAGTATGCTAAATGGCACCTCCTTAACTATCTCATTTTTAACCCCAACGATAATCAATAGCTTTTTTCTTTTTTATAATAGAGTTCAATAAATATTATATTCCCTTTGTCAGTCTGGTTCACCCATTTGTATGCATATTACCTTACTTTCTCCAAGTATGCATTAGGAAGCAACAGAATAAACAAAGACATTTTGCTGTCTTTTTCCTTGATGAGGCTTTATCTCCTCTGATGCTTCTTTGGAATTTGGCTCCACTGACTACCATCTACTTCTTTAATTCAATTGAACTAAATGGTTTCTTATTAAGTAGATGGGAATAGCATGAGATAAAACTGGAAAAGTAGGGTGGTGCTATATTGTAGGGGATCTTGAATACCAGGAAAGGAGGTTGAATTGTACTTTAGTCTTCAATAAGGATTTTTTAGCAAAATAGTGGCCAAATTGATTTCTTCCACTGAAGATGAATCAGAAAGAGGAGATAGTCGTGGACTCAAGAAAGCATTTTAGGATTATTTTTCCCTTAGAAGTGCTAGTAAAAGGTAATGAGAGCCTTCAGTCAATTGGAAGAGAGAGGAGGAGCAGGATAAGAAATCTATTAAATAAGGAGAATTGGCAGGATTTCATAACTGATTGTCTATGAAAGATGAGGGAGAAGGAAGATCAACATTTCACATACTGGGTAAGGTAAACAGTGGTACCAATGACAGAAATAGTGAAGTTAGAAGGAAGGGCCTGTTTAAGGGTATAATGACTCAATAGTCAGGGTATCAACCAAACTATCTTTTATTCTCTCCTAGGAATCTCAAGGGCATCAGGTTATTAGTGACCTATTAGCTATGTTCCATAGGTTCAGTCTTCTCTCTTAGGTGTTTATACATATTCACCAATTAAATCACTGAGCTATGGTCTCCAATTACTTGGCATACATCCCTTTCCTTTGCACTATGTTTCAAAATTACTTTTAGCACCATCATTACTTTATGAAATGTTTAATCAACTTTAACAAAAAGCATTAATATCAAAGCAACCACCACAGAAATCCTTGATTGTGACTCACATTAGTCTCCTCTTCTATCACTAAGTATTAGTGAGCAAAGTCAAGTCAATGAGTCAACAAACATAAGTTAAAGACAATCTCTGTCCTTAAAGAGCTCAGATTTTAGTGGTGGAGACAACATTAAAAAAAAATCTATGTACATGAAAGATATGTGCAGAATAAAATGAAATTTTATCAGAGGGAAGGAAATAGCATTTAGTAGGGACAGGAAAACTTGGAAAAGCTTTTTAAAGAAAATAGGATTTAAGTAAAGTCTTGAAAGAAACCAGATAAACCAGAAGGAAGAGATGAGATGAGAGAACATTCGAGGCACAGGGTGGGGGGAACTTTTTTTATGTAGTTGTGAGATTGAAAATAGGCTGTGAGGAACAGCAAGAAGTTCAGAACTGCTAGAAAATAGAGTATTTCTCAGGGAGAAGATTAAAAATGTAGTAACAAGGTTATGAAATGTTTTAAAAGCCAAATACATGATTATATATTTGATCTTAGAGATAATGAGAGTGCTATAGTTTATTAAGTAGAGAGTGAGATGATCTGACATGCTTTGGGAAGATAATTTTGGCAGTTGAATGGAGGATGAACTTAACTGGGGAAATATTGAGACAGTGGTACCAACTAGAATTCAATTAAATAATTCAAGTGTGAGATGAGGAGTAACTGCAACATAGTGGCAGCTGTGTCACATGAAAGAAGGGACATATGTGAGACATGTTGTTATGGTAGAAATGACAGGACTTGACAATAGATTGTGGAGTAAGTGAACCATCAAAGATGACACTTACGTTGTGAGTATGGATAAATGAGAAGATGGTGATATCCTTGAAAGTAATAAGGAAGTTCCTAATAGAGAGCAGTTTAGGGAGGACATTTTTTTTTAGAATATTGAGTTTAAGATGTCTATAAGGTATCTGATTTGAGATGTTTAATAGACAAGTGAAGATGCAAGCCTGGAAATAAAGAAAGAGGTTAAGGAAAGAAAAATAGATATGGCCTTGTGGTCAAGAAAGACATTAGGGAGGAATAAATAGACATGATATTCATATACATAAAGGTACCAATCAATCTCATGTTAGGTGATTGGATCATCAAGTGAAAGAATATAGAAGTAGAATGGAAGAGTGCCCATGACAAAGCTTCAGGGCATACCTGCAGTATGTGGGCATAACTTGGATGAGGACCTTGCAGAGGAGACTGAGATGAAGCATCAAAACAGATAAAAGGAAATAAAAAGGAACTTATGAAGCAAGTATAAATGACTACCTTACTGTGGTGAGGGCCCAATTGAGATAAGGTAACATAAATTTGTAATGGACCCACTTAGCATAGTTTCATAATTTTCTCTAAGTTCATTAAGCAACAGTTTAACTGTAGTAAAGGCTGTGGATTGTAGAAATAATCTGAGGTGGATGTTTGGCAAGGCATGATATGTGGTAGGATAAAGGGGTAACAGACTGTAGTGTAGAGTACAGTGTAGACTTGAACTGGTTCACCAATGGACCGATATAGGAAAGGAAGAAGAATGTAGGCAGTGCTGAAGATTGGAGGGACTGGTGGTCATTGTGAAGAAAAATAACAGTGTTAGGGGTATCATAGGGCAAAGAATCACAATCATACAAGATTATGGTCAGATAAAGGAATCTCAGAACTCATAAACATGGAAGTGGAACACTTGTGGGTGATCGTGAAGGTTATGACCATTTCTGCATGTAGCTGAAGAATTGTTCATGGAAAATGAGTGCATTTAGGAACTGGGAAGTTAGAGGGTATGTCAATATGCATTTTGAAGGCACTTAATAAGAAGACAAGAGTTGGGGAGAAGAGAAAAAATATCAGGCATATAATTATTTGAGGAATGGAAAAGAGTGCCTCAGGGAATGATACATGATAATTATCAATAATTATCAGAAACTTTGTGTGATAAATATGGATTAAATGAACCTCAAAGAAGGAGAGGTTATGGTGATAGAGGGAGAATCTAGAGTGTCATGGTGGATCAAAGGGTATTACAACTCCACCATCACAAACAGAGAGTTGTATGGTATGAGTGAAAGTACAACTGGTCCTGGAAAAGGCTGACCAGGGGAGCTGCAAGGGAGTCAGATTTCACTAAACAAGAAGAGAGAGAAAGAACAAAGTTTAAGATGAAATCAAGCTTGTTGACTCTAGAGCAGACATCCAAGAAATTTAATTCTCGATCCCTCTTACCAGGAAATGAATAAAGGGCCATTTACTTAGGAACCCAGACTATTAATATAATGAAGGAATCACAGGATATCTCAACATTTGTCATTAGTTTCACCTTCTCCTTTAATTTCATTGGTCATCTTTCTTACTTGATGTAAAGTACGTATATCAATATATGCCTCTGACCCTCCAATATTGGATCAATGACTGATGAATTTCACCAAAAAGGAGACAATACTCACTGCTTTTGATTTTTTGCAAAGGTAAATGACAGACTAGAGTAAGAAGGTTGGCTTCCATCCCAAATCAGTCTTCTCTCTCTGCACTCTATTTTCTCTTCTGAGTAATCTGTCCATGTATCTACTGTCACTGAAGTCAGGATGTAGGGCATTGTAAGCTGAGCTACGTGACAACTGACCCACTCTAGAGGAGAATATGGCAATCTTCATGTAGCTTAGGTTAAGTATGCATTACTTTGGGAACATCAAGGCAGAGATCATAGTATCACAATGTTTAACTGAAGAAAAAAAATAAGAAACAAAATCCCCTAGTTTTGCAGCGAAGGAAATTGATGTGCAAAGATTTGAAATACCTTGCCCAAGATCCCATATGTAGTAAGCTATATAGCTCAAAATCAAATGTAGAATGTGTGTTTTTTATTTCTAATCTTTCCAAATCAAAGTTTCCACTATCCTTTATTGCCTTTCAATACTTTCTTGCAGAATAAGTACGGCTCTGGAGTTCAAAGGAGAGATTTAGGGCTACAGCTAAAGATGTAAAAGACATTTTCATAGGCATGATAGTTGAAGCCATGGGAATGAATCAATTTGTCATGAGCAGAACTATGTTAGGCACAGAATTGTAAAGAAAGGCCACTCCCAAGTCCTTATCAGGAAGAGAATAAGGGAAAAGTGAGAGAACCAGATAAGTTCTTTTTTTCAAATACTAAGGGAGGAGAATATATAGAAAGATGTTGTGACCAATAGTATTCAGTGCATAAAAGAAGTCAAGGAAGATGAAGATTAAGGAAGGGACAATGGATTTGATAATTGCTTTTATCTGAGGAAAGAATTTCAGTAGAAAATCTGGGAAAATCCAGGTTTCTAGATGTTGAGGGATAAATGTATTTTGAGGAAATGGAAAATCATGTATAGTCTTCCCAAAGTTTTTTTCTTTCTCTTAGCTATACAACTGAGTGCATCTGGTTAACAAAGGAATGAATGAAATCAATAGAATAAAGGCCTTATGTATGGGGATTAGATTAATAGACAATAGAATATCTCTTCTTTGTTCAGAGGTTAAGAAGAAAAAGTGGTCAATAAGTCTGAGAAGTTTTGAGCTGGGCAGCTGAGGGACTTCCCATTATATTTCCTCAGTTTTCGCAGTGAAGGAGGAAAGTAATTCAACTTTAATAAATATAAAGCATATGGGGGCAGATAGGTGGCACAGTGCATAGAGCACTGGCCCTGGAGTCAGGAGGATCTGAGTTCAAATCTGACCTCACACACGTGACACTTTCTAGCTGTGTGACCTTGGACAAGACATGTAAACCCAATTGCCTTGCCTTATTCTCCCCCCCCGAAAAAAGAAATAAAATTAATATAAGAAGTGAAGAAATGCTTAGTTAATCAATAT
Source organism: Pseudochirops corinnae (assembly GCA_028646515.1). NCBI lineage: Eukaryota > Metazoa > Chordata > Mammalia > Diprotodontia > Pseudocheiridae > Pseudochirops > Pseudochirops corinnae. The sequence goes on from CM053587.1 coordinate 191,652,881, forward strand.
AAGGCTGCAGTGTAGGATTTTAATGGAAAATCTACGAGCATCAAATGTCAGTTACTCCTTTACATCCTGATTTTCTTTTTTCCCTAATTTGGAATTGCTTATTTTCCATGATAAATCTTATTTCTGCGAAACATAGTTCATTTATTCCTGAACTTTTATCAGAAGTCATGACTCTAACACCCTCTATTAAAGCAAATACATTGTAGTCACAAAAAGCTCTGAGGTTTGTTTCAGTTCTGCATGGTGTTACTTATCTTGATTGCATATCACCTATCCAAGCCCTTCCAGTTTGTGAACTTGAGCTGTGAACTCTAGGAGAAAATGTAAGCTTTAGAGAAAGATTTAATCTTCCTGCTTACAGTTAGTCCAGAAATACCATAACAACAGCTGTTCTGGAATATTAGCATTTCCACTTCTGGTCTCAGCTGGTAGTCAGAAGTGCAAAGACACAGAAACATGGAGAATGCTCATTTTACAAAGTTAACTGAAGTCTTGGAATCAGAGGAACATTCCCACTGCTTCCAACAAAGCACTGGGAATCCGGAATTCACAACTCTAATCAAAATTCCACTGAACTTGAGCCATAGCATAGTGGGATCATTTATTTTCATAGAAGGAATATTCTTCATTTCATGATGTGATTTCCAACTGTTCTTCCCAATATGCACGGGCATTTGGCTAGAAAAGAATTAAACATATTACATTTTCTCCATTTGCTGAGTATCTATTGAAATTCAATTTAATTCATGGCAATAAACATTTATTAAACATTTCCTATTTGTAGGACACACAAGGGATACAAAGAGTGGGAAAATACCATTCTCTGCCCTCAGGGTGATAATTTTCTCTTAAAACTCAGGAAATGACAGATATAAAGAAAAGCAAATTGTAACATGGAGCATGATACTTCAATGCCATCTCTTTGGACTGGAGATCAATTGGCAATTACTTTTGACAAAAGATCTGGGGAGTTTAATGTACCACAAGCTCCATGTGAGGCACCTTTATGCTGTGGCAGCCAAAAAAGTTCATGTTATATTATTAAGTTGAATGAAGAGAGGCATTGTAAGTGTCTAAAAAGAAGAAACTGACACATAATTTTTAAAGTGATTTTCCTCAAGCCCCAAGTCTGAGCATGTCATACTTTCCTACTTAAGAAAATCCAATGTCTCCTTATTACTGCTAGGAAAAGATAGAAAGCTTATTATATATTTTATGTAAATATACTGAGATGAAGCAGTGAATATAGCACTGGACCAGGAGTCAGGAATATCCAGGTTTAAATCCTGCCTTAGATACTTAGTAGCTGTTAGACCTGGAGCAATCTGCTTAAAACCCCCGTCTTCCTTAGTTTTCTTCTTCTACAGGAGAATAGTAATAATAGCATTTATCTCCCAGGGGTGTAGCGAAGATAAAATGAGATAATATTTGTGAAGTGCTTTGTAAATCTTAAAGCATGACAGAAATTCTAGCTATTTTTATTATTAATAAGAATCATTTAAAGTCCTTCAAATCCTGACCACAACCTGTCTTCCCAGATTAATTATATAATAATTATATAGTACTATTCTTTAATAGTGTAGTGTAGCCAAGTTGACCTTTTTGCAGTCCTCACACATGGTACTCAATTTTTGATCTTCTTTGGCAATTGCCCATGCCCAGAATAATGTAATCCCTCTTCACCTTTGCTTTAAGGAATGTCTCCCTTCTTGAATCAGAGAAAAATATCTTATCCAGACAGAACCTTTCCTCACCCATTTCCTACTTCCCAACTGCAAATTTAATTCCTCCTAAACTACCTTTCACTTCTTTTGAATTTATTCCAAATATACTTGTATGTATGTATGTATGTATATATGTGTGTGTGTGTATATATATATATATATATATATACATACATATGTATATATCCACAGATAGAATGAAAACTCCTAGAAAGCAAAGACTTTTACATTGTTGTCTTTGTATGCCCAGTATCTAGTACAGTACCTAATATATAACTTTTCATTGCTTAAATTATTCATTGAGTCACAATAATTAACCTTGGTTAGATCACGTATGAATTACTGTGTTCAGTTCTGGCCATTGTAATGTAAGAAAGAAACAGATAAACTATTGTATTTCCACAAGAGAGTGATTAGGATAATGGAAAGAAAGGGCCATATGGAAATCAGCTTTAAGAAATGAGGATATTTAGCCTGGAGTTAATTGTCCCTAAGTATTGAAGGGATTGCATGTTGAAAAGCAGGTCATCCTCCATTTAGTTGCAGAAAGAAATATTTAGGCTTCCTATGGTAAAGGGGGCAGAGGGAAAAGGGAGATTCCTAACAACACTATCTAAAAGTGGAATATCTCAAGAGATAGCAAATTTTCCTTTTCTGTTACTATGGTCAACAGCTGCATAACCTGGGGATGTAAAGAGAAAAGTGAGGCAGATATTCTCAAGAATTTCTCACTCTAATTGAAAGACACAGATACAAGGTTCAGCTTCAGGGAAGATGCAAATTCCCATAAGTCTTAAGGATATCAGCATGGGGTAGATGGTCTAGAATTCTTAGGGTACATTGGCAGGTCAGATATATGGACCCAAAATTTACTTGAAGATGGTAAAGCCTGGAGAATCTTAGGATGTAGTGGGAGTGGAAGCTTGTAAACGTCTGAATCCCTATTTGAACTCATTTCTTGACTCCAGATATAACACTGTATCCACTGTGCCAAGAACCTGTTTCTGTACAGCTAGGATAAGGAAAAAAGGAAGGGACACTGGTAGAAACTTGGAGGAATAGAGTCTCCTCCAGGTCTTATTCTCTCATGCCCCAAGGATATCTGAGTAGCCTGGGACAGGGGAGTAGATGGGAGGACTCTCCTCACGTCAGTTGCTCCCACTCTTTAGCTCCCTGAATGAGGTCTGGATTTTGTAGAAATAATCCATATTCAAATATAAATTTGGCTGAATGATCTCTGAGGTCTTATTTGATTCTTTGTTTAAAATTTCCTTTTGTATAAATAGGAAGTAAGGAAACAGAATGGATCTAAGAGGTTAATATTATTTCTATTTTTCAGGTTTCTTTTCAGAAGGAATTTACCTAGAATCAGTCCTAGATATAATTGTGAAATAGAGACTGCTAATTATTAGTATTTTCCCATTTTCCTCGCCTATTGAAATCTCTTATCATTGTGTTACCTCTCCCCACAAAACAGCATTCACATATGACCCCATTATGATACACCATTTTTTCCTCTCTCTTATTACAATATTATTTTGTTATATTCCCAACTTACCTTACATAACTAAAATTTAATAAGCACTATTATATAAAAGCAATATTATATAAATCTCTGTATTTGGAGCTAGAAATCCTTCTAGGTGGCATGGAGGATAGAATCCTAGACTAGCAGACAGGAGGACCTAAATTCTAATTTTACCTCAATCTACCTTAGTCACTAACAAGTTCTGTGACCTTGGGCAAACCACTTAAAATCTCAGGCTCAGTTTCCTCATATAGATAAGGAGTATAAAAACAGAACCTATGTAATATAATTTTTGTGAGACTCAAAGGAGATAATTCTAAAGTGCTATATGTAAAACTTCAAGTTCTGTCTAATTTTCTATAACACTTCTTTATGGAAAGTCCTCCTCCTTACTTCTTTGCTCCTCAGTCTCCTTTGCTGCGTCTTCATCCTGGTCACAATTTTAAAAGGAGAATGTCACCCGAGGTTACATCCAGGGATCTCTCCTCTTTTTCCTTTATACTAATTCCCTTAGTAATTTCATCAAGTCCTGGAGTTAATTATCGTATCTATGCAGGTGATTCTCTGAGCTGTTTCTTCTTTCTGGAGTATTAGGTATCTCAAACTGGATGTCTCATAGATGTCTTAAGATCATGTTCAAAACAGAACTTGTTATATTTTCCCCTAAACTCTCATTACTATTAAAATTCCCTACTGCTCTTCAAGGCACTATCATTTTCCTAGGTTCATGATCTAGTTGTCAACCCTAATTCCTCATTCTCTTACCCATTCTTTGCCTCCATATCCAATCTGCTGCTATGTCCCATAGATTTTAGCTTTTTAAAAATTTATTAAATAGTCCCTTTTCTCCCTTTCAGCAGTGCCAGTGCCTTACAGTAGTCCTTTATTGTTTCAAACTGAGAGTATTATAGTAGTCTACTGGCAAATCTGTACCTCAAATGCCTCCCCACTCTAGTCTATCCTTTATTCTGCTGTTAAAATCATATTCCTAAAAAGCAGATCTGAAAATGTCACTCCCTTGTTCAATGAGCTCTAGTGACTCCCTAACACTTCTACAATTAAACATAAAATCGTCTGACTTTAAAAGTTCTCAACAACCTGACCTCTAACACTACATTTCGAAATTTCTTAAACCTTACACTCCCCCACATTTTTGGACATTTGGTAAAGGTAACTTTTTAATTGTTCCTTGCACAAGGCATTCCATCTACTGACTGTTCATTCTTGGTAACTCTCTCCAACTTTGGAAAGCAAAAAGATTGAGGCAGGAAAGGTAGACTTGAGAATCATCAGCACAGAAATGGTATTTAAATTCATGGAAGATGGTGAGGTCACCAAGTGAAGTAGTGTAGAGGGAGAAGAGAACAGGGCCCAGTACCAAATCCCAAGGGACACCTGTAGTTAGAGATATTGATCAGAAGGAGGATCCAGAAAAGGAGATGGAGAAGGAGAGATCAAACTGGTAGAAAGAAAACCAGGAGGTAGAGTTTTCCCAACAAACTAGAGAAGAAAATATCAAGATGTTTTAAAGGCTTCAGAAAGACCAAGGAGAAGTCAGGAGAGGCCCAGTGGACATGAAAGGGCTTTAAAAGTCAGAGGATATGAAAATGAAATAATACAGATTACTTTTCTTAAAAGAATTAGAATCTGTAATCTTGAGAAGCAATTTGTATGAGCAACTATAACAAAAATTACAAAGTAATAAAAGTATAAAGCAAAAAAATGAAAAAAATGAATGAAAGAATGAAAATTTATTAAGTGAAGGAAGTTTCTAAGTGCTGGAAGTATAAGTACAAATGCAAAGACAACCTCTGCCATCCTGAGAGCTTACATTCTTCTTCTTCTTCTTGTTCTTCTTGTTCTTGTTCTTGTTCTTGTTCTTGTTCTTGTTCTTGTTCTTTTTCTTGTTCTTCTTCTTGTTCTTCTTGTTCTTCTTCTTCTTGTTCTTGTTCTTGTTCTTCTTCTCTTTCTTTCTTTCTCCTCCTCCTTCTCCTCTTCCTCCCCCTACCCACTCCTCCTTCTCCTTTCTTCTTCTTCTTCTTCTTCTTCTTCTTCTTCTTCTTCTTTTTCTTCATCTCCTCCTCCTCCTCCTTCTTCTCTTCTTCCTCCTCATCCTCCTCCTTCATCATCATCTTATTCTCCTCCTCCTCCTCCTCATTCTTCTTCTTCTTCTACTGGGGATTTCTTTTTATTGATGTTATTATCTTTCCTAATTACATGTCAGATGACTTAGTCAGACAATAAAAATTTAATAAGCACTTACTATATACTGAGTTGTGCTGAATATTGTGCACACACTGCATCAATTGAAACAGAGTAATTTTCACAGGAAAATAGACAACATCTTTTGAGAATCAAGATTTCTCATGCTTCAGTTTCATGTAAATTCCCATTACAAACTCTGGATTTTAAAAATCTTTGTCCTTTACCCCCTGACACCTCAGGATGGATGTTCTCTATAGGAGGGACATTCCCTCCTATCTCAGGGGACTAAATATTATCTTAATTGCTCCCCAGTGAGCTCTCATTAAGTTACTCTCTTTGGGAGTTATTTTTCTCTTTTGTAAATAGTATTTTATTTTTTCTTATTACATGTAGAGATTGTTTTCCACATTAATTTTTATAAGATTTTGAGTTTCAAAATTTTCTCCTTCACTCCTTCTCCCCCGCCACACACATACTCCCCAAGACAGCAAGCAATCTGATAGAGGTTATACATGTGCAATCACGGAAAAATATTTCCATGTTAGTCTTGTTTTAAAAGAAGGAACAGAACAAAAGAGAAAAGCCACAAGTAACAAAAAATTAAAATAAAATTGAAAACAATATGCTCTGATCTGCATACAGACTCCATTTTCCATCAAAAGTCTTCTGGAATTGTCTTAGATCATTGCATTGTTGAGAAGAGCTAAGTCTATTGTAATTGATCATTGCACAGTATTATTGTTATTGTTTACAATGTTCTCCTGGTTATGCTTAGTTCACCAAACACTCACTCTTTCCAAGATTTTTCTGAAATCTACTTGCTGATCATTTCTTATGGAAGGATAATATTCCATTACATTCATATACCACAACTTGTTTCGTCATTTACCAATTGATGGGTATCACCTCAATTTCCAATTTTTGATACCACAAAAAGAGCTGCTATTAGCACATTTGTACATGTAGGTCTTTCCTCTCTCTCCCTTTTTTTTTTTTTATCTCTTTGGGATACAGACCTAGTAGTGTCTGCTGGATAAAAAGATATGCACAGTTTGGTTGCCCTTTGGGCATAGTTCCAAATTGCTCTCTAGAATGGTTAGATCAGGTCATAAATCTACCAATAATACATTAGTGCCACCATTTTCCCCAAATATTCTCCAACATTTATCATTTTCCTTTTCTGTCACATTCACCAATCTGATAGGTATGAGGACATCTGAGAGCTTATATTCTATGTTTGTTCTTCATTTTCTAAGAGGACATGGCATCTGGGAAATGATGACTTGAAGATGACTTTGATTTGAGTGAGGGAGGGCTGTGCAAGACAACCAGTCTCACTTTCTCCTCCAGAGTCATCTGGATCCAGTGACCTGATATTCATCAGGATACTGGAGATGACGCAGGATGCAATGGGAGACCCTGACACTTTTAGGCTAAGGCCTTTTCAGGTACTCAATCTAGGGGGGGGGGCGCTGAATATAAACACAGACTTGAAAGCAGGTATGACACATATGCTGAGGACAGACATGCATTCCTGAGCACAGGTGGAAGGAAGATAGATACCCAGGGCCAGACTAGGGTAGAGGATTAAGCAGGGAAAAGGTCACCTTTCTTCATGGCCTGGTGGTCTCAAGCCAAGCTCTTGTGGCATCTGCTGTGGTGTCAATCTCTCCTACATTTTTCTGATTTCATTTGGAGGGTTTTTTAATCTTTTATTTTAGGTTTTGTTGGGGGTGGTAGTGGAAAGCTGGGGAACACTTATTGAAAGGGCAGTCTCAAAGAGAAAGAGCGAGAGAGCAAAGTACTATATAGTGAAGTTAACATAGTTTTTTTTTTTTTGCTTTTTGGAGGGGGAAGGCAGGACAATTGGGGGTTAAGTGACTTGCCCAAGGTCACACAGCCAGTAAGTGTTAAGTGTCTGAGATCAGATTTGAACTCAGGTCCTCCTGACTCAAGGGCCAGTGCTCTATTCACTGTAACACCTAGCCACCTCAAACATAGATAAAGGCAGATTTCTTTCATAATTCTTTACATAAAGTCTAACATGCTTAATGAGAATTTATTCAAAGAGAGGACTGTCTGTATTTGCTTATGAATTCAGAACTGATGAAGGAAGTAGGGGACACCCCAAGATGACATGGTAGTTGGTAAGGGGATGGGGTAGGAGTGAAGTATAGCATGACTGGATCCAGATTTAGAGATAGTTGGTATCTGAAGCAACTACTCAGGACAGCAGGACCTCAAGGACGAAAGGAGTTCCAGATATGGAAGATTTGTCTTCCATTGCTTTTTTTCTGGTCTCTGGCAAGGAAAAGGAAAGAAATGGGACAAGGATAAATGTATACCATCTACTTTCTATGTGCACTATCTTCCTTACCAAGAAAAATCGATGAAGAAATGTGAAAAGACTTTTGTAACCATATAGTCTCTTAAACAGGTTATCTACTATTAATTTATTCATAAAGTGATAACAGATTTTAAAAAATCATTAACTTTGTTTTACCTGTCACTTGTATATTTGCAACTTAGATGAGTAAGCTTTGAATAAAAGTGATCTGATCCAATGAATGTGCTTCATGTATTGAAATTTCAATCACTGTTACAAAGTAATCAAACTATCACTTAGATAACTGCCATCTCGGCTTATGTCCAAGGCTGAACCTTACTATACCTAACTGGTTGGGATACTATAAGGTCACCTATAGATATCAATTGATTTACTCTACCAAATTCTGAGATGGTGATAGTGCTCACCTTGAAACTGATTGGAATTGGGGAATTTTTCTGTTTTTGATATTCATATATGTAAAGCTTTATTTTCTTACTGTGTGAGGAAAAAGCATTGATTCTAGATTACTAGAAACTACTACTACTAGTTGGAAACTATCCACTACCTCAAGTGTATATATTTCTCATGTTAAACTAGTAGAACTACTGCTTGGTAGCAAATAGGTCTGGGGGAAAAAAGACATGGTAGGAACAACATATCGCCATCTGTATACTCTTTAAAATTTTCTACCCTTGTCTATGATGCCTCTTTTTTCTTAGCTTTCTGGTAGAAGAAAATAACAACATATGTAGAGACTCTCAACATGTTCAAAAGCAACAACTGAATTTAAAATAGATTTTTGCTGCTTGGAAAAAGGCCAAACAGTACTCAGCTAAGAATGTAAGTGAAATGTACCAGAAATTGTACTGAGTACTAAAAATACAAAGACATAGATTCCAATATTTCTCTCCTTTAGGAACTTGCATTCTACTTGGGGGAAACAGTACGTATCCATATAGTTACACAAATACAAAATATTTGCAAAGTATATTTATAGCAATTCTTTTTTTATAACAACATACTAAGAGAGTAGCCATCAATTGGAAAGTGGTTGAGTAAATTATGATCTCTAAATGTAATGAAACTTTATTGTTCATAAGAACTGATGAAAAGAATGACTTCAGAGCAACCTGTAAAGACTTTCATGAACTAATGCAGAACAATTTCTATCATAAAAACATCATTGTAAAGAAAAATGCTTGGGAAAACTTAAGAACCCTTATCAAGGCAAAATGATCAAACATATTTCCAGAGGACTGATATCTTGTCCACTCCCTGACAGACAAGTGACAGACTTAAGATGAAGAATGAGACATTTTTATTTTGACATAGACAATGAAGGAATTAGTTTTTCTTGATTATGCATATTCTTTTTTTGGGGGGGGGGCAATTGGAGTTAAGTGACTTGCCCAAAGTCACATGGCTAGTAAGTGTGTCAAGTGTCTGAGGTCGGATTTGAACTCAGGTCCTCCTGACTCCAGGGTCAATGCTCTATTCCCCGTGCCACCTAGCTGCCCCAAACATGCGTATTTCTTACAAGGTTTTGCCATTGTTCTTTTCCACCTCTCCAAAAGATCATATATGAAGTAGAATGGTGGGAAGATAAATGTTTGTTAATTGAAAAAAAGCTTAAAAATATGAAGTATTAATGGTATATAGAAAGTATATTTTGGGGAGTTTTGTAGGCAGCATTGACAATTGAGGGAATACAAAAAGGTCCTCTGTAATAAGCAGGCCTGTAGCCTTAGTGGATTTATACCTATTCGAGGTGAGGAGGAAGAGCATTTCAGGCTGTCACCTCAGAGAGTTTTATAACAGGTACATTAATACTTGCTTTTATCGACTCTTTCCTAGTTCAACTCAGATCCAGACGTATGCAAGGACTCAAAAGGATGCCTAAGACCTCATGTATTAAAGCAACAGTTTATTCCTCCCCATTAAGAGGCTATAATTGGTTTTTATTTTTTAAGTCATGAACATAAGTTCCAAGTTGGGAGGAAAGAATCATGCATAATTTCTCCTTATCTTTAATATCTGACTTTTTAGTTCATTATACCTTTTCCTGAAGCCACCCTTCTAGAAATATTAATTATTTCCTATAGTACCAGATCCAAATACTGTGTGTTGATAGCTTTCTTCTGTTTGCAGTAAGATAGACAAGAAGATGTAGCTGAGTAAGTCTATGTATTGGGTCATTATAAGGAATAATACTAGGTGGGGAATCAGCAGCTTATTACCCTTAAATAGCAATGGCATTAGATGCAAAAGAGAAAATGATGAAACCATCAGAAAAAGGTTACTCTCGTAGTATTGTTCTCACTGGGAATTAAGGGAAAAGATCTCATTTTTGACACATGGGCAAAGGTGATGAATAAAATAGCTTTCTTTTTACCTTGTTTCCCAAGATAATGAGCAAGGGGAGTTTTTTTTTCTTTCTTTGTCCCATCTGTGTGTGAAAATCTAGAGCAGACTTAATAAGACAATATATTAGACTGAAGGTCAACACACCCTCTTGGATGTAGATATTTCCGTAAGGGATTGGCAGCTAAGTGACCCACATCCTTTTGAATCAACAACAAACAACTTGTCAGTGTTGCCAATTGTGAGACTGGAACATGCTGATTTAAAAGACTGACCTTTCCCCCTAATGCTATTCAAAACTGAAAGGAGGGAGGAGAGACAGTTTAAAGTTTTACCTTGTGAGTGTGATTTGGCAAATACTTATTAGATAATATTGATTATCTCCCAAAGACTGAGAAAAAAGATCATGAAGAGATTGCTTCAAGTGCCTATAGGATGCATTTTCTGACATGTGAGTCAACAAATCCAATAAATGCTACTTAAGAAAGAGCATTGAATAAAAATTTAAATCTGGCTGTTTGTAATGACATTAATTAATTATGCTGGTATGACATTGCTGACTGAATGCAATATTTGCCACTATTGCTGAAATGCAGCCCCATCGGCAGCAGAGCCCAAGTGCCGGAAGAGAGTAGTGGAAGTTTTTAGTATTTTTTAACACAAAGGTTTCTTAGTCGTGTGTGTGTGTGTGTGTGTGTGTGTGTGTGTGTGTGTGTGTGTGTGTGTGTGTGTGTGAGAGAGAGAGAGAGAGAGAGAGAGAGAGAGAGATGGACTCCTTAGCACTCTGGTGAAGCACATGAACTCTTTCCCAGAATAATGTCTTAAAATACATTGTATTTAAAATAAATGGCATTTGAAACATATGTTTCAAAGGATCACAATTATATCAATAACTTCTATTTAGTTTTCTATCTATCTTAGCTACCTATCAAACAAATTTAAGCACCCCAGGTTAAGAATTCCAGCTTTAAGCGACATTTCCCTAAGAGTAATTCCCTTTTTTGTTTGTTTGTTTTTAGAAGGCAACTGCTTTAAAGGATTTACTTAGTCCAGTTCAAGATCCAAAGGAACAGAAAACTAGCTCCACATGCCTAAAATCTACTTACAGGATATATTAATATAATACAATACAAACAACTTCCTGGTATATCAAGGAGACAGTGATATAATACATATACTTGACTTTCCACTCAATTTCTCTGTTCTAATCTCTGAAAAGTGAAACACCAGAAATGGCAATTCTAGCACAAGTAGCCTTGTCTGGGGACATCCATAGATTCAAATGGCCTCTGTGGCTAGGGAAAGCACTCTTTTCATTTGATGAGGAGAATGAAAGTTGGAGTGTTTCTTCAAATGCACCAGTCAAGGCCATACAGACTCCAAACATCTCTGAATAAAACTACCATGAAGACTCTAGAGAAGGATATACATTCACAATAGTAAAATCTCTTTGCTTTTAGGTGCTAAACTCAAGAACTTACCAATTCTAAATATTTCTGTTAACTTTTCCATCCTCTCCCCAGTCTATCTGGACAGTCCCATAGATGCTTAGTTTTATTATGGCCATTTGATGATCTGAGCTATGTCTATATCTAATAAATGAGACTGCCATCTTAACTTTCAAGGAGTAAAGTAAGGAAAGTGGTTGTAACCCCTGCTTTGGCATGTCATAACAGTAGTCTCAAGAGACACAGGATAAGAAAAAAGCTTTGTGGATTTAAAAAGGACCTGGCTTGTTTTTCTCTACCATGTCAATGAGTACTATCTGCATTAGGAGCTTTCAGATATAGACTAAAATTTCTCCAACTGTGCTGCAGGGAAAATCTACAGATGAAAAGTTCTTCAAGGAAGGGAACAAAAGAGCCTGGTTAGTCCTATATTTTAGTGGTTTTCCTGAGTACTCAATATTCAGGTCATTTAGCAGTGGGCCCAGAGACAGTGTATATTATGTTGTTGATGATGATGGTGAAAAAGGCAAAGGTGTAACAAATCAAAGTGCTTTATGTGTACTATCTCAATTATAAAAAATCATGAGTTGAGACAAAAAAACCCAAAGTTTTTGAATACTAAAAAACATTGCCCAAGAGTTAATCAGTAGATTTGGATATGAAGAGAGTAAGAAAACCTTGAATTTCATAAAGATATTGAGACAATTTGTCACACTCAAAATCTTGAAAACTTGTAGATGTTTTTGTATGTGACTGTGTGAATCAAGTTTTGCCTTCCAGATTGCTCTAAATTATTTTTAGCTAGTTAGTTAGCTCTCCACTGCAAGTGGTGAAACAGTCTTCTTTTAAAAGGAGCAGGCAGACTTATGCCCATTAACATACTGGGAGAAGATGAAATTATATGTGCCCTATTTTGTAGTCTGTTGATTTGGTATCAGATTCTTCCAATCCTTCATTCAAATGAATTGTTCCTTAAATCTCACATTCTTTATTTATTGGAAAAGAGATGAAATTTCTCTGTCTGAAATAGGCATACTCTTAGGCCTCCTTTTCTGCAAAATGCCAAAGAAGTATGATTCCATATGTTTGAATATGGTAGAACCCCTTCTTTCCTTTATAATAAAAGGTATTACTATGTTAACACTTTAGTTTTCACAGATTAACTTTTTTTCTCATTTACATAGCATTTCTGTTTCACTTTGAACCTAAGCCTATGATGACTTTGTGCAACTCTGGCTCACTTAAATCTAATTCATGACCAAGTCAAGACTTTACCCTTGTGATATCTTTGGTCTTCTTGGAGAAGGAAGGATCAAAAGCAATTGTACTAGATAAAGTCTTAACTCCTGTCTATAACCACACTCTGAATTGTAGAAGCTGTCTTTCCATCCCCTATGTAATCACTATTGGGCAGGAATTTTCTTATTCCTAGGTACTCAGTCAGGGGTGCATTTAAAGGACAGAAAAGGTTTGGCTCCTGGCAATTACATATCCAATCATGTGACCTAAGGTGATAGGCTCAGTGTCCAAGGATAAAGACTTTTTCAGTTAGCTTTGTGTTTTACTTAAGGCTGGTCAATAGAACATACTGGCACCTATGTAAAACAAAGATTTGTTAGAAGGAGGTGATTAGATTGTTCCTTTATTACTTGAATAAAGGTATTAAATACAGCTGATAAGGGCTTTCCAGCATTGGTCCAAGGAAACTTCCCTGTATGCTCATTTTGTTGTTACTATATGGGAGAAATATCAACCAAGGTCCCCTGCCGTATGAGCTGACCTATATATTTTTCCTTAAAAGGTAAGAAAATTATCCTTGAGGCTTGATTGATTCAGGGGCTGACCAAGACTTAGGCCACTTGCAAAGTTTCTTTATAACTTTGGTACAAACCCCCCCCCCCAACATTAGAAGTTCCATCTGGCTTCTTAAGTTGAACTGTCAGGCAACCATAGTCAAAGCAGAGTCAGGGAAATTGAATTTAACTAAATAAATGCCATATCCAAGGCTTAATATCCTTTCTCTGGTCTGAATGCCATTCTCCTGACATGATTAAGTCAATCATTGATTAACTATTGGATGGGCGTGTGCGTGCCTCATTTTCTTCCAATCTTGAACCTGAGGTCATAGCCTGAAGTAGTCAGCTCTAACTTTTGCAGTTACTTTGTACTGTCATATTCATATACCTTCATACCACTTTCACTGGGTAAAGTATATTTCAAGTCAACTCACTATATATGTGTTAATCAGAATAAAAATAGAAAAGAAAAGCTCTGCAAGAGCTATCAATGTTAAAATGGGAAAAATTGAATGGAGAAATAGAAAACAAGATAATGAAGTAGGACAGAATGGATAATTATTATTCATTGTAACTTCTTCGTTAGTGTGATGAACACTAAGTGTCATGTCCATGAAAGGATTTTTTTCTATTACAGGGGGTAAGGTCCATGGATCATGGTCAGAATAAAACTTATCTTTCTTTTTTGCTTTGCTGGAAGAAAGACAATGTAATTTGAAGGAAGTTGGGAGAGGAAACTGCCACTATAGGAGTAGAAATAATTATTCAGTCTTGATAATAATAGCATTTTTTATCCATTTCTCTTATTCCTTCTTTAGGTTATGTGATAGTTCTATCTTCTGCTTTATGTATATTTATTAAATCATTTTGCATGTATTTATTGGGAACTAACTAGGTACAAGTGAGATATTGTGTCAGGTACTGTGGGATAACCAAAAAGAATTATACATAATTCCTGAACTCACAGAATTCAAAATATAATATTAAGGAAAGATGTATACAAATTATAGAATCATTAGATCTCAGAATTTGAAAGCGGTTCAGTAATCATCCTGTTGAATTCATACCTCAGTGAGAATCCTTCCTAAAATATACATATAGGTGGGTGCCCAGTCTATTCTTAAAGATTTATAAAAGATGCATAAGATCATAGATTTAGAATAGGGTGGGGTCTTAGATGATATTGAATACACCCCCTAATTTTACATATAGAAATTTCTGTCATAGAAAAGTTGAACAAATCGTCCTATGTCACATAGCTATTATGTATGTGAGATTTTATGGAAAGAAACTGAAGAATTTAAGAATTTCTTCAAGGACCAAGTTATTTGAGATATCTGGTCCTGATAGGTAAAACAACATATTTAATTTATTTTGTTGTTTGAAAATTTGTTAGAATGCAAAGTGATATTGATAACACCAATAGATATAGAAAAAGTCATAAAGTATGAAATAGAAAAAAAATTATCAAGCTTTATTAAGTTTCAGATATCTAAAAGAAGCATCAATTGATGTGCTTGGTCGTTTTTTAAAGTCAGGTCCTGCTGACTTTGATTTCATTGCTCTGTCCATTTCTCCATGCTGTTCCTTCTAGGATTAAGGAAGCTGCTAGGTACTGAGGAACCCCATTCCACTTTTGAATGGCTCTGATTGTTAGGAAGATTTTTTTTTCTACAAAGAAAGTCTAAATCCCCGCCCCCCCATCATTTCAAATAAATGCTTCTAGTCCTGCTATCTGAGGTCAATCCCAAGCACAAATCCTTAAAATAATCCTTACATTCCATGAAGAAAGCTCTCTTGTCTCCCCTATTTTTTTTTCAGGAGTCAGCATATCCAGTTCCTTCACATAGGATGCCCATTAGCTTCACCATATTGACACCCTCCTTTGGATACTCTCCATTTTAACAGTTTTTCTTAAAATTTGGCACCCTGAATAATGCAACACTCATGAGCAGAGTACCGTGGGACTGTGGATGAGAAATTTATAACAGCAAGAATGTGAACATGTCATGAGAGAGATACAGACTAATTTCCATGGAGATAAATTATGGCCTCTTACTAGAACAATTACAATGAGGGCTCCTTGGGTTCAAGGAATTTAAGATAACAGTTGATCAGTTTCTCCAGCCTATTTCAGTTGTTTCATTTGATGGCAAATAACTCTCAGAACAAGTGATTATTTAGCAACAAACCGATACATATGAATATAAAATGTGTACATGTGCATGTGTTTGAGTGTGTGTGAGTATCTCTCCAATTACTTATGTTTCTTCAGAAAAGAGATTACTTTCTCTTTTTCTTTTTCTATCTGGAACCTAGCATAGTCATTTTCACTTAATTACTAGCACTTAAAAATGTTTTTATCCTTGATTATGTGAAAAAAAAAAACTGACAGTGAGGAGGTATTTGGAGCTAGTATATAGGTCAGGGAAAGATGTCTCTTGGTCACTGGTAGATTTTCTGCTAGATTAGTAGTAAGTAGTTAGTAGTGAGAGGAGTTACACAGGAAAAAGAATCAGGGTGGGAGGAGACTCAATTCAGAGAGAAGCATGGGTATGTAATGCTCAGGGAAAGTGATAAAGTTTAGGTATATAGTCATTAGGTGCAGGACCATCAGAAAAGATGTCCCAAACTCAAGACTTTAATGGAGGAAGTAAATTCTAAATACAAAGGAGAGTGCAAATCATTAAACTTGGGCCTTCAATTTGCTTCAGGCAAACCAATCAAGACAAACTATTGGCTGAGGATAAGAGAAAGAAAGACATTCTAGGTTATGATATTAAATAAAGAAGGCAAGTTAATTTAAATCTTAGAACCTTATGGAAAAGGACATTACCTTCAAAGTATATGGACAGAGTATCTTGGAAAAGGAGACAAAAGTCAGTTCCTTGTACACCAAAATCTACTGTATTAAGAGATCAAATGGGAAATGAATTGCAAGGTGCTTTCAGCCACAAAATGGGAGCTACCACATCTAGAGCTAAGAATTGGTACAAGTATATTGTTGAAGGCTAAAATATCTAACGTCCTTGCCAAACTTATAGAATAAGAAAGGGAAGGAGAAAGGACGTATGATTTCATTGGTATAAGGAACTCCCAAGTGAGGATGCTGCCTCTGCCAATGAAGGTCAGCAACTTCTCTGCAATTTAAGCTCTGTGTTACCTTGTGAACTTTGAAGATGCAGAAGACAAGGAATTCCAATCTGAGTAAATAGCGGTGTACTCCTACAGCAGTAAATTATCACAGCATCTTCACTGAAAACTTCAGGACTCTACAGGGGCACATACTCTCAGAATTCATCAGATATAATATTAAGAGGAACTTCATGAGGACTCCACAAAGGGGGAAAAGATTGTTCGGTAACAAAGACAGGTTATTTTATCCTTTGGCCACATTGCATAAGGTTTGTAATTTTCAGTCAACTTTTCCCAAGGAAGTTGTGTACAAGTAAAAACTATGATCTTAGTCTGGGGGGCAGGGAGAAGGGGAAAATGTTTCTGTAATTCTGTACTTTTCACTTCTCAGTAAATATCTCTTTGTAAAATCATTTGTTTGATTAATATTGGGGCAGAAAGTATGAGAAACTTGATATGACAGGGTTATCCATAGAAACCTGAGGGAAACAACAGTCATCTAACCTCTGGGGACCCAATCTGCCAGCTCTGATGGGGCTTGGGTGTTATATATGTTAAAGAGAGATTGGATTAGATTATTTTCAAATATCCTTCCAATTCTTCATCTATCATCATGCTATCATAATACATTAAAAGGGAAAGCTGTAGCAATTTGTTACTTCTGGCCATCAATGCCAACTGGCCTTTGCATTCATATCCTAATTTTATTTTTTATTTGATTTTTTAACATTCCTTTCTACACATTTTCAAGTCACTGTATTGACTTCTCACTATAGCTTTAGAAAGAATACCATTAGAATTATTCAGGTACATTTAACATTAAATAGACTTGTGAGCTGGCCTCAAAGTCTATCTGCTATCCTATTATTTATTGGTAAAGTATGCCAGCTGTTTTTCAAATAAATACTTGTAATGTGATCTATCTGTAAATTGTCAGATATGGTAACATTTTATAGATTTATTTTCCAGGTTCTGATTTGGGTGAATGGGAAGGGAAGACGATGGTGCCTATAAGCTAGTAGAACTTCTGTTTCTGAAAATTCAAAGGAGGGAGGAAGAGAAATAATAAATGGACTTTGAATGACATTTTCTTATATCACCTCAGCCCTACCACTTTCTCTGAGGGCATAACACCACAGCACTTTCTCTGCTCCTATTTTCCAATAGCCAAGCATATCTAGAGAATTTCATTAAAGGTCAATTGGTTCTATGAGAAATTCCTACTCTCTATTCTCAGCTTTACATTCAATGTTGCTCAGTAATCCTACTATTCATCTCTGACTCCACATTGGGATCTCCACAAAGGCAATTCCAATTTTTTTCTACTCTCTTTCAGCTTTCAATTCAATGCTCAGCTTCACAACTCATGGCAAATGACCTTAATTTCTCCTTTATTCAGAAGGTAGAAGTTTTTCAGTCTGAGTACCACAACTTTCTATCCCTCCACCTTAAAATGTGTTTGTATCTTCACGCATTTTCTCCTCTTTCCCTTTTTCCTAACTAGCCATTTTTTTTTCTTTCTGAGGCTCTTCCCTCTACATCTATCCTTTATCTTAAGCATTATTTGTTACTGCAATTCCTTTCTTCAATTATTCCTTCCTTGATAGATTTTTAATCTTTCCACTCTTGGCTACACATATACACACACACACACATGCACATACACATAGAAACATACCTATATGTATAAATATACACACATATGTATGTATGTGTGCATATAAATTTCATTTTACCATACTAAAACAAACAAACAAAAATCTTTCCCTAGACTCTTGAGAGCCAACCTCTTCCTTTCCTTTTGCAATGTCAGCAACTCTCTGGATTTAGTTCCTACCTTAGTCAGCTGGTGAGAAAGGACCTGGAATCTTTTCCATTTTTCCTTTCCTTGTTTCTAAGAAAGGGAATGTAATCAGTTAGGATTTTTGAGGATTTATTACTATTTTATACTATAAGGAAATCTACAAGAATAAAGGCCAAGTAAGGGCAGTATAGTAGAGGGTAAAGAGCACTCACTACATTCAGACTCAGAAATCAGGGTTCAAATCCTGCTTTTATTTTTATTTTTCTAAATCAGTACCTTTAGTATCAAAATCCAGTGATCTTCCTATGACATCATGAGGCTATTTTAACCTCAATAGGACTGAATTCTTCATCTCCTTGATTTATATTAGACTAAGGCAACTACATCTTCTTACCTAGAAAACATGAAAAAAAATAAGAATAGAAATTTAATTTACATTACATCTAGCTAAATTTGCAACAAATTAAGTCAAATCATTTTTTATTACCTAGAGTCTAAATATTAGTAATTTCGTAAGATCACCAGTAACCCCAATTGTGACATATATAATACAGGAGAAATGTAAGATATTTCTATGACATACATAAAGTGAGTTAATACAGCTCCATAAATTTTGAAAGATATAAGAGGTTATTTATTTCAATGCATCAGAAATCAGTTCTTGCTAAAACATGATTATCAAATAGCTATCCAGCCTCTGTATGAAGATCTCCAAGGTTTTCTATCATCCTTTGAAGGCCCCACCACTTTTGGATGTCATTAATTAATAGGAAACATTTTTAACAATAAATTAGCCTGCATTTGTTTCTCTGTGATTTCCAGCCATTGCTACTAGTTTTGCTTGCTGGGACAAAAAAGAACAAGATAACTCCTTCTACGCGACAATTTTTCAAAAGGTTGAAGAAATATATTATTCATAATAGCTTCTGATTTCAAAGTCAGATGGATTAAGGTGGCTACAAGGCACAGTAGAGTGGTAGGCCTGGAGTCAGGAAGTCTTGCATTCAAATCCTACCTAGGACATTTAGCAGCTTTGTGACCCTGGGCAAATCACTTAATCTCTAGTTACCTCAGTTTCCTCTTTAGTAAAACTGGGATAATACTAGTACCCTAATTGCAGGGTTGTTGTGAGGATAAAATTCAATAATATTTGTAAAGTGCTTAGCACAGTGCCTGGCATAAAGAAGTCACTACATAAATTCTTATTCTCTTTCCTGCTCTCATGTTCTTCTTTCTACATAAAGAGAATTCCAAGAGACTTTTAGATAACTGATGTCTCCTATCAGTTAATAGTTACTTTGGCATGCCTACATATTCCAATAAGGTGTTCATAGGATTAATGTAGGTATCTACAACTCTAATTATCATCCACAACTACAACAGTATTAGATAAATTATTCCCGCTGTCATGACTTTTGTTAAGAACTGGTTCTGAAAAGTAACTTGGGATTTTATTAGATACTAAGGAACCTTGTTTTCCTTTAGAGTGTAGACAGGGTGGGCATGTCTTTTCAGTGTTTATTCTGGTTCAATGGGGGGGGTGGGTAATTCTTAAAAATCTCTATACAAAATTAGATTCAGTGGGTCATTAGTCATGACAGTTTTTTAAGAAATAATATACTT
>CM053587.1:191673333-191686317 GCA_028646515.1 Pseudochirops corinnae
ACATCTCTCAACACAATGTATTGTATTTACTATATAGGCTTTCTTGAAATGTAAATTTATTGCTATGCATTTTGAATCCTCTCTTACATTCTGCTGAGCATGACATGCTTTTTTTTTCTTTTTAAATTTTGTATATTGGTTTCAATATTTAAGTTTATATTATGTTTCCTTTTCTTTACATATTGTGCATTTAAGTTTTAGTAATAAAAAAAGAAGAAAGATGATAACTTGATCCAGGGAACCTAGAGAAATCACTTAAAAATACAGTATGCTTATTTTTTTGGTACAACAAACTTGGTTAGTTTCCTGTGCATATATACATCATTATCCTTAGGTACAGTATGCATTTCCTCCACATTAGAATTATTCATCTTTATGTCTTCTGAAATTTCATTCTCCAGAGCTCCCCATTTTTCCAAGCCTGTGTTTTCCTGTAGCATTTTATTCCATGTAATCTTACCTCTCTTTTTCATAAACCTTTTAAAGAAATTCTCTCCAAATTAAGAATACATGTTTGGGTTTCTTTTCTTTCTCAATCAAATACTTAGAGCAGAAACTTCCTCTCAATGTAATATATAATCTTGACAAAATAATTTTAATAGATATTATATCACCTTAAAATTTGAAAATTGTTTTATGTACATTATCTCCTCTGATCATCAGGGAAAAAAATCATACTAGTGTTTTTATCCCTATATTTGAGTTGGGGAAACTAACAATTAGAGAAGTTAAGTGACTTTCCTAAGGTCATGCAGCAAGTAAGTGTCTGAGGGAGGATATTTGGGCAGGTCTTTCTTACTCCAAGTTCAGAGATACTCTGGCCACATACAATAGCCATCTGTCATTGTATCCATAATTTATATCTGTAACAGCAATCAGTTTAGTAGATACTTAACCCTTAGTAACTTAGGGCTAAGTATGGAAGATGTGAACTCTGTCCCCTGTTGAGAGGATGTGAGCTCCCCCTGTTGACATGGAAGAAGGGGATTGGCTGAGACAGGAGGCCATTGTATATATAAGAAGAGTTCTGGAGACAGAGAGACAGAATTGGGTATTTTCCTCCTGGTAGCTCCTGTTGGAGGAATCAGGATTGTCCCAGCATCTAGGAGCTAGGCTGCTGGACTGAAGAAGTGAGTTGGAGTTTGAGAGAGAGGGAGAGAGAAAAAGAGAGAGAGAGAGAGAGTGTGTTTCTCTCCCAGCATCTGGAAGCTGACTGAGAACTGAGATGGAGTTTTCCTGAGACCAGAATCTGGTGAAGGCTGCCTGGAAGGCTGAGAGAGCTTGCCTGGAAGGCCTCCTGGAAGGCCAAGATTCTCCTGGGTCCTGGGGCCAGCTGAACTGCTGGAGGACTGAAGAAGCATGACCAGGATAAGCCTTTGTTGGTTTGTGGCCTGGCTGATCCTTGAGTTCCTGGCAATAGAAGTGGTGAAGCGTCTGAGATGTGCCAGACCCTGTGACCTTCCGCGTGTACCAATGATTGTGTGGAGGACTGGACAAGGACCTGGGAGCTGTCCACCTCTGAGGACTGGACAAGGACCTGGAAGCTGACTGCTTCTTAATCCAGGTGACTGCTTGGTGGATTCAGGAGGGAGCTGGGACCATGGAAAGAGATCCAGGGAATCAGAGAGACACCCTGAGTCCAGATGAAGAAAAGGCCTCCCCTTGGATGAAAATGAGTTTGCTGGACACCAAGGGATGGAGGGTTTGTGTGGTTTTCTAATGATTGTATTTAGTGACTGATTAAGTTAAAGTATGATTGCCGCATGAGTGGAAGATAAATTATTGTATTATGAATTGAGTGATAGATTAAGTTAATGATTTTCCCTATGAGTAGAAGGCTGATTATTGTATTGTGAATTGATTGAATGATTGAGTATTAATTACTGTATTGTAAATTGACTGAATGTTTTGTTCTAAATATTGTGGCCACTGTACTGAATACTGTGTGGCCATCCTAATGTTAAGCTGTTATGAACACAATATTGTGATTTTCTGTGATAAGATGTGATGTTGTGAATATTATATTGTGATTATATTGTGAATGGTTACCTTGATTTGTAATGAAATAGAGTGTTCACTATACAGTGTAATTGGAACCTTAAAAGCTGTTCATGGTAGCATTCTTTTGGGAATCTGCTGGTGCATGGCGTTAAAAATATCCCAGTTTACCCCTCTTTGATAATGGGAATAATATCTTGAATAAACTCTGCCTTCCTGAGTTCCTTCAACTTCTGATTGATGAAAACATCATCAAAGCAATTCAAGAAATTATGAATTACTCAGTTGCTCCTTTTATCCTTCATTCAGGCCTATTATACAATTTTCAAATTGACCCTTGAATTGTGAAGATCATGGTGTACTGTGTGGTAGAATTCTTGAATCAACAACTGAATAAATATTTTGGAAGCATTTGGAAGCCTCAGACATTGTAGTCTAGAGTTTTCTTTCTATTACCCTCTGTGTTGGTGTCTCCCTAGTTTCTGACCTTTTGAAGAAGTCAGTCAAGACTTATATTCTGCACATATTTTTATATCTGCACATTTTAGTGGCCTATGCCACTCTAGAGTTAACACTTAGAGTACCACAAGAAGGGAATTTGAGTTTGCCTGACATATTCTGGAAATTTGGCCTAAGAGTCACATAGCTCTTCTTAATATAACTGAATTACATCTCCCATTACCTGGAAAAAGTACTCAGAAGTATCTGTCATATAGTATATATGGTATTTTAGACCTAAAAGGTACTTAGAGGTCATGTTATTCAATGCTCTTATTTTACAGACAAGAAATAAAAAGTTAAGAATCTTGTTGAAGGCTACACAGCAGTCAGTGACAAGATGTTATTGTTTTTTTAGTACTGTTCTTTGTGTTCTCTTTTCTTTTTTATATACTAAACTGTTTTTCTTTTCTTGTTTTCTGAGTTATTTAATCCCAAACAGCTAACAATTGGAACCATGTAGTTTCTTTGATAAATAACCTTTGACTCACTGTAGGGGTTGTTTCTGATCTCAGTGATATTACAGTTCCAGTAACAGCAACCAACAGGATCCTTATAAACAAGACCTTAGTCAATGGAAAGGGCATTTTCCTCAGACCTGCCAATTACTAAGGGTTTTCAGAGGATTTCTTAAAAATGGATTGTCAGGAATATTTTTTTCAAAAAATGGTCAGCATGTGCAAATTTGAAAAATAGAGAAAGACCCATTATAACCCCACACATAATGGATTTGAAACAGAAAAGACATTAATTAGACAAATAACTGTCAGTGTATATCTCTGATTGCATAAACTATAAAAGACCATTGATTTAAAAATAATGTTATATTACAGATATCTGTAACAGCCAAAAAGCTATACTGAGAAAAATGACAGGTAATTATGTCATTCATTGTTTTGTTATCATACTACTGGGTTACAGGTGAAAAACCCTCTTTGATGTTTCTAATATTGATAGTTGGCAGGGGACCATCTCCTGTCATTCTGATCTATATTTTGCCACTGAACCCAGATGACTCCAGAGATAAAACTGAGGCTAGAGACCTTGCACAGCCCAACCTCACTTAAATTCAACTTACTTGCAAGTCACAGCATCATCTTCTGACCTCACGGTCATCTTTGGGAACATAGGACAAGCAATAGTTGGCAAATCAGTTTACCAACCAAAACAGCTATTCCAGAAATGAATTAAGGAAAAACCTTTCAGAGATTTCTTTTATTTCTAGAATTAATGTTTTTATTTCAAAAGAAACCAATTTTATTTAGGTACAAGTATAAAATTATGAAAATATTGTTAGTCCCAAAACATTTACTTATTCATAATGAAATAAAAGCAAAATGAGTTGCTACTTTTCTTACTAACACTCTCAGTTCTTAAATAATGGTTACTTCTCTCAAATAATGGCTAAATAGTATCCCAAAACACTAATTTGCACACAGGAAATGTTCTATTCAAATAGTCAGATTTTACCAACTGGGTAAGCATTCTCAGGGGCAGCAGGTCATACATTGGGTAAAGTGATGAGCAGGGAGTCTGGAAAACCTGAGTTCAAATCTGGCTTCAGACACTTATTGTGTGACCCTGGGTAAGTTGGTTAATGCTATTTATCTCCATTTCCTCATCTCTAAAATGACATGGAGAAGGAAAGGACAAACCACTCCAGTATCTTTGCCAAGAAAACCCCAAACGGGCTTATATATGATTGGACATGGCTAAAAAATGACTGAAGAACCAGAACAAAATGTCCTGAATGGACCTAAAATCCTAGGGATATTCAGTCAAGTCAAATAAATATCAACACTAGAAAGTCACCAAAAATTAAGAGAAATATTGATTTGTTTTGAAGAACCTAATCAAATTATTAAACTGCAGTAATTCCATATGTCATCCTTGTCATATTTCTGGAGGAATTAGACTGTGTTTATTTTTACTGTAGGTGAAATATAAGAGATAGATAGATATAAATAGAAAGAAAATTTTAAGGTAAATGGAAAGATGTCTCCCAGGTGCTCCTTGTAGAGGTGAATAATTATCAACATCACATTAAAAAATATTTTATCTTAACACTTAGTCAATAACTTCTTTCAGAAAATAAATATCATTTCCAAATCAATTACTTCTGTGCAGTGAGATCAAAGTTCGAACCAACATTAGAGACACAGTAATGTAATGAGTAGAGTGTTGGATATGAAGCCCAAAAGACTTGAGTTACAATCTTCCCTTTCACAACTAATTACTTTGTGACCATGGCTATCTCATTTCATGTCCCTGAATCTCAATTTCCTCAATCTGTGAAATGAGAAGATTGGATTAAAAGGCCTCTAAAGACCATTCTAACTCTAAATCCATGATGTTAAAATTATATGGTAATGATTATAAGACAAAATTTCATGCAATTCCAACAATTCTCACCTGTGATTAAAAAAATATTCATCCTGAAAAATGAGAAATAGAAATTGGTGGGGTCTATCACCATATAGATATGAAGGATATAAAAATAAATCACCATGACAAGGAAACCAAAATGAACCAAGATGTTACCTCATTCAGAAAATGTCTGATCTATTTGCTGAGTGAGAAGCCATAGCAGCCATATAATATTCTTTTGTAATAAAAAACCTTATTTACAAAATCATGTACAGGAAGATCATGGTGAATTATTCGTTTTCCTCAGAATATCAAGGACAGTGGGGAAAATAAAAACATTTGTTTGCATAAAGTTGAATGTGAAACCCAGTAAAGTCAGATGACCCCAAGAATATTTAAAGGTAAAGTTATAATCTAACAACAAACAGGAAAAATGGGGTGGGGGAATATATCTTAATTCCTATAATATGACATTTTGGTTTTTTGATATAAAACTATAGCATGCCAATCTTCTGGGATGGTCTTTGAGCTTTCAGGGGCCTCTTCCTGCTTGAAGTAATATGACACTCCATCAATTTTCAGTTTCCTAGACTGGTCTCTCTGACCAGAGAACCAAAGACACCATTCCATCACAATCTAATCTTCTGGGACTTCTGATTTTCTTGCAAGGGGCCATTGTTGTCTACAAGGAAAAGAGACAATTTTCCTTTTTCCTCCCACCACCTTTCTCCTCTCCTGGCCTGCCTGTAAAAATAGAAGGGAAACACCACTGCATGCATCAGTTCCTCTCACTGGTCACCTCTCCTGTATTGTCTACCAACAAGAGAGGAACCTGCCTCAAAGATGGAAGCCTACTGATTTACCTTAATGCATTTGTCATGATTAACAAACTCTTACCAGTTTATACCAATAATTCCAGTAATCCCCCAAGTGTCATTATTCAAACTCCATTTTTCATCCACTACTACCAGCTCATAAACTACCCACTCCTTCCACTATGCTCTCTTGGAATGCTTTTTCCATAGGTAACAAAGTTGTTCATATTAAATCTTTTCCTTTCCCATTTTTCTCAATAAGACTTGGATCCATCCTAATGACACAGTCTACCTGGCCACTGTTTCCAGAACATGTTGTACTTACATATATTTTTCAAATCTCTGGTTGAGGTAGAGGAGTTAAAATACTTCTTACTCCTATTTACACTTCCAGGCTCACACTCTATTTTCAACATTCCATAATCTCAACTCCTTTGAGATTCACTCAAACTATACTTACAATAAAATCAAAATTTTAGTAGGTATTATCTGCTGACCTCTAGGAAATTCCCCTTTTTTCCTCAATGAGTTCACTTGGCAAAAGTATTTCAAAGCAGCTTCAACACATATATTGATACTCTCTACATTTACCTAATAGTTCCATTTTAGTTCTAATTTCCCATAATATATTCCTCCACACCAGCTCAGCTACAGAGAAGACCATACCTGATTTTGTATTAGTCACAAATTTTTCATTTCTATGTTTAAGAACTCTGAAATTGACTTACCTAATCACAATCTGTTGTCGTCGTAATGCTCTATGTGTGTTGGTACCCCAAACACTGTGCTTTGTCTTCACTGTGAACTCCAGTCTTCCATCTCTTAGTTCTTTCCTGGGCAATATACTTCTACAATGTTTATCCTTTCTTCCCTTCCCACAGGGATCCCATAGTAAACCAATTAAACTACAAACTATTGTTCTCTTTTCCTAAATCCCTTGCCTCTTATTACTTGTTTCATCCTGTCTTGACAAGCCTTATCCCTAGATAGTTTTCACTGTCTGTGCCTACACTCCTCCTTATAATCCACAAAACAAAGCTAGATAAATCCATTAAATCAAGTTGACTAAACCCACAATCCACAAATTTGTTATGTAATCTCAACAAGGCATCACTGTAGCAAGTAAATTATTTTACACTTCTCTATTGGATTCACTATCCCACTTACAATAGCAACTTATGCAAAACTTTTCATTCCTCCTGGGAATTCTCACAGCTCTTCTGTACCACCGCTACCACCACCACCACCACAACCACCCAATTTCTCAGCTGAAAACCTTGCTTAATATTTCACTGGAAAAAATGGCTATTTACTGAGAACTACCTCTTTTCTACTCTTTCTCACATCTTCCAGATACTATTTGCTAGCATCTCTACCTTTATCCTTGTTTCAAATGATAGAGTAGTCTTTGTCTTTGCTGAGGTAAACCCCTCTACATGCACGAATGATTCTATTCCATTAAGTCTCTTTTAGCTAATTGCACTCTCTGTCTTTCAATTATCTCAATTATATTCAATTTCTTCTTATCTACCATGTTTTCCTATTCCCTAAAAAAAATTACTGTATCTTCCCTATTGTCACAGAAGTTTTGCTTCATCTAATCACCTTTAATAATTATAATTTCATATCTCTCCTCCTTTATGTGGCTAAATTCCCTCAGAACACTATATAACAAATGTGCTCCCCATTCCTTTCCTCTCATTCTCTTCTTATCTGTATACAATCTGGCTCCTGATTCTATCATTTAATCAAAACTACTCTTTCCAAAGGTGAGGCCATCTCCAGTCATCCTGATTTATATCTATCTCAGATGGCTCCAGGGGAGAAAGTGAGGCTGGTGACTTTGTGCAGTCTTCCCTCACTTAAATCTAATTGACTTGTAAGTCTTGGCTTCACCTTCCTTGGCATCCCTCCATCCATCCATCCATCCATCCATCCATCCATCCATCATCTGTCACCTTTGTATCACCAAACATCGTCAACAACAACAACCAAAGATAGTCATATAATAAATGCCAACTCTAATAGATGTTTCTTGATTCTCATATTTCTTGATCTCTCTTTTGTTCATCTGTGTGTGTATTATAACATAATTTTTTTTTAATTTTGAGTTCCAAATTCTATCCCTCCCTCCAGGGCCTCCAGCACTAATTAGAAGACAAGCAAGAGCAGCTAGGTGGCACAGTAAATAGAGCACTGGCCCTGGAATCAATATGACCTGAGTTCAAATCCAGCGTTAGGTACTTAACACTTACTAGCTGTGTGATATAGGGCAAGTTGCTTAACCCCAATTGCCCTGCCTTCCCCCTCCAACAAACAAAACAAAACAAAAAGACAAACAATATAATATCAAGTCATGTGAAACATATTGTGATATTAACCATATTGCAAAAAAAAAGCAAGAAAAACAAAGTGATGAAAGTATGTTTCAACATACACTCAGATTCCATCAATTCTCTCTTAGGAAATGGATAGCATTTTTTATTATGAGTCCTTTGGAATTGTTTTGGGTCAATGTATTAATTAGAGTTGCTAAGTCTTTCATGGTTGATATCATCATGATATTGCTTTTACTATGTATAACATTCTTCTCTTTCTGCTCACTTTACTTTTCATCTGTTCATATAAGTCTGCTCATGTCTTCCAAAACCATTCCCCTCATTATTCCTTATGGCACAATAGAATTCCATGACATTCTTATACTACAACTCATTTAGCTATTCCCAAACTCATAAGCATCTCCTCAATTTCCAATTCTTTGAAACCATAAAAACAGTTTTGGTCATCTTTTTTTCTCTGTCAGGTGTGAGATGGTACCACAGAGTTCTTTTAATTTGCATTTCTGTAATTATTGATGATCTAATGTATTTTTCATGTAATTATTAATAGCTTTGTTTTCTTCTTCTGGAAATTTCCTGTTCATATCCTTTTATTATTTATCAGTTGGAGAATGGCTCCTAGTTTTCTAAATTTGACTCTGTTTCCTATACATTTGAAAAGTGGGGATATTACCAGAGAAAGTTAGTGAAATATCTTTTTTTTTTTCCCGTCTCCTGCTTTCCTTCTAATTTTGCCTACATTTGTTTTTGTTAGTGTAAAACTTTTCTCTATCTGTTGTTTTGTCATAAACCCTTCCCTTTCTAAAACTGTGACATATATTTTTTCATGCTAGCGCAATTTGCTTATGATACCACATTTTATTTCTAAATTAGATGCCCATTTTTACCTTATCTTAGAATTCAGTGTGATATGTGGGTCTATGGCTTAAGTTTCTGCCTGACTACTTCCTAGTTTTCCCAGGAATTTTTATGAAATAGTGTGATCTTACCCCCAAAATCTGAAACTTCAGGGTTAACAGACATAATTATTCTGGTAATTTACTATTGTATGTTTTGTACCTAACGTGTACTTAATCTGTTCCATAGAACCACCACTCTATTTTTTAGCCACTACCAGGATTTTTTCATGATTAGTATTTTTAATATATTTTGAAATCTGGTGCTGGTAAGTGACTTGATTAACTTTTTTTCATTGATTTCCTGAAATGTTTAATTTTTTATTCTTTTACATAAATATTGGTATTGTTATCTAGCTCTATAAAATAATTATTTTGTAATTTGACTGGTATGGCACTGAATAAGGAAATTAATTTTAGTAGAATTGCCATTTTTATTATATTTGCTCAGCCAATCAAATCATGAGTAACTAATATTTCTCCATCATTCTTTACTGGTGCAAAATGTGTTTTAAAATTATGTTCATACATGCCCTGGCTTTGTTTTGGGAGGTGAACTCCCAAGTATTTTATATTGCCATAGTTATTATAAATGGAATTTCTTTTTCTGTCTCTTGCTGCTGTATTTTGTTGGTAGTACAAATGTTGATGATTTATATGGATTTATTTATCCTGCAACTTTGCAAAAGTTTTTTTTTTTTTTAGTTTCAACTAGTATTTTAGTTGCTTTTCTAGGGTTCTCTAAATATAATATGGTAATCAAGTGCAAAGTCAGCGTTTTGTTTGCTATTGTATATTTTTTATTCATTTGATTTCTATTTCTTTTCTTATTTCGATAGTTAACACTTCTAATATGAAATGATGACAGTGGACATCCTTGTTTCACCCAGATATTATTGGAAAAGATTCTAGTTTATCCCTGTTGCATACATTGCTTGCTCTTGATTTTAGATTGATATTACTTACCAGCTTAAGAAAGTATCTCTTTATTCCAATGCTTTCTGGTATTTTTAATAGGAATGGTATTATATTTGTCATACTTTTTCTGTATCTATTGATGTAACAACATGATTTTTCTTATTTTTTATTTATATAATAAATTATAGTTATAGTTTTCTTAAAAGTGAATCATTCCTGCATTCTTGGTATAAATCTCACTTTTTCATGGTGATCTTTGGGATACATTGTTTTAATCTCCTTGTTCATATATTTTTTAAAGTTTTTATATCACCATTCATTAAGGAAGTTAGTTTATGGTTTTCTTTCTCTGTTTTTGCTCTCTATAGTTTAGGTTTAAAACCTTATTTGTATCATAAAAATAATTTGATATCACTCCTTTTTATCTATTTTTATCAGATAATTTTTATTGTATTGGGATTAATTGCTCCTTGCATTTTTAGTAGAATTCTCTTGTAAATCCACCTAGTTCTGGAGATTTTTTTTCTTAGGAATTTCATTTATGGCATGTTCAATTTCTTTTTCTAAGATGGGGTGTGTATAGTTTTAAGAGAAGACTAACACTTCTGGTGTGAGGTATGTTGAGCCCTTTTCAGAGCTGTTTTCCACATTTGATGTCAACCTGTCACCTAACTTTCCCCTGTGGCTTCAAGATATAGTATGTGAAGCAGCCATGCTCTGGCAAAACCATTTTGATAGATGGGCTAAATGAGGCTGAGGGTGAATGATACTCCTTAAGTCCAACAGTGAGTTAGTGGGGTGTCTACCCTAAGCATATGAAGACTTGCCCAGTAGAATATGCAGGTGGAAACAATTGGTTCTAACAGGCTATGAAGGCAGGAGAAGCAAGTGCTATGGAGTGCTTAGAGCTTGGGTAGACATTGAAGTCACTGATGTTAGTCATTGCATCCTCAGCCATTGCCAGTCATCTTGGATTTTGTCTTGTTACTGGACTTCAATGAATGTAAGAGAGTAAGACTGAGGACTTCCCTTTACTCTACCTCACTTAAATCCAATTGGTGCATGAGTCAAAGTATATCACCCATACCACTTTTTCATTTTTACTTGCCTCAAAATCCTATATTAGTAGGCGAGTGACAAAGCAGCAGGTATGAGCTGTAGTCACAACCCTGCACGTATGTGGGTAACACGCATACACAGGGCATAGGGCTGTTGTCGTTTTTTTTTCAGTGGCCTAAAGCAGGAATGGGATTCAGTAGCCTCTGTGTGTCATTATCATAATTATTATGAGAGTTAGCATTTATTTACTGTCAATGCCACATTGATTAGTGATAAGGACATATTTCTGGAGAGATGGGCTGAACACTTTCATAGAGTTTTCAACAGATCATAATCAACCAATGCTAAAGCAATTGACCTTATACCTCAGGTTAAAGTTAATCCTTTTCTGGTTGAACTTTTAACTGAAGAAATAGTTTTAAATGTCATTAGGATTCTCTTGTGTGGCCAAGTTAGTGTGGCCTGTTAATGATTCTATTCCAGATAAAATTTACAAAACAGAGAATCCGCTGCTCATATAAAAACTGACTGAAATTTTCTGGTTTATAAGATAAGAGTTGGTTATTCCCTCAGGAGTACAAAGATGTGTCCATCATTCATCTCTTTAAAGGAAAAGGAAATAGGTTGTCCTGTGACAATCGCAAGGTCTCTCAGTTAGTCACGGCTAGCAAGATTCTTGCCAGAGTCCTTTTTAATAAACTGATTCTTCACCTGGAAGATTGTCAACTACCTGAGAGCCAGTGTGGCTTCAGAAAAGTCTGAGGATCAATCAACCTGCCCTACAAATTCAGGAGAAATGCCAGGAACAGAAAGAGGTTTGTATATAAAATTAATCATTCTGACCAAAGCCTTTGGTACTGTCAGATGTGAGAACTTGTGGAAGATTATGGCAAAATTTGGTTGCCCAAAGAAAATCATCTGTATTGTATGCCAGTTTCATGATGGCATGTTTACATGGTTTCTGGATAATGGTGATGCTCTTCCACTTTCCCAGTCACCAATGGAATGAAGTAGGGCAGTGTGCTTGCTCCCATGTTTTTTTAGCATAATGCTTTCAGTTATATTTCCAGATGCCTTCAACAAGGATGAAAACAGCATCAAGATCAGCTACCACACTGATAGTAAATTATTGAAATTGAAAAAGATACAAATTAAGACTTAAGTGGAAGGTGAGTTGATGCATGACTGTTTGCAGATGATTGTGCACTCAATGTCTCCTCTGAGGCTAAGATGCAACAGATTGATTCTCTGCCACTTGTGCTCATTTTGGCCTGACAACACCAAGAAAACAGAGCTTCTTCATCAAGCAACATCACACCAACCATATGAAGGACCATATATGGAGATATAATAAATATAATAATATGGTTATAATAAATGGAGAAATTTTGAATAAGTTCACCTATCTTGGCAATGTATTTACCAGGGATGTACACCTAGGTGATGAGATTGACACACACATTGCCATAACAAACTCAGTGTTTGGGAGGCCCAAAGAAAAGTATAGAAGAGAAGTATTAGGTTGTCTATCAGACTGAAGGTCTACAGAGTGATTATACTCACTTCTTTTTTGTATGCTTGTGAAACCTGGACAGTATACTATTGCTGTGACAGGAAACTGAATCACTTCTATTTGAGTTGTCTTAATAAGGTACTGGCAAGATAAGGTACCGGACACTGAGGTGCTTTCTTGAAAAGAAATGTCAAGCATTCAAACCCTACTCCAGAGAGCAAAACTCCAATGAGCGGGCCACATTTTTTTTAAAAAAGTATTTATCTATCTATCTATCTATCTATTGCTTTTTGGAATGAGAAGACAGGCCAGTTGGGGTTAAGTGATTTGCCCAAGGTCACATAGCTAGTAAGTATTAAGTGTCTGAGGCCAGATTTGAACTTAGATCCTCCTGACTCCAAGGCCAGTGCTCTATTTACTGTGCCACCTAGCCACCCCTAGGCCACATTTTTTGAACGCTAAATGTACATTTGCCTAAACAATTATTTTACAGAGAACTCATGTAATATAAGCACCTATATGGAGCTCAGAGGACACAATACAAGGACGTTCTCAAGATCTCTCATGAAACTTTGGAATTG
>CM053587.1:191686417-191705085 GCA_028646515.1 Pseudochirops corinnae
TTCCAAATGTTCCTATGATCTATTTGTGCCCATCCTGTGGTAGAGACTTGAGAGCTCATGATCAGTCACAATCACACACATTTTACCACTACTCTGCCATAGTCATGTCATTTTCGTCCTCTTCAGATATTAAGGACAACAACCATCAATGTAACAGATGTTTTTTATGGCAACATTATTCATTTAGTATATATATATGCCAGTATAGTTTATGACTCACTTGATATAAATGCTCAGATATTTATAAAATAAAATTATTTTTTATTTTAAATTTTTCAAGATTGATATACAGGTTTCCTGTATGGAAGTTATAGCAACAAACAGAAGACAGAAAATAGGAGTTGAGATAAAATAAGATTATTAAAGAAAGAATAGGTCAAACTAAGTTGCAAATGATGAATGAAGGGTTGGAACTAAGTCAGCTCTTCAAACTCAAAGAATAAAATGAGTCCAATTTGTGATGTTCAGTTCAATTTTCCAACCATGTTTTCTACATTGTTAAAAAAAAATTCAGTGATCAGACTTCAGTGAAATTGAGAGACCTAATCTAAGTATAAATAAAGCATCAAGAAAAAATGTGTTCTCTTTTTTCATAAGAAAGAAGTACATAATCAATTATTTTAGGGGTTCTCATGCTATTTTAATTTAGTTTGTCTTGTGTAATGTCCTTGAGTTTAGCAAATCATTATTGAATAAATATACTACAGTAATGTCAATCTTCATAATGGAAACCATTAAAGTTTTGAAAATCATACCTTAAATGCTTCCTAAAATATCTTAATATTAGGTCCATTAATAACATACATCAACAACAAATACATAAAACATTTATTTAATGTCTATTGGACATGTAGTGTTATGTTTGATACAGAGGAAGACAAAAAATTGAGATAATAAATAGTCCCTGTCATTGAGAAGCTAGCCATATACTAAGGAAGTCAAACACCAATACAGAGAGCATAAATAATAAATAAATTAGAGAATTACAAAAGACATTACTGTGTGAAGTCAGAGAGGAAAATTCCTGACTAATCTGGAAAATCAAAGAGATTTGATGAATGGTAGGCTAATCTAATGAGTTTAAATATGTGTTGGAATTCAGCATACAAAGATATGGACAGAATTATTCCAATGAAGGACAACACTCAGAAAGTACAGTGTAAAAATAATGTCAATTCAGGTAGCATGAGATAATGAAAATATGTATCAGGACTAGAGAACAGCAAATGTCCTACTTATAATTAATATGAAGAGATTAAAGTATTCAAATGTGAGCTTGACTTGAATCCCCAGAAAAATTTAAGGAAATATTACCAAAATGATCACTGGGGATCCATCCAATCCCAATTAGTCACAGAAGGCTCAGATATTTTGACTGAATAGGTAAAAAATATATAAACTTGTAAAGAACAAAGCTATTATCAATTTGAGAGAAATAAAGTGATTTATTCATTGGATAAAAGCAGGAAACTTTTTGTTTTTGGCTGAAAGAATTGACATATATTTGACCCATTCATAAAACAGAAAGGTGGTTCAGAGTCATTCAGCCAAATGTTGATTGAGTCCTCTAAGGAAAGACTCCTAAGAGAGAGGGTTTGGGAATGGGAGTGGGGATGGGAGAGCAGTGGGAAAGAGAACAGTACTCAGGAGTCAATCCTTGATGAAGTCCTCAAGGGTAAGCCATGCCAAGCAAATATAATTTCCTGCTTTTTGTCTGGGTTAGTGGACCAGTAGATCAGAAAAATAGAGCTTATTAAGAACTTAGCAAATACACTCATACTATAGTCACACACGCACACACACACACACACACACACACACACACACACACAATGGATCGATGTGGGCTAGCTGAGAGTAGAAATGGGCCAGTAGGCTTTTTATGTCTGTTTTATTTAATTGAAGGGAAAGAATCAAGTAATAGTTCAATAAATATTCTGTGTCATTTGCAAAGTAGTGCTCCAACAATGTCCAAGCAAGATGTGCTTGGTTATTTACTACTTAACATATTCATTATTGATTTGGGAAAAGGAATGGTAAGATATTGTTTAAATCTGCAGACACCAGAAGTGCATACCACAAAGATTACAGAGATAGCCAAAGTGGAGAGAGTATTGGTGCATGATTTTCTATTTGCACATGATTGATTGTACGCTCAATGCAGCCTCTGAAGCTGAGCTACAACAAAGAACAGATCAATTTTGTGTTGCTTGTGCTCATTTTGGTCTAACAATTAACACCAAGAAAACACAGGCATTCCATCAGCCACCACCACACCATCCATACAAGGAAACGTCGGTTACAGCAAATGGAGAAGTTTTGAAGGCTATGGATAAGTTCATTTACCTTAGTAGTATATTTTCTAGGCATGTAGACATTAATAATGTGGTTGATGCATGCATTGTCAGAGCTAGCTCAGGGTTTGGGAGGCTCCAAAGGAAAGTATGGGAGAGAAGAGGTATTAGAGTGACAACCAAACTGAAGGTCTACAGAGTCATTGTGCTGACCTCATTGTTGTATGCCTGTGAAACCTGGACAATCTACCAGTGCCATCCCAGAAAACTAAATTGCTTCCATCGGAATTGTCTTAAGAAGATTCTGAAGATCACCTGGCAGTATAAGGTACCAGAAACTGAGGTACTCCCTCAAACTAAACTTCCAAGCATTCAAATTCTACTTCAGAGAGCACAACTCCAATGGCCTTGCCACATTGTAGAAAGCAAAATGAATGCTTGCCGAAAAGACTATTTTATGGAGAATTCACACAGGGCAAGAATTCACATGGTGATCAGAAGAAGTGATACAAGGACACTCTCAAGGTCTCTCTCAAGAACTTCAGAATTGATTGTATGACATGGGAGACACTGGCACAGGACCACTGAGCATGGTGTACTCACATCAGAAAAGGTGCTGTGCTCTATAAGCAAAACAGAATTGAAACAACTCAAAGGAAATGTGGGATGCCCAAATTTAGAAAATTTATCCCAAATGTTCACATGGACTATTTCTGCCTGATCTATAATAGAGCATTCCAAGCTCATATTGGTCTAATCAACCAGTCAGACACATTGAAACTTGGCTTTAGCTTAGTGATTTCATTTTAGTCCTCTTTGAGAATGAAGGACAACAGCCATCACCATCCAATACCACTACCAGAGATAATTAATAAATGAGATGACAAAGTTTGTATTCTTAAAAAAAACTCTTGACAGACTATAATATTAGTCTGAATCTAATAAAATAAAATTTAATAAGAATAGACCTAAAATCTTCCATTTGGGTTTAAAAACCTTTCTCTTACAATGAAAAGAGAGGGAACATATGTCTATACAGCAATTTAATTGGACATTATTTGGAGGAGCTATTAGTGAACTGTAAGCTTATTATCATAAATAGTTTGATATAACATTTTATGTGGCAAGAATGAGGGATAAGCAAAGGATATTATCCATGCTTTATTGGTATTAGTGAATAATGAGAAGATGAAAAGATGTTCTCTTTAAGATTGGATGGATGGACAATGTGAGACTGTAGAAGACTCAGATAGGACAAGTAGACATGTGTGGTTTGTGGTATTTATAACTGAAGAAGACACTCATAACCAATGAGAATACAGGTCCATGTCATATCGCAAAAATAATAATTTAATAACAATTAAAATTATCTGGATATGGAATAGGCTGCCTTGAGAAAGAGAACATCTCCCATCATTGGATATCATGAATCAAAGGTTCAATGACAATCTATAGGGTAGAAGGAAATTTTATTCATTTATTTATTGAACTAGATCAGGTATCAGGTCCCTTCCAACTCTGAGATTTTTTTTTTCATTTTACTTGGTATTTTAAAGATATAATAATTCCTAAGACATGAATACTTTCTCACTCCCCTGTCCTCTTACTTATGGTTTAATGGGTGGACATTGAGAGTCGTGACTGAAAAAGTCATAATCCTTATGGTCTAGTTTATGAATAGAGAAGGTTGATGAAGTTGTGGGAATGAGACTCTGAAGGGACAGAGTAAGTAAAGGAATAAAAGGATGTTCAGTATAGGATCTCAGAGAAAAAAATATGGTAAAGAATAAGGAAGAGGATACAGAAGCTTGTTGAAGATTTATTTTATGATTTTGAGATGCTGAATGCTGCCATTTCAATCTAACTGGCTCTTATATGAATCTATTCTTTTCATTACCAGTTTTAAAAATAGCAGTCATTTCCCTCTAAAGTGAAAATGAACTTAAAAGACAAATTTTTATTAACTTGACAATTATCTACTATTAAAATTTAGGGAAGATTCTAAATGTAATCATGAAGTATATCCATGAAAATTTTTATGTTAAATTATTTTTGCTTTTAAAAAAATTAGTATTTCTTTTACACTACAAAAATAATTGCTTGTATGGTAATAAATTATCAAATTTAGTATTGTTTCTTTCAAATGTAAGAAAATCTATCCATCACACTTAGATTGATATTTAAGAATTGTTTTTAAACTTCTTATAGTAAAAAGTAGGGACAGCTAGATAGTACAATGTATAGAGTACTCCGCATGGAATCAGGAAGATACAATTTCCTGAGTTCAAATTTGGTCTCAGACACTTACTAGCTATGTTACCCTGGGTAAGTCGTTTAACCCTATTTGGCTCAGTTTCCTCATCTGTAGGATGAACTAGAGAAGGAAATGAAAAACATCTCCAATCTCTTTCCCAAAAAAAGCCCAAAAGGGGTCATAGATTCAGACACATCTGAAATAACTGAACAACAAATTTTTAAAAATATGATGAATATAGTTGTAAAATTATATTTAAAATTTTCTGGTATGTTTTTCTAAAAGTACAACACTATTTTCTTCATCCAAAGGTCTCATGTTTGCCAAGTTCATTTAATATTTCAGTACATTCATTAGGTTTGCTAGCGATTGTTCAATATATTGACCTCAAGTAGGCCTTACACTCTTGAATAAATAACATACACAGGTCATTGTAGAGTCCAGATTTGACCTACATCTAATGCCTTTGTTCAGTGCAGGCAACCAAATGGGAACCTTTGATCCCAAACTAAGTATGCTATTATTATTTTACTAGTACCATGTTGTTCAATCTCATGGATTATAATTAAATCTCCCCACTTTAGGAGATAGTCCCATGAACATTTCTGGCCTGAAAATTTAATCACCTTGTAGCTGATTTCTCATGATGACTATCTCCAGACATTTGTGGTTATTAGCCTCAATTTTATGGCTACATGAGCATAGTTTGAAAATAATAAAGTCAAGAAATTAATTCAAGCAAAAGGAATTTCATTCTTGCTTCAGTTATGCAGAAAAGTACTTTTCTTTTAAGTAGATGAAAGTGTATTCTTTTGGTGAACAACCTTGCCATTGCTGATATGTGGATTTTAGGTGTGCTCAGTGATTTGCCAGGGAAACCATTGATTTCATATCCTAATGTCATTGATAAAAATATCCAAATCTGAATGTGCCTTTGAGAGGCACTATGGCAGAACCAATCTAGGTATCAGGAAAACTTGGTTTCAAGTCCCAGCTCTGAAATATACTGACTTTGTGACCCTAGACACATTACTTAGAACTCACTACTCTAATGAACTTGCTAGTCCTGTTTTTTTTGAAGTGCTCTTAAAAGATGTCAGAGACTTTTCTGTTAACCAAATGTCACAGTAGAAGGTCTTTGATGCTACAGGGAACTTCATTCTGAATGTAAGAAAAATCATTTCCATCTTTATGCCAAGTGATGGATACTCAAGTCTCTTGTTTTAATCTCTTAAACAGTGAATGAACTAAAATGGGTCTAACTTTGGGGACTCTCTTCAATAGTCATGACATTTATATAGGATTTTAAGATATGTAAAGCAGTTTTAAGGGGTTCATTGGATGCTCACAATAGCCCTCAAGGAAAGTGACATTATTAACCTCACTTTAGAATGAGGAAACTGAGACTCAGCTAGATTAAATTACTTGCCAGCGGTCACACATAATTGGAGGAGGGATTTAAATGCCAGTTTTCCTAAATCCAAGGCTACCATTATAACTTATTTTGCTATGCTGTATCTATCATTTAGTCCAATTGAATCTTTTAATATGATACACATATTTTAAATCATATGCAAGTAGTACAATAGGAATCATTATGCTATTTCAGATTTTAATTAATTACTTGAGAATGGCTAAAAATGTAGGTCAAGGAAACCATCATGGAAAGTACCTTAGATAAATGTACAATATAGATGTTCTGAAATTGAGAAGTTGTTTTCCATACCACATTTTTAAAAAGTCAAACTTAATTAAATAATCTGGATTTAGTTCGCTTCTCAAGTTAAAATAAAATCCTCTTATATTTTGCAAAAATAAATAAAATAAAGGCTCTCCTAAAATAGATGACACAAGCTTGCTTGCACATGGGCAGACTCTTTTTCTTAGTGTGCTTTGTCTTTTGTTTTTTGATTTAGCAGTGGTTCCCCACACCCACACCACACACACCCCCATGGTGCATGTGCTGTGAAGTGATGAAATTGCAGACTTGGTTGATGACAGCTTAAACAATGATTGCTGTCAAGAAAAGAATATCTTTTATCTACAAACTTCAGAAATATTAAATACAGTCCTTTTCTTGAAAGTTTATTTTTTAACTATTACCAATTATTATTTTTTGTTCTATTTGTCTTGTTCAAAGAAGTCCCTCACCCTGTGATATATGCAGGTTTGTCATAATCTCATTCAGAGAATAGAGACTACTTCTGCATATGAGTAACAATCCTCTGTAAATTCAAAGGGCAACAGGTTTTTCTTAGCCTCTTTGGTGGAATGAACAGAAATTCATCCAGGGAATTGGATGCAAAACCTGTCTTTGATATAGAACTGTTGTGTATAGCAATTACACAGGATGAGCAGACAAAGCGAATAAGAAATTCTTTAAAGGGGAAAAAAAATCCCAAGCATAAAGAGACATAATAAAAACATAACTGTAACAGTGAACTAGCACAGAATAGAGTTCTGGTCATTATCCAGTTACTCAACTTTCAAAGTAGAAAACTAAAAAGGATAATTCAGCCCTCAAAATGGATTCTTTGTTAAACCCCAATTTTTAGTTTGAGTTTCCAAACTCCATTGTGCTGTTATGTCTATTTTTTCTGCTTTTTTTCCTTTCAATATTATATTCCTCAATAAAACCACTATCAGCCCATTTGATTCTCCAGTCCATGGTCATATATTCATATCATCTCAGAATTAGAAGGGACTTCAGTGTTGTCTACTGCATACCTGAATGACAATATTCTCTACAAGGGATCATTCAGTTTTCTCTGAAGATACCTAGGGAGAGATAGTCAGGTACATCATAAGGCAGCTGATTTTGATTTCATATAGCTGAAATTACTGACAATTTCTTTTTGTTACATTAAGCCTAAATTTTCCTCTTTGGAACTTTCATCTATTATTCCTTCTCTGCAAAGGGACAAAGCAGAACAAGTTTAAAATCTCTTTCATGTGCCATACCTTAAAATCTTAAAGGCAGTTGTCATAACTCTCCTGTCTTCTCTTCTCCAGATTAGATATTCTCAGCCCTTTTAAAAACCCAAATATAATACATACTTGAATCCCTTCACATTTGGTGATTGTCTTCTGGATTGCTGTTTGTCGTTGTTCAGTTGTTCAATCATATCCAACTCTTTGTGAGCCCACAGGACATAGCACACTAATGCTATCCAGTGTTTTCTTGGCAAAGATACTGGAGTGGTTTGTCATTTCTTTCTCCAGTGGATTTTTTGAGTGTGTGAGGTGTTTAGGAGGACTAGCACTACTGTTAATAGGGCTTATTGAGACCTTTTTCAGGGCTGTTCATCCATGGATCTGTCCCCACCTTACTCCTTGACACCAGGTCTCTCATAAATGGAGCCCAAAATTGAATGAGTTTTCTTATCAGTCATAATCACACTGTTGAATTACATTGAGCTAAGTCCACTAAAATCCCCAGATCTTTTCTATATGATTATATAATATATTTATCTTGTATAATATGGGATTTATATAAATATTGATTACATACAAACATTATAAAAGCAGTTTATTAGAATGTAATTATTCTATCATATTATTTTTATTATAACATTTTCTATATTAACTACTCGCTAAATATGCTTCCTCTATCTTATAATTGTGCAACTGATTTCTAAATCCCCATTAAATTACATACATACCATTCAAAGCACAAGTTAATGCAGAATTTACACTATTACTTACATAACTCCTGCTCCCTTTCCATATTATTTTCTTTCTGCCTTTGAGGGATAAAAAGGTAAAGGATGGGTTGGTGTCTGTAGCTACAGTGTCAGCTACTCTTGTTCCAGTACAGTTTTCTCACTGTCAATGCAAGATAGCTCCCAGCATAGAAAAGGGCTTTTCAGAATTGCAAAGGGCATTGCTGACAGATAAATGTAATATGTTCATACTTAAGCAGCCCAGAGCAGGAGTATTTTAATTCTAAGCTACTAAAGATGTTGTCTGTACTGTTCAACTCACTACTAACCAGACAATATTTGTCAAAGAGACAACTATGATTTCTATAAGTATCATCCTTATTTCATTTCTATGACCAAAGAATAATAAGAAAAACTAAGATTTCATATTGTTTGTATATCTTAGTATACTGTATGAATTTGACTGTTAGTTACCTTTTCCTGATTTTAAACTACAATTTCAATTTGAGTCAAAATTTCACATCAAGATGGAAACCCAATAGTAATAGTACTAGTAATGGTAGTAGTAGTCATAATAGTAGTAGTAGTAGCAGTAGTAATAGTAGTGATGGTGGTGGTGATAAGTGGTGGTGGTGGTGGTAGCTCTAGGACAGCAGGAGCAGAAAACAGAAGTAGTAGTGACAGTATTAGTACCTACCATTTATAGAATGCTTTAAGATTTGCTGAACACTTTATATATGTTTTTCTCAATTGTTCATCACAACAACCATGTGAGATTGGAAGGTAGATATTCTTATATTCAATTTCTAGATGAGAAAAATGAAGCATAAAGTGTATAAATAACCTGCCTATGGTTAGTTAGTTATTTAGCTAGTTGGACAGGATGTAAACTAAAGCCTTCCTTGGCTAATGTCCAATACTCTCGCCACATTTAAATAAGGCCAAATGTAACTTTCAATACTTGTGTACCTTCCATGTTAACTCACTTTTAAGCAAAATTATGGAGAATAAGAAATTTGTTACAGCAATCCACCTTATATTTTAACTGTGTCTGGGAATGTACATTCTATGAAAAACAAAAGTCATGCCAGCACCAGCTAGAGTGCTTTAATAGGTTGTCTCTGATCCAAATACATCATGCTACTACATCAGGTCAGTAGCCCTGATAATGCTATGTTCAACCTCATTGAAAGCATTTGACAACATGGCTGAAAACATCATGCTAAAAAGCATGGGAGCAAGCATACAGCCTTGTTTCATTCCATTGGTGACTGGGAAAGCATGAGAGCATTGTCCATTATCTAGAACCTAGGCAAGCATGCCATCATGTAATTGACATACAATGCTAGTGAACTTCTATGGGCAACCAAATTTTGACAAAATTTTCCATGAGCCCTCATGACTAACAATGTAAAAGGCCTACAGATCTACATATGTTGTGTACAGACCTGTGTTCTGCTCCTGACATTTCTCCTAGAGTTGTCAGGCAGCAAACATCATATTAACTGTTCCTCAACCCTTTCTGAAGTCATACTGACTCTCAAGGAGATGACCAGCTTCCAGGTGAAGGAGCAGCCTATTAAAGAGGACTCTGGCAATAATCTTGCCAGCAATGATGAATAAGAGAGAGATCTCCCTGTGATTGTCACAGGACAGTCTATTTCCTCTACCTTTATAGAGATGAACAAAGGAGGCATCCTTGAACTCCTGGAGGATAACCTCCTCTTGACCTATGACCTGGAAAATTTCAGTCAGTTTCTGTATAAGCAGTGGATCCCCCAACCCACCTTGTAAATCTCAGCTGGAATAGAATTAACACCAGGTGATTTGCCACATGAGAGGAACCTAATAGCACTTATAACCTTTTCTTCACTTGGAACTCCAGCTAGGGTAGGATTGACTTCAACCTGAGGTAAAGGGTCAGTGGCCACATCATTGATGATGGCCTATTGAGAGACACTATGGAAGTGTTCAGCCCATGTGTTTAGGATCATATCCTTATCACTAATCAATGTGGCTCTCTCAGCAATGAGTATATGAGATGCATCATAGGTGTTTAACCCATAAATAGCCCTCAGAGGTTCATAAAAGCACTTTGAATTGTTACTATCAGCATAAAACTGAATTTCATTTGCCTTCTTACTGAGCCAAGAATCCTACATCTCTCTAAGCTTTGCTTGTACTTTGCTTTTGATGAAATTAAATAAGCCAAGACAAAAGGGAGAGAATGTTGATGCATAATTTTCTGTTTTCAGATAATTGTGCCCTCAGTGCAGCCTCTGAAACAGAGATACAACAAAGCGTGGATCAATTAATTCTCTACTGCTGGTACTAATTTTGGCCTAACAATTAACACCAAGAAAACACAGGTGCTGCATCACCCAGCACCATATCATCCATACAAGGAACCATCACTTACAGCAAACGGAGAAGTTTTGAATGCTGTGAATATGTTCGCTTATCCTGTTA
Source organism: Pseudochirops corinnae (assembly GCA_028646515.1). Lineage (NCBI taxonomy): Eukaryota > Metazoa > Chordata > Mammalia > Diprotodontia > Pseudocheiridae > Pseudochirops > Pseudochirops corinnae. The sequence goes on from CM053587.1 coordinate 191,697,097, forward strand.
GTATGCTTCCCAGGCAGGTACACATTGATAATGAGATTAAAGCATGCATTGCCAGAGTTAGTTCAGTGTTTGGAGTCTCCAAAGGAAAGTATGGGAGAAATGAGGTATTAGACTGAATATCAAACTGAAGGTCTACAGAGCCATTGTGATGATCTCATTGTTATATAAGGATATATGATGGATAGTTCTTTAGAATTGTCTTAGATCAGTGAATTGATGAGAAGAGCTTATTCATTCACAGTTGATGATCATACAATATTGATGTTACTATATACAATATTCTCCTGGTTCTGCTCATTTTACTTTCTATCAGTTCATGTAAGTTTTTTAGGTTTTTTTTTTGATAGCACAATAGTATTCAATCTACATTCTTTTTGTTGTTGTTTTCATCATGGCTTTTAAGTAGTCCAACAATTTTTAAGTTATTTCTTCCGGATCTATTTTCCAGGTTAGTTGTTTTTTTGAATATTTCACATTTTCTTCTATTTTTTATTTGTTTTGTTTCCTGATGCATCACATGGTCATTAGCTTCCATTATCCAATTCTAATTTTTAAAGAATTATTTTCTTGGGGTGGCTAGGTGGTGCAGTTGTTGATACAACAATGACCTCATTGTTATATGCCTGCGAAACCTGGACAGTCTACCAGTGCCATGGCAGGGAACTGAACTGCTTCCATTGGAGTTTTCCTAGGAAAATTCTGAAGATTATCTGACAGAATAAGGTACCAGACACTGAGGTCTTTATTTGAAGTAAACGGTCAAGCATTCAAACTCTGCTTCTGAGAGTGCAACTCTGATAGTTTGGCCACATTGTTCAAATGCAAAATATACACTTGCCAAAAAGATTATTTTATGAAGAATTCAAACAGGGCAAGCATTCACATCATAGTCAGAAGAACCGATAAAAACACATTCTCAAAGTCTCTCTTAAAATCTTTGGAATTAATTGTGTGATATGGGAGATACTGGCACAGGACTGCTCAGCATGGAGTGCCCACATCAGAGAAGGTACTGTGTTCTATGAGCAAAGGAGAATTGAAACAGCTCAAAGAAAATGCAGGATATGCAAATGTAAAGTATTCACCCCAAATGTTCACAGGACTGTTTGTGCCCAACCTGTGGTACAGCCTTCCCGAACACATATTGGTCTGATCAGCCACAGTTAGATACATTAAAACTTGAATCTAGCACAGTGACGTCATTTTGGTCCCCTTTGAGAATGAAGGGCAACAACTACGTCACGCTACACAGATGATTTTATAGCACCTTCTCTTACTGAGCAAATGCATGCTCAACTAATCAAAGGGCCTAGGGAGATAGCCCACTTGGTTCCACCCTCTGTAATTACAGTTCTTACATGATAACAATAAATTTGTTGTTCATTCGATACATTCACTTCCTAATCTTAAAACTTCTGTTTCTCATATCTCACCTCCTAAACACAGCGTAGCTGTGCCTACAAAGGTGAATTTTAGGTGACAAATGTGTACTAATGAATTAGTAAGTAAAGACTGGAGAGAAAAAAAAAAACCAGGGCCCTTTCTCTCTTTGTGACTAGACAGTTGCAATTTGAAAAGAAGCCTTTTGGAAATAATGCCTTTGCCTTTGCAGCCTCAAGGTTTGCTTCTAGTAGAGGGAAAAGATGCAGCAAGGAAGACAGCAGAGCATTGATCTGGTTGGCCAAAGGGGGAAATATTTTTCCAGCAGCTCCAATCATGTCACAAAACAACTTCTTACCCTACATTAGGAACCAGTCCCACTTAAAAGACAAAGAAATAGCACAAAAATTAGGTGCTAAATCCTACTACAAGCAAATATACTTTTAAAAACTATATTTCTAATACAGTAGGAATACTGTGTGAGCTCATTGCTGCCAAAAATCTTTAGGAGACTAACACCTTCAAATGTGAGAGTTTCTTGTGAAAATTGGCTCAGAGTAGAGAATGTTGTGTTTGTTCTATTTAAAATATCAGGTCATTCCTATTTTGTGAATAGAGTGATAATCATTCCCTGCTTTAATATAGATTCAAAAATACATGGGTATTTAGAAAAGTAATGGATGTTGAGGACACATGAAATTGTACAAAGATGTGTAATTTATTCCCCAGGTGTCTATTCTCCTTTTTTTCCCCAAAAACTGGGCCTAGAGAAGTATATTTGCACTAAAAGTTTCTCTGGATCTGCAAAGCTTCCTTTACTGTCATATGGCATCTTCTTTTTTCTGAGCAAATTACAGTTTGTCTCATCAAATGTGAATACATAAACATCCCCAATGTTGAGAGTTGATAGGGTGGGGGGTCCCTAACAGTGTTTCAAATGTTGAATTTTTTTTAGAGTATTAGATTATTCATTTTCTATCACATAAACTTTATCAAATTTTTTAAAAAGCTTCAAAAATAAGAAAAAAATCTTTCTGTGTCTATATGTATGTGTTACAGAAGGAAATAAAGATCAAGAGAGAAGAAAACAAAAAAAAATAGAATCAAGAGATTCATCCAAAAGTTGGGTAGCAGTTATTAGTGATATCTGAAAAATGGTAGAGGCAGAAGACCTGTGTACATGCAGATGCAAAATAAGATTTATTTTCAGAAGCCACTGCTGTGGTAATTTGTTTTGATTGATGATGCATAATTATTAGAAGTGTTTTATTTTTTTTTTTTCAGTTTGTGAGGTAAGTGAATAGGAGAGGAATATTAAGAAGATTAGTATCCTGAAGGGGAAAAGACTTATTCGTTCAAAAATATTTATAAAAACTCTTTTTGTAGTGGAAAATAATTGGAAATTGAGAAGGTGCTCATGAATTGGAGAATGGCTGAACAAGTTGTGGCATATGATTGTAAGTGAATATAGACTGTGCCATAAGAAATGATAAGCAGGCTGATTTTTTAGAAAAATCTGGAAAGTGTTATATGGAATGATGCAAAGCAAAATGAGAAGAACCAGAATAATATTGTACATAGTAACAGCAAAACTGTATGTTGATCAACTGTGACTGGCTTATTTTCAGCAACACAATGATCCAAAAAATGTCAAAGGACTAATGATGAAAAATGTTATCCCCCTCCAAAGAAAGAACTAATGGAGTCTAAACATACTAGTTTTTACTTTCTGTATATTTTTGTGTTTTTCCCCCTTGGGTCTACTGTCCTTATTCACAACATGACTAATATGGTAAAAAGAGGATCATCAAATCATTTTTAAAAGCAGAGAGTAGAAAGAATATCAGAAAGTATTGCAGGAAAGTAGGAGAGCTTTGAAAAAAGCACACAGAATTTATTCTATATTTATTATGTATTTAAGAGAAAAATTGTGCATAATAGAGCTCCACAATTTCGAGCACAATTGCCTTTTTCTCTTCTGCTATGCATATGTAGTAGTCTATGTACAATTGCATAAAAGTTCTATTTATTAGGGGTTTCTTGAGTTCAGAGTTTAAAAGTTCTTTTAAAAAAGGAAGATTATAGAGAAGAAAAATATACACAATGAGACTAGAGAAGGCCAATGTTATGCTCATTTTCAATAAAAAGAATTGAAATTTATACATTATAAAAAAGTGAATTTGATTTTGATACTGTGTAAAATTCCACGTGTTTTTGTGTAGTTGGTTAATGGATACATACTTTTATAAGGAAGCAGGGAACATAAAGAACAACCAAGATGTCTATAAGAAGAGGTCATGACAGGTTAATTTTATTTCCCGTTTTGTTAAAATTGTCAACTTTGTGCAAGGCAGACTGGTGTAATGGATGGAGTGCTACCTTCAAAGCCAAGAAGATCTCTGTTCATGTATCCCATCTGTTACTTATTGGCTTTGTGACCCTAGATAAGTCACTTAATTTCATAGAGTTCTAGGCCAGAGGTGTCAAACATGCAGCCCACAACACTCTCCAGTGTGGCTGGTACAAGAACAAGTTGTAAATGTGCAATATTTAACAAAATAAATAAAAAAAATGCAAGAGAACACAGATAATATTCACATGTTAATCTCAACATAATAATAAGCAAATTTGAAACTCTGACAGATCTTATATGAGATATAGTGACCCTTCTTTCTATTTGGGTTTGGTGCCACTTTCTCTAAGCAATTCACTAAGACTTAAAGTTGTAGTTTATCTTTATTTTAACTCAACATTCGATAAAGGATATTTTTCCTATGAAAGTAATGAATACATATCGACTAGACAATAGAATGATTAAGTGGATTTAGAGCTCATTGAATGACTGGAAACAAAAAAAAAGTCATTAGGTCAAGGCTGATTTGAAAGAGGGTTTCCAGTAGAGGACCTGAGCTATCCATAGATAGCCCTGTGTTGCTAAATATTTCCATCAATGATATGAATAAAAAGCATGTATGATGTTTTTCATCAAATTTGCAGATGAGAACAATCTTGGAGATAGCTAGTATCCAGGATAACACAATTAGAATCTTATATGATCTTGTTAAGTTAGAATGTTGGACCAAATCTAAGATGAAATTTAATGTAAAATCTTATGTCTGCTTTCAAAATACCAACTTTAGAAGATAAGGATGGCATGATTAGACAACATGTTTTCTGAAAATTTTAGTAAATTATAACCTTGATATGAGTGGTGTATGATATGGCAACAATTTTGAGATGAAATAAAACAAGTCACTAGTTTCCAGAATGCAGAAACAATGGTACTACTATATTCTGTTGTAGTCATACCATATTATGAGTATTTTATATGGTTCTGAAATTTACAGGACATTCAATAACAGTCAAGAGTTTGCAAAGAAGGAAGGAATTAGGATTGCAAGAAGCCTAGAATCTGTGATATAATAATGATCTTTTGAATGAATTGGGATTTTTAGGCTAGATGAGAACATTTCTGTGTTTGAAGGAATTTCTTGTACAAAATAAACTTGTCATATTTGTTCTGCTTTGCCAAAGAAACAGGAAATTTTGGTGGAAGTTGTAAAAGAGATAAATTCATTCATGATATCAGAAGGTGTAATGGTAATGGAATTAAAAGATCCCCTTGTATTGGCTTGGTTTTTGGGTTGAGTGTTAAAACCCAGAGCTTGTGAATCTCACTTGTGGGATGGACTTGTTGATGTGAAGAGAGAGGGCTGAACTGGGCTGAACTAGTGCCATGGATCTAGAGAGAAGCCCATATAGAGAGAAACCCAAGCAGAAAGAGGCAAGAAGAAATTTTGGGGAGTGGTATCATGGAGACAGAGAGAGAGGAGAATTGCCAGGCACCAGAGTTGCTGAGAGACTGCAGAGGGCCAATTGGAGCTGCCCAGGACTTTTGAGAACTGTCACCTGGAGCTACCAAGGACTGAGGAGGCATGGCTTCAATACTGGTATTGTGTCTGTCTGTTTTGATGTTGTTTTGCCAGATTTGCCTAATGGCGAAGGACAGTGCTGTTGTTGCAGAGGTCCTGGAACCTTGCTGTTGGTTCAGAAGCCCTGAATAAGGATTTTCTTGTTGTATGTGTACAGAAATCCTGGAAGAGGTTCTTGCTGATGTTTTCAGGGGTTCTGGAACTGTTCTGCAAGCAGAGAATGAGTTAATGAGGACACAGGAAATGTATAATGTGGCTTTGTTAAGCTTTGTCTCCCCAGAAACAGAGATTGCTGAGAACTTGCCTCCTGTCAAGATGAAGAAAAAACCACTCCTTGGGTATTAAATGCTGTGATGATATCTTAACTTTGTTGTAGTTTAAGGGTAGATGGCCTTTTGTGCTTTCCACTGCCCCTTTTGAGAAAAGTACTTGACATTAATGCATGGTATTGTAATTTAGTTGTGATCCAGGGTAGGAAACTTTTGACTTTGTTTGTGCTCTGTGACTGACCAAATGAATGTACTTGGTTTATGAGTGGAAACTAATCTCCATTTGAGAAGAGAGGCTTTGTGATTGACTCAATGAATGTACTAGCCAAGGATGGGGTACTTGGACCTTGGTATTTTGAAATTGAATTGAGGACTTACTAAATTATTGAGTTATGCTATATTTTTATTTTCTGTGAATGTTTTACCTTAATCTGTCACTGAATGAATGGAGTTTGCTATGCTCATAATCCAAACCCGGAAGTTGCTTTTGCTTGGTGTTACAGAAGGGAAAACGAGACTTTCTAGATTAGAGTTAAAAGAAAGTTGAATGGCTTCTTTATGACAGTGAGTTTCTTTGCAAAAGCTATCTTTAAGCAACTTCTGGTAGACTATATACAAGGTGTTAGAGTGAAAATGATTTTTAATGGGATGAGATTATAGGTTTTGGTGGGAATAAATGGTATCTAAAGTCCCTGGGCAACTCGGAAATTCTGTGATTCTATTCAGACATTCTAAGTGTGATTTGAACAAATAATTTTCTGTTGTTTACCATTCTTGAAAGCCTTAAGCAAAAAGGAGTTTGATGAATTTAAAGACAAGAATAGATCTCATGGTGATGCCATCAAATGAATTCAATGGTTAACTTAGCTTTGGTTCATCAGTACCATAAGATGAAAGCCATAATTTCTTGCTCTCAGAATATAACATTTCCTCAAGTTTTCCAAAATTTATTTCTGAAAATGGTAGAGAAGTTTTCTCCATTGGCCAAGTAGTCTCTAGCCAAATCCTTGCACCCTAGCTATCTGTATTAGAGCAAAGGACAAACACTATCTATACAAGGAAAGAAAACTCCAGATAGATGCTATCCTTTCTCAACTGCTCAGATTTATTGTGTCATAGTTCCTTGCATCCTAAGAGCAAAACTAAAAATAGATTAAGACTCTGGCCTAAAGAAACACAATTGTACTTTGTTAAATTTTTGAATGGAAGAAAAAGAAGGCAAGCTGCAGAAAAAGCAAATGAGCTTCACAAAATATCAGCTCGATAAGTCCTTCTTACATTTCGATGTGAGGAGAGCCAAGATCTTAGTTGTAAATATTCTGACAGTCTTCCAGGGTTTGAAAATGTTTGATTTGATGCTTTGCTTACCATAACAACAACAACCTCGTCTTTCTGAAATGCTACTATTTTGTTTTTGTTTCTGTTTTGGTTTTGTTTCTTTTTTTTTTCTGGAGAATACCATAAGTCACCAAGACAAGCTAGGGGTGTGTCCAAAGCATTGGGAACAAAGATTCTCCTCATCTGCGATTTTAGCCACTAGATATTTATTGCTCTTTCTAAATTAAAGCTTGGCAAATCAGTGATAAGTGGTTGACAAGCCCACATGTAAATACGTATGCAGAAAGTATAGCATAGGGTTGGGGTGAGGGGAAAAAAGTGTTATATTAATAATATTAAATGAAAGGGGAAAAAGAAACAAATTTATCTTTACTTTTTAAATTTCCACTTCTTATCACAGAAAATGTGGACTACATATTTGTACAAGGAAATCTATTCTAATTTAGTCCTTCAAAGCTTCTTCATGCAATAAACAAAAAACTCATTGATCTCTCCTTCTGAAATATGTTCCAACTACCTGACCTCAAAAATGTATGTATCAGTCCATCACTTTGAGAAGTCTCTGCTTAGACTTTAGATTATGGCTTGAGCTGGGTTCTTGACTTAGAAGCCTCCAAGCAGCACATCAAAGTCCAGTTCAGGGGAAGGGAGAGGAGGGGGGTGGGGCAGGAATATACAGTGTTGGTCTCCATTTTCCCAACCTGGAAGCTATGTTTGAGTTAATATCTAGAAAGTCTGTAGAAAGAAGTATACGAGTTTTGGAAATGGGAGAGAAAGAGGAAGAACTGCAAAGAGAGTGAAACCAAGCTAACTATAATGAATAAATACCTTCAGACTCCATTCTGGCCCAAAGTCTTGCTGTATTATCCTCAAGACAGCAATAGTAGTGCCTATCAATGTAGTACCGATAAAGAATTCATTGAGTTTCCTTTGCCAGCCCAAATTATTCAAGTACAATTTGAATATTTTATTTTAATATCATTTAAAAATGGAATAAGGTGGAGTTGTGAATTGATACAACCATTCTGGAGAGCAATCTGGAACTATGCCCAAAGGGCTATAAATAATTG